>CM039677.1:419154942-419754942 GCA_022496015.1 Hordeum marinum
ATGGTAAAAATTATCGTGTCACCAATTGCGTTTGATCTTCCTACCCTTCCTTTACTTACATGCTTGTCTTTACTTTCCATTGCAATACTCGTAGACATGCATGTGTACGGTGTACTTGACATACTATGAATGCTAAAATCTACCAAGACTTAAAATTAGGGAAAGGTAGATTTTTATTTGGTCAAGTAGTCTAATCATCCCCCCTCTAGCACTACTTTCGATCCTACAAGTGGCATCAGAGCTTTGGTCTTCATTGCATTGGTCTCACAACCTAGGAGAGTATGGCATCCTGTGAGGGAAATTATCACCGTAGAGGTCCATACTTTGATGGCACTAATTTTGCTAGTTGGAAGCACAAAATGAAAATGCATTTGCTTGGTCATAACCCTGCCGTTTGGGTTGTTGTTCGTGTTAGATTGCAAGGTGAATTATTTGCGGATGGAAGGGAACCAGATCGCGAAGCGACTGCGGATGAATTGAAGATGTTACAACTCAATTCTCAAGCATATGACATTCTCTTCAACTGCCTATGCCTCGAAGAACTCAACAAAATCAGCCGTCTTGAGAATGCAAAAGAGATTTGGGATACTTTGGTTGATATGCATGAAGGTACCGAATCTATGAGACAATCCAAGTTAGATGCTTTGCAAAGTCAGCTTTACAAGTTCAAGATGAAGGATGGTGAGGGAGTCGCTGAGATGTACTCTAGGCTAGCTCTCATCACCAATGAGATTGCCGGCTTAGGAAGCTAAGAAATGACGTACAAATTCATCATCAAGAAGATACTTCGAGCTTTGGATGATCGATATGACATCGTATGCACATTGATCCAAATGATGCCCAACTACAAAGATCTCAAGCCAACGGAAGTGATTGGAAGGATTGTTGCTCATGAGATGACACTCAAGGACAAGGAAGAGCTTCACCACAAGTCTAGCAGTGCTTACAAAGCCACAAGTGATGCTCCCGATACCTCAAGCGACAACCTTGTCACAAATGAAGAGATAGGCCTCATGGTCAAGAAATTCAACAAGTTTATAAGAATAGAAGCAAAGATCGAAGCTCCAACTCAAGATATGAAGAGAAGCGTTTGTCAAGTCATGACCGAAACTGCTACAATTGTGGGAAGCCCAGACACTACTCCAATGAGTGCACGACTCCTTACAAATAGAAAGAAGAGTCACCAAGAAGACGAAGCTCAAGAGATGAGTCACCTTGAAGAGAGAGAAGGAGTAGGGATGATCATTATGAACGAAGACCCTCAAGGAGAAGTAGGGACTCAAAGAAGAAGGACAAGTACACCAAGAGCTACTCAAGAAGAAGACATTAAGCTCATGCTGGTGAATGGGTTTCTGGCTCCGAATCCGACAACCACTCTTAGAGAAGCTATCACTCCAACTCCGACTATAGTCAAGAAAGTGTTACCGTACTTGCACTAGTGACAACCGACTCCTACGACATATTTGATTCACCAAATGAAGGGAGTGGATGTTGCTTCATGGCTAAAGGCCCCAAGGTATCACACCCCGAGTATCTTGATTTCAATAGTGATGAATATGACTTGTTAATTGAAGATGACTTGCTATTTGACAAATCTAGTAATGTTAGTCAAAATGAACTTGCTAGTACTCGCTCTAGTCTAGATAAGTCATGGGATGATGGTAAGTTGTAAATAGAACGACTAACTCAAGAACTAAACACTCTCAAGTTAGCTCACGAGTCTACTCTACGAGATCATAGAGATCTTGAAAGGACACATGAGAAGCTCCGCTTTGAGAAGCTCAATTTAGAGCAAGAGCATGAGTTCCTTAAAGCTATCAATGACGATCTTCGAAAGAAGACTTCCTCTTATCTAGCCAATAGACTTCTCTTGTCTACGTTCATGCCACAAGTTAAGTCTAAGCAAGCTAGTAACAAAGGAAAGAAAGGTTCTTCAACTAGTAGCAATAAAAATGACAAATCCAATGATATTGCTTCTAGTAGTTCTCTTGATCTCACTAACTCTTCTCTTAGCCAAGTTACACTTGAGCAAGAAAATGAACTTTTGAAAGGGATTATAGAGAAAGGTATCTACAAGAGTCTTGAAGGATGCAAACAATTTGAGGAGATTGTACGCAAGCACGGAGGATACCGGAAGAATCGTGGTGTTGGCTACTTCAACGCTAATGGAGTTGAATGGGAAGAAGGTCAATACCTGATACATCTCCAATGTATCTACCTTTACAAACTCTTTTGCCCTTGTTTTGGACTCTAATTTGCAAGATTTGAATGGAACTAACCCGGACCGACGTTGTTTTTAGCAGAATTGCCTTGGTGTTATTGTTGTGCAGAAATAAAAGTTCTCAGATCGTCCTGAAAATTTACGGAGAATATTTTTGGAATTAATAAAAATAATGGCGCAAGAATTAACCAGAGGGGGGCCACCAGCAGGCCACAAGCCTGCTAGCCGCGGCCACCCCCTGGCCGCATGGAGCAGGCTTGTGGGCCCCTCGTGGCTCCTCCAACCTCTCCAACTCCATATAACCCTATTTGTCGAGGAAAAAAAATCAGAGATAAGAGTTCATCGCGTTTCACGATATGGAGCCGCCGCCATCGCCAGTTCTTCCCTGGGAGACCAGATCCGGAGTCCGTTTTGGGCTCCGGAGAGGGGAAATCGATGCCTTTGTCATCACCAACCATCCTTCATCACCAATTCCATGATGCTCCCCACCATTCATGAGTAATCTCATCGTAGGATTGCTGGACGGCGATGGGTTAGATGAGATTTATCATGTAATCGAGTTAGTTTGGTTAGGGTTTGATCCCTAGTATCCAGTATGTTCTGAGGTTGATGTTCCTATGACTTTGCTATGCTTAATGCTTGTCACTAGGGCCCGAGTGCCATGATTTCAGATCTGAACCTATTATGTTTTCATGAATATATGTGTGTTCTTGATCCTATCTTGCAAGTTGTAGACACCTATTATGAGTTATGATCCGCATCCCCCAGGGTGACAATAACTGGGATTCTTTCCGGTGATTACCGTAGTTTGAGGAGTTCGTGTATTCACTAAGTGCTAATGCTTTGGTCTGGTTCTCTATTAAAAGGAGGCCTTAATATCCCTTAGTTTCCAATAGGACCCCGCTGCCATGGAAGGGTAGGACAAAAGATGTCATGCAAGTTCTTTTCCATAAGCATGTATGACTATATATGGAATACATGCCTACATTATATTGATGAATTGGAGCTAGTTCTGTGTCACCCTATGTTATAACTGTTGCATGATGAATGCTATCCGACATAATTATCCATCACTGATCCATTTCCTATGAGCTTTTCATATATTGATCTTCGCTCGGTTACTTCTACGTTGCTACTGTCACAATCACTACAAAACTGCTACTATCACTTTGCCACCATTACCGTTACTACCATATTACTTTGCTAATGAACACTTTGCTGCAAATATTAAGTCTTTAAGGTGTGGTTGAATTGACAACTCAGCTGCTAATACTCAAGAATATTCTTTGGCTCCCCTTGTGTCGAATCAATAAATTTGGGTTGAATACTCTACCCTCGAAAACTGTTGCAATCCCCTATACTTGTGGGTTATCAATACCCCAATCCCAAGTTTGTTCCTCAAAGGGAGAAGTATGAAAATACTCTCCCCAAGGGAACAAAAGCTCAAGATGACCTTCCTCCACAAGATCCCAAGCTCAAGGGGAAGAACAAGCTTCAAGAGGACATTGACTCATATGAAGATGAATCCCAAGCTTTGGTTAAGTGGGCACCCAAGGCTACTACAAGCTCAACTTCTACAAGTGCTACTTCAACACCAAGGATCCCCATCAACTTGATGTGGGTCCCCAAGAAGAAGAACTATAGAAGTTCTTGAGGGGTGACTCCGCCAATGAAATTCACTCACATTCATTATTGGCAAGAACTAGTTGCAATCAACACCAACATTATGCAATAGTTCAACGAGTCACACATTCCCTCAAAGGTGAGCAAGGGACAAGTAATCAACAAATCAATGGACATCATCATATATGCTTTGCACTCCATGTCCATAAACATTGTATTTGTCTCTTGTATGTTGGGACTAACCCATGTAGGTGAGAAGAGTAATGAAACAACAAGGACGCTCCCAACTCTTGGTGATATTCATCAACTTTGAGCATCCACCACTACTTCACCTACATGAAGTCTTCATCGACAAAACCCAAGGTTAGTTTATCCCTCCTATGGGGGGTGTCACATCAAGGGGGAGCTTTACTCTAAGGCTTGAGCCAAACCATCCCATAGTATGTGGCAATATTAAATGCTTTCTATAAAAGTGGTAACCCCACTTGTGCTTAAATGATGAGTATGACCTATGATCAAGTACTCTTACTTGGCTCCTAAGTCAATATACTCATATATAGATGACTCCTTCATTGCCAAAGTGCTTGATAGATGCTAGTGTGTTTGTGCATGTTTGCCATGATTTCATTTGAGATCTTATTGTGTGAGCATGTTGGTCTGCATTTATTTACTCATTCGAGGATATCCAATTGTTGCTATTTGGCTTTTTTGCCAATTGGATGTACAAGAATGCCTAGGACCACTCCTATAGCTATCTATGCTTTCTCACCTCATCTCCTATTCATGTTGCGTCACAAAATTTGAACAAGTACTTTTCGATCTCTCTGTGTGAGGAGCACTCGAAGGTCCATAGCGACAAAGGACTGTCCATTAAAACCTCCCAAGTGCATGTCGGTGGAACCAACTCCAAAATCTTGGTCTCAGCGAATGCCTAGGGTTGATCTGGTTCTTCAATCTCGGTACTGCCGATTCCATATTCTCGGTTACATCGAGTTTCCCTGTCAGATGACAGTTGAGAAACTCGGTGACACCAAAAATGTAGAATCGATGTCACCGACAATGATGGGTATATATGTTGTGGACCCCAATGCTTTGAAAATCAATCTTCAAACATCGCGCCTCAAAACCCTAACTGTCGAAGAAGGACCCTGTAGTCGTCGCCCTTGTCTCCCCGCGCTCCTCCGCCGCTGGGATCTTCACCACCGACGGGAATCTTCATCGCCGTCCACGTCGTAGCGGATCCATCACCGAGCTAGGGTATGGATTCAACCCTTATTGTGCTCCCCATCCAAATCTTATGCAATGAAGTTTATTCCATCGATAATAACTATTTGCACATCTATCTATCCACATAGAAACTCCATAGTGTAGCGAGCGGTCGAATTTTTAGGGTTTACCTTCCGCCCGGTGAAACTTGGTGGAACCGAAGTGAACAAATCGTTGTCACCGATTTGTCATCTGTGCTGCTGAGAACTTTCTCAGCGAAACCAAGTACTTGTTTTCGGTCTCACCGAAAGGAATGCCAAGTTTCCGCTAATGAGAAAGTCAGTCTCGGTAGTACCGATATTGTTGCTTCGGTTGTACCGATCTTCATGTGACAGAATGTAAACTTTGGAAATTCTTAGTTCAAACTTTCAAAAATCAGTTGCATTTTGTGATGACTTATGCTATTCCACCCTTCTCAACTCTATTCACAGGGTCAGACATGTCAGATGCTAAAGATAGCCAGAATTTCCACGAGCAGAATGTTGATATGAGTTCAGGCACTAGTCGTGAGTCCAGCTCCTCCTCAGATCCAGGCACCCCCAGTTCTCATGGGTTGCCTAAGGCTGCAACAAGGACGAGGAAGAGGCAAAATTATGATGAAGAAGATTCTGATTTTGTGCCTAAGGAGGTTCTTGCTAAAAAGCAAGAAAAGGTTGCAAAGAAGTCTGCTAATGAAGCTACCTCATCTAGGAGGGTAGTCAGCAAGATATATGCACCTCCACAGACTTTTAGAGAACATGAGAGTGCTGGGGCTACTATGTTTGTTGAGCTCCCAAGGAAATCTTTGCCTAAGAAGGCAGGAGAGAAGAAGATAGCCAGGAAGAGAATCATTCATATTGTTGGTAGGCCTACCTCTATGTTTGAGGATCCAGAGGAGACTGCTGGTGCTGCTGAGGAGGAGGAGGAGGAGGAGGAACCTGTTGTGAAGGGCCCTCCCAAGAAGAAGCAAAAGAATCTTATGGTAGATACTATGCCTAAGCCTGGTCCCTCCAACAGCACCAAGGCTGCACCCAAGAAGGTTGTTGCAGGGAAGTCCAAGAGGACTACCAGAGATATTCATGTTGCTGAGAAGAACAAGAAATCAACTTTCAGAGAAGCAGATGATGATGATGCTATGTCAGTCTTGATGAAGCTTAGACCTCACCTTCCTGAACATAATGCCAGCCACCCAGTTGCTAAGGATATGAAGAAAAGGAAGGATTCTGGTTTGAGGGCATGGAGAGCAATTGGTTCATATGCCTAGAGGAGAAAAACTACTATGGACTATAGGTTCTACACCAAGGAGCAGCAAGACTTCTATGAGACGATCTTGCTTGACAAGAGTCCTGTAGTGAGTGATATGAGATATGTTGACTCGAAGTATATCAAGGCAAATGAGAACTTTTTCCCATGTGTGCAAGACAACTTCCACTGCATTGGACTTGGTCAGTTTGTTGGCAGAGAGTTCACTGCTTGGAATGATGAGATGATCATGCAGTTCTACTCCACTGCTCACTTCTATGGAGATGGTAGGATAGTATGGATGATTGAAGGAGCTACATACGAATCTTCAGTTGATGAGTGGGCTACCATCTTAGGAGTCTCACAGGTACAGGACAGTGACTTGGATGTCTACTCTGAATCCAATGAGAGCCACAATGCTATGAAGGATATGTACACTGCTATCCCAGCTGCTAACTTGCAATCACACAAGTTATGATCCATTTACTTCCTCCAAGAAGGCCTCCGTACCATGACCACTATATTGAGTCATACCTTGATGCCTAAGTCTAGAGATGAGAAGATGATTCGTGGCTACTCCATCAACATGCTTATCCATATGGACAGTCACACCAGGATTCAAGTGATGGACTTGATTATTGAAACAATAAAGAGGGTTGCTGCTGACCAGAAGCGCTCATGCTGCTATGCGCCCTACATTCAGATGCTAATCAACTCCAAACTTGAGAAGCACATCTTTTCTCTGGATAGACCTCACTTGCCACTTCAGCCAGATTTCGAGGACAATGTTGTGGTGATGGACCCAGACCATCCCACATCAGTTGTAGCTTAGGCACGGGCAGAGGCAGAGGCAAAGGCATCTCGAGCCACTAGTGCTCAGGTCCACAGATCCAGGAACGAGCAGATGGATCTCTTGATCTCCACTATCATGGACATGAAGAAGGACATCAAAACCATTATGGATAGTCAGGAGAGTCTTGTGAACATCTTTGAAGATAGAGTGAAAACTCTCAATGACAAGGTAGATGGGCTGACTAAGATAGTCAACGAGCTTAAGAAGGAAGTTGATGAAGCTCCTATCTGCCACACCTCTTCAGAGTCTAATGATGAGGATAGTGCACCTGTCCAGATGACTACCCAGTTCAGGACACAGGCCAGGACACCTACAGTGCCAGCTCCGGAGACGAGACCTTCATCTTCTGCTCCAGCTCCATCAGCCCCTTCAGTGCCTCCAGTGTCTACACCAACTCCATCCAGGACATCAGCAGAAGTCTTCACCAACGCAGTTCTCTCGACTCCAACATCGACCACTGGAGGTAACTTGTTGCCAAAGGGGGAGAAGTTCTATATAGATCTAGGCTTCGAGTGAGAGAGCGTCTGTTGTTTTTTATTGCTGTTTTACAAAACAATTGTTCTTTTGGTTTGGATGTGAGATACTTTTGTGGGTGTTTGATCATACGCTTTAATGTGTGTTTCTACTATTTCCTATCTTTTGTTGGTTATGTGATGACCATTCACTTTGCTTGATGTGTTGTGCTATGTTGTCAACTCTTATTACTCTCGCACACCACCAAGCAGTGGCGGGCCAGGAAATTTAGTCATTGGGTTCACTCAAATTGACTAGGTGTGATAGTTTTGTACAAATCCTATATACCTAAGAGATTCATCCCCACTACCTAATTTATCGCCACATGCAGGCTATCCACCTCAGCCATGCAATCACATTCAGCGCACCTAATGATTTTTGTTGGAGGTCCAAGCACCACGTCATCCGTTTTCCTGCCACCTACAACACACATGGGTTGCACAAATCCTGACCAATTAACTGCCCATCCATCAATTTCTATATGACTAATCCTATTCATCTTCTCCACTGAATTAAGGCAGCCCTTTTGTTTTCTTTTTCGACGGACTATGTGGTTTCTCTTCCATACACATTAGTTACTCTTCGTCTTCTGTAACCGAGAAGCCATCCGTCGATCCTATAAATAGATAAGAATTGCTTCCTACTCAAAGGACCAAGCACCGACGACATCGCTTGACTCATGCCTCCCCATCGTTATTGCATCACGAGGGCCCTCACGATATCCTGATACAGCTCCTCTCCTCTATACATCCCCTTTGCCCCACTTCCTCGATGCATCCCCTCTGCTACAAATCTAGCCCCTACACGAGGAGGAGAAGGATTGCACGAGCTGGAAAACTATGGCCCCTCCTACCCCCACCATGCTGAGGCGTCTTTTCCCAATCCGTAGGCATACGATGACGACGAGGGACTGCTCGCTTTCATCTCATCCCCGCCAAGGTTGAGGCTAATCCACTCCTCCACGTCGTTGAAGAACCCCACATGGATAGCTCCATAGGATGGCGGCAAGGAAGAGGGGTTGGTCGACATCCCCTCATGTCCATCGTGACCAAGGCTAATCTACTCATGCATGCCATCGGGAATCCCATGCCAAGGTCGATCAGTTTTCGTGACATGGTCACAGGCTCACAGCCATGAGCACCATATCCATATCTCTCTTTTTCCCTCTTGATTTCCTTTTGTGTATTTAGCTCATGGATGTTGGGGAACGTCGCATGGGAAACAAAAAATTTCCTACGCACACGCAAACCTATCCATGGTGATGAGCATCTACGAGAGGGAGAGTGGATCTACGTACCCTTGTAGATCGCTAAGCGGGAAGCGTTAAGAAACGCGGTTGGTGTAGTCGAACTTCTTCACGATCCAAATCGCCGAGCGTCCCGGTGATGGTGGTGGAGCAATTCCGGCAGGGCTTCACCTAAGCACTGCGGAACTACGATCTAGAGGAGAAACTATGCACCGGTGGAACGGGTAGCACGTGGCCGGAAATTCTGTCCAAAAACCACCCAATCCACTAGTATATATAGGAGGAGAGGAGAGGAGAGGCTGCCAATGCCTTTGGGTCGGCCGAAATAGGAGGTGGGAGCAATCCTACTTCACCTCCAATCCTAGTTGGAGTAGGATTGCCTCCTATTGGCTGATTTTCCACTTTTTGCTTTAGGACTTTCTCTCCTGCGCCATGGGCCTTTGTGGCTATTTTCCCAGCCCACTAAGGGCTGGTTATTATTCTCCCACAACCCATGGACCTCTTGGGGTCGAAATACCCCTCCCGGAGGTCCCCTGGTACACTACCGGCACTCCCGGTACACTACTGATACTCCCGGTACACTACCGATGAGCCCGAAACTTTTCCGGCGACCAAATTAGGACATCCTATATATGAATCTTTACCTTCGGACCATTCCGGAGCTCCTCGTGACGTCCGGGATCTCATCCGGGACTCCGAACAACCTTCGGTCACCACCATACATAACTCTATACTACCGAAACGTCACCGAACCTTAAGTGTGCAGACCCTGCGGGTTCGAGAACTATGTAGACATGACCGAGACACCTCTACGGCCAATAACCAATGGCGGGACCTGGATGTCCACATTGGTTCCTACATATTCTACGAAGATCTTATCGGTTGAACCTCTATGTCAAGGATTCAGTTAATCCCGTATAACGTTCCCTTTGTTCTTCGGCATGTTACTTGCCCGAGATTCGATCGTCGGTATCTCTATACCTAGTTCAATCTCGTTAACGGAAAGTCTCTTTACTCGTTCCTTAATGCAAGATCCCACAACTAACAATTAGTCACATTGCTTGCAAGGCTTATTGTGATGTTGCATTACCAAGTGGGCCCCGAGATACCTCTCCGTCACACGGAGTAACAAATCCCAGTCTCGATCCATGCCAACTCAACAGACACCATCGGAGATACCTGTAGAGCACCTTTATAGTCACCCAGTTACGTTGCGACGTTTGATACACACAAGGCACTCCTTCGATATCCGTGAGTTGCATGATCTCATGGTCATAGGAACATATACTTTGACATGCAGAAAACAGTAGCAATAAACTGACACGATCATATGCTACGTTTGTAGTTTGGGTCTTGTCCATCACATCAGTCTCCTAGTGATGTGATCCCATTATCAAATGACATCACATGTCAATGGCTAGGAAACCCTGACCATCTTTGATCAACGAGCTAGTTCACTAGAGGCATACTAGGGACATAGTGTTTGTCTATTTATCCACACATGCAATGTGTTTCCAATCACTACAGTTATAGCATGGATAATAAACGATTATCATGAACAAGGAAATATAATAATAAACACTTTATATATTGCCTCTAGGGCATATTTCCAACAGTCTCCCACTTGCACTAGAGTCAATAATCTAGTTCACATCACTATGTGATTTACATGGTAATGAATCGAACACCCATACAGTTCTGGTGTTGATCATGTTTAGCCCTTGGAAGAGGTTTAGTCAACGGGTCTGCAACATTCAGATCCGTGTGCACTTTGCAAATATTTATGTCCTTCTCCTCGATGTAGAACCGGATGGAGTTGAAGCGTCGCTTTATGTGTCTGGTCCTCTTGTGAAACCTTGGTTCCTTGGCTAGAGCAATGGCACCAGTGTTGTCACAGAACAGATTTATTGGATCTAGTGCACTAGGCACTACTCCAAGATCTGTCATGAACTGCTTCATCCAGACACCTTCCTTCGATGCCTCCGAGGCTGCGATGTACTCCGCTTCGCACGTAGAATCAGCTACCACGCTTTGCTTGGAACTGCACCAGCTTACCGCTCCCCCGTTAAGAATAAATACGTATCCGGTTTGCGATTTAGAATCGTCCGGATCAGTGTCAAAGCTTGCATCGACGTAACCCTTTACGACGAGCTCTTCATCACCTCCATAAACGAGAAACATGTCCTTAGTCCTGTTAAGGTACTTAAGGATATTCTTGACCGCTTGCCAGTGCTCCATTCCAGGATCACTTTGAAACCTTCCAGCCATACTTATGGCAAGGCTGACATCGGATCTTGTGCATAGCATTGCATACATGATAGAGCCTATGGCTGAAGCATAGGGGATGACGCTCATCTTTTCTTTATCTTCTGCAGTCACTGGGCATTGAGTCTTACTCAACTTCACACCTTGCAACACAGGCAAGAACCCCTTCTTGGCCTGTTCCATTTTGAACTTCTTCAAAACTTTATCAAGGTATGTGCTCTGTGAAAGTGCTATTAAGCGTCTCGACCTATCTCTATAGATCTTAATGCCTAATATGAAAGCAGCTTCTCCTAGGTCCTTCATTGAAAAACTCTTATTCAAATATTCCTTCACGCTTTCCAGCATTTCTATATCGTTTCCGATCAGCAATATGTCATCCACATATAACACTAGAAATGCTACAGAGCTCCCACTCACTTTCTTGTAAATACAAGCTTCTCCATAAACTTGTATAAACCCAAACGCTTTGATCACCTCATCAAAGCGTTTATTCCAACTCCGAGATGCTTGCACCAGTCCATAAATGGATCGCTGGAGTTTGCAAACTTTGTCAGCATTCTCTGGATCGACAAAACCATCGGGTTGCATCATGTACAACTCTTCCTCAAGGAAACCGTTGAGGAACGCCGTTTTGACGTCCATCTGCCAAATTTCATAGTCGAAATAAGCAGCTATTGCCAACATGATTCTAACAGACTTAAGCATCGCTACGGGTGAGAAAGTCTCATCGTAGTCAACTCCTTGAACTTGTGAAAAACCCTTTGCCACAAGTCGAGCTTTATAGACGGTGACATTAGCGTCCGCGTCCGTCTTCTTCTTATAGATCCATTTGTTCTGAATGGCCTTTCGCCCTTCAGGTAGTACTTCCAAAGTCCATACTTTGTTTTCATACATGGATCCCATCTCAGATTGCATGGCCTCTAACCATTTCTCGGAATCCGGGCCCATCACTGCTCCTCCATAGCTCGTAGATTCATTGTTGTCCAACAACATGACCTCTAAGACAGGGTTGCCATACCACTCGGGAGTAGTACGCGTCCTTGTCGACCTACGAGGTTCAATAGCAGCTTGATCCGGAGCTTCATGATCATCATCATTAACTTCCTCTTCTACCGTTGTAGGTTCCACAGAAACATCTTTCTGTGCTGCGCTACTCTCTAGTTGAAGTAAAGGTTCAATAACCTCATCAAGCTCTATTTTCCTCCCACTCAATTCTTTCGAGAGAAACTCTTTCTCAAGAAATGTTCCGTTCTTAGCGACAAACACTTTGCCCTCGGATCTGAGATAGAAGGTATACCCGACTGTCTCTTTCGGGTATCCTACGAAGACGCACTTTTCCGCTTTGGATTCCAGCTTTTCAGGCTGAAGCTTTTTGACATAAGCATCACATCCCCAAACTTTAAGAAACGACAACTTCGGCTTTTTGCCAAACCACAGTTCATATGGCGTCGTCTCAACGGATTTTGATGGTGCCCTATTTAAAGTGAATCCAGCTGTCTCTAATGCATAACCCCAAAACGATAGTGGCAAATCGGCAAGAGACATCATAGAACGCACCATATCCAATAAGGTCCGATTACGACGTTCAGACACACCATTACGCTGTGGTGTTCCGGGCGGTGTCAACTGTGAAACAATTCCACACTGTCTTAAGTGATTGCCAAACTCATAACTCAGATATTCACCTCCTCGATCAGATCGAAGAAATTTAATCTTCTTGTTACGATGATTCTCAACTTCACTCTGAAATTGCTTGAACTTTTCAAATGTTTCAGACTTGTGCTTCATCAAGTAAATATACCCATATCTACTCAAGTCATCAGTGAAGGTGAGAAAATAACGATAACCACCGCGTGCTTCGACATTCATTGGACCGCACACATCAGTATGTATGATTTCCAATAAGTCACTCGCCCGTTCCATTGTTCCAGAGAACGGCGTTTTGGTCATCTTGCCGATAAGGCATGGTTCACATGTGTCAAGTGATTCAAAATCAAGTGACTCCAAAAGTCCATCAGCATGGAGCTTCCTCATGCGTTTTACACCAATATGACCTAAACGGCAGTGCCACAAGAAAGTGGTACTATCATTAACTACTCTACATCTCTTGGCATCAATGTTATGAACATGTGTGTCATCACTATCAAGATTCAATATGAATAAACCCCTAACATTGGCTGCATGACCATAAAAGATATTACTCATATAAATAGAACAACCTTTATTCTCTAATTTAAATGAGTAACCGTCTCGCAATAAACAAGATCCAGATATAATGTTCATGCTTAATGCAGGCACTAAATAACAATTATTTAGGTTCATCACTAATCCTGATGGTAATCGAAGAGAGAGCGTGCCGATGGCGATCACATCAACCTTGGAACCATTTCCCACGCGCATCGTCACTTTGTCCTTTGCCAGTCTTCGTTTATTCCGTAGTTCCTGTTTTGAGTTGCAAATGTGAGCAACCGAACCGGTATCAAATACCCAGGCACTACTACGAGAACTAGTAAGGTACACATCAATAACATGTATATCATATATACCTTGTTTGTCGTTGGCCGCCTTCTTGCCAGCCAGGTACTTGGGGCAGTTCCGCTACCAGTGACCAGTTCCTTTGCAATGAAAGCACTCAGTTTCTGGCTTAGGTCCATGCTTAGGCTTCTTTGTAGGAGTAGCAACTGCTTTGCCATCCTTCTTGGTTTTACCCTTCTTGCCTTTGCCTTTGCCGTTTTTCTTGAAACTAGTGGTTTTATTGACCATCAACACATGATGTTCTTTCTGGATTTCAGACTCAGCGACTTTCAGCATCGCAAACAGCTCGGCGACTGACTTTTTCATCCCGTGCATGTTATAGTTCATCACAAAGCTCTTGTAACTAGGTGGCAGCGATTGAAGAACTCTATCAGTGATCGCCTCCGGCGGAAGGGTAATTCCCAACTCCGCTAGACGGTTTGAGTACCCAGACATTCTGAGTATGTGCTCACTAATAGACCCGTTCTCCTCCATCTTGCAAGCATAGAATTTATCGGAGGTCTCATACCTCTCGATCCGGGCATTCTTCTGAAAGATAAACTTCAACTCCTGGAACATCTCATATGCTCCATGATGTTCAAAACGTCTTTGAAGTCCCGGTTCTAAGCCATACAATATTGCACACTGAACTATTGAGTAGTCTCCAGCACGAGCCTCCCAAGCGTTCTTAACGTCTTCGGAGGTCATGTCTTCTGGCTGGTCACCAAGCGGTGCATCAAGGACATATGACTTCTGGGAAGCCGTGAGGATAATCCTCAGATTACGGGCCCAGTCAACAAAGTTACTTCCATCATCTTTCAATGTAGCTTTCTCTAGGAACGCATTAAAATTCAGGGGTGCTACTGCACGATCCATTGATCTACAACATAAATATGCAAAGGTTACTTAGACTACTGTTCAAGATAATGAGTTTAGTTAATCAAATTACTAAAGCTCCTACTCAAATTGACATCCCTCAGGTCATCTGAGTGTCACATGATCCAAATTCACCAACTCAAGTCCGATCATCACGTGAGTTAAGGTGGCTTCAATGGTGAACATCATTATGTTGATCATATCTACTATATGACTCATGTTCGACCTTTCGGTCTCTTGTGTTCCGAGGCCATGTCTGTACATGCTAGGCTCGTCAAGTTTAACCCGAGTGTTCTGCACGTGCAAATCTGGCTTGCACCCGTTGTATGTGAACGTAGAGTCTATCACACCCGATCATCACGTGGTGTCTCGACATGACGAACTTTCGCAACGGTGCACACTCGGGGAGAACACAGTTCATCTTGAAATTTAAGTGAGGGATCACCTTATAATGCTACCATCGTACTAAGCAAAACAAGGTGCATAAAAGGATTAACATCTCATGCAATTCATAAGTGACATGATATGGCTATCAACTTGTGTTTAAGATCTCCATCTTCGAAACACCGGCATGATCTCCATCGTCACCGGCATGACACCATGATCTCCATCATCTTGATCTCCATCAACGTGTCGCCATCGGGGTTGTCACGCCCTGCATGCTTCTACTACTATTGCTACCGTAGCGATAAAGTAAAGCATTACATAGCGCTTAATGATTGACACGCAGGTCATACAATAATTAAAGACAACCCTATGGCTCCTGCCGGTTACCGTAATCACCGACATGCAAGTCGTGATAATCTATACATCACATGATCATCTCATACATCACATATATCTCATCATGTAATTGGCCATATCATATCACAACATACCCTGCAAAAACAAGTTAGACGTCCTCTAATTGTTGTTGCATGTTTTACGTGGCTGCTACGGGTATCTAGCAAGAACGATTCTCACCTACGTATAAACCACAACGGTGATACATAGATTGCTTTTCAACCTTCTCAAGGACCGCCTTTGTCGGATCCGATCCAACTAAAGTGAGAGAAACTGTCACCCGCAAGCCATCTAAGCAACAAGTTGCGTCGAGGGAACCGGTCTCTCGTAAGCGTACGAGTAATGTTGGTCCGGGCCGCTTCATCTCACCATCCCGCTGAACCAAAATCCAACCAAGGGAGGAAGCAATCTAAGCATCAACGCCCACAAACCTTTTGTGTTCTACTCGAGATCTCATCGAACCATCAACCTAGCTCATGATGCCACTGTTGGGGAACGTCGCATGGGAAACAAAAAATTTCCTACGCACACGCAAACCTATCCATGGCGATGAGCATCTACGAGAGGGAGAGTGGATCTACGTACCCATGTAGATCGCTTAGCGGGAAGCGTTAAGAAACGCGGTTGGTGTAGTCGAACTTCTTCGCGATCCAAATCGCCGAGCGTCCCGCGATCCAATCACGAACCGTCCCGCGAACCAATCACGACCCGTCCCACGATCTCGTCATGATCCGTCCCACGATCCAATCACGAACGTCTCATGGCCTTGATCACGATCCTTCCGATCTAGTACCGAACGGACGGCACCTCCGCGTTTAGCACACGTGCAACTTGATAACGATCTCCACCGTCTTGATCCAGCAAGAGGGGTGGAGAGGAGAGAGAGTTCATCGGCAGCGTGACGGCACTCCGGTGATGGTGGTGGAGCAATTCCGGCAAGGCTTCGCCTAAGCACTGCGGAACTACGATCTAGAGGAGAAACTATGCACCGGTGGAACGGGTAGCACGTGGCCGGAAATTCTGTCCAAAAACCACCCAATCCACTAGTATATATAGGAGGAGAGGAGAGGAGAGGCTGCCAAGGCCTTTGGGTCGGCCGAAATAGGAGGTGGGAGCAATCCTACTTCACCTCCAATCCTAGTTGGAGTAGGATTGCCTCCTATTGGCTGATTTTCCACTTTTTGCTTTAGGACTTTCTCTCCTACGCCATGGGCCTTTGTGGCTATTTTCCCAGCCCACTAAGGGCTGTTTATTATTCTCCCACAGCCCATGGACCTCTTGGGGTCGAAATACCCCTCCCGGAGGTCCCCCGGTACACTACCGGCACTCCCGGTACACTACTAATACTCCCGGTACACTACCGATGAGCCCGAAACTTTTCCGGCGACCAAACTGGGACATCCTATATATGAATCTTTACCTCCGGACCATTCCGGATCTCCTAGTGACGTTCGGGATCTCATCCGGTACTCTGAACAACCTTCGGTCACCACCATACATAACTCTATACTACCGAAACGTCACCGAACCTTAAGTGTGCAGACCCTGCGGGTTCGAGAACTATGTAGACATGACCGAGACACCTCTACGGCCAATAACCAATGGCAGGACCTGGATGTCCACATTGGTTCCTACATATTCTACGAAGATCTTATTGGTTGAACCTCTATGTCAAGGATTCAGTTAATCCCGTATAACGTTCCCTTTGTTCTTCGGCATGTTACTTGCCCGAGATTCGATCGTCGGTATCTCTATACCTAGTTCAATCTCGTTACCGGCAAGTCTCTTTACTCGTTCCGTAATGCAAGATCCCACAACTAACAATTAGTCACATTGCTTGCAAGGCTTATTGTGATGTTGCATTACCAAGTGGGCCCCGAGATACCTCTCCGTCACACGGAGTAACAAATCCCAGTCTTGATCCATGCCAACTCAACAGACACCATCGGAGATACCTGTAGAGCACCTTTATTGTCACCCAGTTATGTTGCGACGTTTGATACACACAAGGCACTCCTTCGATATCCGTGAGTTGCATGATCTCATGGTCATAGGAACATATACTTTGACATGCAGAAAACAGTAGCAATAAACTGACACGATCATATGCTACGTTTGTAGTTTGAGTCTTGTCCATCACATCAGTCTCCTAATGATGTGATCCCGTTATCAAATTACATCACATGTCAATGGCTAGGAAACCCTGACCATCTTTGATCAACGAGCTAGTTCACTAGAGGCATACTAGGGACATAGTGTTTGTCTATTTATCCACACATGCAATGTGTTTCCGATCACTACAGTTATAGCATGGATAATAAACGATTATCATGAACAAGGAAATATAATAATAAACACTTTATATATTGCCTCTAGGGCATATTTCCAACAATGGATGCATGTACGATTTGTGTATTCATCTTCCATTGTTTCAACTACTGATTGTCGATGTTATCCATCCAGGGATAGTATAGTTATAGTAAGTGCCTCTCCAACTGTCACAACCTGGTAAGCATATTCATCACTAAACTGCATCACCATGTTTTCATTTCACAAAAGACAATCAAAGCCATTTTGATGTTGGTCTTTTACCTGGCAGTACAAATAATTTGTTGTCCATTATGTTCATCGAAATGAGCAGATAGCTATTGGTGTCTTAGTGATTAAAGGTAAATTTATCATTATGCCCCAGTTCTAATTATACAAATATTTCACATGTGGGTTACTAACCTAGAGTTTTTTTTATTGTTCTTGACTCATCTGATGCTAGGAACATATTGTGTGAAGCTAAGGATCAACTTGCCTTTGAAGAGAACACAAAAGGATTTGATGCATTGTGTACTACTTGGGTGCATCGTGGGAATAGAGGAATGTAGCTTACAAGTTCTCATACATAGTTTCTTTCTGTTGTAAATAAATTTTGACTTCTGTTTGATAATTTGGATCTCAGTGCTCTATTCAATCAAATGCTTTGAGACAAGATAATTTGTGCTCACTTTGGCCAAAAAGAGAGAGGAACTTTTCAGTCAGTCGTTGTCACAATATTGCAAGCAACTACAACGGCCAATATTTGTATTTAGTTGTCATTATTTGTGTAGATTGTAAGCATAAATATAAGAAGATTTATGATAGCAGTTAGAGTGATATGCATTAATAAGTCACATGAGATTACTTATGTCCTGTATTTAGGAAAAAACCTGATCGCATAATTCATGTTTTCCACTATTTATATTTATACCAATTATTGCATCCATTGGATTTTTTATCTTAAGTACCTAAATACATCTTGCAAAATGTTCAATTTATCTAGCATCATGTTTATAGACTAAGAATTCCCGCAACAACGCACGGGGTATCATCTAGTTAATTTAGTGTAAGGGCAAAATTAAACCAACTTGTAGCAAATATATATATATAATCAAGAACGGTAGAAAAGTATAAATATTAATTACTTATCATATATTTTCTTATATTAAAACTGCAGCGTAGCACATATCGATTGGATGAAATTGTAAAATCACTTGCTTATATATTATAAATTGAGTAGTACCAAAATAACTTCATAGCTCAAGGTGTAACTTCTCGTTTTCGTGAAAACATCAAAACAGAGTAGTACCAAAAGAAGCATGTAAAGTCACTTATGATTTTCATCATCTTAAAAAGATCAAACATTGAATCATTAAACCATGCAAAGTTACATGGTGGTATCTAAGGTCCTACGGTTTAAATATCTTCGCCTAATCTCATGTTACTTGTTAGAAATTGTGTGTGCTATGAAATTCTCTCCCGATTAGCCAGATAAAGGCAACTCATCTAATACATTTTGTGTTTAAATAGAAGACATTGGACGACTGATTACATCGGCATTTGATGGCCATCGTTATTTGAATCTAATGGTCAATTTTTCTTTAAGAATATCGTTTCATAGCCTAGATCAGTCAAAGTATAAGAATACCCTAAACAAGTCAAGTATAAAAAGTTAGCGATTACTAGGGCAAAAATATTGTTGTACTAATAAACTTGGCATTAGGACACGCGCAAGAGGGATGAGACGTGGTGTCAAATTTGCCCTAAAATTGTCGGCCTGCCGCTTGGGTCAGGAAGAGGAGGTGTGTCGCCAAGTTGGGGAAGCAAACAGGCAACAAGAAATATGAGATGCATGCGGTTGTTTTTTCATATATTTTTGATAAAATGCTTTCTTTGAGATTTTTTTAGAATGTGGGTGCGCCTGCTCGGAAGCGTAAACCTGCGAGAATATCGAGGAACGAACATCCCTGCACATTAGGCCTTTTACGCGTAGTTATTTTGGAATATTCACGAGGTGGTCTCACTTGATGGGTTCAGAACTGTTTTGTATTGGGTTCATACGAAGCAAAGCATGTATACATGTATGCGGATGGAATAAGTCATTGGGTCCAGGTGAACCCAACGACAACACGCTGGCTCCGCCCTTGCCATCAAGTTGTTTGTGAGATGGAAGAGGTGCCCCATGTACATGATCGATTGTGCATTTGCATTCAAACGCAAATTTAAAAATAATACACAAATTTAGGGGGAGCTCTTGCTTATCACATACTTCTAAAAGCGACGAGTATATTCTTGATTATATCATATGTCGAAGCTTTGATCTAGATGTTGTCGTCAGTTGCCAAAAAGGGGGAGATTGAAAACACATTTGCTCCCTTGGTAGTTTTGGTAATTAATAACAACAGATATGTCATTGAACTAATGTTTCCACTAAGCATGTTTCAGGAAAAACTCAATGATGGGTTGGCAAAAGGATTGTGGAATACCCCAAGATGCAAGAAAATAGATTGGCAAAGCTTCAAGCAAGAGGACTCTACATTTTACCTTTTGTGAGAAATCACCTTGAGTCCATAGGAAAGCCAATACTGTCAAAAGGGGGTAAGGTTTTGTTGGTGAACAAAATGCTCATACGTGCACAAGTGATAGTCACCACATACACCCACAGGCTCTTCCACAAAGTCTGTCCAAGGCCAAATATTCAAAATTGGTGCAACCAACACTTTCCACTCGGTTACAGCGATTCTCAGCCTAAGACAGACTCAGCCAAACCCTAGCATTTTGGTGCAACTGATTCCATTTTGGTGCCACTGAGTTTGGGTTGCCAATTTCCTGTTACGGAAGTTCACAAAATTGGTCCATCCGAGTTTTGTGAATCAACATCACCAAGTTTTGCAATCTCACCGTTGGTCACCTTAACGGTGCAACCGAGTTGTATGTATCGGTCTCACCGAGATTCAAAATTTGCTACCTTTGAGGCAACTCGGTACCCCCGAGATTTACACATCGGTGTCACCGAGTCTGACTTATTAGGTGTAACGGTTGGATTTTTGGAGATGCCTATGTATACCACTCCACCACCACTCACTCGCAAGAGAAGCACTCAGAACAGTTCCCCACTCATACCTACTTACTTTCTGAGAGAGAGCCACCTACTCATGTGTTGAGATCATGCAATTCCATTCCTACCATATGAATCTTGATCGCTAGCCTCCCAAAGTTGCTTTCCACCCAATCAATCTTTTCCACCAAGCCAAATCTGTGAGAGAGTGATTGTGTGCTGAGGAGTCTATCATCTTGTAGCACAAGAGCAAGGAGTTCATCGACATTATTGAGCCTATTACCTTTTGGAGGGTGGTGCCTCCTAGATTGGTTAGGTGTCGCTTGGGAGCCTCCTACTTCGTGTTGTGGAGTGAACCAAGAAGTTTGTAAGGTCAAGGAGATCGCCTACTTCGTGAAGATCTACCCCGAGTTAGGCTAGTCCTCCATGGACGTAGGCCATCATGGTATAGTCAAGGTTGCATCTTCGTGGAACCCTCGTGTCGTGGATTTGTCACGGCAGATGTCCGGGTGAACGGACTTAGGTTTGGGGCGAAGACGCAACTACGTGGCGCCTTGAAGGGGTTGATCAGAATCGAGAGACACGGAGTTTACCCAGGTTCGGCCCCTCCGATGGAGGTAAAAGCCTACGTCCTGCTTGTCTGTTATTGATGATGAAGGAGATCTCTCGGTTACAAGGGTGTTGTTTGCTACCTCTAATCACGAGAGCCTCTAATCTGTCTATCTCTAATCTCTTGTGTTGTCTAAACTTGTGGACTTGTGTCTCTTCCCCCTCTAGGGGTGCTCTACCCCTCCTTATATAGGAGGAGAGGATAGGTTTACAAATAGAGTCCTACTAGGAGTAGGGTTAGGACTAGTCTCTCTAGAATCCTATTCCGGGTCTTGTAACCTTCGGTAGGGAGTCTTTCTCTCTTTGAACCTTCTCTTGTGAGCCGCCTGGCGCCGGCTTACACGCAGGGTCTTGGGCCTGGTCGTCCTGTGATCCGCCTGCTGGGTCATTAATAAAATGGCATGTCCTTTCCGGGTCTCCTGTGAGTCGCCAGGCCGGGTCATACCACGGGGTATATCCCCGACATTAGCCCCCACGAGGTAAGAAGCCACCCTCAACAATATGGTGCGAACGCTGGTTGTTAGGGTTAGATAAGCTACACCCGGAGGTGGGAAGCCCCCTTAGATAACCATGGCTAATCGTGTTAGCCGGAGATGGCATAAAGCCTGGTCGATAAGGCATTAGAAGTGATACCCGGAGGTAAGAAGCCGCCCACCGCCGGTTGTTAGGGTGTTAGATACCCGTCGATAAGAACCCCCTACAACCGCGGCTAATCCTGTTAGCCGGAGATTTGGAATAAAGCCGGCCGATAAGGTGTTAGAAGCGATACCCGTCGGTAAGAAGCCCCCTTCAGCAATTTGGCGTAAACACCGGCCGATAAGGCATTAGAAGCGATACCCGAAGGTAAGAAGCCACCCTCCACAGCGGCTAATCGTGTTAGCCGGAGATTTGGCATAATACGGACGATAAGGCATTAGAAGCGATACCCAAAGGTGAGAAGCCGCCCTCCGCCGCAGCTAATCCCGTTAGCCGGAAATTTGGCATAAAGCCGGCCGATAAGGCATTAGAAGCGATAGCCGGAGGTAAGAAGCCGCCCTCCACCGTGGCTAATCTGGTTAGCCGGAGATTTGGCATAAAGCCGGCCGATAAGGCATTAGAAGAGATACCCGGAGGTAAGAAGCCGCCCTTCGTCGTGGCTAATCTGGTTAGCCGGAGATTTGGCATAAAGCCGGCCGATAAGGCATTAGAAGTGATACCCGAAGGTAAGAAGCCGCCCTCAGAAGTCGCAGTTGATATATCAACTGGAATGTTTATGAACTCTTCTAGTAAGTCGCCAGCTCATAAGCCGCCATCTTGTATGAAGAAACGACAGAAGCTCCCAGTGATGATCCAATAAATCCGGACACCTATGTTTGAATGGTGCATCATAGCGGTTCGTCCTCTTGGGCAACTTTTAATCTTCCGCCAAAGATGTAGTAGCCTCCAGGATCGAGTTAATTTTTGCCATGACCCGGGGTTCTCGTTGAAAACGACCAAACGAGTCTTGTTATGTCTATAGCCCCCGAGTCTTAAGTTGACTTGAAGAGGCGGCTTGAGAATCTCCACTAAAAGTTGAGGTTGGCCATGGTGGGTTATAGATAATCCCGTATGAATTGTTTCAATGATCCGGTCGATGGTTCGTTCCGGCTGGTTGTTGAAGTTAACCAAACTGTAATGGTGGCGATTTGTGCGCCTGTCCGTTGGGCGGCTCGTATCGACGAGCACTGCATCAATATGTTGATGTAGATCAGACTATGGGTGGCGTCTTGCGCGCGTCCATTGGGCGGCTTGTACTGGTGTATGCAGCCACTCGCGTGTTGATGTAGACATAGAAACTATCCGCGGCATTGTAAGTCGGTGTTGTTGTGAAAGACACCATGGCGTCATAAGCCGGCACGGTCGCGAGAGACAGTCGTGACGTTGTAAGCCGGACCGTGGGGGCGATGGGTGAGCACGACATTTGTAAGACGGTGCGGACAGAGGGTCGCGCGTGGTGCTGTTTGGAAACCATAACGCGAACGCGGCGTATTGTCGCATCCATTGAACCATGCGACACAGACAAACACCAGTATATAATGATGTTGGCGTGCACTCCATCTCCGTGGTATCATGCCACTTGAATAATTGTCCTGCGTACAAATATTACAGGAAACAGGGTAATTGTTTTCAGATGAGAAAACATACTAAGAATTTTGTAGGGTAAATATCACCAGTTTTTTTTCAATGACCACGAATGCTGGTGCTCTCATTCTTATCTCCAATACACGGGAACACCCACGCGAGAAGAGGTGATGGGGCAGCTCGGACGCCTTTCGGATGGTGAGGAGGCGAAGCAGAGCCGGCGGCTCACCGCTTCCCCGAGAAGACAACAGACAGACAAGGCGGGCACAACAGCAGCGGTCAGGAGGCGAGGCAGAGCCGGCGGGCATGGCGTGGCGGCTCGGAGGACAGAGGCTCGCGGCAGGAAAAGGCAGCGCCGGAGAGCAGTGACTCGGGCCACGGCGGCCGGAGCACGACACGTGGTCGGGGGCTCGGAGGCGCAGCGGTGCGGGGTAACAGATGACAGGAGCAACGACGAGGTCGAGGGTGAGCACATCGGTAGCAAAGGCGCGGCCGCGGTGGCAGGGAGGTCTGGCGCAGAGGTGGGCGTGCGGAAGTGGCTCAAGGAGAGCGCGACGCGATGAGGCCGTAGCGGTGAGCAGAGGTGGAGCCGGCACACGAGGCGGAAACCATAGTGGGGAGCCGGTCATGGGCAACGATGCGAGCCAGGGGCAAGGCGCGCAGACCGGCCGACTCGGAGGCGCGGTGGCGGAGAGGTGCATGGCAGGATGAGGCCTGCTGGAGTCGAGGGTGCGGCTGCGAAGCGGGAGCCATGGCTACAGAGGCGAGTGGGCTAAGGATGAGGCCGCGGCTATGGAGACCGTCGTGACGGTGGCTCAAGGTGCGACGCGACTGCTGGATAGCGGAACGGCGAGCTGCCGGAGCACGGCAGAGCGGCCGTGGAAGTGAGGCCGGAGAGCCGCAGCTTCCTACGGCGGGTGGAGCTGAGGTAGTAGAGGCAAGGCCGTAGCGGCGGCAGGCATGGTCTGGCACAGGCGTGCGCGAGGGCTGGAGCCGGTGCGCGGGGGCACAGACGCGAGCGGGCCAAGGCGGCAAGAGCGGCCGGGTGAGCCACGGCGGCTGGCGAACTGTGTGCACGTCCACTTTTGGGACGGGCCGGCTCGTCCGTATCCTCCTCCGGATCGTGGTCTTCTTCCCATACAGTTAACACTGAATCACAAAGCAGTAACTAGCCAGCAGCTGCTTGGTGATTTGCTTTTTTCTTCTCCCGGGCTACACATTGCCCTTCCACTGTGGAGACATGAGGTAATAGTAATCTCATGAGCCACGTGAGCAGTGGATTGAACTAGTACTCCTTCCATTTCTTGTGTAGTCAGACTTTTCAACCATGGCCTACGTGATGCCAATTCCCTTTGAGCCATGTGCAATATAATAGTACTTTGATTCAGCTAGGCTGCCACAAAAGCGATTTCGTCCACCTAAACTGCAGACATCTTTTTTACTTCCTTTTTCGTCTGACAGAGCAGATTTTGCTGGAGTCCGTAATTTTCCCGACTCACGCAAGCGATAGTTTAACAGATTGGATCGACATTAAATTTTGGTTCTTCCGAGTTGGTGTAGATTTATCATGGTTGCACATAGCCAAGAGAAAAAGATCTCGGCGGAACAGTCTTGAGTTCCGAGTCTTGGGATTGGACATGGAGTTGACAGACGAAACCGGTCTCTAGTCGGTCTCGGCGGATCGCAGGGCATAGCAGCGCAGATGCAACTCTAATCTCTCTCTCGCTCTCAATATCCTTCTGACTTCATCGATGACTTAGATCCTTTGAATGTCGATCCCTTTTTTATCTGATGCATCGCGATATCCTCGATCCTTGAAAAGCTCCCTCCAAGAACACAACATCACCATGCGCAAGCCCCACGGTGGGCGCTAACTGTCGTGGATTTGTCACGGCAGATGTCCGGGTGAATGGACTTAGGTTCGGGGCGAAGACACAACTACGTGGCAGCTTGAAGGGGTTGATCAGAATCGAGAGACACGGAGTTTACCCAGGTTCGGCCCCTCCAATGGAGGTAAAAGCCTACGTCCTGCTTGTTTGGTATTGATGATGAAGGAGATCTCTCGGTTACAAGGGTGTTGTTTGCTACCTCTAATCACGAGAGCCTCTAATCTGTCTATCTCTAATCTCTTGTGTTGTCTAAACTTGTGGACTTGTGTCTCTTCCCCCTCTAGGGGTGCTCTACCCCTCCTTATATAGGAGGAGAGGGTAGGTTTACAAATAGAGTCCTACTAGGAGTAGGATTAGGACTAGTCTCTCTAGAATCCTACTCCGAGTCTTGTAACCTTCGGTAGGGAGTCTTTCTCTCTTTGAACCTTCTCTTGTGAGCCGCCTGGCACCGTCTTACATGCCGGGTCTTGGGCCTGGTCGTCCTGTGATCCGCCTGCTGGGTCATTAATAAAATGGCATGTCCTTTCCGGGTCTCCTGTGAGTCGCCAGGCCGGGTCATACCACGGGGTATATCCCCGACACCTCCATAGGTAGAGCCCTCATGGACTGTCGCGACCGTTACTCTCCGTGGGTTGAATACTCCATGAACGTGGATGTACGATAGCACCACCTATTGGAACCACGGGAAAAATCATCGTGTCACATATTGTGTTTGATCTTTCTACCCTTCCTTTACTTACATGCTTGTCTTTATTTTTCGCTGTAATACTCGTAGACATGCATGTGTAGGGTGTACTTGACATACTATGAATGCTAAAATCTGTCGAGACTTAAAATTGGGGAAAAGTAGTTTTTTATTTGGTCAAATAGTCTAATCACCTCCCTCTAGCACTACTTTCGATCCTACAAGTATAATTTCTAGTTGTACACCCTGGTCGGTTGTGTATAATTTCTGGAAAAACAACGTAGCAAGCGCGTCCATCTCTTTTATATTACCTATAGCGCTTCCATCTTCCTTCTCCTAGTGGGCTAACTTTATTTTTATTTTTCCTCCATGTTGCCTTACGATGGAAAACCCTTTTTCCGAATTGGTAGAAACAACATGTATTTCAATGATATTTGTTCGGGAACTATATAAGTGTAATCGCAATCATCAATAAAGGATTAATGTTCATTATCTCCCGCATCTGTTTCTTTACATGTTTTCGTTGAGAGCGCTAGGCCACCATCGAGAGCGCTAGGCCACCACACTCGAACTTGACGGTGAAAGAATTGGAACGGATTTGGCTGACATATCAAAAAGGAGTTTTCCAATGTTGGTGTCGATGGTTCTAACTATTTGATATGGGCAATGGATGTCAAAATCAATTTAACCGTCAAGGGACTGAATTCTTCTATAATAACACATGTCCAAGGGACTTCAACTATAACAGACATAATAAAGTATTCAACATTGCACTTCATTCAACATTATCTTCACCTTGACCTAAAGACAGAGTATCTGACGGAGCAGAACCCTCTCACACTCTGGAACACCTTAAAGAAAAGGTGCGATCAACAAAGGGCGGCGATGCTGCCTAAAGCATAGTAGGAATGGATGTTAGTGTGATTCGAAGACTTTTAAGTCTATGGTTACATACAATTCTGATGTTCATAAGATCAACTCCGAGTTGAGATTCTGTAATAGTGTGGTTTCAGATGTTGGTTTGACTGAAAACACACTTCCTATTTTTTTATCCGTGTATGAGGATACTACCTGGACAATGTCATCAACAGAAGTATAAGAAGTATTCGGAGTTGATTTACTCGTTGCTTAAGGCAGAGAAGCACCATGAACTTCTTGTGAATAAAATTTTGGCTCGTCCAACATGAACGATGCATCTTCCTAAATCACACTTCAACTCTAAGAATACTCAAAACTTCAATGGTTCCAAAAAGAACCGTAGGACATTCAATTTAAAGTGGAAGTGTAATGAAAAGCTAAACAAGTATGGAGCCTAAAAAGGCAAAGGTTCTTTCAAGAAAAATGAAAGGGCTAGCAACGTTGGTTGCTTCAGGTGTGGTTGTAAGGATTACATTGCAAAGAAGTGTTACATTTCCAAGCATCTAATGGAATTGTACCAACCGTCACTTGGCAAGGGCAAGAAGGCTCAGGTGAACCATTATGAAGCACACTTCAAAAGAAATGAAGATGGTACCTCGGCGGTTGATGGTTCTCGAGATGTTTCTGTTGGGAACGTTTCATGGGAAATAACAAAAATGCTACGCGCACACAAGATCTATCCATGGAGAGTGGATCTACATACCCTTGTAGGTCGCTAAGCGGGAAGCGTTAAGAAACGCGGTTGATGTAGTCGAATGTCTTCGCGATCCAAATCACAAGCCATCCCGCGATCCAATCACGATCTGTCCCATGACCCAATCTTGTTCCTTCCGACCTAGCGTCTAAAGGATAGCACCTCCGCGTTCAACACACGTACATCTCGATGATGATCTCCACCTCCTTGATCCTGCAAGCGAGGGTAGAGAGGTAGATGAGTTCTCCGGCAGCACAACGACATGGTGGCGGTGGTGGTGGAGCTGATCTGGCAGGGCTTCGCTAAGCTATACCGAACAAATCTAGAGGAGAAGCAATCTAGAGGGAGATAAGGCAACACGTGGCTTTTCAGGTGATGGTGCCCTCAAAACCCTCCAATATATATAGGAGGAGAGGGGGTAGGTGGAGGCGTCCTAGGGTTTCCCCTAGGGTCTTGGCACAAGGAGGGGAGGAGTCCACCTCCCACAAGGGAGTTTGAGTCCTAGTAGGACTCCTTCCCACTTGGCCCTCTCCCACCTCCTTGCGCAAGGGCCTCTAGGGGCTGCCTGCCTCATGTCTACTACACAACCTTCTTCTTCGAGACTCGTGTTGGGCCTCCAAGCATAGAGTTTTGTAGGACAGTGGCAATTTCCCCTCAAGTGGATGACCTAAGGTTTATCAATCCATGGGAGGTGTAGGATGAAGATGGTCTCTCTCAAACAACCCTGCAACCAAATAACAAAGAGTCTCTTGTGTCCCCAACTCACCCAATACAATGGTAAATTGTATAGGTGCACTAGTTCAGCGAAGAGATGGTGATACAAGTGTAATATGGATGGTATATATAGGTTTTTGTATTCTGAAAATATAAAAACAGCAAGGTAGCAAGTAACTAAAGTGAGCAAAAATGTTGTATAAATGCTTGGAAACAAGGCTTAGGGTCCATACTTTCACCAGTTCAATTTCTCTCAAAATTATTGACATAGTTGAATCATATGTAAATACCTCTCGTGCGACAAAGAGTTCACTCCAAAGTCACAAATAGCAGAGAACTAACAAAGAAATTATTGTAGGATACGAAACCACCTCAAAGTTATCTTTTCTGATCAATCTTATGAGCTATCCCTATAAGTGTCACAAACAGCCCTAGAGTTCGTACTAAAATAACACCTTAAGATACACATCAACCAAAACCCTAATGTCACCTAGATACTCCAATGTCACCACAAGTACCTATGGGCTTGATTATATGATATGCATCAGATAATTTCAGATTCATCATGTTCAACCCAACACAAAGAACTCCAAAGAGTGCCCCAAAGTTTCTACTGGAAAGTCAAGACAAAAACGTGTGCCAACCCTTATCCATAGATTCCCAAGGTCTCGGAACCCACAAGTTGATTGCCAAAACATACATCAAGTGGATCAATAGAACATCCCATTGTCACCATGGATATCCCATCGCAAGACATACATCAAGTGTTCTCAAATCCTTAAAGACTCAATCCGATAAGAAAACTTAAATGGGAAAACTCAATTCATCACAACAAGATAGAGAGGGGAAAACACCATATGATCCATCTATATCAATAAAGCCCGCGTTACATCGAGATCGTGCCATCTCAAGAACATGAGAGAGAGAGAGATCAAGCACATAGCTACTGGTACATACCCTCATCCCCGAGGGTGAACTACTCCCTCCACGTCATGAAGGACACTAGGATGATGAAGATGGCCTATGGTGATGGTTTCCCGCTCCGGCAGGGTGCCGGAACAAGCTCTCGATTGGTCTTTCGTGGCTCTAGAGGCTTACGGCGGCAAAACTCTCGATCTAGGTTTCTTTTTGGAGGTTTGGGTATTTATAGGAGTATTTGACGTTGGTCCCACATCCATAAGGTTCTCGAGGAGATCACAAGCTCGCTAGGCGCGACAAGGGGGTGGCCGCACCTGGCAGGCTTGTGACTCCCTGGGGACTCTTCCCCAGTATCTTTTTGCTCCAGTATTTGTTTTTATTTTCCAAAATATTCTCCGTAAATTTTCAGCCCATTCCGAGAACTTTTATTTCTACAAAAAAACAACACCACAGTAGTTGTGCTGAAAACAACGTCAGTCTAGGTTAGTTCTAATAAAATCATACCAAAATCATATAGAATTATTGTAAACATGGCATGAGTACTTCATAAATTATAGATACATTGGAGACGTATCACTGCCCAGCCCACCAGGGGCTGGTGCGCCACCTCATAGGCCCATGCGGCCCCTGGGGTGGGTGAGCCCCACTTGGTGGACCCCCGGAACCCATTCGTCACTTCCGGTACACTACCGGAAGTGCCCGAAACTTTTTTGGGGCCCAAACACCACTTTCCTATATATCAATATTTACCTCCAAACCATTCCGAATCTCCTCGTGATGTCCAGGATATCATCTGAGACTCCGAACAACCTTCGGTCACCAACATACATAAATTAATACTACTGAAACGTCACCGAACGTTAAGTGTGCAGATCGTACGGGTTTGAGAACTATGTAGACATGACCGAGACACCTCTACGATCAATAACCAATAGCGGGACCTGGATGCCCATATTGGTTCCTACATATTCTACGAAGATCTTTATCGGTTGAACCTCTATGTGAAGGATTCAGTTAATCTCGTATGTAGTCCCCTTTGTTCTTCGGTATGTTACTTGCCCGAGATTTGATCGTCAATATCTCTATACCTAGTTCAATCTCGGTACCAGCAAGTCTCTTTACACATTCTGTAATACAAGATCCCGTCACTTTTGTCACTTTGCTTGCAAGCCTCATTGTGATGTTGTATTACCAAGTGGGTGATAATCCCCAAGTGCAAGGAATCATCGTAGCAATTTCCAAAGGTGGAAGTGATAAGTATGGAGTGTCGAACCCACAAGGAGCTAAAGGTAAGATCAATATTCTCTCAAGTCCTATCTGCCACCGATACGACTCTACGTACACCAAAAGTTTGCTTGCATCTTGACGGGGATATACCCCATGGTATGACCCGGCCTGGCGACTCACAGGAGACCCGGCCGAAGACATGACATCTTATTAATGACCCGGCCAGGCAACTCACAGGAGACCCGTTAAAGACATGACATCTTATTTATGACCCGGCAAGCGGGTCACAGGATGACCAAGCCCAAGACCCGGCGGGTGAGCCGGCGCTAGGCGGCTCACAAGAGAAGGCCCACAGGAGAAGGCCCACAAGAGAGAAGGATTCCCTTCAAGGAAATAAGACCCGGAGTAGGATTCGTGAGAGACTAGTCCTAATCCCACTCCTAGTAGGACTCTATTTGTAAACCTACCCTCTCCACTTATATAAGGAGGGGTAGAGCACCCCTAGAGGGAGAAGTTCTCAAGAGACACAAGTCTACAAGTTTAGACAACACAAGAGATTAGAGGCACAAGAGATTTGAGGTAGCAATTAGCACCCTTGTAACCGAGAGATATTCATCATCATCAATACCAGACAAGCAGGACGTAGGCTTTTACCTCCATCGGAGGGGCCGAACCTGGGTAAAACTCCGTGTCTTCTCGATTCCGATCAACCCCTTCAAGCCACCACGTAGTTGCGTCTCGCCCCGAACCTAAGTCCGTTCACCCGGACATCTGCCGTGACAAATCCACGACAGTTGGCGCCCACCGTGGGGCCGCGCACATTGGTGTTGTGTCTTGAAGGGATTTCTCCTAGGGATCGAGGAGCTTATGACCCTCCGGATGAAGAAGAGCTGGCTAAAAGGATCTACATGCATATAGTCCACACTTTTTGGATTCAATTTACATTAACAACAAGGGGACCCACAGGCCATGGGCATCATATGTATCAAGGAGATTTCTAGTTATTGTTCCATCCATCGGATAACGCCAGTGGCTCCGGGTCAATGGCCAGAGCCATGTTTTCTTTTGCTCACAAAAATTCAGGCAAAGAGAAGAACGAAGAAGGAAGGGAACAGAAGTGGTCACGGACTCGGTCTCCGTCTGCAGCTACAGAGTTTTCGCCGGTTCGACCTCCCCTCGATGCAACGCCGTGGTCGTCTCGGTCTCACCGCGCTCCAGCAGATCCACCTCGCCCCGAACACGGACTCGCCGTTCACATCGCCGGTTTGGCCTCTAGCCACCTCTACCTTGACCTGCCGACGCGGAACAAGCCGGCTTCGATTGAGGACTCGCCTCCATTGCGCGCTGGCCTGCCGGCCGCCTCGTGCCTGGCTCGTTTGCTCCTTGTGTGCCTGCTCACGGAATACCAGCCACCTCATCCTCCATTGCTTCGCCGTGAGTCGGCCTCGTGCCACCGTGCCCGCCTTCTCCATGGGTCACCTCGCCTTGAGCTGGTCTTGCGCTGTCGCACCTGCCTCCACCATATCTCACCTCGAGCCGGAGCCAGCCTCGCCGTGGTCAGTGCCACCTGGTTTCACCCGCGTCGTCCGGCGCCGGCCACCGGCTGCCGGACTGCCAGTTCTTCCGCGTCGCACCCCCGCGTCACACCCCCAATCCTGCACGCTGGCTCACGCGTTGAGCCGCCAGCCGCCTCGCTGCTCCTCCACCATCGCTTTGAGCCGCCTCGCTGGCCTCACCTCAAGCCGCCTCACCAGCATCCACCGTGGTTGCTCACCACGTTTCCGCCGCCGTGGCCTCGCCTCGGTCGAGCGCCGCCTTCCGCCGTGGCTGAGTCGAGACTCCGGCCCTCCCGCCTCTGCTCACCACCTCCAAGCTGCCCCCTCGCCGCAGTTCCGCCTTCCCCTGCTCCAGCCAGAGCTATCGCCCCGGCCTCTAGCCACGGCCCTCCGCTCCAGCCTCACCAGCTACCAGCTGTGCTGGCTGTTGCCTTTATGGGTTCAGGTGTTCGTCAGAAGGAAAAAGAATCGGGGGCTGGCAGCCCGAGTGGAGATAGTTTAAAGTCAAAGGTCGTTGGTAAAAAAAATGATGATGATGAATGAGAGGTGGTGTCTAGTGGGATGAAGGACGATTATTCATCTGATTGCGTCTGCACACGGGTCATCGGTCAAATGAATATTATTGTCCGAGGACAATTACTTTGCCCTGTTTTTACGCAGGATAGTTATTCAAGTGGAGAGCTACTGCGGAGATGGAAGCACGCTAACACCATTCTGGACCAATGTGGGTTCGTGTCATGCTGCACCGGCTTATCACGGCCACCTCTCGCGACAGCACCGGCTTACAACGCCATGGATGTTCCTCGCCATCAGCGCCGGCTTACAAACGCCATGGATGTCTATCGCCACTAGTGACCGGCTTACAAACACCGTTGCTGACTCTCGCCATCCACGCCGGCTTACAACGCCATGGCGTCTTTCACAACAGCGCCGGCTTACAATGCCGCGGCTGATTTCTACGTCTACATCAACACGCCAGTGGCTGCACACACCAGTACAAACCGTCCATCGTGCTATGGTCCAATTTACATCAACATCAGGTGTAGTGCTCGTCGATACGAGCCGCCCAACGGACAAGCGCATAAATTGCCTCCACTACAATTTGGTTCACTTCAAACAAACAGCCGGAACGAACCATCGACCGGATCACTGAAACAATTCATACGGGATCATCTATAACCCGCCACGGTCAACCTCAACTTTCAGATGAAAATTCTCAAGCCGCCTCTTCAAGTCAACTTGAGGCTCGGGGGCTACAGACATGGAAAGACGCATTTGGTCGTTTTCAATGAGAAGCCCGAGTCTTTGCAGGATGAAATTTTCCGGCTCAAAAATTCGAGTTGAAGTGGTTTTTTCGCCATCAAAATGGCTGATCTATCATCCGACTTTATGCCCTATCAAGCGCTGTTGCAGGGAGGCTTCTTGCCTTCGGGTATAGCTTACATCTCCCCTGCACATTCTGCTTTTACGCTGTTGCAAGGAGGCTTCTTGCCTTCGGGTATAGCTTACATCTCCCTTGCACAGCCGGCGTTATGCCCAATTAAGCACTGTTGCAAAGAGGCTTCTTGACTTCGGGTATAGCTTACATCTCCTTTGCACAGCCAACTGTTATTAAACTGTTGCAAGGAGGCTTCTTGCCTTGGGGTATAGCTTACATCTCCCTTGCACAGTTGTCTTTATGCCTAGTTTGGTTACATTAAGCGATGTTGTTGATGGAGGCTTCTTACCTTTGGTATAGCTTACATGACCCTAAGACAACAGCGTGTACACCAAATTCCAGTTGCTTATCAACTGCGGCCATTGAAGGGGGCTTCTTACCGACGGGTATCGCTTATCTCACCCTAATGGCCGGCTTTATGCCACTTCCGGTTACTTATTAACCGCGGTTGTCGAAGGGGGCTTCTTACCGACGGGTTCGCTTATCTCACCCTAACAACCGGCGTTTACGCCAAAACTCAGTTGCTTATCAACTGTAGCTGTTGAAAGAGGCTTCTTGCCTTTGGGTATAGCTTAAATCTCCTTTTAAACAGCCGGCTTTATCAGTAAGCCATGGTTGTCGATGGAGGCTTCTTGCCTTCGGGTATAGCTTACATTACCCATCGACAGCCGGCGTCCGCGCCTACAACTGTAGCTGTTGAAAGAGGCTTCTTGCCTTCGGGTATAGCTTACATCTCCTTTCAAACAGCCGGCTTTATTAGTAAGCCATGGTTATCGATGGAGGCTTCTTACCTTCGGGTATAGCATACATTACCCATCGACAGCCGGCGTCCGTGCCTAAAACTGTAGTTGTTGAAGGAGGCTTCTTGCCTTTGGGCATAGCTTGCATTCCCATCAAACAACCGGCTTTATGTCGTTCCGGCTCATCAGTTGCCACGGCTGTCGATGGAGGCTTCTTACCTTGGGTATACCTTACATTACCCATTGACAACCGACGTTCGCGCTTACAATATTTGCTGTCAACAGGAGGCTTCTTACCTTTGGGTATAGCTTACATTACCCTAAAAACAGCCAGCTTTATGCCATTCTGGTTGACATGTCAGCCGTGTATTATTCAAGGGGGCTTCCCACCTCCAGGTAACATGTCGTCTTATCAAGCCGGGTCAGAGCAAGGTTATGAGAAAAGGAGCAATGTTATGAAAGGTATACATCTCCGGGTTGAGCTTCTTTAAGCCGCCCTCACAACAATGCAGAATATATTCTATCTTGTTCGTTTTTGCAGGTTTTATCTCTTAAGATGAGCCGTCGTTAAAGTATTCTGCAAAAGCAAATGGATTTTTAATAGCCAACATGGCTGGATCTTCATGGTTTATCATAACCAGTAATAAATGATTGGGATTTTTTCAAACCAGCTCGGGGAAATTATTATCTTTCAAGAGCCGCCCTATCAGATATAATACCATGTCATCTAATTGGCCGGTTCTCGGATTTCTTTAATTGTGCTCTAATCTACAACACTCACGGACTTCTCAAACTTATATTTGCCGGGTTGCACCGCAACCACGAGCTGGAATTTCATGTCAAAGACAAAGGAATTATTCCAGGATATTCATTTCGAGTTATATTACGACCACGGTCAAAAGATTCATTCAACAAATTATGGTGAGACGTATTATCCTCACATAGTCCCGAGTCACCGCAGGCAGACGACCCGGCACTTGGGGGCTACATTATCCAACTCCAATATTATATCAATTATGCAATCCCATGTCGCTGCAAGCATGCACCACGGTACTTGGGGGCTAATGCAAGCCGGTTTTCAAACCATTACATTGTCAGCAAGACCATATTATCTCAAGGAGATAAGTCGGCCCTTCTATATTTTCTAAAGTCCCAGCCCAGTAATTCTTACTGACCCGACACTTGGGGGCTACAGTATTCAGCTGTTCCAACAGATTAAGAGATTCAAATTGAAGACCCGACGCATCACATTCTGATGAGCCGGCCCTTGGGTATGAAGAGGATAGCTTTTCATGATATCAGAGGACTAAAATATAAATACAGTGTTATTAACATAATATTACAATATATTACAAATAGCGAGTGTGGAATAAAGATGGGACGGTGTGCGGAATTATCCTAGGCAATTGTTAACAAGATCGGAAATCATTATTGCAATTTTATATCAGGGAGAGGCATAAGCTAACATACTTTCTCTACTTGGATCATATGCACTTATGATTGGAACTCTAGCAAGCATCCGCAACTACTAAAGATCATTAAGGTAAAACCCAACCATAGCATTAAAGCATCAAGTCCCCTTTATCCCATACGCAACAACCCCCTTACTCGGGTTTATGCTTCTGTCACTCAAGCAACCAACTATAAGTGAATCATGAATGTATTGCAACACCCTATAGCGGGAATCCTTCACATGTGCATGGCAAAAAAGGCACCATAGGACAGCACCAAAATAAACATACAACTCAAATCAATCTAGATCATCAATCAACCCAAAGGACAAAATTAATCTACTCAAAACATCATAGGATGGCAACACATCATTGGATCATAATATGTAGCATAAAGCACCATGTTCAAGTAGGTGATTACAGCGGGGCGCGGGGGAGTGGACTTCTAAAAGGAGATGAGGATGGTGATGAAGAAGGTGATGTTGGTGAAGATGATCACCGCGGCGATGGTTCCCCCGATGGCACTCCGGCACCACCAGAAGAGAGAGGAGAGTTTCTCCCCCTTGTGCTTCCTCCTCTATGGCTCCCCCTTTGTGGGGAGAGGTTCTCCCTCTGGTCCTTGGCCTCCATGGTGTTGATGGCCCCTCCGGGATGATGAAGATGGCCTCCGGTGATTGTGAACCCCTCCGGCAGGGTGCCGAAGAGGGCCAAGATTGGTTTTTTGTGGCTGTGGAGATGTGCGGCGGTGGAACTCCTGATCTAGGTTTCTTTTCGGAGGTTTGTGGATTTATAGGAAATTTTGGCGTCGATCTCACGTCAAGGGGGGGCACAAGGGAGTCACAAGCCTGCTAGGCGCGGCCACCCCCCTGTTCGCGCCTGCCAGGCTTGTCACCTCCTCGTGGATCTTCTAGCCCAGCTCCAATGCTTTGGGGGTCTCTTTTGGTCCACAAAAAATCATACTAAATTTCCAGCCCATTCCGAGAACTTTTATTTCTACACAAAAACCGATACCATGGTAGTTCTGCTAAAAACAGTGTGAGTCCGGGTTAGTTCTAATAAAATCATACCAAAATCATATAGAATTATTGTAAACATGGCATGGATACTTCATAAATTATAGATACATTGGAGATGTATCACCATCCCCAAGCTTAATTCCTGGTCGTCCTCGAGTAGGTAAATGATAAAAGAAATAATTTATGAAGTGTGAATGCTAGCAAGTGCACAAGTTTGATCAATGATAATTCCAAACACCTTTTCTAGCGTCATTCTGTATCATAAATAGTAGTTCATATCATAAAAATTCTCATGATGAAGTAACAAGCTATTCACATGTTAAAGTTTAGACCATGAAGTTTCTTGAAAACTAACAAACTATGCTTTCATTCACCAAACAATTGCAATTCATCTTATTTTTAGGAAGGGTCTATGTAAGAGCTTTGATTTAGAAAATTACACATACTCAACTATCATATAGTCTTCCATGATTTCTAACTCTCAAAGCATATATTTAGAGCAAATGGCATCCATCAAACACAAAGGAAGATAGGGCCTTAGAGTTTCGCCTCCCAACTTATTTATCATATAGATAATTTTCAACAATAATAATTAATGATCAAATATAGTTGGATGGACATGTATGCTTGGATCTTTCCCCACCACATGATGATTGCCAAGAGAAAAAGGCAAAATATAGGAAGTGGTGAAGATCACCATGACTCTTGTATAAAGATAAGTACTAGAAAATAGAACATAGGCCCTTCGCAGAGGGAAGCAAAGGTTGGCAAGTCCTTTTTGTTTTGGGATGTGCAAACTCTTCATGCAAAGGAACGTCACATTGTAGTGCCCTTTGTGATAGCAACCTTTATTATGCAGTCCGTCGCTTTTATTTCTTTGTCATCACAAATTCGTACAACACTTATTTTCCCTTACAGTAAAAGATCTTACATATTTAGGAGAAATTTGTATTGCTTTTTGCATTGATGACAACTTACTTGAAGGATCTTGTTCAATCCATAGTAGGTATAGTGGACTCTCATGGAAAAACTAGTTTAAGGGTGTTTGGATGCACAAGTAGTATTTCTACTTGGTGCAGAAGTTTTGGCTAGTATGAGATGGAAGCAAGCACCACATGTTGGGGGATCCAAAACAATATAACTTCTATACAAATATACCCAAGCATGACTCATTACGTTGTCTTCCTTGTCCAACTTCAACTAATTTGCTCAACGTTGAAAATAATTAATGGGTATTCACAATCATAGAATATGTCCAAGATAGTATATTTATATGTGAAATCTCTCTTCCTTCAATATTCTTTCATGGATTGTTCAAGAGGCCAATGTGGTGTTTCTAACTTTCAATAAATTTCACCACCTATACTTATTATGTGTGAAGTCATTACTCCCCATGGGATAAGTGTATGAAGCATATTTAATTTCAGATTTATGATATTCAATTCATTCAACCATTTACTCCTAGGATATAAGTGAAGCACGAGAGTGAATGACAAACTACTCCAAAAAGATATAAGTGAAGATCAATGCATAGTCAATTAGTTAAATAGCCATGTGAGGACTCTCTCTTATTCAAAATTTCAGATCCAATGATTTTATTGAAACAGCAAACAAAATAAAAATTGCATTCCAAGAATAGCATGCATCATGTGAACGAATACAAATTCAGGCTCAACATAGGCTAACCAATAATTGTTGATGAAGAGAGGTGGGATGCGTAGCATCCCCAAGCTTAGATACTTGACAATTGTTAAAATATCTTCTTGGGGTGCCTTGGGCATCCCCAAGCTTGAGCTTTTGTATCTTGTTCAATCCTCTCATATCCCGGTTTCACCTATTCCCAAAAACTTCATCCACACAAAACTCAAAAGGAACTCGTGAGATAGGTTAGTACACATAAGAACAAATCAACACTTCGTGTACTCCCAAGACAAGTTGCACAATAATTTTCAAAAATTAGGTACTGTATACTATCATTTCCACAATTTATATTTACCAATATAGGCTATGGAAACCATAGGATAAGTAGATAACAAAACTGTGACAACAATCTGTCTAAATAGAACAGTCTGTAGTAATTTATTAAACTAGTGTACCTATATAACTCTAAAAATTATGAAACTTTCGGAAATGCTAAGGAATTTATATTCAACTGTGTAAAAATTTCAGAAACTTTCCACGTCCCAATAAAATATGAAAATTCAAACACTACAGCAGAAGTTTCTGTTTTTACACATCACACATCAAACATGCAATTCAAGCATCCTAAAGGCAATTCTTGGACATTTTTATTGAAATAAAATATTATAAATAATACCTAAAAGAGAATAAATAAATAAAATGGCACTCCAAGCAAAACTCGTATTATGTGACGAATAAAAATATAACTCCAAGTAAGATATACTGATAGTATTGAAGATGAAAGAGGGGATGCCTTCCGGGGCATCCCCAAGATTAGACGCTTGAGTATTCCCTGAATATTACCTTGGGGATGCCTTGGGCATCCCCAATCTTAGTTTTTTGTCACTCCTTATTCTCCTCATATCGGTGTCTCACCCAAAACTTGAAAACTTCAATCACACAAAACTTAACGAAACTTTGTGAGAAGGGTTAGTGTAATAAAGATAAATCATTCACTTAGGTACTGTCGAGACAAGATTTATAATTATTACCAAATGATACCTACTGTATTCCATCATTCCCCCAATTTATATTACTCAATATAAGCTATAGGAACACATGAAACAAGCAAACTATGCATGCAAAACAGAATTTGTCAAAAATAGACCAGTCTGTAAAGATCTGAATGACCACCAAACTTAACTAACTCCAAAAAAGTCTTAAAATTTAGGAAATATCTCATAATTTGCATATAACTTTTGTGTGAAAATTTCAAAACTTTTTGACTCTCCAGTAAAATCAGACAATTCATATGCTGGACGTGAAACTTTCTATTTCTGCATAGAATCAAACAAGCAAGTATCCAGACTATCCCAAAGGATTTACTTGGCACTTTATTGAAATAAAAGTCACAAAACATTATTAATACAGTATCTTAATCATGTGAACACATCAAAACAGAAAGTAAAAGTGTTGGGTTGACTCCCAACAAGCGCTTTTCTTTAATGCCTTTTAGTTAGGCATGATATTTCAATGATACTCTTCCAAGCCAAATTCCGATGATCATTATATTCATACTCTAAAAGATATAAGTGAATATCATAGAGAATTCTAAAATTATATATACTAGCCAATATCCAAGCTCAAAATATATAAGTGAAGCACACGAAGCATTCTATAAAGCCATACTCAAAAGATTTAAGTGAAACACAAAGAGCATTCTACAAATCATTACTCAAAAGATTTTAGTGAAGCACAAAGATCATTCTAAAAATCCATAAAGGAATATCTCATACTAGAAGTCTTAATAAAGGAAAAGAAAAACACTAAAGACGCATATCATGTGAACAAAACAAAAACCGAGGTATACCGATAATTGTTGAAGAATAAAGATGGGATGCCTTCCGGGGCATCCACAAGCTTAGATGCTTGAGTCTCCTTGAAATATTTACTTGGTGTGCCTTGGGAATCCCCAAGATTGAACTCTTGTCGTCTCTCTGTATTCTTCTTATATCGATACCTCCTCGATCTTTGAACACTTCATTCACACAAAACTTAACAAAACCCTCGTGAGATCCGTTAGTATAATAAAGCAAATTACTACTTTAAGTACTGTTGTGAACTCATTCCAAATTAATATTATAATTATACATATTGTATTCCAACATAACCATGGTTCATACCCCCCCTGATACAAGCCATAGATTCATCAAAATACTAGAACAATGCATAGAAAACAGAATCTGTCAAAAACAGGACAGTCTGTAGTAATCTGGAAACTTCGTATACTTATGTAACTCACAAAATTATAAAACTTTAGGACAGATTAAAAAAATTGCATATAAGTATTGTGTACAAATTTTAGAAACTTTTAATGTTCCAGTAAAAAATGTCAATTCACGCACTACAGGCAAAGATTCTGTTTTTGCACTGCACACACCAAACAAGCATTGTAATCATCCTAAAAGTAAATTTTGGCACATTATTTTTATAATACAATGGATATATAAAAGTTGATAATTATTTTTCATAATATTCCATGAAAAATTCTACATTGTTTCCATGAGCATGAACACAAGTGTTCAAGGTCGACCCTCACTTCTCCAATTCACAACCTTCCAATCACTTCTCTTTTTGAAAAACTTCTTAGGCAAAAGGGGCAAGTAACTCTTTTTGTATATTTATTTATTTATTTATTTTGTTTGTTTCACCCACAACTACAAAAAGAAAAAGGTAGAACAAAATCTATTTAGTGAAGAAAGCAAACAAGCATACACGAAAATATCAACCCCACGCTATTGCTCCCCGACAACGGTGCGAGAAAAGAGCTTGATAATCCCCAAGTGCAAGGAATCATCGTAGCAATTTACAAAGGTGGAAGTGATAAATATGGAGTGTCGAACCCACAAGGAGCTAAAGGTAAGATCAATATTCTCTCAAGTCCTATCTGCCACCGATACGACTCTACGTAGACCGAAAGTTTGCTTCCATCTAGAAACGAGAAATAAAACTACGTTATGGGTATGAAGAGGATAGCTTTGCATGATATCGGTGAACTAAAATATAAATATAGGATCTGTTAACATCATATTACAATATATTACAAATAGCAAGTGTGGAATAATGATGGGATGGTGTGCGGAATTATCCTAGGCAATTGTTAACAAGATCGGAAATCATTATTGCAATTTTATATGAGGGAGAGGGATAAGCTAACATACTTTCTCTACTTGGATCATATGCACTTATGATTGTAACTCTAGCAAGCATCCGCAACTACTAAAGATCATTAAGGTAAAACCCAACCATAGCATTAAAGCATCAAGTCCCCTTTATCCCATATGCAACAACCCCCTTACTCGGATTTATGCTTCCGTCACTCAACCAACCCACTATAAGCGAATCATGAACGTGCTGCAACAACCTACAGCGGGAATCTTTCACGTGTGCACGACACGGAAGGCACCATAGGACAGCACCAAAATAAACATACAACTCAAACCAATCCAGATCATCAATCAACCTAAAGGACAAAAGTAATTTACTCAAAACATCATAGGATGGCAACACATCATTGGATCATAATATGTAGCATAAAGCACCATGTTATAGCGGGGTGTAGGAGAGTGGACCGCTAAAAGGAGATGAGGATGGTGATGCAGAAGGTGATGTTGATGAAGACGATCACCACGGTGATGGTTCCCCCGATGGCACTTCGGCACCACCGGAAGAATGGGGAGAGTTTCTCCCCCTCGTGCTTCCTCCTCCATGGCCTCCCCCCTCTTTGGGGAGAGGTTCTCCCTTTGGTCCTTGGCCTCCATGGTGATGATGACCCGTTCGGGACGATGAAGATGGCCTTCGGTGATGGTGACCGCCTCCGGCAGGGTGCTGGAGAGGGCCAAGATTGGTTTTTCGTGGCTTTGGAGGTGTGTGGCGGAACTCCCGATCTAGGTTTCTTTTTGGAGGTTTCTGGATTTATAGGAATTTTTGGCATCGATCTCACGTCAAGGGGGGGCACGAGGGAGTCACAAGCCTGCTAGGCAGGGCCACCCCCTGGCCACGCCTAGCAGGCTTATCGCCTCCTCGTGGCTCTTCTGGCCCAACTCCAATGCTTCGTGGGTCTCTTTTAGTCCACAAAAAATCATACTAAATTTTCAGCCCATTCCGAGAACTTTTATTTCTGCACAAGAAATGACACCATGGTAGTTCTGCTGAAAACAACGTCAGTCCGGGTTAGTTCTAATAAAATCATATAGAATTATTATCAAGATGGCATGAATACTTCATAAATTATAGATATGTTGGAGACGTATCAGTGGGCCGTGAGATACCTCTTCGTCAGACGGAGTAACAAATCCCAGTCTTGATCCATGCCCACTCAAAAGACACCCTCGAAGATACCAGTAGAGCACCTTTGTAGTCACCTAGTTACGTTGTGACTTTTGATACACACAAGGTAATCCTCCGGTGTCAGTGAGTTGCATGATCTCGTGGTCAGAGGAATAGATACTTGACATGCAGAAAACAATAGCAATAAACTGACACGATCAAATGCTATGTTTATAGTTTGGGTCTTGTCCATCACATCATTCTCCTAATGATGTGATCCCGTTATCAAATTACATCTCATGTCTATGGCTAGGAAACCTTGACCATCTTTGATCAACGAGCTACTTTAGTAGAGGCTTACTAGGGACACTTTGTTGTCTATGTACCCACACATGTATGCGAGTTTCCAATCAATAAAATTATAGCATGGATAATGAATAATTATCATGAACAAGGAAATATGATAATAACTAATTTATTATTGCCTCTACGGCATATTTCCAACAGTCTCCCACTTGAACTAGAGTCAATAATCTAGTTCTCATCACCATGTGATTTACACTCAATGAGTTCTGGGGTTTGATCATGTTTTGCTTGTGAGAGAGGTTTTAGTCAACAGATACGTGTGTACTTTGCAAATCTCTATGTCATATTGTAGATGTTGCTACCACACTCCACTTGGAGCTATTCCAAATGAGTGCTCCACTATACGTATCCGAACTGCTACTCAGAGCCATCCAGATTGGTTTCAAAGCTTGCCTCGATGTAACCCTTTACAGTGAACTCTTTATCACCTCCATAATCGAGAATCATTTCCTTAGTCCTCTAGTTACTAAGGATAATTTTGACCGCTGTCCAGTGTCCTGGACCACTCTTGTACCCCTTGACAGACTCATGTCAAGGCACACACCAGGTGCGGTACACAACATGGCATACTATATAGAGCCTATGGATAAGGCATAGGGGACGACCTTCGTCCTTTCTCTTTCTTCTGCCATGGTAGAGCTTCGAGTCTCACTCAACTCCACACCTTACAAATCAGGCAAGAACTCTTTCTTTTACTGATCCATTTTGAACTCTTTCAAAATCTTGTCAAGGTATGCACTCATTGAAAGTCTTACCAGACGTCTTGATCTATCTCTATAGATCCTGATGCCCAATATTTAAGTAGCTTCATTCTAGGTATTCCTTTGAAAAAAACTCCTTTCAAACAACCCTTTATGCTTTCCAGAAATTCTACATCATTTCTGATCAACAAATGTCATCCACATATACTTATCGAAATTCTATAATGCTCCCACTCACTTTCTTGTAAATACAAGTTTCTCATAAACTTTGTATAAACCCAAAAACTTTGATCACCTCATGAAAGCGTATATTCCAACTCCGAGATGCATGCTCCAGCCCATAGAAGGATTGCTGGAGATTGCACACCTTTTAGCATCCTTGGGACGGACAAAACCTTCTGGTTGTATCCATACAAACTTTCCTTAAGGAAACTGCTAAGGAAAGCCAGATTTCATAATCGAAAAATGCAGCAACTGCTAACATAATTCCAACATATTTTAGCATCACTACGGGTGAGAAACTCTCATCATAGTCAACTCCTTGAACTTGTTGGAAACTTCTTTACGACAAGTCGAGCTTTATAAATGGTGACATTTACCATCAGCGTATGTCTTCTTCTTAAGGGTCCATTTGTACTCAATGGCCTGCCATTCAACGGGCAAGTCTACCAAAGTCCATACATGGATCCTTTCTAGGATTTCATGGCTCCTACCCATTTGTTGGAATCTGGGCCCATCATCGCTTATTCATAGCTCGTAGGTTCATTGTTGTCTAACAACATGACCTCCAAGACATGATTCACGTACCACTCAGGGGCGGTACGAGTCCTTGTCGACCTACGAGGTTCGGTAGTAACTTGATCCGAAGCTTCATAATCATCATCATTTGCTTCCTCATCACATGGTGTAGGCATCGTAGAAACATCTTTCTGCGTCGTGCTACTATCCAACTGAAGTTACGGTTCAACAACCTCATCAAGTTCTACTTTCCTCCCACTCAATTCTTTCGAGAGAAACTCTTTCTCGAGAAAGGACCCATTTTTAGTAACAAACACTTTTTCCTCGGATCTGAGATAGAAGGTATACCCAACTATTTCCTTAGAGTATCCCATGAAGATGCACTTTTCTGCTTTGGGTTCGAGCTTATCAGACATAAGCATCGCATTTCCAAACTTTGAGAAATGACAGCTTAGGTTTCTACCAAACCATAGCTTATACGGTGTCATCTCAACGGATTTAGATGGTGCCATATTTAAAGTGAATGCAGTTATCTCTAATGCATAAGCCCAAAACGATAGTGGCAAAACAATAAGAGACATCATAGTACACACCATATCCAATAGAGCATGACTACGATGTTCGGACACACCATCACACTATGGTGTTCCAAGTGGCGTGAGTTGTGAAACAACTTCCACATTGTCTTAAGTTGTATACCAAACTCGTAACTCAGATATTCACCTCCACAATCATATCATATACATTTCATCTTCTTGTCATGATGATCTCAAACTTCACTCTGAATTTGCTTGAACTTTTCAAACGTTTCAGACTTGTGTTTCATTAAGTAAATATACCCATATCTAATCAAATTATCATTGAAGGTAAGAAAATAATGATATCCATAGCACGCTACAACACTCATTGGACCGCATACATCAACATGTATCATTTCCAATAATTCACTTCCCCGCTCCATCATACCAGAAAACGGGGTCTTAGTCATCTTGCCCATGAGGCATGGTTCGCATGTCTCAAACGATTCGAAATCGAGTGAGTCCAAAGATCTATCAGCATGGAGTTTTCTTCATGCGCTTTACACCAATATGACATTTAGCATCAGTGCCACAAGTATGTGGTACTATCGTTATTAACTTTGCATATTTTTGGAATCAATATTATGAACATGTGTAGCACTACGATCGAGATTCAATAAACCATTCACATTGGGTGCATGACCATTGAAGGTTTTTATTCATGTAAATAGAATAACTATTATTCTTTGACTTAAATGAATAATTGTATTGCAATAAACACGATCTAATCATGTCCATGCTCAACGCAAACACCAAATAACATCTATATAGGTTCAACACTAATCCCGAAGGTAGAGGGAGCGTGCGATGGTGATCACATCAACCTTGGAAACACTTCCAACACACATCCTCATCGTCACCTCACCCTTAGCTAGTCTCCGTTCATTCCATAGATTTTATTTCGAGTTACTAACATTAGCAACGGAACCGGTATCTAATACCTAGTTGCTACTAGGAGTACTACTAAGGTACACATCAATAACACGTATATCAAATATATTACTGTTGATGTTGCCAACCTTCTTATCTACCATGTATCTAGGGTTGTTCCACTTCAGTGACCGTTCTCCTCATAATAGAAGCACTTAGTCTTGGGTTTGGGTTCAACCTTGGGTTTCTTCACTAGAGCGGCAACTGGCTTGCCATTCATGAAGTTTCCCTTCTTGCCCTTGCCCTTCTTGAAACCAGTGGTTTTACTAACCATCAACACTTGATGCTCCTTCTTGATTTCCACCTTCGCGGTGTCAAACATTAAGAATAGCTTAGGGATCATCTTTTCCATCCCTGGCATGTTTATAGTTCATCAAGAAGCTTTAGTAGCTTGGTAGTAGTGACTTGGAGAACTATATCAATCACTGTCTTATCTGGAAGATCAACTCCCACTCGATTCAAGCGATTGTGGCACCCAGAAAATCTAAGCACGTGCTCACCTATTGAGCTATTCTCCTTCATCTTTGCAGGTAAGGAATCTTGTTGGTGGTATCATACCTCTCAACACGGGCATGAGCCTGAAATCCAATTTCAGCTCTTGGAACATCACATATGCTCTGTGATGTTCAAAACGTATTTGGAGCCTGGATTCTAAACCATAATGCTTGACGCACTGAACTATCAAGTAGTCATCAAAACATGAATCTTAGATGTTCACAACATCCACAGTCTCCGCTTGAGGGGGTGGCGCACCGAGCGCTATATTAAGGACATAAGCCTTCTGTGTAGCAACTGAGGACAATCCTCTGAGCGGTGTACCATCATCTTTCAAATCTATTTTCTCTACGAATGTATCAATAACCCAGGGGAACTATAACACGAACTATTGATCTACAACATAATTTGCAAAGTTTACAAAGACTATTGTTCAAGATAATAAGTTTAGTTAATCATATTACTTAAAAAACTCCCACTCAAATTGACATCCCTCCGGTCATCCGAGTGATACATGATCTAAATTCACCAACCCAGGTCCGATCATCACGTGAGATGAGTTGGTTTCAATGGTGAACATCTCCATGTTGATCATATCTACTATATGACTCATGTTCGACCTTTCGGTCTCTTGTGTTTTGAGGCCATGTCTGTACATGCTAGGCTCATCAAGTTTAACCCGAGTGTTCTGCACGTGCAACACTGGCTTGCACCCATTGTATGTGAACGTAGAGTCTATCACACTCGATCATCACACGGTGCTTCAAAACGACAAACTTTCGCAACGGTGCACACCCGGGGAGAACACAATTTTATCTTAAAATTTTAGTGAGGGATGACCTTATAAGGCTACCGTCGTCCTAAGCAAAATAAGATGCATAAAAGGATTAACATCACATGCAAATCATATGTGACATGATATGTCCATGAACTTGTGGTTTTGATCTCCATCTCCAAAGCACCGACATGATCTCCATTGTCACCGGCATAACACCATGATCTCCATCATCATGATCTCCATAATTGTGTCGCCATCGGGGTTGTCGCGCCTACCATGCTTCTACTACTATTGCTACCGCTTCATGATAAAGTAAAGCATTACAAAGCGCTTAATGATTGACACGTAGGTCATAAAATAACTAAAGGCGACCCTATGGCTCCTGCCGGTTGCCGTATGCATTCACATGCAAGTTGATATGAACTATTACAAACATGATTATCTCATATATCAGATATATATCATCATGTCTTTGGCCATATCATATCAAAACATACCCTGTAAAAACAAGTTAGACGTCCTCTAATTGTAGTTGCAAGTTTTACGTAGCTGCTATGGGTATCTAGCAAGAACGATTCTTACCTACGCAAAACCACAATGGTGATACACAAATTGCTATTCAACCTTCTCAAGGACCACCTTTGGCAAATTCGATCCAACTAAGGTGGGAGAAACAGACACCCGCCAGCCATCTTTATACAACAAAGTCACATGTCAGTCGATGGAACCGGTCTCTCGTACGTGGACTGATAACCCACAAGTATAGGGGATCGCAACAGTTTTCAAGGGTAGAGTATTCAACCCATATTTATTGATTCGGCACAAGGGGAGGCAAAGAATATTCTCGAGTATTCGTAGCTGAGTTGTCAATTCAACCACACATGGAAGACTTAATATCTACAGCAAAGTATTAAGTAACAAGTAGTATGGAACTAATGGTAATGGTAGCAAAAGTAACAGTAGCATTTTTATAGTGATTGTAACAGTAGCAGCGTAGAAGTAACTTAGCAAGGATCAATATGTGGAAAGCTCATAGGCAATGGATCAATGATGGATAATTATGTTGGATGGCATTCATCATGCAACAGTTATAACATAGGGTGACATAGAACTAGCTCCAATTCATCAATGTAATGTAGGCATGTATTCCATATATAGTCATACGTGCTTATGGAAAAGAACTTCATGACATCTTTTGTCCTACCCTCCCGTGGGAGCGGGGTCCTAATGGAAACTATGGGATATTAAGGCCTCCTTTTAATAGAAAACCGGGCCAAAGCATTAGCACTTAGTGAATACATGAACTCCTCAAACTACAGTAATCACCGGAAAGAATCCCAGTTATTGTCACCCTGGGGATGCGGATCATAACTCGTAATAGGTGTCTACAACTTGCAAGATAGGATCAAGAACACACATATATTCATGAAAACATAATAGGTTCAGATCTGAAATCATGGCACTCGGGCCCTAGTGACAAGCATTAAGCATAGCAAAGTCATAGCAACATCAATCTCAGAACATACTGGATACTCGGGATCAAACCCTAACCAAACTAACTCGATTACATGATAAATCTCATCCAACTCATCACCTTCCAGCAAGCCTACGATGGGATTACTCATGAATGATGGAGAGCATCATGGAATTGTTGATGAAGGATGGTTGGTGATGACGATGGCGTCTATTTGCCCTCTCCGGAGCCCAGAATGGACTCCAGATCTGGTCTCCCGAGGAAGAATAGGAGGTGGCGGCGGCTCCGTATTGTGAAACGCGATGAACTCTTCTCTCTGATTTTTTTCCTCCGCGAATAGGGTTATATGGAGTTGGAGATGCTATCGGAGGAGCCACAGGGGCCCCACAAGCCTGCTAGGCGCAGCCAGGGGTGGCCGCGCCTAGCAGGCTTGTGGCGTGTAGGTGACCCCCTCTGGTTGATTCTCGCGCTAGTATTTTTATTAAATCCAAAATTATTCTCCGTAAATTTTTAGGACAATCCGAGAACTTTTATTTCTAAACAAAAATAACACCAAGGCAATTCTGTTGAAAACAACGTTAGTCCGGGTTAGTTCCATTCAAATCATGCAAATTAGAGTCCAAAACAAGGGCAAAAGAGTTTGGAAAAGTGGATACGATGGAGACGTATCATGGACGAGTAAGGTTGGTCTGGGTCGCTTCATCCGACAATAGAGCTAAATCAAGAAACGACCAAGGGAGGAAGCAATCTAAATATCAATGCCGACAAACTCCTTTGTTTTCTACTCGTGATCTCATCTATGCATAGACCTAGCTCATTATGCCACTGTTGGGGAACGTTTCATGGGAAACAAAAAAATTCCTACGCACACACAAGATCTATCCATGATGATGAGCCTCTACGAGAGGGAGAGTGGATCTAAATACCCTTGTAGATCGCTAAGAGGGAAGCGTTAAGAAACACACTCGATGTAGTTGAATGTCTTCGTGATCCAAATTGCAAGCCGTCCCGCGATCCAATCACGATCTGTCCCACGATCAAAGCACGATTCGTCTCGTGACCCAATCACGTTCCTTCCGATCTAGCGTCGAATGAACGGCACCTCCGTGTTCAGCACACGTACAGATCGATGATGATTTCCACCTCCTTGATCCAGTAAGCGAGGGTGAAGAGGTAGGTGAGTTCTTCGGCAGCACAACGACATGTTGGCAGTGGTGGTGGAGCTGATCCGACAGAGCTTCGCTAAGCTATACCGAACAGATCTAGAGGAGAAGCAATCTAGAGGGAGAGAGGACATCACGTGGCTTTTCAGGTGATGGCTGCCCTTAAAACCCTCCAATATATATAGGAGGAGAGGGGGTAGGTGGGAGGTGTCCTAGGGTTTCCCCTAGGGTCTTGGCGCAAGGAGGGGAGGAGTCCACCTCCCATAAGGGAGGTGGAGTCCTAGTAGGACTCATTCCCACTTGGCCCTCTTCCATCTCCTTGCGCAAGGGCCTCTAGGGGATGGCTACCCATCCAAACAGGGGCTGGTGCGCCACCTCCTAGGCCCATGTGGCCCCTAGGGTCGGTGCACCCCGATTGGTGGACCCTCGGAATCCATTCGTCACTCCCGGTACACTATCGGAAGTGCCCGAAACTTTGCCGGAGCCCAAACACCACTTTCCTATATATCAATTTTTACCTCCGGTCCATTCCGTAGCTCCTTGTGATTTCTAGGGTCTCATCTGGGACTCTAAACAACCTTCGGTCACCAACATACATAACTCAATACTACCAAAACGTCATCGAACGTTAAATGTGCAGACCGTGCGGGTTCGAGAACTATGTATACATGACCGAGATACCTCTATGGTCAATAGCCAATAGCGGGATCTGGATGCCCATATTGGTTCCTACATATTCTATGAAGATCTTTATCGGTTGAACCTCTATGTGAAGGATTCAGTTAATCCCGTATGTAGTCCCCTTTGTTCTTCGGTATGTTACTTGCCCGAGATTTGATCGTCGGTATCTCTACACATAGTTCTATCTCGTTACCAGCAAGTCTCGTTACTCGTTCCGTAATACAAGATCATGTGGCTAACTCTTTGATCACTTTTCTTGCAAGTCTCATTGTGATGTTGTCTTACCGAGTCGGCCCTGAGATACCTATTCGTCACACGGAGTAACAAATCTTAGTCTTGATCCATGCCCACTCAACAGACACCCTCGGATATAACTATAGAGCACCTTTATAGTCACCTAGTTACTTTGCGACGCTTAATACACACAAGGTACTCCTCCGGTGTCGGTGAGTTGCATGATCTCATGGTCAAAGGAATAGATACTTGACATGTAGAAAACAATGGCAATAAAATGACACAATCATATGCTACATTTATAGTTTGGGTCTTGTCCATCACATCATTCTCCTAATGATGTGATCATGTTATCAAATGACATCTCATGTCTATGGCTAGAAAACCTTGACCATCTTTGATCAACAGGCTAGTTTAGTAGAGGCTTAGAGGGACACTTTGTTGTCTATGTTCCCACACATGTATCTGAGTTTCTAATCAATACAATTATATCATGGATAATAAACGATTATCATGAACAAGGAAATATGATAATAGCTAATTTATTGTTAACTCTAGGGCATATTTCCAACAGTTTCTCTGAACATGGACAACTAGAAGCAGAATCAGAAAGCGGAATATCCCAAACTAGATGTCAATTACATGCTAGTGGACTTTACCCCTTAATACATATATCGAGACCACATTTGTCTTATTTTTCTAAGTACTATAATAGCGTAATTATACATATTACATGTGTTGTAAAATAAGTTTATGTCCTTAAACATTATGTATTCGATATGTCGTGTGACATGTGATGAACCACGAGTATAGGTGATCAATCGTATTCCTTTCGTTAAGTAAGAGTATTGAACCCAATGAGGAGCGGAAGAAAATGACAATCGGTTTCAGCAAGGTATTCTCTGCAAGTGTTGTAACTAAAGTGATAGATAGTTTTGTAGCAATATAATTTGTAACAAGTAATAATAGTAACGGGAGCCAAGAAATACCATAGGGGGGCCACGTGTCGCTCATAAGGCAACAGGGCACGCCCACCCCCGGACGTGCCCTAGTGCCTTGTGGGGCCCACAGGCGGTCTCCCCCCACTCTTCTGCTATATGAAGGGTTTTGACCTAGAAAAAATAAGGAGGAGAATTTCGGGACAAAGCGCTGCTATCTCGAGGCGGAACCTGGACAAGAGCAGTTTTGATCTCCGATGGAGCGATTTCGCCGAGGAAACTTCCCTTTGGGAGGGGGAAATCAAAGCCCAATCCTTTTTGTAGCAAAGGATAAGCCTGAAAGTTCTCTTATATAAAGCAAAGCGCTCTCAAGGACACATGTAATTTTTTGTCTAGTCACGTTCATCATATTTAGTTGATTCGTGTTTGCTACTTTGATAATTTAATATGCAGGTGGACCGGTGTTAAGGTGTTCATCTTACTTGAACAAACAACCCACTTATGATTAACCCCTCTTGCAAGCATCCGCAACTACGAAATAAGAATTAAGATAAATCTAACCATGGCATTAAACATATGTATCCAAATCAGCCCCTTACGGAACAACTCGTGAAGTTGGATTTAAGCTTTTGTTACTCTCGCAACCCATCATCTACTTATCATTCCCCAATGCTTCCCTTTAGGCCCAAACATGGTGAAGTATCATGTAATCGACGTTCACATGACATCACTAAAGGAAGAGCAACATACGTATCATCAAAATATCGAACAAATACCAACATCATATGATTACTTATAACAAGACTTCTCCCATGTCCACGAGAACAGAAGTAACTACTCAAATATCATGTTCATTTTCAAGATTAGAGGGGTGTTGAATATCATGAAGGATTTGAACATATAATCTTCCACCAAATAAACCAACAAGCATCAACTACAAGATGTAATCAACACTACTAGTAACCAACAAGTATCAATATGAGGTTTTGAGACAAAGATTGAATACAAGATATGAACTAGGGTTTGAGATGAGATGGTGCTGGTGAAGATGTTGATGAATATTGGTCCTCCCATGTGGGAGGAAGGATTGGTGATGACGATGGCTTCAATTTCCCCCTCCCGGAGGAAGTTTTCCGGTGAAATCGCTTCGTCGGAGATCAAAAGTGCTCTTGTTTAGGTTCCACCTCGCGAGGGTGGTGCTTCGTACCGAAATTCCCCTCCTTATTTTTTATAGGTAAAAAACCTTCATATAGCAGAAGAGGGGGACCGGAGACCGCCTGTGAGACCCACAAGGCATCAGGGCGCGCCCAGGGGGTGGGCGTGCCTTATTGCCTTGTGAGCGACAGTTGGACCCCCTCTAGTATTTCTTGGCTCTAGTATTTTTAATTTATTCCAAAAATATTATTCGTAAAATTCCAGGTCATTTGGAGTCCATCAGAATTGGTATCTCTGATGTAGCTTTTTTGGGTCCAGAATTACATTTGTCGGCAATGTTCCTCTCTATGCAATCCTTATAAATTCAGGGGAAAAGGCATTAAAATTGTATCATAAAGTGGAATAATGGTCAAAAACAATATAAATGATAGTATGAAATCATGATACAAAATATACGTATCAACATGTGGCTCGTAATATGTAGAAGACACATATAGTTTGTAATCTATGTACTTGTTCTATATGAGTTTGATTACATAGTAAAATTTTGTTCTTTTACTCTAAAGAAATGCTGGTAATAATACTATGGAGGAAGAAATGTGTTTAGTAGTGGATAGTGGATCTAATAATATTATACTTAGGGAGATTATGTATTTCCAAACAATGAAGAAGAGTAATGGAAATGTCATGACAATTGTTGGTCGTGACATGGTAATTGTTGACTGTAGTCAAACCATAGTTACTCTCCCTATTGGTACTAAACTGGTAATCCAGGAGGCTCTATTGTATCCACATTCTATACTTACCTTACTGAGTATTAAGGATATCCGTTAAAATGATTTCTGTGAAACCAGTGAAGTGGCTAGGGTTGAATGCCTATTCATAACTCGAGAAAATGGATTTTGAAAGAAAATCCTTGAGAACTTGCCTTCTCTATCTTCTGGGTTGTATTATACATACACTAACCATAGACATATATGGTGTACAAGATTATTTTCCATAATCTTGATAAGTTCAACATTTGACATGGTCGCCTAGGCCATCTGCTTTTGAGATGATGAAAAATTTATTGATGGTTTTGTTGGACACAACATAACGGATAGAAACTTCCCAGACATTGGATTGTGCGACCATGAAATTGATCACCAGGACATCTTATGTGAAAATAAAGGATGAGCCACTTGATATCTGTGAATGCATTCAAGGAAATATTTGAGGTCCAATAAAATAGTTATTTGTACCATTCAGATATTTCATGGTGCTAATTGCTGCACCAACGAGATGGTCCCATGCATGTCTACTTTAAACAAGGAAAATGGTTTTGCAGAGTTCATTGCTCGGATCGTTAAATTTAGAGAAAATCATCTTGAGCACAGAATAAAATCCATCATAATGGATAATGTTGCGGAATTTAGTTCCCGAGAATTTAATAGTTACTGCCTAGCTTCGGGCATTTATGTGGATCATTTTGTGTCTTATGTACATACCTATAATGGACTTGCGGAAACACTTTATCAAGAGGATAAAGTTGATGGCAAGACCGCTCCTAAAGAATAGTAATCTCCCAACTTTTTATTGGGGTCATGCAGTTTTACGTGTTGTATTGTTGATACAAATTGAATACCGGTCAATTGTTTCCCATATGCAGCAATTCGGTCGCACGGTATATGTACCTATTTCACCACCGCAACATACATCAATGGAACCTCATAGAAGAATGTGGATTTATGTGGGTGTCGGTGTATGATACGTCTCCAACATATCTAATTTTCTAAGCTCTTTTGCCCTTGTTTTGGACTCTAATTTGCATGATTTGAATGGAACTAATCCGGACTGATGCTGTTTTCACCAGAATTGCCTTGGTGTTATTTTTGTCTAGAAACAAAAGTTCTCGGATTGACCTGAAAATTTACAGAGAATAATTTGGAATTAATAAAAAATACTGGCGAAAGAATCAACTGTAGGGGGGCCACTACCTGGCCACAAGCGTGGTGGGCGTGCCGGGCAGGCTTGTGGGCCCCCTGTTGCTCCTCCGACCTCGTTTCCACTTCTATATATTCCTATTCGGGGAGAAAAAATCAGAGAGAAGAGTTCATCGCATTTCACGATACAGAGCCGCCGCCACCTCGTGTTCTTCCTCGGGAGACCAGATCTGGAGTCTGTTTTGGGCTCCGGAGAGGGGAAATCGACGCCTTCGTTATCACCAACCATCCTTCATCACCAATTCCATGATGCTCTCCACCTCTCTTGAGTAATCTCATCGTAGGCTTGCTACACAATGATGGGTTGGATGAGATTTATCATGTAATCGAGTTAGTTTTGTTAAGGTTTGATCCCTAGTATCCACTATGTTCTGAGATTGATGTTGCTATGACTTTGCTATGCTTAATGCTTGTCACTAGGGCCCGAGTGCCATGATTTCAGATCTGAACCTATTACGTTTTTATGAATATATGTGTGTTCTTGATCCTATCTTTCAAGTTGTAGACACCTATTACGAGCTATGATCCGCATCCCCCAGGGTGACAATAACTGGGATTCTTTTCGGTGATTACCGTAGTTTGATGAGTTCATGTATTCACTAAGTGCTAATGCTCTGGTACGGTTCTCTATTAAAAGGAGGCCTTAATATCCCTTAGTTTCCAATAGGACCCCATTGCCACGGGAGGGTAGGACAAAAGATGTCATGCAAGTCCTTTTCCATAAGCACGTATGACTATATATGGAATACATGCCTACATTACATTGATGAATTGGAGCTAGTTCTGTGTCACCCTATGTTATAACTATTGCATGATGAATGCCATCCGACATAATTATCCATCACTGATCCATTGCCTACAAGCTTTCCATATATTGATCTTCGCTAAGTTACTTTTCCGTTGCTACTGTTACAATCACTACAAACTGCTACTATCACTTTTGCCACTGTTACCGTTACTTCCATACTACTTTGCTACTGAATACTTTGCTGCAGATATTAAGTCTTTCAGGTGTGGTTGAATTGACAACTCATCTGCTAATACTCGAGAATATTATTTGGATTCCCTTGTGTCGAATCAATAAATTTGGGTTGAATACTCTACCCTCAAAAACTGTTGTAATCCCCTATACTTGTGGGTTATCAAGACCTTTTTCTGGCGCTGTTGCTGGGGAGCCTAGCTTTATTCTCTGAGTCACTTGGGATATATATCTGTTGATTACTATGAGGAATCTTAAAGATCAAAAACTAAGATCTACCCCTCAACTATGAGGACAGGTAAGGAACTGCCATCTAGCTCTACACTTGATTCACCTTCTATTATGAGTAAGTTTGAGACACCACCACCTGCTACTTCTGCTATGCATGATGCATATGATGATACTTTGCTTGATGATACTGTGCCATTGGTGAATTTCTTGATGAACAAATTGCTAGAGCCAATGCTGAAACTGATAATATTTCTGAATCTGATGAAATTATTGAAACTAAACACTATGATACATTTGCTAGACCTAGCTCTCCTAGATATGAATTACCTGATATACCTGGGGGATATGTTATGGAAGGAGAGGTATCTAGGACTTTCTTGCTTGTGAGGATAGAGATGATCTTAAGAAATTTCTTCGCAAGTGGAAGGAAAAATCTTTGAATGCTAGAATGCAGTATGATCCTAAGTTTGCTACTTCACCTATCTTTGTTACTGATAAGGATTATGATTCTCTGTCGATCCTGAGTTAATTACTTTTGTTGAATCTTATCCTTTCCATGGTTATGAATCTGAAATTGTTGTCGCAGATCTTACCAAATTGAATGATATAGCCACCCTATTTACTCATGAGGAAAAAAATCACTATTACTATATTCTTAAGTTGTTTCCTTTCTCATTAAAGGGTGATGCTAAGAAATGGTTTAATTCTCTTTCTCCTGGTTGTGTGCGTAGTCCCAGGGATATGATTTATTACTTCTCTGAAAAATGTTTTCCTACCCATAAGAAACAAGCTGCCTTGCAGGAAATGTGCAACTTGAAGAAGAGAGTCTCCCAGAAGCTTGGGGGAGGCTTCTCCAATTACTTAATGCTTTGCCTGATCATCCTCTCAAGAAAAATGAAATAGTTGATATCTTTTATAATGGATTAACCGATGCTTCTAGGGACTACCTAGATAGTTGTGTTGGTTGCGTTTTTAGGGAAGGAACTATTGAACAAGCTGAATTACTATTGAATAATATATTGAGCAATGATAATGATTGGACTATTCCCGAACCACCGTCAAAGCCAACTCCGAAGAAATACATGGTCTTCATAACTCGACACAGGTAGTAGAGGTTAATTCTCTCAGTAGATTTGATGAAAGAGATATTCCTTATAATAAGTCTACTAGCCAATGCTTGGATGAATTTGATAATTTTATTGTGAAGCAAGAAAATTTCAATGCTTATGTTAGTAGACAATTGAAACATAATGCTTATATGCTTGATCGCTTGGGTGATTATGTGAGTAGAACTGTCAATGATCTTAAGCTTATTAGTAAACATGCTTCCATGGTAACCACTCAAGTAGAACAAGTACTTAAGGCTCAGAATGATTTTCTTAATGAGATGAATAGTAAAGACAATGATAATTCTATTAAAGTTGTGACTAGAGGAGGTAGAATGACTTAGGAACCTTTGTATCCTGAGGGCCATCCTAAGAGAATTGAGCAAGATTCTCAGAGAGTTAATACCGATGCACCTATCCGTTCCAATAAGAGTGGGAAAAAGAATGATTATAGTAGTTTGCATACTGCTAGTGAACCTGTTATAGATACATCTGAGAATCCAATGATATTTCTATTTCTGATGCTAAGACACAATCTGGTGATGAACATGAGCCTAGTGATAACATTAATAATGATGTTCATGTTGATGCTCAACCTAGTAATGATAATGACGTGGAGATTGAACCTGCTGATCATCTTGATAATCCACAATCTAAGAATAAAAGATATGATAAAAGAGAATTCATTGCTAGGAAACATGGTAGAGAAAGAGAACCATGGGTTCAGAAACCCATGCCCTTTCCTCCCAAACCATCCAAGAAAAAGGATGATGAGGATTTTGAGCACTTTGCTGAAATGCTTAGATCGGCCTTTGTACGTATGCGCTTGACTGATATTTTGAAAATGTCTCCTTATGCAAAGTATATGAAAGATATTGTGACAAATAAAAGAAAGATATCTGAAGCTGAGATTTCCACCATGCTTGCCAATTATACTTTTAAAGGTGGAATCCCTAAGAAATTAGGAGATCCCGGAGTACCTACTATACCATGCTCTATTAAAGGAAATTATGTTAAAACTGCTTTATGTGATCTTGGAGCTCGTGTTAGTGTTATGCCTTTCTCTTTATACCGTAGACTTGATTTGAATAAGTTGGCACCTATTGAGATCTTTTGCAAATGGCTGATAAATCAACTGCTATACCTATCGGTATTTGTGAGGATGTACCTGTCGTAGTTGCAAATGCTACTATCTTGACGGACTTTGTTATTCTTGGTATTCCCGAAGACGACAGTATGTCGATCATCCTTGGTAGACCCTTTTTGAATACTGCAGGGGCTATTATTGATTGCAACAAGGGCAATGTCACTTTTCATATTAATGGTAATGAGCATACGGTACACTTTCCAAGGAAACAACCTCAAGTTCATAGTATCAACTCCATTGAAAAAATTCCAGCAATTATTATTGGAGACTTTGAGTTCCCTCTTCCTACTGTCAAGAAGAAATATGAGATACTTATTGTTGGGGAAATGCATATCCCCATTGAGGTAACTTAGTGTTATTCGAAAATTCTTTGGTTTCATGTTATTCGAAAGAAGTTTGTTAATAAGACTTAATCAACCTTATTGATGGATTCCTTTTGATGAGCATGAGCTAGACGAATTTAGAAAGCACAACTTCCTGTACCTAACTTTTACTTTATGTTACCTAGATGAAATTAAGTCAAAATGCTATTATTTTTCTGTTTACTGAGTTTCCTGTGCAATAAAAAAGTGACTTGAAAATAAAAGTTTTTCAAATGTCCTGAAAATGGAGTATGATTTTTTCTGGATATTTAACAATTCTTGGCACTGAGTATGCATCAAGGGGCTGCACCAGTGGGCCACAAGCCTGCAGGCCGCGACCACCCCCCTGGGCGCGCCTTGGTGGCTTGTGGGTCCCACGTGGCCCTCCTCCAGTTATTCCAGCACCCATTCACTTCATCTTCCTCCAAAAAAGATCCCACCATTGCTCAAACCCGTGTTCTAGCTCATCTTGCTGCCATTTTTGATCTCCTTCCTCAAAGCTCCATTCACAAAACTGTTTTAGGGGATTGCTCATCGATAAGTGACTCCTTCAATGGTCCAATTATTATTTTTCTAGTGCCTTATATATTGCAGATTTTTGTTGTTGTGGTGACTATATTTTTGAGCCTGCGTGTCAAATTTGTATGGTCCCAAGTAGTTTTGATGCATGATATAGTCTCTAGGCACTTGAGGGAGTAGTTGCTATGAGTTTTGTTGAGTTTTGTTCACCTTTATTTTAGTTCACTAAAAATTTCATAATTTTTCAAAAATGTTGAGAAGATTACTAAGAGGTTCTTCAAGTCGGGGTTCTAAGGAAGATGAAAATGAAATGAAGGAGAAACCCAAACATAATCTTCCTCGCGTCGCAAAAATTCGACCATGTGCACGGCCGTGACACATTCTTGAGGGCGGCCGGAATTTATGAAGATTTCTATTATTGGCCGAGAATGAAGGCATCACCTGTTGGAAATATGCCCTAGAGGCAATAATAAAATGGTTATTATTGTATTTCCTAGTTCATGATAATTGTCTATTATTCATGCTATAATTGTGTTAACCGGAAACCGTAATACATGTGTGAATACATAGACCACAACGTGTCCCTAGTGAGCCTCTAGTTGGCTAGCTCGTTGATCAATAGATGGTCTCGGTTTCATGACCATGGACATTGGATGTCGTTGATAACGGGATCACATCATTAGGAGAATGATGTGATGGACAAGACTCAATCCTAAGCATAGCACAAGATCGTGTAGTTCGTTTGCTAAAGCTTTTCAATGTCAAGTATCATTTCCTTAGACCATGAGATTGTGTAACTCCCGGATACCGTAGGAATGCTTTGGGTGTGCCAAACGTCACAACGTAACTGGGTGGCTATAAAGGTACGCTACGGGTATCTCCGAAAGTGTCTGTTGGGTTGACACGAATCGAGACTGGGATTTGTCACTCCGTGTGACGGAGAGGTATCTCTGGGCCCACTCGGTAAGACATCATCATTATGAGCTCAATGTGACTAAGGAGTTAGTCACGGGATGATGTATTACGGAACGAGTAAAGAGACTTGCCGGTAACGAGATTGAACAAGGTATGGGGATACCGACGATCGAATCTCGGGCAAGTACCATACCGATAGACAAAGGGAATTGTATACGGGATTGATTGAATCCCTGACATCGTGGTTCATCCGATGAGATCATCGTGGAGTACGTGGGAGCCAACATGGGTATCCAGATCCCTCTGTTGGTTATTGGCCGGAGAGGTGTCTCGGTCATGTCTACGTGTCTCCCGAACCCGTAGGGTCTACACACTTAAGGTTCGATGACGCTAGGGTTATAGGGAAAAGGTATACGTGATTACCGAAGGTTGTTCGGAGTCCCGGATGAGATCCCGGACGTCACGAGGAGCTCCAGAATGGTCCGGAGGTAAAGATTGATATATAGGAAGTCCAGTTTTGGTCACCGGAAAGTTTTCGGGCTCATCGGTATTGTACCGGGAGTGCCGGGAGGGTGCCGGAGGACCCCCGGGAGGGGGTGACGACCAAAGGACCTCATGGGCCCTTAGAGGAGGTGTGCCAGCCCATATTGGGCCAGACAATACCTTCTAGAAAGGGCCCATGCGCCAGGGATCTGGAGATAGAGGCAAAAGGGATTTAAAAGGGGGAGATCCACCTCCCGTGTGGGAGGAGGACTCTCCCCCACTTCGGCCGAATCCCTCCTCCTTGGAGGAGGGGCCAAGCCAGCCCTTCCTCTCCTTCCTCCTATATATATGCAAGGGTTTGGGCAGGTTTGAGACGACGAACTCTTTCTCTCTCGCTGCAGCCCTATTCTGCTTCTTCCTCCTCCGCAGTGCTTAGGCGAAGCCCTGCCGGGATACCTTGCTACTCCACCACCACCACGCCGTCGTGCTGCTGCTGGAGCTCTTCCCCAACCTCTCCTTCCTCCTTGCTGGATCAAGGCGTAGGAGACGTCACCGGGCTGCACGTGTGTTGAACGCGGAGGTGCCGTCCGTTCGGCACTTGATCGGATCTACCGCGATCTGAATCGCTGCGAGTACGACTCCATCAACCGCGTTCTTGTAACGCTTCCGCTTAGCGATCTTCAAAGGTATGAAGATCCAATCTCTCCCCACTCGTTTGCTGGTTTCTCCATAGATAGATCTTGGTGACACGTAGGAAAATTTTGATTTACTACTACGTCTCCCAACAGTGGCATCATGAGCTAGGTCTATGCGTAGAATCTATGCACGAGTAGAACACAAAGCAGTTGTGGGCGTCGATTTTGTTAATATGCTTGCCGTTACTAGTCTTATCTTGATTCGACGGTATTGTGGGATGAAGAGGCCCGGACCAACCTTACACGTACGCTTACGTGAGACCGGTTCCACCGCCTGACATGCACCAGTTGCATAAGGTGGCTAGCGGGTGTCTGTCTCTCCCACCTTAGTCGGATTAGATTCGATGAAAAGGGTCCTTATGAAGGGTAAATAGCAATTGGCATATCACGTTGTGGTTTTGGCGTAGGTAAGAAACGTTCTTGCTAGAAACCTATAGCAACCACGTAAAAACTTGCAACTACAAATTAGAGAACGTCTAACTTGTTTTTGCAGCATATGCCTTGTGATGTGATATGGCCAGAAGGATGTGATGTGATGCATTGTGATGTATGAGATTGATCATGTTCTTGTAATAGGGTTCACGACTTGCATGTCGATGACTATGACAACCGGCAGGAGCCATAGGAGTTGTCTTATTTATTGTATGACCTGCGAGTCAATCACAAACGCCATGTAATTACTTTACTTTATTGCTAAGCGTTAGCCATAGCAGTAGAAGTAATAGTTGGCGAGACAACCTCATGAAGACACAATGATGGAGATCATGATGATGGAGATCATGGTGTCATGCCGGTGACAATTATGTTCATGGTGCCCCGAAGATGGAGATCATAGGAGCAAGATGATATTGGCCATATCATGTCACTATATTGATTGCATGTGATGTTTATCATGTTTACATCTTATTTGCTTAAAACGACGGTAGTAAATAAGATGATCTCTCAATAAAATTTCAAGAGAAGTGTTCACCCTAACTGTGCACCGTTGCTAAGGATCGTTGTTCCGAAGCACCACGTGATGATCGGGTGTGATAGGTTCTAACGTTCGCATACAACGGGTGTAAGCCAGATTTACACACGCGAAACACTTAGGTTGACTTGACGAGCCTAGCATGTACAGACATGGCCTCGGAACACGGAAGACCGAAAGGTCGAACATGAGTCGTATAGAAGATACGATCAACATGGAGATGTTCACCATGGATGACTAGTCCGTCTCACGTGATGATCGGACACGGGCTAGTTGACATGGATCATGTGTCACTTAGATGACTAGAGAGATGTCTATCTGAGTGGGAGTTCATTGAATAATTTGATTATGTGAACTCGATTATCATGAACTTAGTCTAAAATTGCCTTTAATATCTATATTGTAGATCCAATGACCAACGCAAATGTCAACCTCAATTTCAACGCGTTCCTAGAGAAAACCAAGCTGAAAGATGATGGAAGCAACTATACGGACTGGGTCCGTGGCTTGAGGATCATCCTCATAGCTTCCAAGAGATTGTATGTCCTTGATGCACCGCTAGGTGACCCACCCATTCAATCAGCGGACCAAGACGTTACGAACGCTTGGCAGTCACGCTGCGATGATTACTCCCTTGTTCAGTGCGGCATGCTTTACAGTTTAGAATCGGGGCTCCAAAAGCGTTTTGAGCAACACGGGGCATATGAGATGTTCCAAGAGCTGAAACTGGTTTTCCAAGCTCATGCCCGAGTCGAGAGATATGACATCTCTGACAAGTTCTTCAGCTGTAAGATGGAGCAGAACAGTTCTGTTAGTGAGCACATCCTCAAGATGTCTGGGCTTCACAACCGCTTGACTCAGCTAGGAGTTAATCTCCCGGATGACTCAGTCATTGACAGAATCCTCCAGTCGCTTCCACCTAGCTACAAAAGCTTTGTGATGAACTACAACATGCAGGGGATGGAGAAGTCCATTCCTGAGTTGTACTCGATGCTCAAATCAGCAGAGGTCGAGATCAGAAAGGAGCATCAAGTGTTGATGGTAAACAAGACCACTAGTTTCAAGAAAGGCAAGGGTAAGAAGAACTTCAAGAAGGACGGCAAAGCTATTGCTGCGCCCGGTAAGCAAGTTGCCGGGAAGAAGAAGAACAAGAATGGACCCAAGCCTGAGACTGATTGTTTCTATTGTAAGGGTACCGGTCACTGGAAGCGGAACTGCCCCAAGTACTTAGCGGATAAGAAGGTCGGCAACGTTAAAGGTATATGTGATATACTTGTTATTGATGTGTACCTAACCAGCGCTCGTAGTAGCTCCTGGGTATTTGATACCGGTGCTGTTGCTCACATTTGTAACTCCAAGCAGGAGCTGCGGAATAAGCGAAGGTTGGCAAAGGACGAGGTGACGATGCGCGTCGGGAATGGTTCCAAGGTCGATGTGATCGCCGTCGGCACGCTACCTCTACATCTACCTTCGGGATTAGTTTTAAACCTTAATAATTGTTATTTAGTACCAGCTTTGAGCATGAACATTGTATCTGGATCTCGCTTGATACGAGATGGCTACTCTTCTAAATCCGAGAATAATGGTTGTTCTATTTATATGAGAGAAATGTTCTATGCTCATGCCCCGCTGGTCAATGGTTTATTTTTGATGAATCTCGAACGTGATGTTACACATGTCCATAGTGTGAGTACCAAAAGGTGTAAAGTTGATAACGATAGTCCCACTTACATGTGGCACTGCCGTCTTGGCCATATTGGAGTCAAATGCATGAAGAAGCTCCATGCTGATGGACTTTTGGAGTCACTTGATTTCGAATCATTTGACACATGCGAACCATGCCTCATGGGCAAGATGACCAAAACTCCGTTCTCCGAAACAATGGAGCGAGCAACTGACTTGTTGGAGATAATACATACCGATGTATGCGGTCCAATGAGTGTCGATGCTCGCGGTGGCTACCGTTATGTTCTCACCCTCAATGATGACTTGAGCAGATATCGGTATGTCTACTTAATGAAACACAAGTCTGAAACCTTTGAAAGGTTCAAGGAATTTCAGAGTGAGGTCGAGAATCAAAGTGACAGGAAAATAAAATGCCTACGATCTGATCGTGGCGGAGAATATTTAAGTCACGAGTTTGACACGCACCTTAGGAAATGTGGAATTGTTTCACAGCTCACGCCGCGAGGCACACCTCAGCGAAATGGTGTGTCTGAACGTCGTAATCGCACTCTATTGGATATGGTGCGATCTATGATGTCTCTTACCGACTTACCGCTATCATTTTGGGGATATGCATTAGAGACTGCCGCGTTCACTTTAAATATGGCACCGTCTAAATCCGTTGAGACGACACCGTATGAATTATGGTTTAGAAAGAAACCTAAGCTGTCGTTTCTAAAAGTTTGGGGTTGCGATGCTTATGTGAAGAAACTTCAACCTGAGAAGCTCGAACCCAAAGCGGAAAAGTGCGTCTTCATAGGATATCCCAAAGAGACTATTGGGTATACCTTCTACCTACGATCCGAAGGCAAAGTCTTTGTTGCCAAGAATGGATCCTTTCTCGAGAAAGAGTTTCTCTCGAAAGAAGTAAGTGGGAGGAAAATGGAACTTGATGAGGTAATTGTACCTTCACTCGAACCGGAGAGTAGCGCAGCACAGGAAGTTGTTTCTGTGGAGCCTACACCGGCTAGAGAGGAAGTTAATGATGATGATCATGAAACATCAGATCAAGTTGCTACTAGAAGGTCCACTAGGACACGTTCCGCACCAGAGTGGTACGGTAATCCTGTCCTAAAGATCATGTTGTTGGACAACGGTGAACCTTCGAACTATGAAAAAGCGATGGCGGGCCCGAATTCCGACAAATGGCTTGAGGCCATGAAATCCGAGATAGGATCCATGTATGAGAACAAAGTATGGACTTTGGTGGACTTGCCTGATGATAAGCGAGCCATTGAAAATAAATGGATCTTTAAGAAGAAGACTGACGCAGACGGTAATGTGACCGCCTATAAAGCTCGGCTTGTCGCTAAGGGTTATCGACAAGTTCAAGGAGTTGACTACGATGAGACATTCTCACCCGTAGCGATGCTAAAGTCTGTCCGAATCATGTTAGCAGTTGCCGCATTTTATGATTATGAGATCTGGCAAATGGACGTCAAAACGGCATTCCTTAATGGCTTCCTCAAGGAAGAACTGTATATGATACAGCCGGAAGGTTTTGTCAATCCTAAAGATGCTAACAAGGTATGCAAGCTCCAGCGCTCCATCTATGGGCTGGTGCAAGCATCTCGGAGTTGGAACATTCGCTTTAATGAGGTGATTAAAGCGTTTGGGTTTGTACAGGTTTATGGAGAACCCTGTATTTACAAGAAAGTGAGTGGGAGCTCTATAGCATTTCTTATACTGTATGTGGATGACATGCTGATAATGGGAAATAATATAGAACTCTTGGAAAGTATCAAGGCCTACTTGAATAAGTGTTTTTCAATGAAGGACCTTGGAGAAGCTGCTTACATATTAGGTATTAAGATCTATAGAGATAGATCAAAACGCCTCATTGGTCTTTCACAAAGCACATACCTTGAAAAGATATTGAAGAAGTTCAATATGGATCAGTCCAAGAAGGGGTTCTTGCCTGTGTTGCAAGGTGTGAGATTGAGTATGACTCAATGCCCGACCACGGCAAAGGATAGAGAAGAGATGAGTGCCATCCCCTATGCTTCAGCCATAGGCTCTATCATGTATGCCATGCTGTGTACCAGACCTGATGTGAACCTTGCCATAAGTTTGGTAGGGAGGTACCAAAGTGATCCCGGAGCGGAACACTGGACAGCGGTCAAGAATATCCTGAAGTACCTGAAAAGGACAAAGGACATGTTTCTCGTTTATGGAGGTGCCGAAGAGCTCGTCGTAAAGGGTTACGTCGATGCTAGCTTCGACACAGATCCGGACGACTCCAAGTCGCAAACCGGATACGTGTATATTTTGAATGGAGGGGCAGTGAGCTGGAGCAGCAGCAAGCAAAGCGTCGTGGCAGCATCTACATGTGAAGCGGAGTACATAGCTGCTTCGGAAGCAGCAAAGGAGGGAGTCTGGATGAAGGAGTTCATCACCGACCTAGGAGTGATTCCGAATGCGTCGGGCCCGATGACTCTACTTTGTGACAACACTGGAGCTATTGCCCTTGCGAAGGAGCCCAGGTTTCACAAGAAGACAAGACACATCAAGCGCCGCTTCAACTCCATCCGTGAGTACATTCAGGAGGGAGACATAGATATTTGTAAAGTGCATACGGATATGAATGTCGCAGATCCGTTGACTAAACCTCTCTCACGAGCAAAACATGATCAACACCAGAATGCTATGGGTGTTCGATTCATCACAATGTAACTAGATTATTGACTCTAGTGCAAGTGGGAGACTGTTGGAAATATGCCCTAGAGGCAATAATAAAATGGTTATTATTGTATTTCCTAGTTCATGATAATTGTCTATTATTCATGCTATAATTGTGTTAACCGGAAACCGTAATACATGTGTGAATACATAGACCACAACGTGTCCCTAGTGAGCCTCTAGTTGGCTAGCTCGTTGATCAATAGATGGTCTCGGTTTCATGACCATGGACATTGGATGTCGTTGATAACGGGATCACATCATTAGGAGAATGATGTGATGGACAAGACTCAATCCTAAGCATAGCACAAGATCGTGTAGTTCGTTTGCTAAAGCTTTTCAATGTCAAGTATCATTTCCTTAGACCATGAGATTGTGTAACTCCCGGATACCATAGGAATGCTTTGGGTGTGCCAAACGTCACAACGTAACTGGGTGGCTATAAAGGTACGCTACGGGTATCTCCGAAAGTGTCTGTTGGGTTGACACGAATCGAGACTGGCATTTGTCACTCCGTGTGACGGAGAGGTATCTCTGGGCCCACTCGGTAAGACATCATCATTATGAGCTCAATGTGACTAAGGAGTTAGTCACGGGATGATGTATTACGGAACGAGTAAAGAGACTTGCCGGTAACGAGATTGAACAAGGTATGGGGATACCGACGATCGAATCTCGGGCAAGTACCATACCGATAGACAAAGGGAATTTTATACGGGATTGATTGAATCCCTGACATCGTGGTTCATCCGATGAGATCATCATGGAGTACGTGGGAGTCAACATGGGTATCCAGATCCCGCTGTTGGTTATTGGCCGGAGAGGTGTCTCGGTCATGTCTACGTGTCTCCCGAACCCGTAGGGTCTACACACTTAAGGTTCGATGACGCTAGGGTTATAGGGAAAAGGTATACGTGATTACCGAAGGTTTTTCGGAGTCCCGGATGAGATCCCGGACGTCACGAGGAGCTCCGGAATGGTCCGGAGGTAAAGATTGATATATAGGAAGTCCAGTTTTGGTCACCGGAAAGTTTTCGGGCTCATCGGTATTGTACCGGGAGTGCCGGGAGGGTGCCGGAGGACCCCCGGGAGGGGGTGACGACCAAAGGACCTCATGGGCCCTTAGAGGAGGTGTGCCAGCCCATATTGGGCCAGCCAATACCTTCTAGAAAGGGCCCATGCGCCAGGGATCTGGAGATAGAGGCAAAAGGGATTTAAAAGGGGGAGATCCACCTCCCGTGTGGGAGGAGGACTCTCCCCCACTTCGGCCGAATCCCTCCTCCTTGGAGGAGGGGCCAAGCCAGCCCTCCCTCTCCTTCCTCCTATATATATGCAAGGGTTTGGGCAGGTTTGAGACGACGAACTCTTTCTCTCTCGCTGCAGCCCTATTCTGCTTCTTCCTCCTCCGCAGTGCTTAGGCGAAGCCCTGCCGGGATACCTTGCTACTCCACCACCACCACGCCGTCGTGCTGCTGTTGGAGCTCTTCCCCAACCTATCCTTCCTCCTTGCTGGATCAAGGCGTAGGAGACGTCACCGGGCTGCACGTGTGTTGAACGCGGAGGTGCCGTCCGTTCGACACTTGATCGGATCTACCGCGATCTGAATCGCTGCGAGTACGACTCCATCAACCGCGTTCTTGTAACGCTTCCGCTTAGCGATCTTCAAAGGTATGAAGATCCAATCTCTCCCCACTCGTTTGCTGGTTTCTCCATAGATAGATCTTGGTGACACGTAGGAAAATTTTGATTTACTACTACGTCTCCCAACATCACCGACTTCCTCAATGATAAGTGTGACTAGTACCTCTTGCTCACTAACACCTTTGTGCAAAATTTTCACTTTTCATCCTAGGGAAGACCCTCCTACAGTAGAATTTCACTTATATGATGTGCCTAAGAAAATGAACCTTTATGATTTTGCAAAGTTTGCAAGATACCCTATGAGGGCAGCATCAGGGAACCACGTCCTCAAGACATGGAAGATTTTATTGCCATAGTCACTATAGGGGAAGAGAGAGGCGTGTCAAAGGCAAGAGCACCTATTTTACTTTTTCCTGTGCTACGCTATTATTCATTATTTGCGGGAAGATGTTTACTTGGTCGCTGGGAGAGTGGAAGCCTTACTGCCCCTGACCTCGCTATTTTTCGCCATGCTTTCTTCGCTGATAGAACCTTTAGTCTGGGATCCATGGTGGCCCAACGGTTGAACACCAACCGTTCGAAGGGGCCCATATTCGGAGGTATATATGCATCTCGTTTAGCTAAAAAAATTGAGATACCCATTAGGCTTCACGAGAAAAATGAGAGGCTGATACCCGCGAAGTTTTTAGATTATGACCGTATGGTAGCCCATGATGTTATTAAGAAGAATGATGATAGGAGGCTGCTTTACAATTTAGTATTTAGTCAGGGTACTTGTGAGATTATTACTCTGCCTACTTCTTCTCTGTTCGATATTCATTCAGGCAGGTACAGTGTTATGCCCGATGACATCTACCAATATTGGGGTTTGACGCAACCCCCAACACCTGAGCAGGCACCGGCCCTTGATCCATATCAGGTCCCGGTTTTTCAGTGGGAGCCACAGGAGGTGGCTAATCAGTGGGACCCTCGGTGTCCTCCGGAGTATCCCGAAGATGGTTATTTCTAGCCGTGGCCCCACACCAACTTAGGCCAAAAGCCTAAGCTTGGGGGAGTATGTATTTCTCATCGACATTACATTCATGATCACACACTTGTTCAAGTAGTCGGCGTTCTTACTTTTTTATTGTACTATCCATGGTAGTTTATTTCTTGCTTTGCTTTCTTCTTGTGTGTTTGATTAACTTTGAGGAAAATGCAAAAAAATAGTTCTAGCTTCATTTCCTAGTTGCTTAGTTGTAGCATTAAAGAGAAAACCCAAAAATATTTCTCGTTCTTCTTTTTGCTTGCTGGGAGCTTTCCCGTGTAAATAATTTTCTTTACTTTTCTTTGGTTCGTAAGGAGAAGACCACGATGACATGTTGAGTGGCTCTCATATGCATTATTGTTTATCTTACATAGAGCCAATATTGCCTTGTCTTCTCCTTTGATTTATTGTTTGGAGATTCCAGCTTAGTCCAATGCACGTGCACTCTTATTATTATTCACACCGTTCGGTCGTGCAAGTGAAAGGCAATAATGAAGATATTTGATGAAAAGATTGAGATGGAGAAAAGTCAGTATGAACTCGACCTATCTTGCTTTTGTAAATATGATTAGCTCATTTTTCCGAATTCAGTACATTATGGGTTGAACGTGTTTGCAATGACAATTAGAGATTATAGTTATTCATGCCATGCTTAATTAGCTAAGAGTGGATAATGGTTCAACTTGAGTGCCAACGTGCGCATTAAAATGGTTGTGATGTAGTATGATAGAATGGTATCCTCCTCTGAATGATTCAAGAGGCTTGACTTGGCACATGTTCATGCATGTAGTTGAAAAAAATCAACATAGCCTCCACGATATTTATGTTCATGGTGAATTATATCCTACTCATGCTTGCATTCAATGTTGGTTAATCTCAAAGCACGTTGATGACTGTGTCGCTCTCTAGTTAGTCGCTCCCCAGTCTTTGCTAGCCTTCACTTGTACTAAGCGGGAATACTGCTTGTGCATCCATCTCAATAAACCCAAAGTTGTTCCATATGATTCCACCATATCTACCTATATGCGGTATTTACCTGCTGTTCCAAGTAAATTTGCATGTGCTAAACTTTAAACCTTCAAATAAATATTCTGTTTTGTATGCCCAAATCACTCATGTGGCGATTGGGGATGTCAGTATCTTCCATGCTAGGTGGGTTATTCTCACGATATGTGTTGATTCACTATCATTCACGAGAAAGTGCCTGGTAATTGGGATGCCCAGTCCCATGCTCGAAATAAAAGGCAAAATATAATTAAACAAAACTCCCCCAGAACTGTGTTTGTATGGACGGTACCCGTTAATTCGGCCCACCGTGGAGTGTGACTGATTTGGTGGAGGGGGAGTAAAAACTTTACCATTCTATTTGGGAACCGCCTATAATGTATCTAGCATGGAAGATATTGAAAACCTCTTGGTCGTTACATGATCAATGAAAGCATACCGCTCTAAAAATCATTACTTATCTCTGTTTTAATAGCTTGAGCTCTAGCACCTCTGCAAATCAATGCTTCCCTTTGCGAAGGGTCTTTCCATTTACTTTATTGTTGAGTCATCATCCCCTTATAAAAAGCACCAGTTAGAGAGCGCCATCATGATTTGTATGCCTTGCTATTAGTTGATATTGAGTATGAGCATGACTGGATCTCTCTCACCATGAGTTACAATGTTTAGTCAGTCCTTGTTCTCCAGAAGTGCTCTGCATTTCTGTTTTGCGGTCTCAGAAAGGGCTAGAAAGATACCATTATGTCATATTGTATCATGATTGTTTTGATAGAATTGTTGTCATCCGAGACTTGTCATTATTGCTCGCGAGTTGATTATGCCATTGATATGAGTAAATGTGAGACCTAAATGTTATTGTGAATGTGGTTAGTCTATAATCCTTGCTGAAAATCTGAACATAAGTTAGACATATTTACAACAACAAGATCAAACAGAGTTTGTAAATTTTTTTCTTTATCACTTTCAGTTTATCAACTGAATTGCTTGAGGACAAACAAAGTTTTAAGATTGAGGGAGTTGATACGTCTCCAACATATCTACTTTTCCAAACTCTTTTGCCCTTGTTTTGGACTCTAATTTGCATGATTTGGATGGAACTAACCCGGACTGACGTTGTTTTCAGTAGAATTGCCTTGGTATTATTTTTGTGCAGAAATAGAAGTTCTCGGATTGTCTTGAAAATTTACGGAGAATATTTTTGGAATGAATAAGAAATAATGGCGAAAGAATCAACTGCAGGGGGCCCACCACCTGGCCACAAGCCTGGTGGGCGCGCCAACCACCCTAGGGCACACCGGGCAGGCTTGTGGGACCCCTGCTGCTCCTCCGACCTTGTTTCCACTTCTATATATTCCTATTCAGGGAGACAAAAATCAGGGAGAAGAGTTCATCGCGTTTCAAGATACGGAGCCGCCGCCACCTCGTGTTCTTCCTCGGTAGACCGGATCTGGAGTCCGTTTTGGGCTCCGGAGAGGGGAAATCGATGCCTTCGTCAGCACCAACCATCCTTCATCACCAATTCCATGATGCTCTCCACCGTTTGTGAGTAATCTCATTGTAGGCTTGCTGGACGGTGATGGGTTGGATGAGATTTATCATGTAATCAAATTAGTTTTGTTAGGGTTTGATCCCTAGTATCCACTATGTTCTGAGATTGATGTTGCTATGACTTTGCTATGCTTAATGCTTGTCACTAGGGCCCAAGTGACATGATTTCAGATCTGAACCTATTATGTTTTAATGAATATATGTGTGTTCTTGATCCTATCTTGCAAGTTGTAGACACCTATTACGAGTTATGATCTACATCCCCCAGGGTGACAATAACTGGGATTCTTTCTGGTGATTACCGTAGTTTGAGGAGTTCATGTATTCACTAAGTGCTAATGCTCTGGTCCGGTTCTCTATTAAAAGGAGGCCTTAATATCCCTTAGTTTCCAATAGGACCCCGCTGCCACGGGAGGGTAGGACAAAAGATGTCATGCAAGTTCTTTTCCATAAGCACGTATGACTATATATGGAATACATGCCTACATTACATTGATGAATTGGAGCTAGTTCTGTGTCAGCGTATGTTATAACTGTTGCATGATGAATGCCATCCGACATAATTATCCATCATTGATCCATTGCCTATGAGCTTTCAATATATTGATCTTCGATAAGTTACTTTTTCGTTGCTACTGTTACAATCACTACAAACTGCTACTATCACTTTTACCACTGTTACCGTTACTTCCATACTACTTTGCTATTGAATACTTTGTTGCAGATATTAAGTCTTTCAGGTGTGGTTGAATTGACAACTCAGCTGCTAATACTCGAGAATATTCTTTGGCTCCCCATGTGTCGAATCAATAAATTTGGGTTGAATATTCTACCCTCAAAAACTGTTGCAATCGCCTATACTTGTGGGCTATCAGTGTCTAAAACCGGCGGATCTCGGATAGGGGTCCCGGACTGTGAGACTAATCGACGGTAACAGGAGACAAAGGGGACACGGATTTACCCAGGTTCGGGCCCTACTATGGAGGTAATAACCTACGTCCTGCTTGGTTGTATTGATGATGGGGGATTACATGATTGATCTACCTCGATATCGAATAGCTAACCTTAGATGAGTTGTTCTGTCCCTATGCCCTAAAACCCTCCGGCTTATATAGATGCCGAGGATGCCTAGGGTTTACACATGGTCGGTTACATGCCGAAGAGATAAACATGCCTATTTACTACGTCAAACGCGGAGCGCAAACTCTGCTTCCCGAAGCTTCCATCCTGGAGACTAGGCCTTCAAATCTTCCCGTGATCGGTAAGTGGCCCATATAGTCCAGCCCATAAACAATTGATTGGCTATTCGAGGACCCCCTAATCTAAGACTCCCTCAGTAGCCCCCGAACTTGCCTCCAACGCCAAGGGTCTTCAGCTCCCATTGCTTTGCGAACAGAGTCTTTGGCTTGCGAGGTGAGTTCCTTCCCGCCGAACCATAGTTTGTCCTCCGATGATAAGCAATTTTCTGCATAGTGGCACATCCGAATACAGCAAATTAATTGGCCTTCAAGGACAAACGAGGGGGTAAACAATGTTCCTCTGGCGACCTCTCTGATGAAAGACTACGACCCACCACGACCTCTGGGCTAGTTGCATAGACTCGATTCGCGGTTCGAGGCCCCAAGCCAGGCGAAAGGGTGGTGTTCATCCCCCACTTCATCCGGGGGCTGAGCTTTCCTCTCCACCCCTTCGTTAGGGGGCTGATGTTCTTCTACAACCTCGACTTCCACGACCTCCCGCCGAACTCCATCATGCACATCTCAGGGTTCATCCTCGTCTGCGAGGCCTTCCTGCACATCGAGCCACACTTTGGGATCTGGCTGCAGGTGTTCAACATCAAGTCCAAGTGCGTCGGCGGCAAGCACGCAGATTGCAGCGGGGCCATCATCGGCAAGCTCACCCGCATAGGGTGGCCGTCGGGCACCCTCATCGACACCATCAAGTGGTGGCAGAAGGAGTGGTTCAATGTCACCGAACCGCAAGAAGAGGGTCAGCTCCCCGTCGCCGCATTCAGATCCGGTCCCCCCACCAGACAGGCTTCATGGCTCAAAAAGGGCCTTGTTTGGGGAACCGGCAAGGAGGTGAGCGACCTGCAGAAGCGCATCCGCTCCATGGTCGAAGAGGGCACCAAGTTGACCGACGTTGTCTAGGTGATGCTCCGAAGACGCATCCTCCCCTGCCAGCACCGGGACACCCCCCTGTGGGCCCGTGAACTCCACGCCGAGCCCACAGTCCGGAAATCTCTGCCGCACTAAGCGGGAGAAGTTGTGGAAGGAGCTCTTCAAATCATAGAAGAGCTGGCCATCCGAGGAGGAGGACAAGGGTTTGCACGCCGCCAAGCCCGATTCCAAGGTACGATACACCCTAGCTTGGTCGGCTTTATTACATAGAAGGTTCTCATAACCCCTTATCCAATTTGTCTTTGCACAGATGGCTGAAGAAAGACATCAATATAAATAGTCCGGCGCCTCAGCCCGAAGACGAGGGGACCGGGCTGTTAGCCAAAATGCTCATGGTAAAGCCTTACGAGGCTCCCACGAAGAAAGAGAAGAAGAAGAAACCAAGCTAGGCTGGCAGCCGCATCAGGGACCAGCCTGATGCTGCATCCGAGGATACCCCCGCCTCCTCAAATCAGGAGGAGGCTGAGGAGGAGGAAGAGGAGGAGGAGGAGGAGGAGGTCGAGGTCAAGGGCGAGGGGGAGGCAATCCCCCCCGTGCCAGGAAGAGAGTGGCGTCTTCGGATGCCCCGGAGCAGTGCCTTCTCCCGCCCACAAGAGGGTGCGACAGACGCCAGTGGTTCTGTCCGACGATAGTTCATACTCGGGCACCGCGTCCGAAGACCTCGAGGAGGTTCCACCCTTCCCCCAAAAAACGTTAGGATCCGAAGACCCTCCTGTTCATTATGAATAAATTTAGAGTTTGCTAACATGCAGGTTATTGGCCTTGCAACCCCCCACGCGTTATCCCCACCGAGGTGATATCGGACGGGGAGACCTCGCCCGCCGAACTAGCGGAGAGCGAGGATGCCTCGCATCCCACCACTCCAGGCGCCACGAAGGACGTCGTGCAGGTGTCGTCCCAGCACACTCCAATGGAAGCGGACATCGGAGGTGAGGGAGATCGTACCGTGGCCAAGGCTAACGCCTCGGCCATTGAAGACCGGGGGGCAACACCCCGCCCGGATATCAAGGAGGACGGACAAGCGGGCGCTTAGTCCCCTCCGAGAACATCTTCGGAGCGCACTATGCCTCCGGAGGCACCGGTCCAATCCTCGGTGGGTGATCGGGGAATCTGATCATCACCGGCACCACAGACCAATAGGTGGTCGGTCATGGAGGAGGCTTTATCGAGCGCCTCCATCCCCGAGGATCACCGCACCCTTATGGGTGCGGTACTATAGAGCGTCCAGTCCGTTGACAACAGACTGAAGGAGGCCTTCAAAGGTCTCCTTGCGGGTTTTCAAGTAAGTCACCCGATGTGTTTATTTTGCAGAGATTTTATTTATTCGCATTATAATCATGGCAGCTCCTGGGCCCTAGGTGAGGTGAAAAAGCTCGCCTAGGGGTCATGTCTGAACCCGATACCGAACTAGATGAACTTTAAGTGCCCGACATGTTTAGAATAACTTGACATATGATCGGATTGTCTATAGTTCGGGAATTGAGAACCCATGTAATGTATTAACTGTGTGTAATGCAGGCTTTGACATTGGCGGCGGCCATAAATGGCGCCGAGCTAGAAGAGCTAAATCGAAAGCTGAAGTGCTCCGAAGACGAAGCTGAGGCCCTTAATCGAAGGCTCGACGAGGCTCAAGGTATGTCAAAACAGAATCCGAATGCCTTTGTCTGAGCTCTATAGTCCGAATACTATCAATGCAGCTTCTTCACATTGTATAATGCACGCGCAGCCTCAGCGAAGGAGGTGGAGAGGCTCACGGCCAAGCTCCAGTGCGCGAAGGACAAAACGGCCGCCGAGAGGGCGGCTGCTAAGGAAACAGTTGTCCCCCCCTTTTTGCCAAGTGATCCACTAGTGGCAAGCATGAAGCTCGCATGGCAGAGGTCCAGCAGGATCTCAAAGATGCCAGCAAAAGATGCGAGGCCTTGGAGCAGAAGAATAAGGCAAGCTCGGACGAACTGTCGACTTTGAAGACCGAACTCCAGAAGGAGCGGATGGACAAACAGTTCTACGAGGAGCAAGTACGCCATGCCAAGGGCATAGCAGATGGTAAGCCGTACTCACTAAAGTGCATATTTAGGGATAGCAAATACGGATTGCTTACCCAGGTGTGGTGATCCTCAGGCGCAGCCTCCAATCTCTAGAAGAGCATGGCGGACGCCAATCAGCTATTCGCCTTACGGGGAGAAGGAGATGAAGCTCGGCTGTTCTGGGGATAGTTCGGAGCCCCCGAGCGTCCTCCTCTTCTGGTGGAGCAGCTGAAACAGATGATGGAGCTGCACCAGATGGCAGAGTCGGCCATGAAGGACATGTGCATCCGCTTATGGTCCGGCGAGCCACTGCCAGGTAGCTACTTTGGCCTGGTGCAGAGGTTGATCGCTGCTTCGCCCCGCCTCGACGCCGCCAAGCGCTCCTTCTGCATCGAAGGAGTTCGGATGGTCCTTGCCAAGGCCAAAGTGTACTGGCCAGGGCTAAATCCAATGAAGGTAGCCAGTGACTTTCCACCACTGAGGAAGGAGCATCAACACCCCGAGCTATACTTTGATGGAGTGATGGAGAGTGCTCGGGTGATAGCGTCATAGTGTTCGGGTGATAAATTGTTTGAATGAGCTGTAACGCGTTCGAAGACTTGCCCAGACTTTTAATAATATTAGTATTTGTTCTTATATGGTTTTGCATTCCTTTATAACTCCTATGTGGTTGTTTAATATTGAAAGATGAGAGTCGTCGGCTTCAGCCCCCACGTAGATACTACATAGGGTGTCTATGCCGATGCACTATGTCCCTTAGCCTTATTATCGGAACTCGAAGGCGGTATAGTGCGGCGGACTAGGCAATCAGACTATAGTGCTTTATTTCTTTCACTTATCCGGAGGGGCGCGAAAAGGACTAAGGGAGGCATACGATTAGCCACCGGAGTGTTGTGATGTCCGGACGAACCGTGGCCGAAGCCGGTATCACAATGTCTGCACAAAGGGCAAGTTCCTAGTATAACACGGAACAACCGCTTACGAGGATTGAAGTATAACACTTCCAGCTCAGGGTTCACAGATCGGATCACGCATACTATGTCAGTCCGTTTTCGGCTTTCTCCCGTCAGGTGCTTGACCAGACTATCCGGAAGCACAATCATAGGGGTGCTTTGCCCTTTTAGCCGAACGAGCAGAACATAAAGGGGCAAGCATAGGAGCCGGGCAACCCAAATTATAGACCAAAGACATAGTTTGGAACCGATGCATATAAAGCGAACGCTAAGATGCCAAACACACGATAGATAAGGCGATTTGTGTATGGACTCGATCCCCCAGTCTATTAGTCGGTTACCTCGCATCATACCGAACAGGTTCACGAGACGAGGGAGAAAGGAGAAAAAATATGCGCCAAAAAAAGGACAGATGTGGCGAACTTGCGCCACACAATTTTGCATTTTCTCAACAAATCTTATAACTCGGATTGCCGAAGCAACTGTTTACAGGTATGTGAAAGAAATAAAAATAAAAATATACAGGAGTTGTTGTACCAGGGGTCTTCGATTGGTAACCTGACGGCCTCGATATGCCACCTTGCTAGTTGACTCCTGCTCTTAGATGCACCTTGATGGGTGTTAGTGTTCAGCGGGCAGATTTTGCCAACAAAATATTGAGAGGCCGCCAAATTGTATGTTAACTTTACGTCATAGGCAGGCTCTTTTAGGATCACCTGCATTTTGTCCGAAGACGTGTTGATGGTAGCAGTTCGGGCCGGCCGAACACCCATCTTTATTTCCCCACCGCTACCCATGGAATCTTAAGTGCAAAGTTGTGCCTCCTCGGCACATACTTTGCTGGTCCTGAGGTTGTGCGGTGGGGGCGAGTCCCTATAGAGGGGAGGAGGAAGGACATGAGTTTTCGGTCTGAAGCCGAACTCGCTTCCCAGCCTTGTGTGCCTTTATGGCGGATGTCGGAACTTGCCGATCTTCTTTGTAACTAAATTGGGCCGCTAGGTCCAGTGCATGTTCCTCAGTTCTAAGGGAGCGGTCGGTATTCCCGTTGACAGTAATGACCCCCTTGGGGCCCGACATCTTGAGCTTGAGGTATGCATAGTGTGGGACCGCGTTGAAACGAGCGAACGCTGTCCGACCAAGCAGCACGTGATAGCGCTGCGGAAGGGCATGATGTCGAAGATCAAGTCCTCGCTGCGAAAGTTATCGGGCGAGCCGAACACAACCTCCAGAATTATAGAGCCTGTACATCGGGCCTCAATGCCTGGGATCACTCCTTTGAAGGTAGTGTTGTTGGTCTTGATCCTTGATGGATCTATGCCCATCTTTTGCACCGTATCTGAATAAATCAGGTTGAGGCTACTTCCTCCGTCCATTAGTACCTTTGTGAGGTGATACCCATATATAATGGGGTCTAGGACGAGGGCCGCCGAACCCCCATGGCAGATACTAGTCGGATGATCATGCCGATCAAAGGTGATCGGGTATGCCAACCATGGGTTGTACTTTGGGGCTATGGGTTCTACAGCATAGACTTTCTGGAGGACACGCTTCCTCTCCTTCTTGGGTATATGGGTGGCATATATCATGTTCACTGTTTTGACTTCGAGAGGGAATTTCTTCTGTCCGCCACCAATTGGACCCCGAGGTTCATCCTCGTCGTCGCTGCGAGAGCTTTAGCCTTAGTCTTTGGGTGGTATCTTGCCGGCTTGTTTAAAGACCCAGCAGTTGCGGTGTGTGTGGTTGGCGGGCTTTTCCGAAGTCCCATGGATTTGGCAAGGCCTTTCCATGATATTCTCGAGTTGAGTGGGTCCGTCACGATTGCCTTTAGGAGGCTTCTTTCGCTGCCCAGGTCGCGAGTTGCGGAATCCGGTGTTTACAGCCGTATCATTGGCATCGCTATTATTGTGCCGGTGCTTATTCTTATTGCACTTTGGTTTTGAGTTGCCATCCCGGGCCTCAGGTGCCACAGGATCTTCGGAATAGTGGTTGCGTCTTGCCAGCCAATTGTCATCGCCCGCGCAAAAGCGGGTCATGAGGAAGGTAAGGGTGGACATGGTCCGAGGTCCTGGCCTAGCTGGCGGGCCAGCCATTCGTCCCGAATATTGTGCCGGAAGGAGGCTATGGCCTCAACATCCGGACAGTCGACGATTTGGTTCTTCTTGGTCAAGAACCAATTCCAAAATTGCCGAGCAGACTCGTCGGGCTTATAGACGACGTTGCTAAGATCGAAAGAGTCCAGCGGGCGGACATAGGTTCCCTGGAAGTTAGAGCGGAATGCATCTTCTAGGTCTTCCCAGCATCCAATTGAGTTTTCGGGGTGTCTGTTTAACCAGTGCCGAGCTGGCCCCTTAAGCCTAAGAGGGAGGTATTTGATGGCATGGAGACCGTCTCCTCACACCATGTGGATATGGAGGAGGAAGTCCTCGATCCATAAGGTTGGGTCAGTGGCCCATCATAATGTTCTATATTCACGAGTTTAAACCCTTCAGGGAACTGATGCCGCATTACCTCATTTGTGAAGCATAGTGGGTGAGAGGCGCCTCTGACCCGTGCTATGTCGTGCCTGTACTCGGTGTTTGTATGGGGCCGGTTGCGTTCCCGGACTCTGTTGTTTTGGTCGAACCATGGTCTGTATCCGTCCCGTCTATCGAGTGAGTACTCTCTGGATCCATAGATGGATCTTGTGCGGCCTGCTCTGTGATCTAGGTCATCTTGTAGGTTAAACCTATCATTGGGATCTAATGGCTCCTTACCCCGCCTTCGGGGCGCTGCCGGTATATAACCGGTGTCGTCAGCCATCCTGTCCCGACCCCGAGGGGGGCGGTCCGGCTTGTCGTATGGATTAAGGTTTGGAGACGGAGTATCACTAAGTTCATCATCGAATTGTGGCAGCAGCCTTCTCCGAGGGTAGCTTTTGGGCTGGTTTGACAGACCGGTGTCATATACCTCCTCGGCTGAGAGGACTTTCGTCCATCGATCATTGAGGTCGTCCTATTCGGCTTTGAGTTGTTGTTCTTTAACTTTTAGGCTGCGGGCCGTTGCTATGAGCCGTTGCCTGATTTCTTCCTGATCTTCAAGGTTATCAGGAATGTACAAGTCATCGGATTCCGGTATATCTTCCTCCTCGATGGGGGGGGAGGTAATCATCGCCTTTGGAGTCATCGATGTTATCGGGGTTGTTTTCGTCCTCAGGCCCTTCCGGACCCTCTAACGGGTGCTCGGGGATATCGGGATTGCTATGATCAGCAGGGGTATTACCATCCCCATTGCTGATAATAGATTTTCTTCCCCTTTTGCTTTTGGACCGCTTATGCGATTTTCGGCGCCTTGATGTCACATCGCCCGATTTGTCGCCGTCATTGTGAGGCATGTTGTCACCATTAGTGGCAGGAGTGTCTACCATGTAGACGTCGTATGCAAAAGTGGCGGTCCAACTCCCAGTGTTAACAAGGGTGGGGGCACGGTCCTCTTCATCCATGTATTCTGCCTCCTCAGAGGCATAGTCCAGCATGTCGATTAAATCTTCGACAGTGGCTATCAAGTGGGTGGTAGGTGGGTCGAAAAATTTGTCCTGGCCCGCACCGTAACCGAACCGAGCATAGATCGGGGCTGGATCATCGGTGATCTTCATCGATGAGAATTGATCCAGGACCTCGTCGACCGCTGACGGCCCGATCGGATCTAGCTGTTCGGAACTCGTGGAGTTAACCTCCAAGACGTCCAGACATGGGAAGTGTTTGGCAAGGGCACGTGTCCGGTCTTCTGGCTTAATGGACAGACCGGGATAAAAGATCGGCTCATCGCCATGGGTAACCCCATCGACATGTCCGAAGAAGGGGCTCGAGGTTAAAGCCTCACAGTCCTCGGAGGCTACAGGCGAAGCTACGAGCCCGATTAATGTCAAGTCACCTCGAGAGCCGACAGAGAACTCCAAGTTTCCAAATCTAGCCTCTCAATTAGGGGCGAAGCTCTCAACGCGGCTTAGATGGCCAGCGGAATCAGTGTGCAGCACAACGCTGCCAAAGGCGAATATCTGTCCGGGGACAAAAGCGTCGATGTTGCGGACCTCTTTGTTGATGACAAGGCGAGGCATAGATTCCATCTCGCTCATAAAGGAACTCTCAATGAAAGCACCAATGTCGGTGTCAAAACCGGCGGATCTCGGGTAGGGGGTCCCGAACTGTGAGACTAGAATCGACAGTAACAGGAGACGAAGGGGACACGGATTTACCCAGGTTTGGGCCATCCTATGCAGGTAATACCCTATGTCCTTCTTGGTTGTATTGATGATGGGGGATTATAGAGTTGATCTACCTCGAGATCGAATAGCTAACCCTAGACGAGTTGTTCTATCCCTATGCCCTAAAACCCTCCGGCTTATATAGATGCTGAGGATGTCGAGGATTTACACATGGTCGGTTACATGCCAAAGAGATAAACATGCCTATTTACTACGTCAGACGTGGAGCGCAAACCGTGCTTCCCGAAGCTTCCATCTTGGAGACTGGGCCTTTAAATCTTTCCATGTTCGGTAAGTGGCCCATATAGTCCGGCCCATAAACAATTGATCGGCTATCCGAGGACCCCCTAATCCAGGACTCCCTCAGTGGGTACAATTATTTGTCAATCATTAAGTATGTGGAAGCCTTGACAGGGGATTTGTTTAAAGCCTGGTATGTTGATTGCATCCTCTATGAGAACAATTTATAGGCATTAGGGGGAGATAAGAACCAAAAGAATGTCTATAAATATATGGAGATATGAAAAGTATCCGGTCCTTAGATCCACGAACGAATTAATCTAAACAAGAAGTTCAGAATACTATATATTTCCAAAATATTGCAAATAATCTGCTAGATGCATTTACTGATTATAAAGTTGTTACAAAATCAAAGTTCCCACTATGAATGTGTGTGTGAGAGAGTAGATGTGACTCATAGATCTACTCAACCACCTAATAGGGGGGAATTTAGACACAAAGTATAACGCTTTACAAAAGTGTCCAAAGGGGATTGGGAATCCTAAGAAAGTAAGGACGTTGGAGATCCAAAACCCAGCACGAATGTGCACAGATTTTTTGGTGTTGGGACATCGAAATACCTTGATCCAATTGTTGAGGGGAAACATGAAGGGTCAAAAGGTATTGATGAGATATCCATTAACTATATTGATTCAGAGAATAATACAATAGAAAGACTACAGTTGTTGACATTTATTTCTCCTCTAGAATTATAGAAGGAGGCGAATTGGATCGAGAACCAAAGTACATGCGTAAAGTGTATGAAGCTCATAGACTGGTCCAAGTGGAAGGCAACAATTGACGATGAATTGCCCTCGCTCACAAAAGGAGCAGTATTTACTACAGTAATAGCCACTCCTCAACATGTGTTCTCTGCGAGAGCAAAATGGATTTTCATTTGTAAGACGAATGAGAACAATGAGGTGGTGAGATACATGGGTTGGTGTGAAGAAAATTTTCAGATATATTCAATACACTAAAGATTTTGGCCTTTTTTTATAGAAAAATCAAGATGAGACCATGGTGGGATATTCCGATGCTGGATACCTATTTGATCCCCATATATAATGTCATATCAGAGACTAGTCTTGTCTTCTTGAATGGAGAGACAACCTTCTCTTGGAAGTCAAACAAACTCTGATGGCTATGTCCATGAATCATTCTGAAATCATTGATTTGAATGAAGCATCACGCGGATGTAAATGGCTTCATAGAATGATGAACCTTATTGGAAGTTCAAGTGGGATTGCTTAATTGGAATCACCCAACATTATCTATGAAGATAATGTCGCATGTGTTACACAAATGCAAATATGTTATATAAACAGTAATGTTAAAAGCATATTGCTCCTAAAATATTTATCCCAGGAGTTACAGAAAATGGGGAGATGAATACTTTTGCAAACGATGTCATGGGATAATATTTCTAGGTTTTTACAAAGTATTGAACAATTTATCTATTTGAGAAGTGTATCAATGGAATTGATATGAAACAACTTCGAGACTTGCAATATTTAGGTGGGTGTATTGCCAAATAATAATCTATTTGTGATCCTCGGATCTTTGATATTGCACTCTTATATGTTTTTATTTAATTGTTTCTAATGGAATATTTTTAACGAGCAACAGTAATACAACTATTGTGATATGTTAGTTTCTCCTTATTTTTCCACTAGGTTTTTGGAAGGATTTTTTGGTGTCATACTATATATATATATCCTCATATTTTTCCTACAGAGTTTTGAGGTGACCGATTAAGATGATGATTATGTCACAAGAATAATCGAGATTAGGGGGCTATGATTTAGTTAATCCATGTATTAGTTAAGTTTAATCTCTCCTACTCTAACCATTATGCAGTTACTGAATCCAAAGGATGGAGTGGTTCGCGTGGAGGCGCACCGTTTACCTCGTGCACTATTCCAACTGACATATCCAATACGAATATTCTCACAACCGACGTGTGAGGCTTCCCTTCAAAATCATACGGTATGTTTAGAAACTATATAAATGTAATCACAATCATAAATAAATTATTATTGTTCATTGTCTATCGCATATATATCTTTACAATATCGACTTCATCTTACATTTGCATGTGTTTTAATTTCGACATGTTTTTATTCCTATGCTTTCCTTTTCTTGTGAATCAAACACATAATTTGTAGATTCCAATGTGTTTTTGAATTCCATTATTTTGCACATGTACTTCTATTATATTAATGATTATTATATTTTGTGTTCTTGAAATCCTGAGAATTAAAGAGGCGTAGACTGTATGCATTTTCCAGAAAGAAGTTGTTGTATTAGTCATGCCCAAATCAGTGGAAGATACACATAGTCTTAGCCTACACATAGTCATGGGCAGCCCGACCCGAATACAAAGCCCAAACCCGGCCCGAAAACCCCGGGCCGGGTCGGGTCTGGCTTTGTGTTCGAGGCGGTCTCGGGCTTGAAAACTAGGATTGGTGTGTATTTCAGGCTGGGCTTGGGCTCGGTCATTTTACATGGAGGCCCAACCCAGCTCGGCCCGAACTTGATCTTTCTAGTCCATTCGGGTCGGGCTCAGGACTGAATATTAAAAAATTTGGTTGGTCCGGGACGGGCTTGGGTTTGGGATTTTCAGTTTGCGCTTTCTCAAGCTAAGCTCGAAACCCGACCCGGCCCGAGGTAGGCCCAGGTTTATCTTAGCCTAGCATACGCCTAGGGCCGCCACCCCCTCATCCAAGAGAGAACATCTCACGACATGTAGTAGACATGGCAATTCTAACCTAGCAACATTAATCTCATGTCATGTAAGCAAAGCAGGAACAACGAGGACACATATTCGCCAAAATCTACATCCAACAGAGGCGAGACTGTCGTGGATTTGTCACGGCAGATGTCCGGGTGAACGGACTTAGGTTCGGGGTGAAGACGCAACTACGTGGCGGCTTGAAGGGGTTGATCGGAATCGAGAGACATGAAGTTTATCCAGGTTTGGCCCCTCGATGGAGGTAAAGCCTACGTCCTGCTTGTCTAATATTAATGACGAAGGAGATCTCTCGGTTACAAGGGTGTTGTTTGCTACCTCTAATCACGAGAGCCTCTTATCTATCTATCTCTAATCTCTTGCATTGTCTAAACATGTGGACTTGTGAATCTTGTTCCTCCAGGGGTGCTCTGCCCCTCCTTATATAAGTGGAGAGGGTAGGCTTACAAATAGAGTCCTACTAGGAGTAGGATTAGGATTCGTCTCTCTAGAATCCTATTCCGGGTCTTGTTTCCTTCGACGGGGAGTCTTTCTCTCTTTGGGCCTTCTCTTGTGAGCTTCCTGGCGCCGTCTCACACGCCGGGTCTTGGGCCTAGTCGTCGTGCGGCCCGCCAGCCGGGTCATTAATAAAATGTCATGTCTTTTTCGGGTCTCTTGTGAGTCGCCAGGACGGGTCATACCGCGGGGTATATCCCCGACATTAGCCCCCAGATTAGTTTGAATTTGTTCATGCTAAGCTCCTGAAATAAGAATAATAAATATGTTAAGTAGCCGGCTTGCTCCTTTGGCCGTCTTATGAAATGGCTCCTCAGAAATCTGAGTCTTTTCTGCATATGAAATAGTGGTCTTTGATAATCATCTTGCTTGTCAATGTCCTTTGAAAAATATTGAGAACAGAACACCCATATGCCATTGAGTCGGCTTCTAATACTCTTGGCGGGTCATTTCCATAGGGTCATAATCATTGATGATGCCGGATCATTACAGTTGGTGACGCCGGGTCTAACAACTGAACTCCATAATTAACATCTTGAAAATTCTCCTCAAAGTTTTTGATATCTGCATATTACCTGTAGCCCCCAAGTACCGGGATTATCCATGATAACTTGGTGCTTTGCAATAATATTTTGGACTGTGTAGCCCCCAAGTGCCAGGTTGTCCTGCTTGCAGCAACCTGGGACTTATAACTGTCTTATACTTTATGAAACTTCAGCAGGTGTAGCCCCCAAGGGTCGGCTCATCATCATGTGATGGGCCAGGTCTTCAATTTGAATCTCTTAATCTGTTTGAACAGCTGAATACTATAGCCCCCAAGTACCGGGTCGCATGCCTGCGGCGACTTGGGACTTTTAGAAAATTTGATCTGAGCGGTGTAGCCCCCAAGTGCCAGGTTAGTAAGAATTACTGAGCTGGGAAAAATATAGAAATACCGGCTCATATCCTTGCGATAATGTGGTCTTGATGACAATGTAATGATTTGAAAACCGGCTTGCATTAGCCCCCAAGTGTCGTGGTGCATGCTTGCAGCGACATGGGACTTTCATATTTGATATAAAATGGACTTGAATAATGTAGCCCCCAAGTGCCGGGTTGTCTGCCTGCAGTGTCTCGGGACTATGTGAGAATAATATGACTCACCACAACTTGTTGGATGAATCTTTGACCATGGTTGTAATATAACCCAGAATGAATATCCTGGAATAATTCCTTTGTCTTTGACATGAAATCCCTGCTCGTGGTTGTGATGCAACCCGGCAAATATATATTTGGAGAAATCCATGAGTGTTGTAGATTACTACAGAGTACGATTGAAGAAATCTGAGAACCGGCCAATTAGATGACACGGCATTATATCTGACAGGGCGGCTCTTTGAAAAAATAATAATTTCTCCGAGTTGGCTTGAAAACCCCAATCATTTATTACTAGTTATGATAAACCATGAAGATCCAGCTATGTTGGCTATTAAAAGATCCATTTGCTCTTGTAGAACACTTAACGGCGGCTCATCTTAAGAGATAATACCTGCAAAAAATAAACAAGACAGAATATATTCTGCATTGTTGTGAGGGCGGCTTGAAGAAGCTCAACCCGGAGATGTTATATGTTTATAACATTGCTCCTTCTTTCATAATATTGCTCTGATCCGGCTTGAGAAGCCGATATGTCATGTGAATATGATGCAATGTATGATGCAAAGTATGATGCAATGTATGATGCAATGTTTGACTTGTCAACATTTTTGGCGCGAACGCCGGTTGTTAGGGTTAGATAAGCTACACCCGGAGGTGGGAAGCCCCCTTTAGACAACCATGACTAATCATGTTAGCCAGAGATGGCATAAAGCCGGCCGATAAGGTGTTAGAAGCAATACCCAGAGGTAAGAAGCCACCCTCAACAATATGGCGCGAATGCCGGTTGTTAGGGTTAGATAAGCTACACCCGGAGGTGGGAAGCCCCCTTAGACAACCATGGCTAATCGTGTTAGCCGGAGATGGCATAAAGCCTGGCCGATAAGGCATTAGAAGCGATACCCGGAGGTAAGAAGCCGCCCTCTGCCGGTTGTTAGGGTGTTAGATACCCGTCGGTAAGAACCCCCTACAACCGCGGCTAATCCTGTTAGCCGGAGATTTGGCATAAAGCTGACCGATAGGGTGTTAGAAGCGATACCCGTCGGTAAGAAGCTCCCCTTCAGCAATTTGGCGTAAACGCCGGCCGATAAGGCATTAGAAGCTATACCCGAAGGTAAGAAGCCGCCCTCAGCCGCGGCTAATCGTGTTAGCCGGAAATTTGGCATAAAGCCGGCCGATAAGGCATTAGAAGCGATACCTGAAGGTAAGAAGCCGCCCTCCGCCGCGGCTAATCGTGTTAGCTGGAAATTTGGCATAAAGCCGGCCAATAAGGCATTAGAAGCGATACCCGAAGGTAAGAAGCCGCCCTCCATCGTGGCTAATCGTGTTAGCCAGAAATTTGGCATAAAGCCGGCTGATAAGGCATTAGAAGCGATACCCGAAGGTAAGAAGCCGCCCTCAGCAGTCGCAGTTGATACATCAACTAGAATGTTTATGAACTCTTCTTGTAAGTCGCCATCTCATAAGCCGGCATCTTGTATGAAGAAACGACAGAAGCTCCTAGTGATGATCCAATAAATCCGGACACCTATGTTTGAATGGTGCATCATGGCGGTTTGTCCTCTTGGGCAACTTTTAATCTTCCGCCAAAGATGTAGTAGCCCCCAAGATCGGGTTAACTTTGCCATGGCCCGGGGTTCTAGTTGAAAACGACCAAATGTGCCTTGCCATGTCTGTAGCCCCCGAGTCTTAAGTTGTCTCGAAGAGGCGGCTTGAGAATCTCCACTGAAAGTTGAGGTTGGCCGTGGCGGGTTATAGATGATCCCGTATGAATTGCTTCAATGATCCGGTCGATGGTTCGTTCCCGCTGGTTGTTGAAGTTAACCAAACTGTAGTGGCGGCGACTTTTGCGCCTGTTCGTCGGGCGGCTCATACCGGCGAGCACCGCGTTGATATGTCAATGTTGATTGGACCGCGGGGCAGCGATTCAGAATCGTCAGTTGGGCGACTTGTACTGTTGTATGCAGCCACTGTTGGGTTGATGTAGACATAACAAACACCCGCGGCATTGTAAGCTGGTGCTGTTGTCAAAGATGTCACGGCGTTGTAAGCTGGCACGGATGGTGAGAGATGGCCACGGCGTTGTAAGCCGGAGCGGTGGTGAGAGACGGCCACGGCGTTGTAAGTCGGTGTTGTGGCGAGAGATGGTCACGGCGTTGTAAACCGGGGCGGTGGCGAGAGACGGCCACAGCGTTATAAACCGGTGAGGGTGGCGAGAGACGGCCACAGCATTGTAAGCCGGCACGGGTGGCGAGAGACGGCCAGGGCGTTGTAATCAGGCACAGACGCTTGAGGTGGTTGCGGCATTCTGAGCCGGTGCGCGAGTCCTTTGAACAACTCGACACGGACGACCACCTGTGCAAAATCATGTTGGCACGCCTTCATCTCCATGGTATAGTGCCACTTTGATGATGAATAATTGTCCTGTGTAAAAAATATTACAAAGATAGAGTAATTTTGCTCAGATGAAAAATATACCGAAAAATTGATAGGATAAATATCACTTGGTTTAAGACGGCAGATGATCCATGTGTGGGTCCGCTGCATGTTCGATCGGTGAGACTTAACAGTAGCATTTTTGTTAAATATTGCTTTTATCTGGCTCTCACATCCTTTTTCTGAAGAACCCCTACTTCTCCTTTTTAGTCATCCAACCGGATGCTCCTTTTTTTTGCCAAAAGCGGTAGCCGAGGTGGAGATGGGCGACAGCCGGGGGAGAGCCAGCAAGGCACAGCAGAGCGGCGGCGTGGGCTGGCCCACAGGCACGGGGGCGCGACAAGGGACGGCTCGCAGGTTCGGTGAGAGCGGTGACGTGACACAGAGGCGAGGTAGCTCGGGGGGTCGCGAGGGCGGCGGGTCGAACCAGCTCGAGGCGAAACGGTGGCTGAGGCGGCCGGGGTGCTGCGCAGCGGGTGTAGAGGCCGCGGCAGCGGGGAGGCGTAGAGGTCAGCTCATCGCGCACTGGAGCGAGGTGCAGCGGTAGAGCAGCAGCTCGAGGCGAAGGCCAAACCGAGGCGGCTCGTGACAGCAGGCCAGGAGGCGAGGCGAAGCGGCTCGGAGGGGCCACGGCCGTGGAGGCGGGCCGGCGAGGAGAAACGCGACGACTCGAAGTAAAGCCGAGCGAGGTCTCAACCACAGCGTCACCGGCTTGAGGCGCGACGGCGGCGATGGAAGCAAGCCATAGTGGCATCTATAGAATTGGGTGGCTCAGCGAGAGGGCGGCCACGTTGGCGTCCGGCTTGGCGAACGGGCAAGGCGAGGTGGAGCGAGCCGGCATGCGGGCTCGGCAGCGAGGTGAGGTGACGGCAGAGACGGGGCCCGAGGTTTGAAGGCGGAGGCCGCGGCGGCTTAGAAGCGCCGGCTGCGGTAGAAACGACAAGTGGGGCGTGGCGGTGGCCGGCGGTTACAGCGAGGTGACGCCGTGTCCGAGCCGGCTGGGGCAAGCGGACGGCCATGGTGAGCGGGGTGAAGCCGAATCAGCCGCAGGACGACCAAAGTCTATGCCGGCTCGAGGTGAGGCGCCCCCGGCGACGGAGCCCATGCCAGCTCGGGGTGATGCTGGCCGTGGATGCGAGGTAGCTAGGTGAAGCAGCCATGTTGCGGTGGGCGGAGAGAGGCAGCGGTGTAGGCCGTCGAGGTGCAGTAGCTGGTGCAGCGGGGTGCCGACGTGCGGAGGCTGGCTCAGAGGCAGCACGGGGCGGAGCAGACCCACGCGGGCGCAGGGTGGGCGGAGTGGCGCGGTCGAGCAGCGGCTCAGCCATCCGAGTCCGTGATTGGGTCAACGTTGGCGAATCTGCGTATGTTTCCTTTTTTTATCTTTTCCTTGCATGATCTGAACCTTGGCCTTCCCGTGGCAGAGTACTAATTAAAATAGTACGGTTTCTCTTGTTTGCCCCATGGCTACACAGTTGATCAATTCCTTGCAAGTGCTTGGGCTTTGGTTGGTCGATCGGATAAAAACGAAGACTGCAGCGACTTGATAATGATGCATGATTAACGAAGAATCCGGTGACTTGACAACAATGAAGGATTGATTAGGGCTGCGGTGTCCTGATGACAGTGTCCGATTGCTTCATGTTGGCCTTGGGACTTGTTCCATCATAAGCAAATCAGCACCTGATTTTTGACTGTGTCAGAACCGCTTCTATTGATCTCGGCGACTCGGGTTGGCGACTCGCGGCAAAAAATTGTAACCCTAATTTCTCTTAAACCCCGGACGGGTATTAGATTTGACTACCTTCTGCAATGATTCTTTTTTTATCCGAAAAATTGTGAAATTCTTGATCCCTGGGAGAGATCCCTCCAAAAACTCAACACCACCGTCGGCAGGCCCCACGGTGGGCGCCAACTGTCGTGGATTTGTCACGGCAGATGTCCGGGTGAACGGACTTAGGTTCGGGGCAAAGACGCAACTACGTGGCGGCTTGAAGGGGTTGATCAGAATCGAGAGACACGAAGTTTATCCAGGTTCGGCCCCTCGATGGAGGTCAAGCCTACGTCCTGCTTATCTGATATTGATGATGAAGGAGATCTCTCGGTTACAAGGGTGTTGTTTGCTACCTCTAATCACGAGAGCCTCTTATCTGTCTATCTCTAATCTCTTGCGTTGTCTAAACGTGTGGACTTGTGAATCTTGTTCCTCTAGGGGTGCTCTACCCCTCCTTATATAAGTGGAGAGGGTAGGCTTACAAATAGATTCCTACTAGGAGTAGGATTAGGATTCGTCTCTCTAGAATCCTATTTCGGGTCTTGTTTCCTTCGGCAGGGAGTCTTTCTCTCTTTGGGCCTTCTCTTGTGAGCTGCCTGGCGCCGGCTCACACGCCGGGTCTAGGGCCTGGTCGTCCTGCGGCCCGCCAGCCGGGTCATTAATAAAATGTCCGGGTCTCTTGTGAGTCGCCAGGCCGGGTCATACTGTGGGGTATATCCCCGACATGGGGCCAAATGTCGTGGTTTTGTCATGGCAGATGTCCGGGTAAACGGACTTCGGTTCGAGGACATTGTTAACGTGATGGACTCAAAGGGGTTGATGGGGACGAAGGACATGGATTTACCTAGGTTTGGCCCCTCAACTCGAGGTAATAGCCTACGTCCTGCTTGTATTTGTATTGCTTGATGTATCGATTACAAGGGAGCTAAAGCTTGACCTAGTATTCGATCACCTGATCTCTAAGTCGCCCCGGGTCTGCCTTTATATAGGAGGTCTAGATCACGGGTCATACAATTGGTAACCGACTCTCATTGTTTATCCGAGTCTTCCTCTATCTTCTTGTCCAAGTTGTCCCCGGGCGGCTTACACACCCGGGTCTTCTGGGCCACTGTCCGGCCCACCTTATGAGCCACCAAGCTTTCTGGGCTTTAGGACCACCGGCTCATCTTGGGCCAATGTACGAGCCGTCAAGCATAACCCGGAGCCCTTAGGGTGGGTCATACCGCGGGGTTATATCCCCAACATTAGCCCCCAAGTTGATTTGAGCTTACTCACTTCACCCTCTTGTCTTGCTCTTTTGGCGAGTCGCCCGGAATGACCCGCCATGATGTCACGTTGCCCCTACAGAAAAGATTCGCTGACGTACCTACCAAATCTTCGCATTAAGTGACCACCCCGAAAATCGAGGCGTCTGCCTCGGCCGAAACGTTTCCGTCGCCTGGATTTTTGCGCTCATTTTTCCTTCTCCTTTTAAATAGGACCACCCCAGGCGGTTTATTACTTCTCCCGCTTGCTTCCTCGTCTTCCTCCTCTTGACGCAACCGCTTCCACCACTTCTAGCTCCGGCGTCGCCTCCGCTCCGTCGACGACAGGCCGCTGCATCAACCTGTGCAAACCAGAGTCTCATCCGTGTTTCGCGACCAGCAGAGGCGAGACCCTGCCCACTTCCCCTTGCGTAGAGGCGGTGCAGTGAGCTCGAGTTGGTGTATGTAAGGCTGTGAGAAAGGTTGAAGCTCGTGAGTCATTCGAGATCAACTCGTTTTCCTTATTCGACACAATAATACATCGAAAAGAAAATCTTGAGCCTCTTTCAAGCTCACTTGAAAATGAGCCGCCATAGAGACAAAACCAGATGCTCATTTTTTACACCAATAGTGTAAAGTAACATAGCAAAATATATGGAATTCCTTCATGAACTACCTATCATCTGCATATCTCTTATATTATGTACCAATGTCATTGTCTATTTTATTTGAGCAATGCATTTTTTATCTGATAGAGGATTGGATTTTTATTTAGGAGCAAACAAGTTCACCTACCTTCAATCTTTAAATTCGTTTAATCATCTATAATTATGAATTGTCTCCATATAGTTATGTTTCCTCATGTGAATTATGGATGTGTTCTAACTAGTCAATGGCGGTTCCCACAATGTTTGCAATACTTGCTTTGTTTGGATTTATTACCCCTATTTATATTTTTAAATATATTTTGACTCAATGTAAGTTCAATTTGAACGAACTTTGCAGCTCGATCTCTAACACGAGGGCACATTGACCTTGCTGAATATATAGAGAAAATCTTAAGTCTAAATCACTTCGACTGGGATACAGTCGGAATTAGGTTGCCTCCCGTGTATCATGTTAATAAATATATTTGTGTGTTCCTATTGATTTAGATGTTGATAGTTTTGATCCCACTTCTAATATCAGGGTAATATGTGTGTTAAACTTCATAGATCAAGGGGCACTGCTGATCTAGAGGTGTGCAACCTAGTTCTCAATACTAAGAGTAGGTCTTGTGGCCTGTCCAACCCATTTAAAGAAAATGATTAGGGTTTTTGGAATATTCATGGTCTTGGACAACCGGGTAAAATTCAGTGCCTCGGAGATTTTCTTCGTAACAAGTGTGTGGACTTTGTTGGTTTCTTTGAAACAAAGAGGGAACATATAGGTAGTATCACTCTTCATAATATTTCTGGTAGAAATGACTTCGAGTAGCATGTTCTACCAGCCGTTAACATGACTGGAGGGATCCTTGTGGGTCTTAAAAAAGAGTTATATGAGGTTATTGGTGTTATTAACAAGAAATGTTGTGTTATTGTCACTGTGAAAAATGAAAATGATGGTTTTATATGGCATCTTCTTGCTGTCTATGGTACTTATAATGAATACAAGTTGGAGTTCATTGCATAACTGCATGAAGTTATGTCTAACCTGACATACCCAGATCTTTGTGGGGGGGATTTAATTTGGTTAGATTTGTGGCAGATAAAAATAATTGTGTTATTAACAATCAATTTTCTTATCTATTTAATGACTAGGTTAATTAATGGGCCCTTATGGAGATTAACATTGCCAATAGGAGTTTCACTTGGAGTAATAACCAACAGAATCCTATTTTTGCCATGATTGATAGAGTTTTTGTCTCGGATACCTGGAACACAAAGTATGCGTTGACTGTATTGTCAGCCTTACCTAGGTTAGGGAGTGATCATACCTCACTTATTCTTGACACTATAGCTCGGGGGGTTACCTCTGAGAAAATGTTTTGTTTTGAAAAATGGTGGCTTGACCAACCATTTTTTAAAGATATGTTGATAAACATTTGGAACACGGTTGTACATGGAGAATGTGCTATGGATATTTGGTTGAACAAAACCAGAGTTTTAAGGAAGAAAATTAAGGCATGGAGCATTAATATTGAAGTTGGTATTAAAAAGAAGAAGGAACTAATGGTAGAATATGATCTTATGGATGTGTTCTCTGAAAGAAATCAATTAGATGATGGAGACAGATCCAGGGTGATAGAAATGAAGAAAGAGCTTGAGGATATTTGGCAAAAGAAGAAGTTGCCTTGCGGCAACGCTCGAGAGATAGGAAGATTAAAGATGGAGATAAAAATAATGCTTATTTTCATCCCCTTACTAATCATAGATATAGGAAGAACCATCTCGTGGAGCTGAATGGGGAGAATGGCCATGTCCACACCACTAAAGAACTGCTTGAGGTTGCCACATCATTTTATAAAACATTTTTAGGTATGATCCTCGACATAATATTAGTCTTGGAACTTCCTTTTGCGAGGAGGGTGAACTTATTACGCAATAAGAGGATGATATGTTGCAAAAACAATTTTCTAAAGAAGAAATTAAAGAGGCGGTTTTGGGCTCCTATGCCAAGGGGGTAGCCGGACCTGATGGATTATCCTTTTTGTTTTACCAAACATTTTGGGAGGTTGTTAAAGCTTATTTTATGGCTTTAGTTAGAGATTTTGAGGAAGGAAAGCTGGATCTCTATAGAATAAACTTTGCATTAATTGTGTGGATCCCTAAGAAACAAGATGCGAAGGATATGAAGAAGTTCAGACCTATTAGTCTGAGTAATTGCGGGGTTAAATTTTTCTCTAAGGCCATGACCAATAGGGCTTCCCCTGTTGGTCAGGGGATCATTTCTTCTAATTAGACCACCTTTATTAAAGACAAATACATTTTAGAGAGCGTAGTCATGGCTCATGAGGTCATTCATGAGGTGAAGAAGTCTGGGGCTCCCTGGTTAGTGCTCAAATTAGATTATAAAAAAATATGATAGAGTTAGTTGGGATTTCTTGTTTGATATGTTACATTCCATAGGTTTTGGTTCTAAGTGGATTTCTTGGATTAAAAGCATTTTAATTAATAGTACCTTTAGTGTCGGAATTATTGACATGAATGGTCCTCACTTTGTGGGGGGGGGGGGGGACTTAAGCAAGGAGATCCTTCATCTCCTCTGCTCTTTAATTTAGTTGTTGATGTATTCACAAAGATGCTTAAAAAAGCAGCTTCGCGGGATTTAATTTTGGGGCTTTTGCCTCGGATAATACCAGGGGGGTCATTAGCTTAAAATGTGTGGATGGCACCATCCTTTTCCTGGAAAACTCAATAGAAAAGGCCAGAAAATTCAAATGGATTTTGTAATGTTTTGAAAGTCTATTTGGTATGAAAATTAATTTCCACAAAAGTGATCTTCTGACCATTAATGTGGAAGAGGACTTGGCCAATCTTTTTGCTCAAATCTTCTGATGTAAAGTGGGTACTTTCCCTATCAAATACTTAGGAGTGCCTTTGCACTATGACAAGCTTAGGAGGGAAGATCTCCAACCCATCATAGATAGGATTATTAAAAATATCTTTGATTGGTTGGGGAGATACCCTACATACAAAGGGAAAACCATTTTACTTTGTGCATGTGTGGTTAGCGTTCATGCTTATCTTATGTCCATGATCAAGTTCCCCAAATGGGCTATCAATGTCATAAATTCTCGGACGGTACACTTGTTTTGGGGCAATCTAGGAGTTCATCATAAATATCACCTGGCCAACTAGGGCTTAATTTGCAGGAAAAAAGGAATTTGCGGGCATGGGTGTCCCAAATGTTAGAGATTTTAATATGGCCTTGCTAGCCTCCTGGGTAAAAGAATTTTTGCTACTAATAATAGTGACTGGAAACAAATCATTTCTTATAAATACAATGTGAACCCGAATATTTTTTGGGCCGGAGGTGGGGTAAGATCTACCTTTGGGAAGAGTGCCACCTGGGCTTTAAATGTAGCCAAAACTTGTTATAAATGGAAGTTGGGTAATGGAGTAAATATCAGTTTCTGGCATGACACTTGGGAGGGGGGTTGTTCCCTTAAAGTTCAATTTTGGGACTTGTTTTATATTTGCAACCAACCAGATTGCACTGTCGCCCAAGTATGGGACGAGAGGGAGAGCTTAAACTCTCATTTAGACAGTGTGTTGGTCAGGATGGTATGGACCTCTAGGGTCAATTGGTGACCCTGGTTCAGCAGTATCCAATTATAGATGAGTCTGGCACCCCCATTTGGACCTTGGAGTCTAATGGGATATACTCGGTGAAATCTTTGTATGACAATATCAATTTTGGAGGTGTAGTTTCTACTATAGGAAACAAATTGTGGAAAATACTGTGTCCATGGAAAATTCATGTATTCTTATGGCTTTGCGTTTATAACAAAGTGCTCACAAGGGATAACCTTGCTAAGAGGAGAATTGTCAATGATTTAACATGTTCATTTTGCAATGAGAATGAATCTGTCCAGCATTTGTTGTTTGACTTTGTAGTAACTAGGCATGTGTGGGAGCTTTGTAGCTGAATGTTTTGATGTTAATATAATATCTAACTTTGATGATGTTTGTGCCTTCTAGCAATCAAATAAAAAATGTACACGATCATATATAATATCTAACTTATTTTTTTTATTTTTTATTTTGGCTAAGGTAAAAAGAAAAGAAGCAAAGACACACCTATATGTAATTTTTATTATTTCCGATATTCATTGTAGTATCATGATTGAAGATAAATAATCAGATTTAAAAAAATGTGATTGGCATTTTCTCTATTTTACGAGCTAGTGCTGACAAAGTAATGCGACGAATATAGATACACCGTTCCTAACCGCGAGTGCGTTTAATGCAAAGAAGATAATAAGAAAAAAGGCAATTAAGCTCGTGTCAGCAGCCTCAGTGGCAGTAACGTGGTCAAGATTCGGTCAAAAGGAAAAACGAGGAGCAGAGGATGGATAGTTCTTTGGGCGTTTGCGTGCGGCGAATGACTGGCTGACTGACGGGAGTGATGGCGGCTGCCGACTGTGAGACTGCTCCGCTCTGCTCGAGCCCGCTGTCACCCCGGCCCCGCGCCAGCTGCCACGCCTCGAGATCCCCTCGCCGATGCCATCCCCCATGCACCGGGAACCAAATCGAGCTGCGTCAATCTTCCTTTTGGTCTCGTGAACACCTAACGTCCGGTTAAATTTTTTTCAAAACTAATACGGAAATTATACCAAATTTAAAAACAGTATGACCAGTTCAAAAAAATTTAAAAATAGGACCCCATCGGCCAGCATCAGGCCGAACAGGGGCCTGTCGGTCAGCACCAGGCCGAAGAGGGGCCCGTCGGCCAGCACCAGGCCGAAGAACCCCTGTCGGCCAATCAGAAGCCGGGGACAGGCTGGTCGGCCAGAGGGGGGCCGAAGAGCCACCTGTCGGCCTATGGGAGGCCGATGGGCCCCTGGATAAGGCCAGGGCCTCTTTCTTTCTTCTCTGACCACTCGTTTCACCCTTCCCCGTCCAATAGCATGCCCCTCTCCATCTCTCACTCCCGTTGCTCTCCGGTGCTTCCATCGCCTCGCCGATCTCTTCGCTGGACCACTCATTTTGTTATCCTACCCGCGTAAACAATAGATCAGGATGCTCTTCACCGGCCTATGGTATTTTTTTTGGCTTCCAACTCAATCGAATGAGAACTCTCAAGTCGGTAGTGGATTTAGTTCTTATTGGTCACCGTCCGTCTGCAAGTAAATAGCTTGCCCATTTTGCCGAGCTCCAGGTGGCCCTTGTGCTGCCGTTGATTCCGGTGCTTCTGTATTTACTGTGCTGCTGGATCGTCGATGTTCAAGACGTGTTGTAAGATTCTATGTCTTGTTTATCTGACTGTGGCATATTCGAATGCCTTTGTTTATATGATTATGATGTTTGCTTCCATTCTTGTTGTAGTATGTTCCGTGCAGTGTTAGATCACATCTTGCTCGGTACATTGAGGAGTGCAGAGCTTTACCTATTCAGAAAGGTGACACGGATATTGATCTTGCTTTGCACAACAGTAAGGGTAACTTATACCATGTTATATTTAGACATGGTAGGATGAGCAGTAAATTCCATGGTCCTTCGTGCGAGGAACTTGTGAATGATTATGGTCTCCGTCATAGTGACACGATGACTGTTATGCTTGAGCACTATGGAACTTATATTAGTGTCGAATTTCATCGGGATGGTGTTATGTTGTTTCCTTTACCCGATATTGGTAAGTTATTTGTTTGACTGATTTTCAGTTTTGTTTCAGCTTATACGTTTTGTTGTTCATCTCAGTTATTGAAATCATTTTTTTGTAGCTCTTCAGGATCTGAGTGAAACTCAGAGGGAACTTGTTGATAGCTGTTTTTATAGTTGTGGTGTCACTCTGAATTATCATCAAATGTATGTGCAGACTATCAAACTGCACCATGAAGGAGGGGTAGCAGCCCCTTCCCTGGCTAGGCGCAAACTATCTCTGTGCATGACAACAAACATTAGTACATAATATTGAATAGCGAGAAATAAACATTACTAATTCATATTGTTAATAATGAAAATACCTCTCTTTGTGTCCAAACAGATTCGATAGTAGGCAAGTCGCCGATAGAAGGCACATAATGTCCAACCATGTCCTCATTACCAAAAGGTTTGTCAACGCTGACGTAGGGTCGACCAATAGGGAATCTCTCATACGACCAAAGCTGCAACAATAGTGGACATCCGAGAAGACCATATTTTCTTGTCCACAACTAGCAAGCTTTGCACATGCCTCTATACGTAGCTGTTAACACAGCAGAACCAAAACTCCTTTGCACAATGTTCTCTAGGGAACATGCGTCAGCTATCTCTCGTGCAACATTGATCAGTCGTGCATCTACAGTGGTCACGTGGTTATCTCTGAACATCGTCTTGCCAAACAACCACATAATATATGCCTCTAAGGACCGGTCAATCTGTGCCTCCGACAACTGAACAGTGGGATATCCTAAGGCGACAATCTGAAACTGACTCAACCACCTGAAAAGGGGCCCGTGCCGATCGTTGTCTAGCGTCTTGGTAGTTGGCACCGCAGCCAGAAAACGGGCATGCAGAGATGCTAGCCAACCAGTTTCTACCTCTAAAGGTCCTATGGCAGCTCCGACAAGTGGTAATCCCAACAAGTAAGACACATCATGTAAAGTAGGAGCCATCTCTTCCCAGGGAAAGTGAAACATATGTGTCTTTGGTCTCCATCTATCTACTAAGCAGGTAAGGAGTGACATGTCATAAGAGAAGCGTGATACTTGCCTCTTGTGCAACTGCATTGGTTCACCTGTGTCATCCAAGTCCGGGTGATCAACACACTCATCCAATGTACCCTCAACCAGTCGTGCCAAGGGTAGAATTCCAACCCAATTCAACCTACAAAATAAACAGAATGTAGCTTACAATTAGCTTCTATCATAACGATGTCAAACATAGTAAGTGATTATACTGACACATACCTATCAACCCATGAAGGGTGTATCATCCAGTTAGACTTTGGGGTGCGAGTGATCAACACGTCTAAGTTCGTGCCCGATTCCGTAAGTGTACCTCGGTGCCCTCTATCGATATTACCATTAAGCAACGGATACGAAGCCATATCTGCAATTAGAACATAGTCCATACATAACAAAATAAAACATAGATGTTTGCATATTACAAACAAAAACATAGTCTCACATATAATAAATAAAAACTTAGTCTTACATATTACACATTAAAACATAGTGCACACATATTACAAATAAAAATATAGTCCGACATATTACAAATTAAAACATAGTCCCACAGATTATGTAGCTTCTAAGTTATTCATTCCTCGTTCGCCCCTTCGGCCTCGAGAGCCACGTCCACCACGACTGCCAGGACCTCCTCTTGCAACTATTGTTGCAGTCGTCGATGTGGAAGCACTCGTCAATGTGGAACCACCGTCTTTCTTCATGCCGGGGCAATATTTCATCCTATGCCCATAAGCCGCGCAGAGCAAACATTGTCTGGTGGCTCCACCACCTTCAGATTGGTCCATATCGTTTCGTATGCGCTTTACCTTACGCCTGCCCCTGCTAGTTCGCCGTAGTCCAGGATCCGGGATATATACTCTATCACCATCGTTTACCTTGTTAAAATTGTCGACGACTCTAAATCCTGTCATCTCACCTGTCCAGACATTGAGTACTGCCTCCTTTGAATAGTACGGAGACACGAAGGAGATAGCGTCCAACTGAATCTGGCCACAGGCAGCCAACACATGTGAGCAAGGCAGGTGCAATAATTGTGGTTTGTTGCATGTACACTCACAAGTTGGATAAAATTTTGCTCCAATTTTAACCTCATGCGTCTTCACCTCATTTGCAAAACCAAAACCATCAGTAGGAAGCTGGATCTCATACCTCCTTTCCTGATTACCTATGAGTGTGACGGTGTTTTTTTTGCTTTCTTTATCTTCTTAGCCATGTACTCCATGACACGGCTACAATAAGGAGTGTTCTGATTATCTGCAATATACTTCTTTGCTAACTCGTGTCTTTCTCTAAAATAACTCACAATGCCATGGAATACACCCTCCACAATAGCTATCAGTGGCAATGCTCTATTCTCTCTGAGTACAAAGTTATAGATCTTTGCAAGATTGGTTGTCATGTGGCCATACCTAGCTCCATGGGTGTCATGAGCAAAGACCAATTCACTGGAGGCTATTTCTCTATCCACTCAGGAAAAATATTGCCCTGCCATTCTTTCTCTTCGTATTAGGAGGGTCAATTGCTGGCAAGTCACAAAGACCAACTGGCTCCTCAAGCTCCGCAATGAGTGTTGTTAATTTAACCTGGTCTTTTTCCATTTTCTTCCTAGCAAGGACCTGCTTCTTAGTGAACTCGTCTAGTTTTGACCAAATAAAATCGTATTTACGCCGCTGGTTCTGGTTGCATAACTTTTTGAACAAGTTCGTCAACCGTTTGTTCTTGAACTGTGAGAAAAGATTAGCACCCAGATGGCGCATGCACCACCGGCTTTGCAAGTCTTTCCAAGGTGTTGGCTCGTTAGCAGTTGGATTACTCAGTGTCTCCACGGCCTTCAATATACCGGGATGTCTGTCATGAATGAGACACACATTTGATCGGTCCTTCACAATCACAATTTTAACTTGCCAGAAGAACCATACCCAGCTCGGAAAGTTCTCACCCTCCACAAACGCCATGGCTAGTGGGATGATTTGGTTGTTTCCGTCCACACCAATAGCAGTCAGGATTTGCCCTTTGTACTAACCAGTCAGGAATGTACCATCCACAAACATCACAGGAGGACAATACCTGAAAGCTTCGATGCACATACCAAAAGAGAAGAATACTCGTTGCAACACCTTGTAATCTGGTATACTATCCAACCTCGTGTGTTGAATGTTAACATAAGTGTCGGGATTCCTCTCCTTCAGTATGTCAAGGAGACGGACAACATTATCATAGGAGTCGAAGAACGTCCCAAACCTCTCCTCCATATCCTTCTGCTTAGCCCTCCAAGCCTTCCCATATGGAATGTCATACTTCCATCTGACCCTCAGTGCTGTCTGGATTGTTTTGCTTCCATATCTTTCTTCGTCACTATCTCAGTATACATGAGTTGCGCTATGAGAGTTGAAGTAAGGTTTGGATGACGAACCAACATGTTTTTCCTAACACAATTATGCGGGACAACATTTGTCACAACCAAGTGGATGTTATACTTTGGCACGTGGCCGTGCACCTTCGCAGGACAACCTGATTCAACACACTTCACGGTATATTTCGTTGGACTAGATATGTGTGTCCGGAAAATCCTCTGCGTAGACATAGCCCACTTTATCACCGCATACTTCATTTTCTTCTTTGTGTCAAACATAGCCCCGATCCGGACTTGGTTCAGATTATATTGCCATGGAATCTCATGGCCATCGTTGATAGTAAAGCCGGCGGATATGTCCTGCTCCCATGCAGCAAGAATTGGTACCTCCTCCTCCTCCTCGGAATTTTCAGAATCAAGTTCCTCTGCAATCCCATCCTCGTCCTCTTCCTCCATCACCCTCTGTATTTCATCGCCTTCCTCATCCCCATCAGCAACACCAGAGGCAGCTAATACTATCGACTAAATACTCTGACCAGCAGCATGACCACTAACATAATCTGACTCTTTCTCGGCTTGGCTAGCATTCACATCCGGTGGTTGTGACCCGGATACATAAATCTCGTTAGCCACTTGACTACTCTGGCCTGGTTCATACCCCACGGTGGGTGGTACGATATTCTCCTCCTTCGCCACTGGTTGCACTAGGACATACGGATGGATTCTTCGGTCTCTGCAACGACTTAACAGAGACAACCAATGTTGGCTCCTATCTATCGGAATTAAATCTCACTTGACATTTTTACAAGATTTGGTCCACAATGCATGAATACTGACGAAACAAACTTCACGATCGAGGACAAAACTAGTAGTCAAACAGTGCTTCAAATGCCTAATGTCCAGTCTGTCCGGATCTGAAAGTGTCATCTCGTCTTTTTAAAACTCGCTAAGATCAACCCCCAACTCATTATATTGAACATTACCAGGGCCGTAATACACAGTAAAATTTACGGATTCAGACATTTTCACCTGTCAGACATTGCCAGCTTCTCATTATTCGTAACGAATAAATCTACACTAAAATAAAACGTACGCTAAAATATACCTACGTATTCTAAATAAACCTACTCTAAAATGAACTTCACTAAAATAAACCTACAGTAAAATATGCTCACGTACACTAAAGAAACCTACACTAAAATATGCTCACGTATACTAAATAAACCTACGCTAAAATATACTCACGTACACTAAATAAACCGACACTAATATGACTACACTAACTAAACCTATACTCGAAAAACATACACTAAAATTAGTACACTAATAAAAGTAACCTAAACTAATTTTACATACATTAAAAAAAACTAACAGAAATTAACCTAAACTAACAGAAAAAATGTATACCTTCGACGCGTGAGTGCCCTTCTTCGTCCTCTCCATCTTCTTCTTCCTCTCCACCACTCCACCTTCTCATCATTCACACCACCACCACCACCACATCATGTCTCCTCCAAATGAACAACACACTACCACATTGCAAAAAAATGAAACCGTAGGACGGGGGAGACGAAGACGATCTATTGTTTCAGTGGATTGAAGCGGAAAATGAGTGGATGTAGAAGGAGATCAAGGGGGGGGGGGAGGAATTTCGGCCAAGAACAACGAACACACACGAAGAAATGAGGCAGGAGGAGGAAGAAGAGGGAGCCGGCCGCGTCGGCCTTATCCAGGGGCTCTTCGGCCTCCTGGCGGCCGACGGGTCCTCTTCGGCCTGGCTTGGGCTGACGGCCCGCTCTTCGGCCTGGCGTAGGCCGATGGGTCCTATTCGGCCTGGCCTAAGCCGACAGGTCCCCGGTCGGCCCAGCTAAGGCCGATGGGATACTATTTTTGAAATTGTTTAACTGGTCATACTTTTTTCAAATTTGATATAATTTCCGTACTAGTTTTAAAAAAAATTAAATGACCAGGCCAAAACCCAAAACCAGATACTACCTTCGTCTTGGTTTATTAGTCCGCATTATAGTCTGAGTCAAAATTTAACAACATATTTAACTTACAAAATGTTAATGCATGTCAAAAAATATTATTAAATTTGTACTTAAATATATTCCAGTTTTTAATGATATTATTTTTGCTGCAACTGGCACGAAACCTCACTAGGCACCGGTCGGTCGTCGATTCAGCGATGTAAACTCGGGGATAAATAGAAATGTGCCACTGGCACGCCAATGTGAGGACAATTATGACTTGCAATTGTTGTGAGTCGGTTGATTAGCGCGTTACTACTCTCTCTATTTTTAAATATTTGTTTTTTTAAAGATTTCACTATAAACTACATACAGATGTATATAGACATAATTTAGTATAGATTTATACAAGGACAAATATTTAGAAACAGAGGAATAGTTGGTTAGAGCAGTGGTTGCATGGATAAGCTAGCCAGGTGTGTAGCGCGTGTGTGGCGTGGCTGTAGGGATGTAGCGTGTGCACGCATCTGTTTGTACTGATCGGACCGGCGGTGTTCCGGTGTGTTGACGAGCCGAGTTCGAGCTCAAAGAAAAAAAAAGCGACAAGGTGTTCGTTGCTGAAAAATCTTGTGTCCAGTGTGTTCTTCCTTCTTTCATCTTCGTCCGAGCAAGAGATGGAGAAAGATAGGTTAGCGTTTGTCGCATAGCCAACACACCAACAAATGCCATTGGAGCAGATCCTCGCCATATCTTGCCCCCGTAGCATCCTCCGCCAAGCAAGCCCGGTTCGGCGTGGTCTAGTAATGGAAGGCTATGAAAAAAGATAGGAGCTACACCAGAAGCACGGCACGACCACGTCGCAAACACCATTGCTGCAATGGGAGGAGCTAAAAATGTGCCGCCCCGCCTTTGAAGGGGTGATCAAATTAAGCACGCCTCCGGACCCATTTCTCGTCTTCAACTTGTAATATGCTTCAAAGGACCACCGTCTAGGGCCGCCGCCGCCGCCCCGACAAAGACGAAGACGCCCATCTAGTCGAAATGAGTATATATGGTTTCCTGCAAAATTTCGGTGTACCGACCAAGCAAACAAACATGATTATCCACTGGGAGCATGAAAATGGCTGTTAGGGCGATCGATGATGCACCCCCTCACCCCTGTCTGTCATCACTCGTACTAGTACGCTGCTTGCGTCTACGTGCAAAAGCGTAGGTGGATGGACAGGCTAGGCGGCATCGATGGGCACAGACTCGAAGACGATGATGATGGCGAGGCGTAGAAGCAGTGATTAGCTAGCCATCGACGACGTCTTTATTCATCGGTAGTATAGTAGTCCAGCTAGCGTTGCAAAAAAGATGAAGCGTGTTGCCATGCACACGTACGAGAGACGAGACACGACGGTTCGATGGCGCATCATTCTCTAGAGTGGACGGACGTGTGCTCCCTCCATGGTCACTTGATCACACCGTCGTGTTGTTGAAACTTGAAAACCAAAAAAAAAAAAGATCGCCGAGCTGGACGAATGCAGTGTGTCTGGTCGGTGTACCGCGGTGGAACCCGCTGATGTGCGTGGCAAGAACATTCTCCGCGCTCGTCTTTTGGAGGAGCATGTGGCAGCGGTGAGGACTGGGGAAGAGAGATGATTGGATGGAAAAGAGGAGCACAAAAAGAAGCGCGTGTCATGTGGGTGGCCCGGTCATCCATCGGTTGCCTCGCCAACGGAAAAAGAGAAGAGAGAGGGAGCACAGGCCACAGGCACAGGATCGGTCGATTAGTACATCTATAATCGGACGTCCCAAACCATCTTTGATACAGTACGTCCGTGGACGTGACCGGTTAGTAACTGGACGAAAAAAATAACACAATCGAACCCTCATATCATTTTTTATATGTCTGTGTTGTTCGCAAACCCTTATATCCATCTTAAATATAAAGAATATACGATGGCTCGCGAACCGGACACGTTCGGTCAGTCCGTCACGTAGGAAGCGACATTTCCTTGACCACTTTTACTTTTTCTTTATTCATTTTTTTGCTCTCTTTTCCTCTTTATCAATCATGTGCAAGTGACCGGACATATAAGGAAGAAAATAAAGAGTGTGGCTACACGAACGGACAAATAAAAAATACGTCCGATCACTGACCGGGCATGTTCGCAAACGTTTAGAGGGCCATATTTGCTAAGTTCGAATGTAGATGCTCTTAATTCACCGATGTGCACATGCCGCTATCACAGGGTAAAAAAAAAGTCATAAAAAGACCTTGCGAGACGCAAAGTAAGCCGAGCGTCCCTGAATCGCGGGACGTTCCATGCACCGGGTTGGTGCGTAGTACGACATGGTCGACATGGACGGAGGATGGAGCGGCGGAAGCGGAAGCATGGACGTCGCTCTTTGGATGGCCGGATCTGATCATTTAGTAGTGGTACTGTTGATGAGTCTATGACGGTCAAGCAAATGGACCGAGGGACCATCAGCTTTCTTTCTTTCTTTCTTTGGCACCCCGGGACCACGTGCTTACTTTGATCTGGGGTGTGTGTGGGGGGGGGTGGGGGGTGCTGTGGGCTGTGGGCTGTGGCTGGCTGCGGTCACAGGTAGAAAAGGGCACGGTCAACAGGCCTGGACGCCTGGTAATCTGCTGCTGATCTCCCGCGTTTGCTCGGGAGTTTGGACGTGATTCTTGTGCCTGCCAGGCTGCCACTGTCAAAGCTGTGGGGAAACCAACTCCGACTCCGGTGCGCGCACGCTTCCCGATGGCACGCGAATGCATGCATGCATGGCCAAGGGTCCAAGGAGGTGGCGTGGCACGCAAACTTGATCTGGATGGATGCCAGTGGCACGCAACGCACCCAGATGCCGGGGGTTGTCGACTGCGTCAGCCAGGTGCTGAACACAAGAGCTGCTGCGTCCGTCCAAGCAACAACTACTAGTACTGCTGCCTGCTGGTGGTGTTTGGCCGGCAAGTAACCGACCGAACCGAGCCAGCCAGATTTCCCAGCGCCGCGTCAAGTCGCATCGGATCCCTCGGCTGCTCTGCTCTGCTCTTCTTTTCTTTTCTTTTCTTGCTTTCCTCGCGATCGCAGCAGCGAATAACGATGCCCCTCGGATCTGCCTGCGCGCGCCACTGCTGCTTGCTAGCACTCGGATCTCCATCTGGGAAAGATGCCCTCCATCTCCGTTTGGTGCAAACCAAGGCAAGACGCATGATGCGCAATCATAAATCGATCAGTGCTGCGTCCAACTCGTCACCAATGAACATGCAAAACCCCACAGGAAGCTGCGAATTTTGGATGCAGGTAAATTCTGTCAAACAAAAGTAGTAGTAGTACCGTCTTCTGTCCTTGAATTTTAACCTCAAAAGCAAAAGCGTCACCTGTCCTTGAATTGTAATATACTCCCCTCCATTCCTAACTAAAAGACCTTGTAGAGATTTCAAAAAACATGAACGACATACACAGCACAGCAAAATGAGCAAACGTATACTCTAAAATACTTCTGTACAGAAATCTCTAAAACGTCTTGTATTTAGGAAAAGAAAAAGAGGTAATATTTGACAAGTACTACATCAGGGATCATCCTTCTTTTCATGTTATATGTTAATCTGATGCCAAATCCTAAATGAATGGTGATCTCGTAAGATATGCTATCAACAATCAACTGGTTATTACGCTTAACCCAAATGACCAGAGGATAGATACATGGCAACCTCCGGTTTTGAAGTATTGATTAACATCATCGTCATCTGTACAGCAGTGAGTCGTGATATATACTGTATCATGTGAGGCTACATACGTATGTACACCAAGGGGCCTCTGCTTGTCGTCGTGGGACGGCGACGGCTTACCCCTCCCTACCCGGGCCAGGCCCAAGAAGCTATTTCCACACCTTAACTGCACCGTCTCTGCTGGCCGATATCAACCGTTGGCTCGACAAGTTGACGGACGCCAACGCGAGGATCGCGTCCCGGTGGCAGCCGGCAGAATCGGCGGCAGCCATCGCCAGCTGCGTCTTGTGCGTCAGCCTGGATGCAGGTGCGGGCGGTTTGCACGATTCCTGCACACAGCGTTGAATCCTGTTAGCGTCAACACCATAGGAATTCACCAGCAACGGTCTCAATGTTTAAGTGATGGACTGGTAAATTCAAAACGGTTTTGAGTTGATATATGCAGATATATGCACTAACAGCGTGTAACTTCAGATAAACAACAGAAACAAAAGTGCTACGGTATTGACGAACTTACCTGCACAACCTGTACTCCGTAGCTGGATCGTATGTCGTAACACTCGTCGTTTCCAACTCCTTTGGCTGAAGGACCAGCGATGCAGAAGCTTTGCTCAGGTCTTCAAAATCATCAAACAGAAGAATAGATATTAATCACATGGGGAAAAAATGCAGAAGCAAGAATGTAGAGTAGCAATATTCAACCTGGCCTGGTCCCAGTAACGTATCTTTAAATCTGTTCCCCCGGTCAACAGATCTCCCCCTGGCAAAGGAAGCAAGCACCGGATGCCTGGAAGGCGTGGAGGAGGATCGGCCAGTTCCTCAATTCTGTACTTGTAGTTTCCTGCTCGCCTCACATCTTTGGCGGTTGTCTTGCTAAGAGGTTTTGATGGTGTCTTTGGCGTGACAGCCTCATTCTCTGTGCCTGCTGTCCTAAACATCTGCATAATGTGTTCAGTTTTTTTAGATACCGACCATAGTAATAGGTGTTTCTACTTCTAAAAATGATAGCACAGAAAAGGAGCAGGCAATCCATATTCTAAATCCTCTGAAGTAGCATCATGAGCTTCTATATCAGGATAGAGTTTTCTGAACTTATGAGGGCATGGCATCAGTACGGTTCCAAAGGCAAGTAAACGATATTCTATCACCAGAATACGAGAATATAAAGCTATTCAATTACCTGGTGGCAGCTACCATTCTCAGCATTCCACAGGGAAACTTCATTGCAGCCCGCGGCCACAAAAACGAGTGGTCTTCCACTAGAAGAAATTGAGTTGTGCGGTGGTATAAGCAAGCACAGTTTCTCTATAGGGCTTACTGTGGAATAGTTCCATGAGTTGACAGGCAGCATAAACCTATGATCCCACAATGTAAGAGCACCTCTTGAAGACCCTGAGATGAACCAATTCCCACACTGACCCATCACAAGTGCTGAGATATAGCCCTCCTCCGGTGACGATTTAAATGACCAAGAATCTGAGTTGGACCTTGTATCCCATTTATGGATGCCACAATGTTCAGTGCTGAAAAGGATGGTTGGGTTAAAGCTGTCCGATGAACAGTTTACAACACTGAGAATTGCACCTTCTTTCAGATCTTTCCTTTTTACATTAACGATGCCAGAATACCTCTCTGTAGAACTCCCAGCTCCACGAGCACAGTCAACAGAAAACAAGTGCAATGTGCCATCGCTAGCACCAGCAACGACCTGCGAACTGCCACAAAGCATTGTAGTACATAGAGCTCGGCTACTACCCAAGCTATAGGTTAACCTAGATCTGAAGGCAATGTCCTTTTCCAACTTTCTTGTATCCCATATCTTAATACTCGAGTCATCTGAAGCCGTCACAAAAAAGGAATTGTCATCTGACACGGCAATATCATTGACAGACAAGCGATGTTCCTGGAGATGTGCCACTAGAACTCCACGAGGCTTCCAACCTGTCTCCAGAGCCACCGATGATCTGGTGAAGGAGGGGGATAATGCTGTCTCAGAGTTGGAACCGCCATCACCTGGCACAGGGGAGCTGCTCTTCCTTGGGTCACTGATGCTTAAATCACCATGCTTGCTACTGAAATGATTCTCTCTAGTCTGGAAGCCTTGAACTGAACTTGATAAACCTGGATGCCGGTTGGATTCCCAGGGCATATATATTTCTCCCAAACCACGCTTATCAGTGTTAACAGAATATGATGGTATTCCTTTAGACAATCCATCATAAAATGAAATACTCCCAGCAGATGCATGTGGCGCATAGCCATAATATAACGATTTATCCGAAGAAATTGAATCTTTGATGTCCAAAGTAGATGTTCTCAATCTTACAGCATCTTCCAGAGCGGCAGAGGACATACTTTGTGTTGTAGCAGGATATCTTCCACCACGTATCATCTGTTCCTTTTTAACATCACCCTTGAGTAAAACCTCTCCTGTGTCCTTGGCAACCTCTAAAGCTTGGTATAAGACTGATTTCGAGACTGGTGGCTTAAGACATGCAAGAAGAGCAGTTTCAGACAATGAAGGTGGCTCCCTGTGTAGAAATTGCCTTAAATGTGGAGAAAGGTACACATAAGTATCAACAGGACCTAAGCTTTCACTACAGGCAGCAATAAGCCTTACAGCAGACCGTTTAACCCATTGAATTGGATGACATAGTAAGGGAAGGGTCTTCCCAAATAAGCCAACAATTACCCTTTTCCTCAGATAACCACTTTCGCACATCATGGTTAAGCAATCAAGTACGTTTACAACCACAGCCTCCATATCATCACTTAGTGCCTGTTCAAGATAAGGCAAGAGATATTCCTCAACACTTCTTGAACCAATGAAGTAGCAAACAACAACAATTTGACCAAAGTAAACTGCACGGAGTTGCTCATCATGGTCATTTAGAAATGCTGGGAGTATAGGAAGAAGAAAATCATTACTTTGTCTGTGCCCAAAAAAGTAACATAGATAACCTATATCTTGCAGGAGAGCTCTGCGGACATTAGGTGTCTGCTTTGGTCCCATTACCAACTCTTGCACTATGTCATAAATACTTCTCCTCAGACGTGCAAGTTGACGATCAATTTTATCATGCTTCTTCTTTGCTGGTGCATCTGCAGACTGTGATGCAGCAACCACCACTGATTTGTCTAGAGGCCCAGTATCAGCTATGCTCCGAGAACGAAGCAGGAATCTATAAGCTGTTAAAGCCAGCTTATAAATGTTACTAGCATAGCAAACTCTAACACTCTCCTCTGCATCATCTGGGAGCAAAGAAAGCATCGGGAGGATATACTCAGGGAATATCATTGCATCGCTGATAGGGAAGTCTTGAACAAGACACAGAACATCAGACAAGGTTTCCAGAGCAGCACAGCGAACAATGGCAGCTGGATCTGAGAGCATTGCAATAACATAGGGAACAACCAGCTGTAAGCGACTATCATCATCTATGTATGTGGAGGAGATCTTCAGAAGAATGAGACTGGCTCTTCTCAGTTCTGGTTTTTTGACACTTCGTATGGATGAGCATATTAATGAGGCAAGCAAGACCATGCCTTCACAGCTCACCTTGGAGTGTGTCTGTTGGAAAATGTCAAAAGTATAGGTATCCGATTGGGCATCATAACCAGACACTAAAGCAAGTAAGTTGCTCTTGGAGATCTTGTGCACATGGGATACATCGTCGTTCTGGGCTGCCAAGACACTTGCAGTTTGACTTTCCGTTTCATTAGGCTGCTGCAAGGGCCCAATACCATTTGCACCTGAGACCATTGTGCCTCCATGGTTGTTCCTTTGCTCAACTTCCTTGAGAAGGAGATTGAGGTCTCCAACAATCTGCCCATGGTCTCCAGGAATGTTTATCTTAACCAAAGATGCGCTTTGGACAGATTCTCTCGGTGAATTTGCAGCTTGTCCTCCAATGCCTTTCTCCCCAGATACTTGAATTTGTTCACATGCTAAGCCACTTATCATCATGTCATGTATCCTTTCAAAATTTTCCTGTGTCTTCTCAACCTGTACAAGTAAAGTATGTTAGGATGCTCTCAACCTGTACAAGTAAAGTATGTTAGGATGCTCATGGTGAAGAGTAGTGGATGGATCAGAAAATTAAGACGAACTTCAACAATCCTTACCCTAGCATCTGAGCCAAGTGGAACAATATCCGAGAAAAACTTGTGCAGAAATCTTGAAAAATAGGTTGGAAAAACAACGGTTGCATATTTTTGCAGATAGCTTTTACATGATAGCCTTTCTTTGGGGTCCAACTGAATCATGTGAAGTACCATATCTTGGATACCAGCATCTTGTATCTGAAAGCACAAATTAACAGTGAGCACCTTGTCTTGTGATAGAATGGTACAATGGGCATAATGAATGGCTGGTATATCTCAGAAGGAATATTGCAATCATGTTAGATAACATCAGCAAACACCAGCAGAATCAGTGGGAGATTGTGCGCAAATGGAAGCATGTTCATACTTACTCCCTACACCATGCATTTTTAGTACATATGCTTCACAAACGAATTGCAAAATAAGAAGGAATGTATACCTACGGACTGGTCAAATTCGTATTAATTGATTTTAGATTCACATAGAAAATATCTTTTTGCACCGAAGACCATTAACCCTTACCCCATTGTTAACTCAGTCAATGAAGATTCAGATATGGAAATTGATCAACAGTTAAAAGTTCTACGATTGGACTAAATTCAGCAATGGATCATCCACTTAAAAGTGTCCATATGTATCCTCTTAGGGCCTGGGAAAAACAAATCATCCTCTGATAGGCGGTGGATATACTACTCTAAGGCATAGTCCAAGAGGTATGAAAAGTTCAGTTTAAGACAAATATTTGGGCACATACCCAAACTTATGAACCATAAAGTGCATACATTCACAATTCTCCTATTCTACTTGTGTTGTCATCCAACATTCCATGACAGAACCTGAGAAGGTATTGCAACCACCAAGTTTAGAACAGAATACCCAAGTAATCAATTTTGTATGTGTTGGTCACAAAAATTCCAACATCAAACAAGATCACTGCAGGAATGAAGAACATGGCTGAATGAATTGTTGGTCCTACTTCCCAAGGAACAAGTATTATAGTGGCCCTATACCAAGAAGTAATTCTTCAGGCACCCATGGAGTGACCAGGATGTTACAGTTGCTCAGAATGAATAACAGACATGTCAACCTCAAGTTCTATGTTAGAGAAACAATCACAAAACAATTCAGAACAAATACGGAAACTATTTTGATTTTAGAAAAAAGAAGCTATTACAAAGAGCAAGAAAAGAACAGAAAAACCTTTTCTAGGGTATGCGTTGGGTCATACTGGCCACGCCGATAAGCAAGCAGCTGTGAAAGCTCAAAGAGCGGCTGACCCTCCAGGAAAAGTTCAGCAAGAACGCACCTGGAAAGAAGGCAAATAGTTTGCCACAAGGAAATAAAAATCCATCAGATCAGTTTATAATTTTAGCACAGTAGAGTACTGAAGAAAATATAAATAGCTAGTGAAGAAATACAGGAAAATCAACATCTTCATTTAAGTAACAACTCTTCTTATTTCTAATAACTGCACAGCACTCCTTAATCTCAAGAAAGAAAAATGTGATGCAACATTTGTGAACAATGCATGCAGCCTCAAATGAATCCAAAATAGCTCCAAATTCTTCCCCGGTATATAGTAAAACTCAGTACTTCACTGGTGGGTACATTGTCTCAAGGTGAAGATACAATCCATTACAGCAACATACATCATGTATGGCTGACACAACAGGTCGATTGTAATCTTCCAATAACCATCAGATTTCGTCTGATTAGAAAATTCTCCTTTTGTCACAAAAAGAGGTCAAATGACAATACATCACATATGATCAAATTAACATGTTCAAGCAAACGATAGTGATCATTAATCTATCATTAACATGCAAAATGGAAAGCACACATATCCCAATGGAAGAACACAACTCCTAACCAAATTAACAAAGATCTTCAGACAACACTGCATACCCGAGAGAGAATATGTCCATAGATGGTTTCAGAGGTGCATCTGATGAAACTTGAGACTCAGCACCATGTTCGTGGAATCTCTGGAGAAAAAATGGATTTTAGTTTATTTCACAGTACAAATAAAAACATGCCATCAAAAAGAAGTTATAAGCTAACAAAGATATAGCTTAAAGTACATGACATTACAGCTAAATACCATTGTGAATGGATGCTTTGGTATGCTTCTTTCTTATTCTTGTTGTTCAGTAGAAGTTGTAAGTTTATGTCTGGAGCTGCTATTTTGTATGTACTAGATTTGCCAAACTGTCTGAATTGACCCGGTATAAATGTTTTTGGATCATTTAGTTTATCAATCAGAAGTGATTTTTTATGATGCTTTTGTGAACCCAATTGCTTTGTGTGGTGCTGTGAAAGTATTATACAGGCCTTTCTACTGATATATTCTTGTACTCCTTCTATTTCATATTAGAGGTCCCATTGTTTTGGTTCAGTTTCTCGTCACAAGGCTTATGTTCTTATCTAAAACATCTATTAATTGCAGGCTTTTCCTATTGTGCCCTCCCTTATTTTGAATGATGGAGATGCAGTGAGAGCAAGCATTTCAGTGAAGAGCATCTATTAACAAACTATTAGTAGCATGTAACAATCACACCAATGAGAGCAACCAAACTGAGAATCTGAGATAAAGTGGATAAAAGAGCATAGAAGTTTTGAATATAATTTAGGTGAAGGGACTAACTTCAGGTGCGAGATAGCATCTTCGCCTTCCTCCAGTGTCGAAGAAGAATGAAAAATCAGATGGATCATCATCCGGGATGTAAGTTGGTTTAAAAGACGCAAAGTCCGTAAGGTATAGCCAGTTCCACGAGGTAACCAGTACATTCTCACATTTTATGTCACCTAACATAAACAGCAGTGTAAATATATATACTTTTAGGATAACAGCAGTGTAAATATAAATGAAAGAAAAACACTACTGCTTATATAACTTAAGAGAAAACCTTCTCACCATGGCAAACTCCCTTACTATGGCTCTGCTCCACTGCATGGATCAACTGCACAACCAAATTGAGCTAAGTCGACAACCATATCTGGGAATTAAAGGAATGAAGAATGACTCTTACATGTGCCACTAGTTTAAGGCTACAGTTAGCAAAGGGGCTATGTACACAACTACCTATAGAAGTTCCCAGCATGGTCGACTACTTCAACTTTGTAACTACTAATGACCATCCGACAGCAGCGACAAAAAAGAAAGAAGGGCGCACCTGGAAAGCAAGCCATTTCTTCTCAATTTGACTGAGGAAAGGGCGTGTACTAAGTCTATCATGCAGATTGCTGTAGGAGTACTGCCTCAGGAGATATGCTGCCTTGTCCGTCTGAAACCAAACCTGAGAAAACATCCAAAGTCCTGTCAGCATGTCAACCAAGGGAGAGGGAAGACATGTCTGCGCAACAAAGCCACTCTCTACACATTGAAAGGCAATGCAATATTTCAAAGTTCATTCATCCATGTATCATCTCGTGAGGAAACATCCAAGCAAGTGAGCATATACTCAGGTAACAGCCCACGAGAATTTAACCTGACACCATAGTAGGTTCATAATAATCCAGAAGGCAGAAACCCCTAACAAAGATGGTATAACAAGCAAGCAAATCCTGAAAGAAATTTACTCTAAACCTAGCCCTTCTGCCTCGGCAGAATGAACACACTAAAACTCCAACCAAAAACAAAGAGAGATAGTATTAGCACACATGGCATAGAAACCCCTTACAATGACAGTACACCAAGGAAGCAAAGGCTACAAGCAATTAACTATACACCCAACCTTGCTGCCCCCGCTGAATGAAACACACTAAAATTGCAACCGAAAGCAACAAACAGAGATAATAACACACATGGCATAGAAATTCGCTAAACCTCACTAAATGTCACAGAATAACGCGCACCGATAAACAGTGCGGGTAATCGCTCCGGAGCAGTAATCGTTAGTAATAATGTAAAGGGGAAACAAACAGCATAGCGAGGGGTGACCTGGAAGGGCCAGACGTGGGAGCCCTCGAGCCCCTGGAACGCCCTGCGGATCCGCTCCAGCCTCCGCTCATGGTCCTGCGAGGCAACAGACAGATCTTATCATGACCGCCCGGCCGCCTAAACCTAAGGGGGGAGGGGATGTGGATGCTACCTTGAGGTCGAGGGGCTCCCCTGCGCGCTTGAAGTAGACCTTGACGAGGAGGAGGCCCTCGTCGTGCTTGCAGAGGACGGACTTGAGGAAGCGGCCGCGGCCGACGAGGTCGAGCAGCACGAGGTTGTAGGTGGAGGGCAGGTCGTGCAGGTAGTACTCCGTCGCCGACGCCTGCGTCGTCCGCGCGATCTTGTTCCCCATCCCCGCGGCGCTCCCCTCTCCGCGCCGCCGCGGCGGAGGGGCTCAGCTCGCCGGGGCGGAGGCGGGACGGGGCCGGCGCGGGGGGGTTTGCTTCTGGGCGCGGGTTCCGCGGAGGGGACGGGAGGTGCGTGGCGTGGGGCGGAGGCGATCGATGGGTAGAGACGCCGGTTGAATTGGGGGAGAAGAGAAGAGAAGAGAAGGAGGGAGGCTGGACCGCGGCGCGGAGGTGTGTCGTGTTGGGCTCTCGATCGGAAACCAATGCCCTGCCCCAGGGAACCCGGTTCAGTTTACAGAACCCTGCGGAGGTAAGCAGTCGAATTTCAATAAAAAATAAATCGAATGAAACATCTTTTTTCAGGCAACAGCCCCAAAGTATTTGGTGGTAATCTGTTCCCCCTTTATAAACACATAACATTGTTCTCCATGGTACGATTTAGCGAACAAAAACATGAGTCAGATGCTTGCACTTGCAATACACAAAACATGATAAGATCTTATAAGTATAAAATACCACGGTACATAGGCATAGGCAGCATAACTTGTCAGCGCGAAAGATTCAGCTATAGTAATCTCGCCAGGCTTCCTAGCCTGGCGGGTAAAAGGTAACAACAACATCAAACAACACTGCGGTAGAGCGCCTTGCGGACGCATTTCAGCTCGACTGAAACCGGCGCCCCACAGCGCGCTTCATCAATCAAACTACACAGAAGGATAACCTACACACACACACACACACACACACACACACACAGCAGCTTGTCTGAGACCCTCGTTCGGATGCTGGGACTCGAGATGCTGCTGCCAGTACACTGAATTAGTGGTTGGGGCTTCGATCAGTGTCCCAGCTTCGGCCCGAAGAGAAGATGCAGCATCGAATTCCTAGCCTTTTATGTCAAGGGCTGGTTAAGCTCCTGCAATGGACGTGAAGGATCAGCCGCGAACTAGATGCGTAAAGGAAAAGAGGGGCTTAAGCGCGTGGCATTCATACTACTGCTATTGATGGCCACTGGCATCGTGAGGCGGCTCTTCGCTTCCGTTTCCAGATTCTGCAAGATGTTTTCTCGTTAGTCAGAAGGGGAAAACAGCAGTAAGAGATGGCTGTGGTGTCAGGGGCAAGCAAGTACCGGTAATGGCTGCCAGATTTTCTTCTTTGTACATTCCGAGAGGTGACCCGTGCACGGATAAGAGCATCTCGCCATTCTTGGGTTGTCTTACTGATTTCGGTGTCATGCCAAAAGAGAGTCGACTGCTCGTGGCCTGTTCAGCGTTATGTTACAGCACAATATGTGAGCTTAAAAGGAGATTCAAGATCAAACATTTCGTGTCAAGAGGGTTAAACACAAACCCCGGGTGTCTGTAGAGAATCTGGTCCTCCTATCGTTTGGCTTTCGGGCAGCTCACTCCAATTCTTCAAAGGAACAGAGAAAAATAAAGAGTTGTCAAGGGTACAGTAAAAACATCCGATATCATCACTGTACAAAAGAAATACTTACAAAGTTGTTAAAATCAAAACTGCTCTCGATGAAGTTCTTCTGCACTGCACGCATCATATAAGGTGAGAAGATCATTCAAGCCAGCTGCTTTGGTGCCTAGAAAAGTACATCAACAACAAGTAGATAGCATTTGAACCTGAATCTCCTGAGAAATGAAAGCCAGCAGCAGTAGCCAATGACGTGATGGAAGCTCGTGAAACCTTGTCATCCCTGTGGTCTCCATTTATGAGATCATCCCAGTCTTTCCATTTCAACTCAAGCTCACCCTGCTCTTCGTTCCGTGCAACTGACACGTTGGGCAAGTTCTCCTGAAAAAATTGCAAGGCGCCTGTTTCTAGTTGCTCCTCGGAAATGTAGGATCGCACCAGACGCAGCCGGGAGAGCATGCTCTCAGTCTCTGCAGCTTGAATAGCTCTGATGGCAGCTTTCCGACGTACGACTATTTATTGAGGACAGTAGATTAGCAATTGAACCCTGATCATTACATTAAATTAAAGGACGGTGCCTCTATGATATGCATTCTTATATTGTAATAAATACAAGGAAGATATCACAAGAATTCAGGTTTTGACATAGTTGCAGAAAGAGTTCCCTTCAGTAGAATCATAGTGGGATTTTGATCAGACATGCTAGAGCCAACTGCCTAGAGAATAAGATGTCGGTATATTTGCACTAGATTACACCTTCCCATTGGCATCAGATTTCGAAGTTCAACCTAAATTGTGGACTGTGTCCTACATTCCTACCAACTGCGAGGACAATGATAATGGTGTCAATACAGCTTTGGACAAAATGGGGATGGCGAATCCTTTGAAGCAGGATTGAACCAAAGCTCCCCAACATTGAAGAAGGCGTGTTGCTTCCTCAAGATAATTTAAGCCATCACTTTACATAGCTTCATGAACGCTTTATGCAGAGAAGAATACCAAAGCAGTAAAATCAGCTTGTGCTGCGTCCACAACAACGCTTGGGAGTCAATCCTATAGCTACCACGCTTTAGCTTCTTCCAGCGGCGACCAACAAGGAAGGAAATCTCGTATGGCGGCCACGGGCACCAAGAACTGCAGAACGGCAGCGAGATACGACCTACAACGGCTAGCGGCGGCACGAGTAGGATGGTGGTCTTCCTCCTCCCCCATCTTTTATTCCCCCCGCGTCTACTGCTTGGTGCAGCTAGCCACAAATCTAACACCTAAAACTGATTTCGGGCGGGGCGGATTGGGGGGAGAGGAGTTAGGGCTCGGAGGCACGTACACTCTTGGTCAGCGGACCACCGCAGCTTCTCCTCCACCGGCGCGTCGGGGCCAGGAGGCTCCGGCGGTGGCGGCGGCGACGGGGGCTGCTTGGCGGCGGGGCGAGCCCCCCGCTTCTTCCTCGGCGGCATCGCCGCCTGCTTGACGGGGAGGGGAAGGGGGGATTTGGGGAATTGGGGGCTCCTGGAGCTTGATTTGAACGGGAAATAGTGGGATCTGTGGGGAGAAAAAAATGAGGGGATTTATTTGGGTAATTGTATTGCTATCAGGCCCATGATTCCCTGGGCTCTGAAAGCCCATATTGCCGCAGGTTTCTTTATTCAGAATGTTTTTTCTACAAAACACCGTACATGCGCACACGCTCACATACACACGCACACCTATTTCTATGAACGCACGTACAACTTTATCCTTATAAGGACCACTGAGAAACTGAGTCGGCACAACTTGAGATTGAACAAGTAATCAAAGACGACACGTGGTTGACGGGCACGACATACCGCTGAAAGAATAGGGTAAAAAAATATCTAAAATAGATCCAGCAAAACGCAGCCTCCGTGTGATGGAAAGTCTATCGCAGAGCACGCCCCACTCCTCTTTGATCACGTCCCCAGGCGGCGGTTGCGCATTCGCACAGTGCATCAGGGTCTCGTCGACCATGTTTGGGTTCAGGACATCCAAGGTGCTCTTCGCCCGATCGTCCTTGTACAATACATCCAACTTCGGCGACGACTTTGTCATTTACAACTCTTTGACCAAACCGACGAGTTTCATTCGTGTGACTCTGGCATGTACTCCGCCAAGTCATGCTTACTCGCTCTCTTTCATGACATCTCTACTAAAAGACCTCCCTCCCTTCCAAAGTTAAGGCATTCTCCTAACTGTTTGTGCTCGATCGTTGCTAGGCGGCGGAGTGGCTAACTAGGCATCCCCCCTCATGACGAGTACTGTTGCTTCTATGACCAGGTGATGGGGGACATGCAACCACTACCGGAATCAGAAAGTTTGCCGTCAGGCAATAACAGACGGTAAAGGTCCATATACAGACAGCAAAGATTTTGCCGTGAACCAGCAGACGGCAAAGCTTGACGGCATAGTGCGAATGGGCAAAGAGGTACTTTGCCATCAACTCTCCTTCGGGCAGACGACAAAGACTTTGCCGTTAGTGTAAACTCCAAACGACAAAGACTTTGCCGTTAGTGTAAACTCTTTGCTGTCAGCATATTCCGAAAGATGGCAAAAAAAGCAACTGACAGAACCATGCACCAAACGGACGACGTTAGTGCCTTTGCCGTCTACCTTGATCCACACAGGACGACAAAGAGGTACCCTTTGCCATTAGGCTCCACCTCTACCAGATGGCAAAGAAGACCCGGATTTATAAAAGAACAAATAACAATCATGATGCAAAGGCAACGTGGAACGAATGGAAAAACATTATACATCAACAGTTGTTTTAACAATCGACGATGAACCAATGAATTTCACAACACAACTGCTATATTTCATCATATGAACAGAATACAGACAAATGGATTACACAACGGATTACAGAAGATCTGAATCAACCATGGACGTTGAGGAGATCAAGCTGGATGACCTGCCCACCGCGTTGCTGCCCTGGCCCGTGTCCGCTGGCTTGCCCACCGCGCCGCTGCCCTGGCCCGCGTCGGTCGGCCTGCCCACCACGTCGTTGCCCTGGCCCGCGTCCGGTCACCCTGCTCACCTCGTCGCCGACCGACGCCCTGGCTCGCATCGGCCGCCCTGCTCACCTCTTCGTTGGTCGCAGCCCTAGCCCATGTCATCTGCCGCCCTCGCCCTCGCCCGTGCCAGCCGCCGCCCATGCCCGTGTTGGACGGCCTGCTCACAGCGCCGGACAGCCTCAGTGGCGAAGGCATGAGGCAGAGAGAGGAGGGATCTCGGGACGGGGAAGAAGATAGAGGAGGGAGCTCGGGGGAGAGAGGAGGGCTCTGGCCGGTGGTGTGGGGAAGAGAGAGGAAGGAGCTCGGGTCGAGGGAGAAGAAAGAGAGGAGGGAGCTCGGGGGAGAGAGGAGGTCACTGGCCGACGGTGCGGTCTGCTCGGGAGGAGAGAGGAGCGGACTTAGGGGGACAAGAAAGAGAGGAGGGAGCTCGAGGGAGAGAGGAGGTCCCTGGCCGGCGGCGTGGTCTGCTCCGGAGGAGAGAGGAGGGATAAGGGAGAAGGGGAGGTCTGGTGGATAAGGACAATCACGTGGCTGGTGGCAGGTCATGGGTGGGTGTGGCTGGACTGGTGGGTGGGTGTGGCTGATTTCTGTGGTGGATGGAGATGTGCGTTTCAGATTTTACCACGTCATTGATTTGTGAGGTGTGTTTCTTCTTTCTCGTCTGCGTTTTTTATTACACACGGCAAAGTATGCTCTTCCTCGTCTGTAATAAAAAAACGTAGACGGCAAACGCATACTTTGTCGTCTGCAATATAAAAACAGACGACAAAGGCATATTTTGTCGTCTGTAATAAAAAAACAGACGGCAAAGTTTGCTTTTGTCGTCAGTCATTCTTTGTCGTCAGCAAATGACGACAAAAGTGCTCTTTGCCATCTGTCCCGACGTAAAGCTGACGTCAAAGATGCCCATTGACGGCAAATTAGTTGATTCCCGTAGTGAACACCTCCAGGTTCGTGTGCCTCTTTCTCGTGGTAGGTCTAACATGGGGTGCTAGACTTGTGTCACCCTACCTTGCACAGTGCCCCCTTTTGTTTTCTGGTGGGCATCCTCCTGCTCCAACACCCAAAAACCTCTTCGTCGTGTCCTCTCCTCCACCATCATTATCACGGCATGGAAAATCTAAAAAAAATTGTATCTTCGACGCTGCTCGACCCCCCGTCACTCATCCGGTGAAGCTATCTAAGTATATGTGCACTACTAGGCTAGAGCTAGTGTTGCCGAGCTAGGCCACATCATCCCTGAGACATAAACCCTCGTTCTTAGGTTGAACAACCCTCTTCCGTCTGCTTGGGGTATTACCCTCACGCCTCTAGCATACGTGTCGTGTGATGTAACCTAAATATGTACTACTCGGTATTCTATTTTCTCTATCGATGAAAAGATATGCAAGCTTTGCGTAATCGCGATAAAAGTATAAACGAAGAGGATCAACATCCTCACTTAGACAACATTTGTAAGACGAGCACTAAACAAGCAACATTCCCTAATCTCATATAGGGGCGGCAGCGGCGATGACTATAAGCAGCATCAACAGCGAGCGTAGAGACATGACTTGAGAGTGAGCTTGTCAGCGGCATGAGCTTGTTGTGTTTGGAGCTTCAGGATCCATCACTCCACTTCATTTGGAAAGGTCTTGGGGTCGTATGTCACAAACCTGAAACTTGGGGTTAAAAAGTGGAATTAAATCTAGTATTAATCTGAGAAATTGTAATGCGTGTTTAGACAAGTCGGAGAAATATTCCTTTGGGGAGCATTGATCGAAAATAAAAGGATCATGATATGCGTCACACGTGCGGCATGAACACACGTCAACTATGAACGTTTTTATGTCTACTTGGGGTTAAAAAGTGGAATTAAATCTAGTATTAATCTGAGAAATTGTAATGCATGTTTAGACAAGTCGAAGAAATATTCCTTTGGGGAGCATTGATCGAAAATAAAAGGATCATGATATGTGTCACACGTGCGGCATGAACACACGTCAACTATGAACGTTTTTATGTCTAATTTAGTGACGCGAGGATGACAACTTTCTTTTCGGGTGGAAGTTTCAGAATTCTTTTTTACTTTAGTTATAAAAAAACGTAGGACCGGAGTGTTTTGTGTCACACGTGCGGCATGAACACACGTCAACTCTAAACTTTTTTTATGTCTAATTTAATGACGCAAGGGTGACAACTTTCTTTCCGGATGGTAAGTTTTAGGTTTCCTTTTATTTTGTCTTTTCGGGTGACAACTTTAATTATAAAAAATGCTAGAACCGGAGTGTTTTGTGTCACATCGTGTGACACTTATCATTTGGGAAAGAAAAATCATGTGTGCCTTCTGTTAAGAGCAACAAGGAATGTCTAGAGGGTCAAAAAACTTTCCCCTAGGTCTAGCCTAGGGTTCCCCTTATCCCCGGCGGCGCCTCGCTGGGGTTTCAACTCTACTCGCAAGATCTACCAATCCTCACATCAGGAGATCCTCATGATCGGCCTGGCTGAGTGCCTGCGACGTCGTCGAACTCTCCAACAAAATGCATGGCGGGTACGGGCGACACGAGCGGGGCGGCAGGCTTTAGCACGCAGGACCGATCCGGTGCTTCAATACTGGAAGACAAGTTTTAGGGACTGAATCTCCAATGGAGAGGAGGAAGAGGAACTTGATCTGTCAAGGGAGGTGGAGGAGATTATAGCGGAAAATCGTTGGATTGTAATGTTTAGGGTTCACACCCAGAAAACGTTTAGACATGTCTCGATGTTCAAAACAATGCATAATGCATGGGTGGCGGTGCAAGGCGTGATCTTCAAACCAAAGGGACCTAACCTGTTCTTGGCGCAATTCATGTGCCTAGGTGACTGGAATCGTTTCATGGGTGGTGGCCCATGGATCTTTCGAAACACCGCAGTGGTGATGGAGGAATATGATGGCATATCAGATGTCAGTCACTATAAGCTTGACAGAATACCATCTTGGACAATGATCGTAGGGATCCCTAATGGACTGATGAAAAAGAGTTTGATAGCAGAAAAGATAGCGGGCAAAGTGGGCATCCCTCCGATCAGAGTTGTGGTTAACGAGGGACGGTTGAATCCCTCAAAGTACCTAAGGGCAAGAGTTCACCTAGAGCTTTATACACCACTAGTTAGATTTGTCCCGCTTACGCTGAAGGAAAGCAAGAGATACCGGGTGGAATATGAGAAACTCCCGGACTTCTGTGACTTTTGTGGCTTGATTGGTCATCTTGTGACAGAGTGCGGCGATGGCATCCATGATTCGGAAGCATGTGAATGGGGAGAATGTCTGCTGGTGAATTATGAGGACAGAAGAAATCAAGGTGCTACAGTAAGGGGAGCTTCGCGTGGGAATGACGGGGATGGAACAAAGAATGGAGGAGGCCGGGACTTTGGGGAACCGGTGGATGTTAATCCCCTCGAAAGCAAGGACATGGACCTAGAGGATGAAAACACATATTTAGGTAATACTGTGACCCATAGTGCAAGGAAACGCATGATGTCGCAGGATGGGAAGATAAATGGTTCTGCTGATCCAAAGGTGATCCCTCCTCCGGGCTTTGTTACGGACAAGGTCCTGCTTCTTGAAAATTTGAGCGAACAACAAGTTGACAAATCACACATGAGCACACCTTAGAAAATCCACAATAACAAAATGTTGAAGGCAGTAGCTTCAGAGGCAATGGGTGATATATCAGTGTCCTCCTCCGGAGAGGAATGCCGGACACAATGAAGCTCATAAGCTAGAACCGTCGGGGCCTTCTCGGTGCCCCGACAGTTCGCTCGCTTCTGGATATCCAAAGGCGACATAATGCAGATGAGTTCTTCCTATTTGAGACGCATCTAGATGAAGTTAAGGCAGAGGCTCTAATGAAGAAATTGGGAATGGACCACAAGATTGTAGCACCAAGTCTTGATGGTAGGAAAGGCGGTTTCTTGTTAGTATGGAAGAAGGAGGTGAGGATATAATCACGGACTACTACATTCAGTTGCATTGATGTGTCGGTGGAGGAAACTAATGGAAATGTTTGGAGACTAACTGGTGTGTATGGAGAGCCTAGTTGGGACAACAAGGAGAGAACATACTAGCTTCTACTATTGGAAATATGCCCTAGAGGCAATAATAAAATAGTTATTATTGTATTTCCTTGTTCATGATAATTGTCTATTGTTCATGCTATAATTGTGTTAACAGGAAACCGTAATACATGTGTGAATACATAGACCACAACATGTCCCTAGTGAGCCTCTAGTTGGCTAGCTCGTTGATCAATGGATGGTCACGGTTTCATGACCATGGACATTGGATGTCGTTGATAATGGGATCACATCATTGGGAGAATGATGTGATGGACAAGACCCAATCCTAAGCATAGCACAAGATCGTGTAGTTCGTTTGCTAAAGCTTTTCAATATCAAGTATCGTTTCCTTAGACCATGAGATTGTGCAACTCCCGGATACCGTAGGAATGCTTTGGGTGTACCAAACGTCACAACGTAACTGGGTGGCTATAAAGGTGCACTACGGGTATCTCCGAAAGTGTCTGTTGGTTTGGCACGAATCGAGACTGGGATTTGTCACTCCGTGTGACGGAGAGGTATCTCTGGGCCCACTCGGTAAGACATCATCATAATGAGCTCAATGTGACTCAGGAGTTAGCCACGGGATGATGTGTTACAGAACGAGTAAAGAGACTTGCCAGTAACGAGATTGAACAAGGTCTAGAGATACCGACGATCTAATCTCGGGCAAGTATCATACCGATAGACAAAGGGAATTGCATATGGGATTGATTGAATCCCCGACATCGTGGTTCATCCGATGAGATCATCATGGAGCATGTGGGATCCAACATGGGTATCCAGATCCCGCTGTTGGTTATTGACTGGAGAGATGTCTCGGTCATGTCTACATGTCTCCCGAACCCGTAGGGTCTACACACTTAAGGTTCAATGCCGCTAGGGTTATAGGGAAATGGTATATGTGATTACCGAAGGTTGTTTGGAGTCCCGGATGAGATCCTGGACATCACGAGGAGCTCCGGAATGGTCCGGAGGTAAATATTGATATATAGGAAGTCCAGTTTTGGTCACCGGAAAGTTTTCGGGCTCATCGGTAGTGTACCGGGAGTGACGGGAGGGTGCCGGAGGACCCCGGGAGGGGTGTGACGACCATAGGACTTTGTGGGACCTTAGAGGAGGTGTGCCAGCCCTTATTGGGCTGGCCAAGACCTTCTAGAAAGGCCCATGTGGCTGGGATCAAGAGATAAAGGGCAAAAGGGTTTTAAAAGAGGAGATCCACCTCCCTTGTGGGAGGTGGACTCTATCCCTGGTTCGGCCGAACCTCTCCTCCTTGGAGGAGAGGCCAAGGCATCCCTCCCTCTCCCTCCTCCTATATATATGCAAGGGTTTGGGCTGATTTGAGATGACGACTTCTCTCTCTCTCGGCGTAGCCCTACCCTTCTTCTTCCTCCTCCGCAGCGCTCAGGCGAAGCCCTGCCGGAATACCTTGCTACTCCACCACCACCACGCCGTCGTGCTGCTGTTGGAGCCCTTCCCTCAACCTCTCCTTCCTCCTTGCTGGATCAAGGCGCAGGAGACATCATCGGGCCGCACGTGTGTTGAACCCGGAGGCGCCGTTATTCGGCGCTGAGATCGGAATCCACCGCGATCTGAATCGCTGCAAGTATGACTCCACCAACCGCGTTCTTGTAACGCTTCCGCTTAGCGATCTTCAAAGGTATGAAGATGCAATCTCTCCCCACTCGTTGCTGGTTTCTCCATAGATAGATCTTGGTGATACGTAGGAATTTTTTTGATTTACTACTACGTCTCCCAACAGTGGCATCATGAGCTAGGTCTATGCGTAGAATCTATGCACGAGTAGAACACAAAGCAGTTGTGGGCGTCGATCTTGTTAATTTTCTTACCACTACTAGTCTTATCTTGATTCGGCGGTATTGTGGGATGAAGCGGCCCGGACCGACTTTACACGTACGCTTATGTGAGACTGGTTCCACCGCCTGACATGCACTTGTTGCATAAGGTGGCTAGCGGGTGTCTGTCTCTCCCACCTTAGTCGGATTGGATTCGATGAAAAGGGTCCTTATGAAGGCTAAATAGCAATTGGCATATCACGTTGTGGCTTTGGCGTAGTTAAGAAACGTTCTTGCTAGAAACCTATAGCAGCCACGTAAAAACTTGCAACTACAAATTAGAGGACGTCTAACTTGTTTTTGCAGCATATGCCTTGTGATGTGATATGGCCAAAGAATGTGATGTGATGCATTGTGATGTATGAGATTGATCACGTTCTTGTAATAGGATTCACGACTTGCATGTCGATGAGTATGACAACCGGCAGGAGCCATAGGAGTTGTCTTATTTTATTGTATGACCTGCATGTCAATCATAAACGCCATGTAATTACATTACTTTATTGCTAAACGTTAGCCATAGTAGTAGAAGTAATAGTTAGCGAGACAACTTCATGAAGACACAATGATGGATATCATGATGATGGAGATCATGGTGTCGTGTCGGTGACAGTGACGATCATGGTGCCCCGAAGATGGAGATCAAAGGAGCAAGATGATATTGGCCATATCATGTCACTATATTGATTGCATGTGATGTTTATCATGTTTACATCTTATTTGCTTAGAATGACGGTAGTAAATAAGATGATCTCTCAATAAAATTTCAAGAGAAGTGTTCACCCTAACTGTGCACCGTTGCTAAGGATCGTCGTTCCGAAGCACCATGTGATGATCGGGTGTGATAGGTTCTAACGTTCGCATACAACGGGTGTAAGCCAGATTTACACACGCGGAACACTTAGGTTGACTCGAAGAGCCTAGCATGTGCAGACATGGCCTCAGAACACGAAAGACCGAAAGGTCGAACATGAGTCGTATAGAAGATACGATCAACATGGAGATGTTCACCATGGATGACTAGTCCGTCTCACGTGATGATCGGACACGGGCTAGTTGACATGGATCATGTGTCACTTGGATGACTAGAGAGATGTCTATCTAAGTGGGAGTTCATTAAATAATTTGATTATGTGAACTTAATTATCATGAACTTAGTTTAAAATTATCTTTACAATCTATATTGTAGATCCAATGGCCAACGCGAATGTCATCCTCAATTTCAATGCGTTCCTAGAGAAAACCAAGCTGAAAGATGATGGAAGCAACTATGCGGACTGGGTCCGTGGCTTGAGGATCATCCTCATAGCTTCCAAGAAATTGTATGTCCTTGATGCACCACTAGGTGACCCACCCCTTCTCCCAGCTGAGCAAGACGTTGCGGACGCTTGGCATTCTCGCTGCGATGATTACTCCCTTGTTTAGTGCGTCATGCTTTATAGTTTAGAACCGAGGCGCCAAAAGCGTTTTGAGCAACATGGAGCATATGCGATGTTCCAAGAGCTGAAACTGGTTTTCCAAGCTCATGCCCGGGTCGAGAGATATGACGTCTCCGACAAGTTCTTCAGCTGTAAGATGGAGGAGAATAGTTCTGTCAGTGAGCACATCCTCAAGATGTCTGGGCTACACAACCGCTTGACTCGGCTGGGAGTTAATCTCCCGGGTGACTCGGTCATTGACAGAATCCTCTAGCTTCTGCTGTTGGAAATATGCCCTAGAGGCAATAATAAAATAGTTATTATTGTATTTCCTTGTTCATGATAATTGTCTATTGTTCATGCTATAATTGTGTTAACAGGAAACCGTAATACATGTGTGAATACATAGACCACAACATGTCCCTAGTGAGCCTCTAGTTGGCTAGCTCGTTGATCAATGGATGGTCACGGTTTCATGACCATGGACATTGGATGTCGTTGATAACAGGATCACATCATTGGGAGAATGATGTGATGGACAAGACCCAATCCTAAGCATAGCACAAGATCGTGTAGTTCGTTTGCTAAAGCTTTTCAATGTCAAGTATCGTTTCCTTAGACCATGAGATTGTGCAACTCCCGGATACCGTAGGAATGCTTTGGGTGTGCCAAACATCACAACGTAACTGGGTGGCTATAAAGGTGCACTACGGGTATCTCTGAAAGTGTCTGCTGGGTTGGCACGAATCGAGACTGGGATTTGTCACTCCGTGTGACGGAGAGGTATCTCTAGGCCCATTCGGTAAGACATCATCATAATGAGCTCAATGTGACTAAGAAGTTAGCCACGGGATGATGTGTTACGGAACGAGTAAAGAGACTTGCCGGTAACGATATTGAACAAGGTATAGGGATACCGACGATCTAATCTCGGGCAAGTATCATACCGATAGACAAAGGGAATTGCATACGGGATTGATTGAATCCCCGACATCGTGGTTCATCCGATGAGATCATCGTGGAGCATGTGGGAGCCAACATGGGTATCCAGATCCCTCTATTGGTTATTTACCGGAGAGGTGTCTCGGTCATGTCTACATGTCTCCCGAACCCATAGGGTCTACACACTTAAGGTTCAATGACGCTAGGGTTATAGGGAAATGGTATACGTGATTACCTAAGGTTGTTCGGAGTCCTGGATGAGATCCCGGACGTCACAAGGATCTCCGGAATGGTCCGGAGGTAAAGATTGATATATAGGAAGTCTAGTTTTGGTCACCGGAATGTTTTCGGGCTCATCGGTAGTGTATCGGGAGTTCCGTGAGGGTGGCGGAGGACCCCGGGAGGGGTGTGACGACCATAGGACTTTGTGGGCCCTTATAGTAGGTGTTCTAGCCCTTATTGGGCTGTCCAAGACCTTCTAGAAAGGCCCATGCGGCTGGGATCAAGAGATAAAGGGCAAAAGGGTTTTAAAAGAGGAGATCCACCTCCCTTGTGGGAGGTGGACTCTATCCCTGGTTTGGCCGAACCTCTCCTCCTTGGAGGAGAGGCCAAGGCATCCCTCCCTCTCCCTCCACCTATATATATGCAAGGGTTTGGGCTGATTTGAGACGACGACTTCTCTCTCTCTCTCGGCGCAGCCCTACCCTTCTTCTTCCTCCTCCGCAGCGCTTAGGCGAAGCCCTGCCAGAATACCTTGCTACTCCACCACCACCACGCCGTCGTGCTGCTGTTGGAGCCGTTCCCTCAACCTCTGCTTCCTCCTTGCTAGATCAAGGCATAGGAGATGTCATCGGGCTGCACATGTGTTGAACGCGGAGGCGCCGTTGTTCGACGCTGAGATCGGAATCCACCGCGATCTGAATCGCTACGAGTACGACTCCACCAACCGCGTTCTTGTATCGCTTCCTCTTAGCGATCTTCAAAGGTATGAAGATGCAGTCTCTCCCCACTCGTTGCTGGTTTACCATGGAGACAAGTTTACATTCTTCAGAGGAGTATTGCGTGAACGATTAGATCGGGCTATGTCTAATGCAAATTGGATCGAGATGCATCCTCTATGTGGATTGTGTAACCTGGAGATGGGCAAGTCGGATAATTGTAGGATCGAAAGTAGGTCTAGAGGGAGGTGATTAGACTACTTGACCAAATAAAAATCTACTTCGTCCCAATTTTAAGCGTTGGCAGATTTTAGCATTCATAGCAAGTCAAGTACACCCTACACATGCATGTCTACGAGTATAGCAACGGAAAGGAAAGACATGCATGAATAGTAAAGGAAGGGTAGGAAGATCAAACACAATTTGAAGACACGATGATTTTTCCCGTGGTTCCGATAGGTGGTGCTATCACATACACGTTTATGGATTCTTGAACCCACGGAGGGTAACGGCCGCGAGAGTCCACAAAGGGTTCCACGAAGAAGCAACCTTGACTATACCATGATGGCCTACGTCCACGGAGGACTAGCCTAACTCGGGGTAGATCTTCATGAAGTAGGCGATCTCCTTGCCCTTACAAACTTCTTGGTTCACTCCACAACACGAAGTAGGAGGCTCCCAAGCGACACCTAACCAATCTAGGAGGCACCACCCTCCAAAAGGTAATAGGCTCGATAATGTCGATGAACTCCTTTCTCTTGTGCTTGAAGATGATAGACTCCTCAACACACAATCACTCTCTCATAGATTTGGCTATGGTGGAAGAGATTGATTGGGTGGAAAGCAATTTGGAGAGGTGTGATAGCCTGGCTTATTAGGGATGATAGACTACTCATATCAATAAGGAATTCCTTCTTTTCCGGGAGCCCATTCAAACAGAACTCCCAGGTTAAGCGTGCTTGGCTTGGAGTAGTTCTAGGATGGGTGACCGACCGACTGGGAAGTTGGTCCCGAGTGCGCATGAGTGAGGACAAAGTGCGTAGGAAATACTAGTATTGATCTATGAGACCAGTCTAGATTCCGCCAGGAGTAAAGACTACCGGCGGGTGTGTCCGGGGTGTGACAAGTTGGTATCAGAGCCGACCCTCGCGGTTACACGGATGTTTGCCGATAGGTGCGTGGTCATGTTGTTCACGAAGTTGGTGACCCGTCGTGGCACACGGAATGACACATGTATCAGACTGGAAGCACAAACATTTGTGTCAAGAGGGAATGTTCCTGTGACCCGACGAGGACATCGGTTCCTCTGAGTGGTGGTGTATGTTATAACCTCGCTTATTAGGGATGATAGACTACTCATATCAATAAGGAATTTCTTCTTTTCTGGGAGCTCATTCGAACGGAACTCACAAGAACTCACAAGTTAAGCGTGCTTGGCTTGGAGTAGTTCTAGGATGGGTGACAGACCGGGAAGTTGGTCTCGGGTGCACATGAGTGAGGACAAAATGCGTAGAAAAGACTAGTATTGATCTGTGAGGCCAGTCTAAATCCCGCCAGGAGTAATGACTACCGACGGGGTGTCTCTCTCAGAAAATCAGTTGGTATGAGTGGGGGTCTGTTCTGAGTGCCTCTCTTGCAAGTGAGTGGTGGTGGAGGGGTATATATAGGCATCTCCAAAAATCCAACCGTTACACCTAATAAGTCAGACTCAGTGACACCGATGTGTTAATCTCGGTGGTACCGAGTTGCCTCAAAGGTACCAACTTTTGAATCTCGGTGAGACTGATATACACAACTCGGTTGCACCGATAAGGTGACCAACGGTCAGATTGCCAAACTCGGTGACGCCGATTCAACAAACTCGGCGGTACCGATTTTGTGAATTTGCATAACAGAAAGTTGGCAACCCAAACTCGGTGGCACCGAATGCCTAGGGTTTGGCTGAGTCTGTCTGAGGCTGAGAATTCGTGGCACCGAGTGGAAAGTGTTTGTTGCACCAATTTTGGATATTTGGCTTTGGACAGACTTTGTGGAAGAGCTTGTGGGTGTATGTGGTGACTATCACTTGTGCACGTATGAGCCTTTTGTTCACCAACAGTACCTTACCCCCTTTTAATAGTATTGGCTTTCCTATGGACTTAAAGTGATTTCTCACAAAGTAAAATGTAGAGTCCTCTTTCTTGAAGCTTTGACAATCTATTTCCTTGCATCTTGGGGTATTCCACAATCCTTTTGCCAACCCACCATTGAACTTTTCCTGAAACATGCTTAGTGGAAATGTTAGTTCAATGACATATATGTTGTTATTAATTACCAAAACCACCAAGGGAGCAAATGTGCTTTCAATCTCCCCCTTTTTGGTAATTGATGAAAACATATAGATCAAAGCTTCGACATATGATATAATCAATGAATATTATCATCGCTTTGAGAAGTATGTGATAAGAAAGAACTCCCCCTAAATTTGTGCATTATTTTTAAATTTGCATTTGAATGCAAATGCACAATCGATTAGGTACATGGGGCACTTCTTCCATGTCACATACAACTTGGTGGTGTGTGAGAGTAATAAGAGTTAATATCATAGCACAACACATCAAGCAAAGTGAATGATCATGTCATAACCATCGAAAGGGTAGGAAATAGTAGCAACACACATTAAAGCGTATGATCAAACACGAACAAAAGTATAACACATCCAAACCAAAAGACCAAATATTTTTGAAATAGCAATAAAAACCAAACACTCTCTCACTCGAAGTATGGCTATAGGGGCAAGTGGGGTCTTTCCAGAGCAAAGATGTGCTTCTCCAGCTTGGAGTCGATGAGCATCTGAATGTAGGGTGCATAGCAGCATGAGCGCTTCTGGTCAGCAACAACCCTCTTCACAGTCTCCACTATCAGATCCATCACTCTAAATCTCTGGTGCTGGTCAATAAGAAGTAGCAGGTTGGTGGAGTAGCCTCCGATCATATTCTCGTCACCTGACTTGGGCATCAAAGTATGCCTCAAAATAGTGTTGATGGTGCGGAGACCTGGCTAGAGGTGATAGATAGATCCTAGCTTGTGGGACTGAAACTGTGCAGCAGGAATGGCATTGTACATGTCCTTCATAGCATTGTGGCTTGCCTTGGACTCTGAGTATACACATATATCTCCATCATGTGCCTCTGGGACTCCTAAGATGCAGCCCATTCATCAACAGTAGACTCATATCTTGCTCCTTCTGTCATCCACAAAATCCTACCGATGACCCACAAGCATAGGGGGTCTATCGTAGTCCTTTCGATAAGTAAGAGTGTCGAACCCAACGAGGAGAATAAGTAAATGACATGTGGTTCTCAGTAAGGTATTATCTGCAATCACTGAAATTATCGGTAACAGATAGTTTTGTGATAAGATAATTCGTAACGGGTAGCAAGTAACAATTGTAACAAAGGTGCAGCAAGGTGGCCCAATCCTTTTTATAGCAAAGGACAAGCTTGGACAAATTCTTATATAAAGCAAGGCGCTCCCGAGCACACATGGGAATTTATGTCAAGTTAGTTTTCATCATGCTCACTTGATTCGCGTTCGCTACTTTGATAATTTGATATGTGGGTGGACCGGTGCTTGGGTGCTATCCTTACTTGGACAAGCCTCCCACTTATGATTAACCCCTCCCGCAAGCATCCACAACTACGAAAAAAGAATTAAGATAAATCTAACCATAGCATGAAACGTGTGGATCCAAATCATCCCCTTACGAAGCAACACATAAACTAGGGTTTAAGCTTCTGTCACTCTAGCAACCCATCATCTACTTATTACTTCCCAATGCCTTCCTCTAGGCCCAAACAATGGTGAAGTGTTATGTAGTCGAAGTTCACATAACACCACTAGAGGAGAGACAACATACATCTCATCAAAATATCGAACGAATACCAAATTCACATGATTACTTATAACAAGACTTATCCCATGTCCTCAGGAACAAACGTAACTACTCACAAAACAAATTCATGTTCATAATCAGAGGAGTATAAGTGATCAAGGATCTGAACATATAATCTTCACCAAGTAAACCAACTAGCATCAACTACAAGGAGTAATCAACACTCCTAGCAACCCACAGGTACCAATCTGAGGTTTTGAGACAAAGATCGGATACAAGAGATGAACTAGGGTTTGGAGAGGAGATGGTGCTGATGAAGATGTTGATGGAGATTGATCCCCTCTCGATGAGAGGATCGTTGGTGATGACGAGGGCTTCGATTTCCCCCTCCCGAAGGGAAGTTTCACCGACAGGATCGCCCTGCCGGAGCTCTAGATTGGTTCTGCCCAAGTTCCACCTCGAGACGGCGGTGCTTCGTCCTGAAAGGTCTCTTATGATTTTTTTCCTCGACGAAACCCTCCATATAGCAGAAGATGGGCACCGAAGGGCTGCTAGGTGGGCCCCAAGCTCGCTAGCCGCGGCCAGGGGGCGCGGCCAGAAGGCTTGTGGCTCCCCGGTGGGCCTTATGATGTATTTCTTTCGCCCAATATTTTTTATATATTCGAAAATAATTCTTCGTAGATTTTCAGGACTTTTGGAGTTGCGCAGAATAGGTATCTCAGATTTGCTCCTTTTCCAGTCCAGAATTCCAGCTGCCGACATTCTCCCTCTTCATGTAGACCTTGTAAAATAAGAGAGAAAAGGCATAAGTATTGTACCAAAATGTGTAATAACAGCCCATAATGCAATAAATGTCAATATAAAATTTTGGTGCAAAATGGGCGTATCAACTCCCCAAGCTTAGACCTTGCTTGTCCTCAAGCAGAAGCCGAAATCAATAAATATGCCCACATGTTTAGAGATAGAGGTGTCACTAAAATAAAATACGGACATGAAGGCATCATGATCATCTTTAGAACAACAACATATATTGACATATAATTTCTTATGCCAAAGTAACAATTCATTCACAATGGCAAAGTATGAATCAAGAACTCTATTGAGAACTGACAAACTATGATCTCAGTCATTGAATCAATTCCAATTTATCATAACGTGGGAAAGAGTCAATATAAGAGCTTGTAAAGCAAACCCACATACTCAATCATGTTTTAGTCTTTCACAATTGCTAACACTCACGAGGTACGTATGAGTTCAAAGTTTCAATCGGACACAGAGAAAGGTAGGGGCTTATAGTGTTGCCTCCCAACTATTTACCTCAAGGGTAACGTCAATAGTAATAACTCATGCTCACCCACTTCCAAGTGGATATATTTGCCTAGATCATTCCCCAACATGTGGCACTTGCCAGAAGATAATGGCGAAAATAACGAAGGTGATTGAGATCACCATGACTCTTGCATAAAGGTAAGTACTAGAAAATAAAAGTAATAGATAGGCCCTTCGCAGAGGGAAGCAGAGGTTGTCATGTGCTTTTATAATTGGATGCACAATCTCTTAATGCAAAAGAACATCACTTTTTATTGCCCCTTGTGATAGAGAACTTTATTATGCAGTCCATCGCTTTTATGTCTTCCCTATCACAAGTTCGTATAAAGTTTATTTTCCTCACACTAATAGATCACACATATTTAGAGAGCAATTTTTATTGCTTGCACCGATGACAACTTACTTGAAGGATCTTATTCTATCCTTAGGTAGTTATGGTGGACTCTCATGGCAAAACTGGGTTAAGGGTGTTTGGATGCACAAGTAGTATCTCTACTTGGTGCGGAAGTTTTGGCTGATGTGAGGTGGAAGCAAGCGACACATGTTGAGGGATCTATAACAATATAACTTCTATTCGGAAATAAGCAAACATAAACCATTATGTTGTCTTCCTTGTCCAACATCAACTTCTTAACACATAACATTTTAATGAGTGCTCACAATCATAAAAGATGTCCAAGATAATATATTTATATGTGAACCTCTCTTTCTTTATCACTTCCTTTTAATTGCCCTAATGACCAACATCTATGTTTGTTAACCCACAATAGGTTTCAATCGACATACTTTTTATACGTGAAGTCATCACTCCCCATAAGATTTTCATATGTACTCTTTGCTTTTATTCTACACTACTTTCTACTTCATCTTTCTCAAGATTAAAATCATACCAAGCAAGGCCCTCAACTCAAAAGCACTTTTCATTATATAACTCGAGGACTTGCTTACATAGGGGGAATCATAAAGCAAAGACTCAAAACTAGATCACACGAAAACTTTATTCTACTAGATCAAGATATAACCAAAAGAATTGAACTAAGAAAAGATGATGAAAATAAAATAAAAATAAAAATAGAAACGAAAGATGTGATGGTGATACGATACCGGGGCACCTCCCCCAAGCTTGGCACAAGCCAAGGGGATTGCCCATACCCATGCGTTTAGTTGTCTGGCTTCGGAGGTGATGGTGCTATATACTTGGCAATGAGGCCCTTCAGAATACTATTCTCCTCCTCGAGCTTGTTATTTTGTCGTATGAGATCCGTTATTTCCTTTTAAAGTTTTTCAGCGATGGCTAGAGCACCTTTAACCTATGGATGTTTCATTACTGCGGGGGAAGAAGTAATACTCCTCTTCATATTTTCAAAAGTAAGAAATTTAGCATTGGCAAGGATAACCGAATTCGGAATTGCTGAGCTCTGAAGTTCTTCCAGCATGGCTCCAGGTTGTGAATGAGAGGTAACTTCTTGGTCCTCCTCCAGGGCATCTATCCTTTTCCAATCGGCCTCCATCACTTCTTCCGTAGCTGGCTCGAAACAGTTCTCCCCGACCGACTCTTGCAAAGACATCTTGCTCTAAATCTGCTGCAGAAACATCTCAAAAAGAAAATGGGAGGTATTGTCGTGATACGAGAGTCAAAACCTTCGGGATATTATATAATGAATTTTTACCGACCCGAAGGCGTATGCCACAAGAAAACGTAGTTCCGGTGGTGCACGAGATGGCCACAAGCCCTAGGGGCGCGGCCAGGGGGTGGCTGCGCCGAGCAGTCTTGTCACCTACTCGTGCACTATTCGAACTACTTTAAATTTTCCTATTTTTTAAATATTCCAAAACAGATGAAAATTGCCGTAGAAAAAGTTTTGGAGTCTTTTTACTTACCGTGCCACGTACCTATTCCTTTTCGGAGTCTGAAACATTCTGGTAAGTCTCCCTAATGTACTCCTCTGGAGTTATGGTATTGATGATATTGGTTTCAAGATTTATGGGAGTACTTGAGATATAATGTTTGATTCTTTGACCGTTCACCACCTTCGGGTTTGTGCCTTCGGCATTGTTAATCTTGATGGCACCGGAATGGTATACCTCTTCGATGACGTAAGGACCTTCCCATTTAGAGAGAAGTTTTCCTACAAAAAATCTTAAACGAGAATTGTATAGCAAGACATGATCACCTACATTGAATTCACGCTTTTGTATCCTTCTATCATGTCATCTCTTAACCTTTTCTTTAAACAACTTAGCATTCTCATAGGCTTGGGTTCTCCATTCATCAAGTGAGCTAATATCAAATAACCTCTTCTCACCAGCAAGTTTGAAATAATAATTGAGCTCTTTGATTGCCCAATAAGCCTTATGTTCTAGCTCTAGAGGTAAGTGACATGCTTTACCATAAACCATCTTATACGAAGACATACCCATAGAATTTTTGTAAGCAGTTCTATAAGCCCACAATGCATCGTCGAGTTTCTTAGACCAATTCTTCCTAGATCTATTAATAGTCTTTTGCAAAATCAATTTAATCTCTCTATTGCTCAGTTCTACTTGACCACTAGACCGAGGATGATAAGGAGATGCAACTCTATGATTAACATCTTATTTAGCGAGCAATTTACGGAAAGCGCCATGAATAAAATGAGAACCACCATCAGTCATCAAATATCTAGGGAATCCAAAACTAGGGAAAATAACTTCTTTAAGCAATTTAATAGAAGTGTTATGATCAGCGCTACTAGTTGGAATAGCTTCTACCCACTTAGTGATATAATCAACAACAACTAGAATAAGAGTATACCCGTTAGATTGTGGAAAAGGCCGCATATAATCAAAGCCCCAAACATCAAATGGTTTGATAACAAGAGAGTAATTCATAGGCATTTCCTAACGTCTACTAATATTACCAATTCTTTGACATTCATCATAGGATAAGACAAACTTACGAGCATCATTGAAGAGAGTAGGCCAATAAAACCCAGATTGTAGTACCTTGCGTGCAGTTCTATCTCCAGCGTGATGTCCTTCATAGGCTTCGGAGTGACACTTGCATAAGATTTGTTCCTGTTCATGCTCAGGTACACAACGTCTAATAATACCATCTACTCCTTATTTATAAAGATGTGGGTCATCCCAAAAGTAATGCCTTAAATCATAGAAGAACTTTTTCTTTTGTTGGTATGTGAAACTAGGAGGTATAAATTTAGCAACAATGTAATTGGCGTAATCAGCATACCAAGGAGCATTATGTGAAGTATTCACGACAGCTAATTGTTCATTAGGAAAGCTATCATCAATAGGTAGTGGGTCATCAAGAACATTTTCTAACCTAGATAGGTTATCTGCCACATGCTTATCAACACCCTTTCTATCAATGATATGCAAATCAAATTCTTGTAGCAGAAGGACCCACCTAATAAGTCTAGGTTTAGCATCTTTCTTCTCCATAAGATATTTAATAGCAGCATGATCAGTGTGAACAGTTACTTTAGAATCAACAATATAAGGTCTAAACTTATCACAAGCAAACACAACTGCTAGAAATTCCTTTTCAGTAGTAGCATAGTTTGTTTGAGCATTGTATAGAGTTTTACTAGCATAGGGGATAACATTTAATTTCTTATCGACTCTTTGTCCTAGAACAACACCAACAGCATAATCGCTAGCATCACACATAATTTCAAAAGGTAGGTTCCAGTCGGGTGGTTGAACAACATGTGCGGTAATCAAGGCATTCTTAAGAATTTCAAATGCTTCTACACAATCATCATCAAAAACAAACGGAACATATTTTTGCAGAAGGTTTGTGGGAGGCCTAGAAATCTTAGAGAAATCTTTGATAAACCTCCTATAGAAACTAGCATGACCAATGAAACTTCTTATACCTTTGATATCCGTAGGGCACGACATTTTTTCAATAACACCAACTTTGCTTTATCAACTTCAATACCTCTTTCGAATATCTTGTGCCCCAAGACAATACCTTCATTAACCATAAAGTGGCACTTCTCCCAATTCAAGACAAGGTTAGTTTCTTCGAATCTCTACAAAACTCGATCAAGGTTGCTCAAGCAATCATCAAAAGAAACTCCATAGACAGAAAAATCATCCATGAAAACCTCAAGAATCTTTTCACAAAAGTCAGAAAATATAGCCATCATACATCTTTGAAATGTAGGAGGTGCATTGCATAAACCAAAAGGCATACGTCTATAAGCAAAGGTACCAAAAGGGCAAGTAAAAGTGGCTTTTTCTTGATCCTGGCTTGATACAGGTATTTGAGAGAAACCAGAGTAACCATCCAGAAAGCAAAAATGAGTATGTTTGGATAATCTTTCTAGAATTTGATCAATAAAAGGTAAAGGTTAATGATCTTTCTTAGTAGATTTATTTAATTTTCCTAAAATCAATTACCATTCTATAACCTGTAAAAATTCTTTGCGGGATCAATTCATTTTTACCATTAGGGACAACGGTAATACCTCCCTTCTTAGGGACACAATGGACGGGACAAACCCATCTACTATCAGCAACAGGATAAATTATACCTGCCTCCAGAAGCTTTAGTACTTCTTTTCTTACCAGTTCTTTCATCTTAGGGTTCAATCGTCGTTCGTGATCAATAACCGGTTTGGCATCAGGATCCATATTAATTTTATGCTGGCGTAGAGTGGGAGTAATGCCCTTAAGATCATCAAGAGTATAAACAATAGCAGCACGGTGCTTCCTCAGAGTTTTCAATAATATATTTTCTTCATGCTCTGAAAGGTTAGCACTAATAATAACAGGATATATCTCCTTTTCATCAAGATAAGCATATTTCAACGTATCGCGTAATTGCTTGAGCTCAAACACGGGATCACCCTTGGGTGGGGGAGGATCCCCAAGTATTTCAACAGGTAAGTTATGTTTCAAAATAGGCTGGTGCTCAAAGAAAATTTCATCTATTTCATTCCTCTCATTCATATGCATATCATTTTCATGGTCTAGCAAATATTGTTCTAAGGAATCAGTAGGAGGCATAGCAATAGAAGCGAGACCAATAATTTCATCTTTACTAGGAAATTCCTTCTCATGAGGTTGTCTAAAATTTAGAGAAATTGAACTCATGAGACACATCCCCAAAGCTCACAGTAACTATTTCCTTCTCACAATCAATCTTAGCATTAATAGTATTCAAGAAGGGTCTGCCAAATATAATGGGACAAAAATTATCTTGCGGGGAACCAAGAACAAGAAAATCAGTAGGATACTTTACTTTCCCACACAAGACTTCAACATCTCTAACAATCCCCATTGGTGCAATAGTCTCTCTATTAGCAAGCTTAATAGTAACATCAATATCCTCTAGTTTAACTGGTGCAATATCATGCATGATTTATTTGTATAAGGAATATGGAATTGCACTTATGCTAGCACCCATATCACATAAGACATGATAACAATGATCTCCTATTTTAACAGAAACAATAGGCGTGCCAACAACTCGTCTATGTTTATGCTTAGTATCAGGTCTAGCAATTCTAGCAACTTCATCACAGAAATGAATAACATGCCGATCAATATTATCAACTAAGAGATCTTTAACCATAGCAATACTAGGTTCAACTTTAATTTGTTCAGGGGGTGTAGGTGTTGTAATACAACTCTTATGAACCACAGTTGAAGCTTTAGCATGTTTCTGTATCCTAATAGGAAAAGGTGGTTTCTCAATGTAAGCAGTAGGGATAACAGGATCAACATTGTAAGTAATAATTTTCTCTTCAACTTTAATAGGTTCCACTACTTTCACTTCAATGGAGGATGATATTTAAACCACTTCTCCTTAGGGAGATCAACATGAGTAGCAAAAGATTCACAGAAATAAGCTACTATCTCAAAGTCAAGTCCATATTTAGTGCTAAATTCATGAAAAGCATCGGTGTCCATGAAGGATTTAACACAGTCAAACTTAAGATTTATACCTGACTCCTTACCTTCGTCAAGTTCCCAATCTTCAAAGTTGCGTTTAATTCTTTCCAATAAATTCCATTTGAATCCAATATCTTTCTTCATAAAAGAACCAGCACAAGAAGTATCGAGCATGGATTGATCATTACGAGAAAGCCGAGCATAAAAATTCTGAATAATAATTTCTCTCGAGAGCTCATGATTGGGGCATGAATATAACATTGACTTAAGCCTCCCCCAAGCTTGAGGGATTCTTTCTCCTTCACGAGGCCAAAAGTTATAAATATAATTCCGATCATGATGAACTAGATGCATAGGATAGAACTTCTGATGAAATTCCATTTTCAACCGGTTGTAGTTCCATGACATAGCCTATACCATGTAAATGCATTCTCCTTCAAAGATAAAGGAAAGAACTTCTTCTTGACGTGATCCTCGGGCAGACCTACAAGCTTAAATAATCCACAAACTTCATCCACATAGATTAGATGCAAATCAGGATGTAGTGTTCCATCTCCTGCATAAGGATTAGCTAACAGTTTCTCTATCATACCCGAAGGAATTTCATAATAAATATTTCAGTAGGTTTAGTAGGTTGAGGGAAAACTCTTTGTGTTTCCGGTCGAGGTGAAGATACCCCGAACAAGCCCCTCAAAGTATTACTTTCCATAGTAACAAATGACAGTAAATTTCAGCACACTATATAAATTTTTTCCTTACCAAGTTCCACTCACCAAAGGCGCTTTAGTCTCCGGCAACGGCGCCAAAAAAGAGTCTTGATGACCCACAAGTATAGGGATCTATCATAGTCCTTTCTATAAGTAAGAGTGTCGAACCCAACGAGGAGCAGAAGGAAATGACAAGCGGTTCTCAGTAAGGTATTCTCTGCAATCACTGAAATTATCGGTAACACATAGTTTTGTGGTAAGATAATTCATAATGGGTAGCAAGTAACAATTGTAAAAAAGGTGCAACAAGGTGGCACAATCCTTTTATAGCAAAGTACAAGCCTGAACAAATTATTATATAAAGCAAGGCACTCCCGAGGAAACATGGGAATTTATGTCAAGTTAGTTTTCATCATGCTCACTTGATTCGCATTCGCTACTTTGATAATTTGATATGTGGGTGGACCGGTGCTTGGGTGCTGTCCTTACTTGGACAAGCCTCCCACTTATGATTAACCCCTCCTGCAAGCATCTGCAACTACGAAAAAAGAATTAAGATAAATCTAACCATAGCATGAAACGTGTGGATCCAAATCAGCCCCTTACGAAGCAACACATAAACTAGGGTTTAAGCTTCTGTCACTCTAGCAACCCATCATCTACTTATTACTTCAATGCCTTACTCTAGGCCCAAAAAAGGGTGAAGTGTTACGTAGTCTACGTTCACATAACACCACTAGAGGAGAGACAACATACATCTCATCAAAATATCGAACGAATACCAAATTCACATGATTACTTATAACAAGACTTATCCCATGTCCTCAGGAACAAACGTAAATACTCATAAAACATATTCATGTTCATAATCAGAGGAGTATAAGTGATGATGAAGGATCTGAACATATAATCTTCCACCAAGTAAACAAACTAGCATCAACTACAAGTAGTAATCAACACTGCTAGCAACCCACACGTACCAATCTGAGGTTTTGAGACAAAGATTGGATACAAGACATGAACTAGGGTTTGGAGAGGAGATGGTGCTGATGAAGATGTTGATGGAGATTGACCCCCTCTCGATGAGAGCATCATTGGTGATGATGAGGGCTTTGATTTCCCCCTCCCGGAGGGAAGTTTCACCGGCAGGATCGCCCTGCCGGAGCTCTAGATTGGTTCTGCCCAAGTTCCGCCTTGAGACGGCGGCGCTTCGTCCCGAAAGGTCTCTTGTGATTTTTCCTCGACGAAACCCTCCATATAGCAGAAGATGGTCACCGGAGGGCTGCTAGGTGGGCCACAAGCTCGCTAGCCGCTGCCAGGGGGCGCTGCCAGCAGGCTTGTGGCTCCTGTTGGGAGACGTAGTAGTAAATCAAAATTTTCCTACGTGTCACCAAGATCTATCTATGGAGAAACCAACAACGATTTGGGAGAGATTGCATCTTCATACCTTTGAAGATCGCTAAGCGGAAGCATTACAAGAACGCGGTTGATGGAGTCGTACTCACAGCGATTCAGATCGCGGTGGATTCCGATCTAAGCGCCGAACAACGGCGCCTCCGCGTTCAACACACGTGTAGCCCGGTGACGTATCCTACGCCTAGATCCAGCAAGTAGGAAGGAGAGGTTGGGGAAGGACTCCAACAGCAGCACGACGGTGTGGTGGTGGTGGAGTAGCAAGGTATTCCGGCAGGGCTTCGCCTAAGCGCTGTGGAGGAGGAAGAAGAGAGGTAGGGCTTTCCCGTGAGAGAGAGAGAGTTCAGAACTGTTCCCAAAAGGCCAAAACCTCAAGTATATATAGGATGAGGGAGAGAGAGGTCAGTCTTGGACTCTCCTCCAAGGAGGAGAGCTTCGGCCGAATCAAAGGGAGAGTCCACCTCCCACAAGGGAGGTGGATCTCCTCCTTTTCAAACTCCTTTGCCCTTATCTCTACTCCTCCAGCCGGATGGGCCTTTCTAGAAGGTCTTGGCCAGCCCAATAAGGGCTGGCACACCTACTCTAAGGTCCCACAAAGTCCTATGGTCGTCACACCCCTCCCGGGGTCCTCTGGCACCCTCCCGGCACTCCCGGTACATTACCGATGAGCCCAAAAACTTTTCGGTGACCAAAACTGGACTTCCTATATATCAATCTTTACCTCCGGACCATTCCGGAGCTCCTCGTGACGTCCAGGATCTCATCCGGGACTCCGAACAACTTTTGTTAATCACGTATACCATTCCCCTATAACCCTAGCGTCATCGAACCTGAAGTGTGTAGACCCTACGGGTTCGGGAGACACGTGGACATGACCGAGACACTTCTCCAGCCAATAACCAATAGCGGGATTTGGATACCCATGTTGGCTCCCACATGATCCACGATGATCTCATCAGATGAACCACGATGTCGGGGATTCAATCAATCCCATATACAATTCCCTTTGTCTATCGGTATGATACTTGCCCAAGATTCGATCTTCGGTATCTCTATACCTTGTTCAATCTCGTTACCGGCAAGTCTCTTTACTCGTTCCGTAATAAATCATCCCGTGACTAACTCCTTGGTCACATTGAGCTCATTATGATGATGTCTTACCGAGTGGGCCCAAAGATACCTCTCCGTCACATGGAGTGACAAATCCCAGTCTCGATTCGTGCCAACCCAACAGACACTTTTGAAGATACCCGTAGTGCACCTTTATAGCCACCCAGTTACGTTGTGATGTTTGGCACACCCAAAGCATTCCTATGGTATCCGGGAGTTGCACAATCTCATGGTCTAAGGAAACGATACTTGCCAGTGAAAAGCTTTAGCAAACGAACTACACGATCTAGTGCTATGCTTAGGATTGGGTCTTGTCCATCACATCATTCTCCTAATGATGTGATCCCGTTATCAACGACATCCAATGTCCATGGTCATGAAACCGTGACCATCTATTGATCAACGAGCTAGTCAACTAGAGGTTCACTAGGGACATGTTGTGGTCTATGTATTCACACATGTATTATGGTTTCCGGTTAACACAATTATAGCATGAACAATAGACAATTATCATGAACAAGGAAATACAATAATAACCATTTTATTATTGCCTCTAGGGCATATTTCCAACAGTCTCCTCCATCTTACAGCTGAAGAACTTGTCGGAGACGTCATATCTCTTGACCTGGGCATGAGCTTGGAAAACCAGCTTCAGCTCTTGGAACATCTCATATGCTCCGTGTTGCTCAAAACGCTTTTGGAGCCCCGGTTCTAAACTGTTGGGAGACGTAGTAGTAAATCAAAATTTTCCTACCTGTCACCAAGATCTATCTATGGAGAAACCAGCAACGAGTGGGGAGAGATTGCATCTTCATACCTTTGAAGATTGCTAAGCGGAAGCGTTACAAGAACGTGGTTGATGGAGTCATACTCGCAGCGATTCAGATCGCGGTGGATTCCGATCTAAGCGCCGAACAACGGCGCCTCCGCGTTCAACACACGTGCAGCCCGGTGACGTCTCCTACGCCTTGATCCAGAAAGGAGGAAGGAGAGGTTGGGAAAGGGCTCCAACAGTAGCACGACGGCGTGGTGGTGGTGGAGTAGCAAGGTATTCCGGCAGGGCTTCGCCTAAGCGCTGCGGAGGAGGAAGAAGAGAGGTAGGGCTTTGCCGTGAGAGAGAGAGTTTAGAACTGTTCTCAAAAGGCCAAAACCTCAAGTATATATATGAGGAGGGAGAGGGATGGCTGGCTTGGACTCTCCTCCAAGGAGGAGAGCTTCACCCAAATCAAAGGGAGAGTCCACCTCCCACAAGGGAGGTGGATCTCCTCCTTTTCAAACTCCTTTGCCCTTATCTCTACTCCTCCAACTGCATGGGCCTTTATAGAAGGTCTTGGCCAGCCCAATAAGGGCTGGAACACCTCCTCTAAGGTCCCACAAAGTCCTATGGTCGTCACACCCCTCCCGGGGTCCTCCGGCACCCTCCCGGCACTCCCGGTGCAATACCGATGAGCCCGAAAACTTCTCGGTGACCAAAACTGGACTTCCTATATATCAATCTTTACCTCCAGACCATTCCGGAGCTCCTCGTGACGTCCGGGATCTCATCCGGGACTCCGAACAACTTTCAGTAATCACATATACCATTTCCCTATAACCCTAGCATCATCGAACCTTAAGTGTGTAGACCCTATGGGTTCGGGAGACACGTGGACATGACCGAGACACTTCTCCGGCCAATAACCAACAGCGGGATCTGGATACCCATGTTGGCTCCCACATGCTCCACAATGATCTCATTGGATGAACCACGATGTCGGGGATTCAATCAATCCCGTATACAATTCCCTTTGTCTATCGGTATGATACTTGCCCGAGATTCGATCGTCGGTATCTCTATACCTTGTTCAATCTCGTTACCGGCAAGTCTCTTTACTCGTTCCGTAAGACATCATCCCGGGACGAACTCCTTGGTCACATTGAGCTCATTATGATGATGTCTTACCGAGTGGGCCCAGAGATACCTCTTCGTCACACGGAGTGACAAATCCCAGTCTCGATTCGTGCCAACCCAACAGACACTTTCGGAGATACCCGTAGTGGACCTTTATAGCCACCTAGTTACGTTGTGATGTTTGGCATACCCAAAGCATTCCTACGGTATCTGGGAGTTACACAATCTCATGGTCTAAGGAAACGATACTTGACATTAAAAAGCTTTAGCAAACGAACTACACGATCTAGTGCTATGCTTAGGATTGGGTCTTGTCCATCACATCATTCTCCTAATGATGTGATCCCGTTATCAACGACATCCAATGTCCATGGTCATGAAACCGTGACCATCTATTGATCAACGAGCTAGTCAACTAGAGGCTCACTAGGGACATGTTGTGGTCTATGTATTCACACATGTATTATGGTTTCCGATTAACACAATTATAGCATGAACAATAGACAATTATCATGAACAAGGAAATACAATAATAACCATTTTATTATTGCCTCTAGGGCATATTTCCAACATCTCCCTAGTGGGCCTCCTGGTGTATTTCTTTCGCCCGGTATTTTTTATATATTACAAAATAATTCTCCGTAGATTTTCAGGACTTTTGGAGTTGCGCAGAATAGGTATCTCGGATTTGCTCCATTTCCAGTCTAGAACTCCAGCTGTCGGCATTCTCCCTCTTCATGTAGACCTTGTAAAATAAGAGAGAAAAGGCATAAGTATTGTACCAAAATGTGCAATAACAACCCATAATGCAATAAATGTCAATATAAAATTATGATGCAAAATGGACGTATCACCTACCATCGCCATAGAAGTGAGTAGTGGAGTAGAGTTGCATGATCACCTCGTTGTTCCATGCAGTGAATTCTTTGCCAACAAACTTGTCTAGGCCAATGTAGTGGAAGTTGTCTTGCACACTCGGGAAGTAGTCTTCATTTGCCTTGATGTACTTCCAGTTGAGATACCTCATATCACTGACAGTTGGGCTCTTGACAAGCAGCACAGTCTCATAGAAATCATGTTGCTCCTTGGTGTAGAACCTGTAGTCCACAACTGTCTTCCTCCTCTGAGAGTAAGGATCAATGGCTCTCCACCCTCTTAAACTTGCATCCTTCTTCTTCTTATTATTATTCATGTCAATAGCAAGTGGATGGCTGGCGTTATGCTCTGGAAGGTGAGTTCTGAGCTTCATCAAAGCAGACATAGCATCCTCATTAGCTTCTCTGAAGGTAGATCTCTTGTTCTTCTTAGAAACTGGAATGTCTCTAGCAGTCCTCTTGGACTTCTCAGCAGCAGCCTTCTTGGGTGCAAACTTGGTGCTCTTGGAGGGACCTTGCTTTGGCATGGCATGTGCCAACAACTTCTTCTGCTTCTTCTTGGGAGGGCCCTTGACAACATGCTCTTCCTCCTCCTCCTCCTCAGCAACACCCGCAGCCTCCTCAGGGTCCTCAATCATTGAGGTAGGCCTACCAACAACACGGATAATCCTTTTCCTGGCCTTCTTCTCTCATGCCTTCATAGGTAATGACTTCCTTGGGGGCTCAATGGTCATGGTATCCCTAGCACTCTCAGGTGCTCTCATAGTTTCTGGAGGGGCATATACCTTGCTGACTACCCTCCTGGAAGAGGTGGCTTCATTAGCTGACTTCTTGGCAGCCTTGTCTTGCTTCTTAGCAAGAACTTCCTCTAGCACAAAGTTTGAATCCTCCTCATCTGAATTCAGCCTCTTCCTGGTCCTTGTAGCAGCCTTGGGAAACCCATGAGAACTACGGGTGCCTGGATCTGAAAATGAGATGGACCCAGGGCTAGTGCCTGAACTCATGTCAACGTTCTGCTCCTGTAAATTCTGGCCGTCCTGAGCATCTGACATATCTGACCACGTGAATAGAGTATAGAAGAGTGTAATAGGATAAGTCATCACAAAATGCAGCTGGTTTTTTGACAATTTGAACAAAAGATTCTCAAGATTTGCATTATGTCACATGAAAATCAGTACAACCGAAGGAAAAATTTTGGTGCTACCGAGACTGACTTTCTCTTTAACAGAAACCTGGCACTCTTTTCGGTGAGACCGAAAAAAGTACTCGGTTTCACCAAGATAGTTCTCAACAGCACAAAGGGAAAATCAGTGACACCGATTTGTTTGCTTCGGTTCCATCGAATTTCATCGAGCAGACGACAAACCCTAGATAATCGATCGTTCGCTATTCTAATGGAATTTTTCGTGGATAGATCGATCTCAAACGGTGTCTTATGGATGGAAAAACCTTAATGCGCAAGAATTGGAGAGGGGAGCGCATGAAGGGTTCGAAATCGTACCCTAGCTTGGTGACGACTTCGCTACAGCAGTGGCGGGGGGAAGATTCCGTTGACAGCATGGACTTCCAATGGCAGTGGCGCTCGGGAAGACAACGGTGATGACTAGGGGGTCCTTTTCGATAGCTTAGGGTTTTGGGGCGCGACCGTTTGAGGATTGAATTTCAAAGCGTCGGGTCCACAGTATATATACCCCTTGTTATCGGTGACATCGATTCTAAATTTTCGGTGTCATCGAGTTTCTCAACTGTTAGATGATAGGGAAACTCGGTGTAACCGAGAATATGGAATCGGTAGTACCGAGATTGAAAACCATATCAACCTAGGCATTCGGTGAGACCGAGATTTTTGAGTTGGTTCCACCGAGATGCACTTGGGAGGTTTTAATGGTGAGTCCTTTGTCGATACGGAACTTCGAGTGCTTCTCACGTAGAGAGATCGAAAAGTACTTGTTCAAATTTTTTGATGTAGCAAGAATAGAACATGAGGTGAGAAATCATAGATAGCTAGAGGAGTGGTCCTAGGCATTCTTGTACGTCCAAATGGAAAATGAAAAATCAAAAGCCAAATAGCAATAATTGGATGTCCTCAAATGAGTAAATAAATGCAGACCAACATGCTCACATAATAAGATGTCAAATGAAAACATGGCAAACATGCACAAACACACTAGCATCTATCAAGCACTTTGGCGATGACAGAGTCATCTATATATGAGTATATTTACTTAGGAGCCAAGTAAGAATATTTGATCATAGGTCATACCATCATTTAAGCACAAGTGGGGTTACCACTTTTACATAAAACATTTAATGTTGTCACATACTATGAGATGCTTTGACTCAAGTCTCAGAGTAAATCTCCCCCTTGATGTGACATCCCCCCATAGGAGGGATAAACTAACCTTGGGTTTTGTCGATGAAGACTTCATGTAGGTGAAGTAGTGGTGGATGGTCAAAGTTGATGAAGATCTCCATGAGTTGGGAGCATCCTTGTTGCTTCATTACTCTTCTCACCTATATGGCTTAGTCCCAACACACAAGAGACGAATACAAGGATATCTATGGACATGGAGTGCAAATCATACATGATGATGTCCATTGATTTGTTGATTACCTTGTCCCTTGCTTACCTTTGAGGGAAGGTGTAACTCCTTGAACTATTGCATGATGTTGATGCTAATTGCAACTAGTTCTTGCCAATAATGAATATGAGTGGATTTGATTAGCGGAGTCACCCCTCAAGAACTTCTCTAGTTCTTCTTCTTGGCGACCCGCATCAAGTTGATAGGGATCCTTGGTGTTGAAGTAGCACTTGTATAAGTTGAGCTTGAATTAGCCTTGGGAACCCACTTCACAAAAGCTTGGGATTCATCTTCATATGAGTCGGTGTCCTATTGAAGCTTGTTCTTGCCCTTGAGCTTGGGGTCTTGTGGTGGAAGGTCATCTTGAGATTTTGTTCCCTTGGGGAGAGTATTTTCATACTTCTCCTTTGGAGGAACAAACTTGGGATTGGGGTATTGACCTTCTTCCCATTCAACTCCATTAGCGTTGCAGTAGCCAACATCATAGTTCTTTTGGTATCCTCCGTGCTTGCATACAATCTCCTCAAATTATTTGCACCTTTCAAGACTTTTGTAGATACCTTTCTCTATAATCCCTTTCAAAAGACCATTTGATTGCTCAAGTGTAACTTGGCTAAGAGAAGAGTTAGTGGGATCAATAGAATTACTAGAAGAAATATCATTGGATCTATCATTTTTATTACTACTAGTTTAAGAACCTTTCTTGACTTTGTTACTAATTTGATTAGTCTTAACTTGTGACATGAACATAGACAAGAGAAGTCGTTTGGCTAGATAAGAGGAAGTCTCCTTTCGAAGATCGTCATTGATAGATTTAAGGAACTCGGGATCTTGCTCTAAATTGAGCTTCTCAAAGCGGAGCTTCTCATGTGTCCTTTCAAGCTCTCTATGATCTTGTAGAGTAGACTCATGAGCTAACTTAAGAGTTTTTAGTTCTTGACTGAGTCGTTCTATTTCCTGTTGGAAATATGCCCTAGAGGCAATAATAAAATGGTTATTATTATCTTTCCTTGTTCATGATAATTGTCTATTGTTCATGCTATAATTGTATTAACTGGAAACCGTAATACATGTGCGAATACATAGACCACACCATGTCCCTAGTGAGCCTCTAGTTGACTAGCTCGTTGATCAATAGATGGTCATGGTTTCCAGACCATGTACATTGGATGTCGTTGATAATGGGATCACATCATTAGGAGAATGATGTGATGGACAAGACCCAATCCTAAGCATAGCACAAGATCGTGTAGTTCGTATGCGAGAGCTTTTCTAATGTCAAGTATCATTTCCTTAGACCATGAGACTGTGCAACTCCCAGATACCGTAGGAATACTTTGGGTGTATCAAATGTCACAACGTAACTAGGTGACTATAAAGGTGCACTACAGGTGTCTCCGAAGGTGTCTGTTGGGTTGGCACGAATCGAGACTGGGATTTGTCACTCCGTGTGACGGAGAGGTATCTCCGGGCCCACTCGGTAATACATCATCATAATGAACTCAATGTGACTAAGGAGTTAGTCACGGGATCATGTGTTATGGAACGAGTAAAGAGACTTGCGGGTAACGAGATTGAACAAGGTATATGGATACCGACGATCGAATCTCGGGCAAGTAACATCCGATGGACAAAGGGAATTGCATACGAGATTAACTGAATCCCCGACATCATGGTTCATCCGTGAGATCATCGTGGAACATGTGGGAGCCAATATGGGTATCCAGATCCCGCTATTGGTTATTGGGCGGAGAGGTGTCTCGGTCATGTCTGCATAGTTCCCGAATTCGTAGGGTCTACACACTTAAGTTTGGTGACTCTAGAGTTGTAATGGGAATTGTATGTGATTACTGAAAGTTGTTCGTAGTCCCGGATGAGATCTCGGAGGTCATGAGGAGTTCCGGAATAGTCCGGAGGTGAAGATCTATACATGGGAAGTCCAGTTTCAGTCACCAGAAAGGTTTTGGGGTTTATCGGTATTGTATCGGGACCACCAAAAGGGTTTCGGGGGTCCACCAGGAGGGGCCACCTGCCCCGGAGGACCACGTGGGCTGAATATGGGTGGGAACCAGCCTCCTAGTGGGCTGGTCCGCCCCCAAGGGCCCAAGGCGCCTAGGGTTGAGAACCCTAAGGGGTGGGGGCGCCTCCCACCAACTTGGGGCTGGCCCCCTCTCCCATTTATCCTATAAATAGAGGGAAGGTGGGAGGGCAGCTGCACCCCTTGCCCCTGGCGTAGCCCTCCCCCCTCCTACACCTCCTCCTCCTTTGTAGTGCTTAGCGAAGCTCTGCCGAAGAACCAAGAGCTCCACCGCCACCATGTCGTCGGGCTGCCGGAGCTCTCCCTCGACTTTTGCTCCCCTTGCTGGATCAAGAAGGAGCAGACGTCCTCGGGCTGTACGTGTGTTGAACACGGAGGCGCCGTCCATTCGACACTTGGATCAGATCTTCCGCAATTTGAATTGCCGCGAGTACGACTCCATCAACCGCGTTCTTTGCAATGCTTCTGCTTAGCGATCTTCAAGGGTATGAAGATGCACTCCCTCTCTCTCATTGCTAGCATCTCCGAAATTGATCTTGGTGACACATAGGAATTTTTGAATTATTACTACGTTCCCCAACAGTGGTATCAGAGGAAGATTTATATGTAGATTCTGTGCACGAGTAGAACACAAGTAGTTGTGGGTGATGATTTGGTCAATTTGCTTGCCGTTACTAGTCCTATCTTGATTTGGCAGCATTATGGGATGAAGCGGCCCAGACTGACTTTACACGTACGCTTACATGAGACTGGTTCCACCGCCTGACATGCACCTGTTGCATAAGGTGGCTAGCAGGTGTCTGTCTGTCCCACTTTAGTCGGATCGGATTCGACGAGGGTCCTTATGAAGGGTAAATAGCAATTGGCATATCACCGTTGTGTTTTTTTGCATAGGTAAGAAACGTTCTTGCTAGAAACCCATAACAGCCACGTAAAAGTTGCAACAACAATTAGAGGACGTCTAACTTGTTTTTGCAGGGTATGCTATGTGATGTGATGTGGCCAAAAGGATGTGATGAAATATATGCGATGTATGAGATTGATCATGTTCTTGTAATAGGAATCACAACCGGCAGGAGCCATAGGAGTTGTCTTAATTTATTGTATGACATGCATGTCAATCAAAAACGTCATGTGATTACTTTACTTTATTTCTAACCATTATCCATAGTAGTAGAAATAATAGTTGGCGAGACAACATCATGAAGACACGATGATGGAGATCATGGTGTCGTGCCGGTGACGACGGTAATCATGCCGCGCCCCGAAGATGGAGATGAAAGGCTTAAGATGATATTGGCCATATCATGTCACTTTATGATTTGCATGTGATGTTTATCATGTTTTTACATCTTATTTGCTTAGAACGGCAGTAGCATAAATAAGATGATCCCTCACTAAAATTTCAAGAAATGTGTTCCCCCTAAGTGTGCACCGTTGCGAAGGATCGTTGTTTCGAAGCACCATGTGATGATCGGGTGTGATAGATTCTAACATTCACATACAACGGGTGTAAGCCAGATTTACACACGCAAAACACTTAGGTTGACTTGACGAGCCTAGCATGTACATACATGGCCTCGAAACACGAGAGACCGAAAGGTCGAACATGAGTCGTATAGTAGATGCGATCAACATGGAGATGTTCACCATTGATGACTAGTCCATCTCACATGATGATAGGACACGGCCTAGTCGATATGGATCATGTATCACTTAGATGACTAGAGGGATGTCTATCTGAGTGGGAGTTCATTAAATAATTTGATTATATGAACTTAATTATCATGAACTTAGTCTAAAATTGTCTTTACAATCTATCTTGTAGATCCAATGGCCAACGCTAATGTTGCCCTCAACTTCAACGCGTTCCTAGAGAAAACCAAGCTAAAATACGATGGAAGCAACTATCGGACCGGGTCCGTAACTTGAGGATCATCCTCATAGCTTCCAAGAAAGCATATGTCCTTGACGCACCGCTAGGTGACGCACACATTTTCCCAGCAACTCAAGATGTTATGAACGCCTGGCAGTCGCATAGTGATGATTACTCTCTGGTTCAGTGCGGCATGCTTTACAGCTTAGAACCGGGGCTCCAAAAGCGTTTTGAGCAACACGAAGCATATGAGATGTTCCAAGATCTGAGAATGGTTTTCCAAGCTCATGCCCGGGTCGAGAGATATGAAGTCTCCGATAAGTTCTTCATTTGTAAGATGTAGGAAAACAGTTCTATCAGCAAGCACATACTCAAAATGTCTAGGTTGCACAACCGCTTGTCTCATCTAGAAGTTAATCTTCCGGATGACTCAGTTATTGACAGAATCCTCCAGTCACTTCCACCTAGCTACAAGAGCTTTGTAATGAACTTCAATATGCAAGGGATGGAGAAGTCCATTCCTGAGTTATATTCGATGCTGAAATCAGCGGAGGTGGAGATCAAAAGGAACATCAAGTGTTGATGGTGAATAAGACCACTAGTTTCAAGAAAGGCAAGGGTAAGAAGAACTTCAAGAAGGACGACAAAGCAGTTGCCGTGCCCGGTAAATCAGTTCCCGGGAAGAAGCCCAAGAATGGACCCAAGCCTAAGACTGAGTGCTTTTATTGCAAGGGAACCGGTCACTGGAAGCAGAACTGCCCCAAGTACTTAGCAGATAAGAAGGTCGGCAAGGTCAAAGGTATATATGATACACATGTTATTGATGTGTACCTTACTAGCGCTCGTAGTAGCTCCTGGGTATGTGATACCGGTGTTGGTGCTCACATTTGTAACTCAAAACAGCAGCTGCGGAATAAGCAGAGACTAGCGAAGGACAAGGTGACGATGCGCGTCGGGAATGGTTCCAAGGTCGATGTGATCGCCGTCGGCATGCTACCTCTACATCTACCTTCGGGATTAGTTTTAAACCTCAATAATTGTTATTTAGTACCAGCTTTGAGCATGAACATTGTATCTGGATCTCGTTTGATGCGAGATGGCTACTTGATAACCCACAAGTGTAGGGGATCAGTTGTAGCCTTTCTCGATAAGTAAGAGTGTCGAACCCAACGAGGAGCTAAAGGTAGAACAAATATTCCCTCAAGTTCTATCGACCACCGATACAACTCTACGCACGCTTAACGTTCGCTTTACCTAGAACAAGTATGAAACTAGAAGTACTTTGTAGGTGTGATAGGATAGGTTTGCAAGATAATAAAGAGCACATAAATAAAAACTAGGGGCTGCTAAGATATGGAAACAACTAAGTTATCTTAATGAGTGTGGAAAAGTGGTGGTAGGAGTTGCGGGATTGTCCCTAGGCAATTGATAACTAGACCGGTAATCATTATTGCAATTTTATATGAGGAAGAGGCATAAGCTAACATACTTTCTCTACTTGGATCATATGCACTTTTGATTGGAACTCTAGCAAGCATCCTCAACTACTAAAGATCATTAAGGTAAAACCCAATCATAGCATTATAAGGTATCAAGTCCTCCTTATTCCCATACGCAAATAACCTACTTACTCGGGTCTGTGTTTCTATCACTCACGCCACCCACCACAAGCGAATCATAAGCATATTGCAAACCCTACAACAGGGATCCCTCATGCTTGCGCGACACGGAGAGCACCATAGGACAGCACCAATAATAAAACATGCAACTCAAACCAATCATGATCATCAATCAACCAATAGGACAAAATAGATCTACTCAGACATCATATGATGGCAACACGTCATTGGATAATAATATGAATCGTAAAGCACCATGTTCAAGTAGAGGGTATAGCGGGTTGCGGGAGAGTGGACCGCTGTAGATAGATGGGGGAAGGTGATGGAGGTGTTGGTGAAGATGACGGAGTTGTTGGAGTAGATCGTCGTCACAATGATGGCCCCGGTGGCGTTCCGGTGCCATCGGGAGAGAGGGGGAGAGAGCCCCCCTCCTTCTTCTTCTTCCTTGACCTTCCCCCCTATATGGGAGAAGGGTTTCCCCTCTGGTCCATGGCCTCCATGGCAGTGCAGGGGCGAGAGCCCCTCCGAGATTGGATCTCTCTCTTTGTTTCCTTCTGTTTCTGCTCTCCTAAATTCTGGCCTTTCACCGTTTATTAAATTTTGAGGGGATTTTCCTTATAAAAATATCTTTCTTGTGGCAGGAGGATACCTCCAACCGACCTAAGGGATGGCCACAAGCCCTCAGGGCGCGCCTAGGGGGTGGGCCGTGCCTAGCAGGCTTGTGACCTTCTCGGGCATCGTCTCGCGTTGATTCTTTTTCCCAAAAATCAAATATATTCAAAAAAAATCTTCATAATTTTTTATCGCGTTTGGACTTTGTTTGATATGGATTTTCTGCAAAACAAAAAACATGCAACAAACAGGAACTGACACTGGGCACTGGATCAATATGTTAGTCCCAAAAAATAGTATAAAAAGTTGCCAAAAGTATATGAAAGTTGTAGAATATTGGCATGAAACATTCAAAACTTATAGATACGACGAAGACGTATCAGCATCCCCAAGCTTAATTCCTGCTCGTCCTCGAGTAGGTAAATGATAAAAAAGATAATTTTTGATGTGGAATGCTACCTAGCATAATCTTGATCATATAATCTAATCATGGCATGAATATAAAGACACGAGTGATTCAAAGCAATAGTCTATATTGACATAAAAACAGTAATACTTTGAGCACACCAACAAGGCAATTGCGTCCTTTCAAAATAACATGGCCTTAGAAAGTTATCCCTACAAAATCATATGGTCTGGCCATGCTCCATCTTCCCCGCACAAAGTATCTGAATCATGCACAACCCCGATGACAAGTCAAGCAATTGGTTCACACTTTTTTATGTTCTCAAACCTTTTCAACTCTCACGCAATACATGAGCGTGAAATATGGATATAGCACGATAGGTGGAATGGAATATGGTGGAGGTGATGAGGAAAAAGGAGAAGATAGGCTCACATCAACTAGGCGTATCAACGGGCTATGGAGATGCCCATCAATAGATATCAATGTGAGTGAGTAGGGATTGCCATGCAACGAGTGCACTAGAGATATAAGTGTATGAAAGCTCAAAAGAAAACTAAGTGGTCATGCAAATGATGAAAATTCCACTAGCTATATAAAAGTGACAAAATAAGAGACTCTCTATCATGAAGATCATGGTGCTACTTTGAAGCAAAAGTGTGGAAAAAGATAGTAGAAATTGTCCCTTCTCTCTTTCTCTCATTTTTTATTTTTTTATTTTTCTGTTTTTTATTTTTCTGTTTTTTATTTTGGTGGGCATCTTTGGCCTCTTTATTTATTTATTTGGGCTTCACTGGACTCTTTTATTTTTTGTAAAGTCCGGAGACTCCTCCCAACTTGTGAGGGAATCATAGCTTCCATCATCCTTTTCTCACATGGGACAATGCTCTAATAATGAAAATCATCACACTTTTATTTACTTACAACTCGATACCTAGAACAAAAATGTGACTCTATATGAATGCTTCCGATAGGATACTGGGATGTGCAACGATCTAGCCTAGCAAATGACATCAAAAAATGGACAAGCCATGAAAACATCATGCAAGCTGTCTTATGATCATGCAATACAATATGAAAATGATGGTGGATGTCATACTAAATGGAACGGTGGAAGTTGCATAGCAATATATCTTGGAATGACTATGGAAATGTCATAATAGGTAGGTATGGTGGCTGTTTTAAGGAAAATATATGGTGGCTGTTTTGAGCAAGGTGGGTTTGATGCACCGGCGAAAGTTGCGCGGTACTATAGAGGCTAGCAAAGGTGGAAGGGTGAGAGTGCGTATAATCCATGGACCCAACATTAGTCATAAAGAACTCACATACTTATTGCAAAAGTCTATTTGTTATCAAACAAAGCATTAGATGCATGCTCCTAGGGGATAGGTTGGTAGGAGTTAACCATCGCGCGCTCCTGACCCTCACACAAAGGTTGACAATCATTAAACAAATCATGCTCCGACTTCGTTATATAACGGTTCACCATGCGTGCATGCTACGGGAATCACAAACCTTAACACAAGTATTTCTCCAATTCACAATTACTCACTAGCATGACTCTCATATTACCATCTTTATATCGCAAAACTATTGCAAGGAATCAAATATATCATATTCAGTGATCTAACAGTTTTATGTAGGATTTTATGACTAACCATGTGAATGACCAACTCATGTTAAGTCTCTAAATAGGTATAAGTGAAGAATGAGAGTTTAATTCTTTCTACAAAAGATATGCCCACGCTCTAAAAAATATAAGTGAAGCAAAAGAGCATTCTACAAATGGCGGTTTTCTATGTGTAGAGAAACAGGCAATCCAAACTTCAAATGATATAAGTGAAGCACATGAAGCATTCTATAAAGCCATACTCAAAAGATATAAGTGAAGTGCATGAAGAATTCTATAAATCGACCAAGGACTATCTCATACCACCGTAGTGCATTATTAAAATAAAAATAAAAAGCACACGACGCTCCAAGATTTACGCATATCATGTGACGAATAAAAATATAGCTCCAAGTAAAATTACCAATGGTTGTTAGAAGAAAGAGGGATGCCTTCTGGGGCATCCCCAAGCTTAGTTTCCTGAGAGTCCTTGAATATTACCTTGGGGTGCCTTGTGCATCCCCAAGCTTAGTCCCTTTCCACTCCTTATTCCTTCATCCATCATGATCTCACCCAAAACTTGAAAACTTCAATCACACAAAACTAAACAAAACCCTTGCGAGATCCGTTAGTATAATAAAGCAAATCACAACTTTAAGTATTGTTGCAAACCAATTCATGTTTTGTTTTTGTGTTTTAACTAATGTATTATAATTTTTACATGGCTTATACCACCGATACAATTGATAGATTCATCAAAACGAGCAAAACAATGCATCGAAAACAGAATCTGCCTTAAACATGATAGTCTGTAGAAATCTGAACATTAACCATACTTATCTAACTCTACAAATTCTGAAAAATTAGGAAAAAATATTTTTTTTGCATATTAGTACTGTGTAAAAATTTCAGAAGCTTTTGACCAGTAAAAAATGTAAATTCACGCACTACACCCAAAATTTCTGTTTTTGCACTGCACACACCAAACAAGCAATCTAATCATCCTAAAGGCAAATCTTGGCACATTATTTTTATAATACAATAGATTTATACAAGGGGATCATTATTTTTGTTGAAAAGTTTCTGTAATCAAGATTTGCAAAGTTTCCATGGACATGAACAAGTTCAAGGCTAGCTCCCACATTCACAATGCCCGTCTCTCTCACTCTCACTTTTCTTTTTGAAAAAGTTTTAGGTTCCCATCTTTATTTTTTTGTTATAAAACTATATAAAAGCACACAACAGAATTAAATGACTCTCTAAAACTTCCGGGTTGTCTCCCTGGCAGCGCTTTCTTTAAAGCCATTAAGCTAGGCATAAAGTGCTCAAGTAATGGATCCACCCGGATCCCAAGGTATATCAAAGCCATTTTTTAATAAACAATGATTTGTAGTTTAGTATTGAGCACAAATTAACATATATCATGCAAGAACAAAGTCTAGCTCTCTTCCTATGCATCGGAATGTTATAAAGAACAATTCATGCACACAAAGTAAAGGCCAACGCATAGTATAAACAGTTTCTTGCAATTTTATCGTCTTGGAAACATAGAGAGGTGGAGATGTAGTTCCTCTCTCATTATAATTGCAAGTAGCAGCATCAAGCACATGTATATTATATCTATCAGAATCATCATGTGTAATAGTAAAACTCAACCCATCAATATAATCCTTAATAAGCGCAAACTTCTCCGATATAGTGTAGTTGGGAGAATTCAAAAAGATAATAGGACTATCATGTGTGGGTGCAATAGCAAAATTTTCATTCTTAAGATAAGGAACTATAGCAAGTTCATCTCCATAAGCATCATTCATATTGGCATCATGGCCACAAGCATAACAAGCATCAATTTCATCAAAAAGGGACATTTCAAATGAATCCAAGGGATCATAACAATCAACATAGCATTCATCTTTCGGTAAGCACGAAGGGAAATTAAACAATATGAGTTGAAGAGTTACTCTCATTAGAAGGTGGGCACAGGTAGCTAATCCGCTCTTCCTCCTTTTGTTCTTCGCTCTCCTCATCCTTTTCATCTAATGAGCTCATAGTTTTAGCAATTTCTTCTTCCATAGATTCCTGCAAAATATTAGTCTCCTCCAAGGCAACATACATTCTCTCAATAAATGCACCAATACCAGAATTATATTCGTAATTCTCGTAGCAATATTTAAGTATAGCAAAATTTTCAATTCTATAAACAACATCATCATAATTTTCACACTTCTCAAACAAAGATTCAATTTCATAAGCACCCTTAAAAGCAACGAATTCTTCTATTCGTTCCACATCATAGTAATCATAAATACCATTAGCATAATAAGCCAATGTTTCATTATCATTAAATTTACATGAAAAAGGAAGGTGTGGAGCCTTCATCCTAGAGAAACAAGTATAATCATATCTCTGGCATAGATTCCAAGCATACCATTTCAACATATAAATCTGATCCATAACAGTTTCCCTTTTTGAGTCAAGCGATAATCCATAAAGTATTCACGTTGATCCAACGTGTATCCCATTATCAAGTTGAATGGGGTTTTCTCAGGATTATCAAAGTAGTGCATAATATCTTTCACATAACGAGCATCGAGGGTTTTACGAGGTTCCCCATCTCCATGAGTAGCAAGTACACCTAATTTTTTTGGCATTTCGTGTTACATATCCATAACTAAAGATATAGAACAACTTACAACAACAAATAAAATCTACTTAGTGATAAATAAAACAAGCACACACGAGAATATTCACCCCACGCTATTGCTCCCCGGCAATGTCGCCAGAAAAAGGTCTCGATAACCCACAAGTGTAGGGGGTCAGTTGTAGACTTTCATGATAAGTAAGAGTGTCGAACCCAACGAGGAGCTAAAGGTATAACAAATATTCCCTCAAGTTCTATCGACCACCGATACAACTCTACGCACGCTTAACGTTTGCTTTACCTAGAACAAGTATGAAACTAGAAGTACTTTGTATATGTGATAGGATAGGTTTGCAAGATAAGAAAGAGCGCGTAAATAAAAACTAGGGGCTGCAAAGATATAGAAACAACTAAGTTAGTTTAACGAGTGTGGAAAAGTGGTGGTAGGAGTTGCGGCGTTGTCCCTAGGCAATTGATAACTAGACCGGTAATTGTTATTGCAATTTTATATGAGGGAGAGGCATAAGCTAACATACTTTCTCTACTTGGATCATATGCACTTATGATTGGAACTCTAGCAAGTATCCACAACTACTAAAGAACATTAAGGTAAAACCCAACCATAGCATTATAAGGTATCAAGTCCTCTTTATTCCCATACGCAAACAACCTACTTACTCAGGTATGTGTTTCTATCACTCATGCCACCCACTATAAGTGAATCATAAGCATATTGCAAACCCTACAGCGGGGATCCCTCACGCTTGTGCGACACAGAGAGCACCATAGGACAGCACCAATAATAAAACATGCAACTCAAACCAATCATGATCATCAATCAACCAATAGGACAAAATAGATCTACTCAGACGTCATAGGATGGCAACACATCATGGGATAATAATATGAAGCATAAAGCACCATGTTCAAGTAGAGGGTACAGTGGTTTGCGGGAGAGTGGACCGCTGTAGATAGATGAGGGAAGGTGATGGAGGTGTTGGTGAAGATGACGGAGTTGTTGGAGTAGATCATCGTCACGATGATGGCCCCAGCGGCGTTCCGTTGCCACCCGGAGAGAGGGGGAGAGAGCCCCCCTCCTCCTTATTCTTCCTTGACCTCCCCTATATGGGAGAAGGGTTTCCCCTCTGGTCCATGGCCTCCATGGCAGCGGAGGGGCGAGAGCCCCTCCGAGATTGGATCTCTCTCTCTGTTTCCTTTTGTTTCTACACTCGCAGTTTCTGGCCTTTCACTGTTTCTTAAATATCCGGAGATTCGTAACTCTGATAGGGCTGAAATTTTCAGGAGATTTTCCTTATTAAAATATCTTTCTTGCGGCCGAAGGACACCTCCAACTGACATAAGGGGTGGCCACAAGCCCTCAGGGCGCGGTCAGGGGGTGGGTCGCGCCTAGCAGGCTTGTGACCTCCTCGGGCATCGTCTCGCGTTGATTATTTTTCCCAAAAATCAAATATATTCCAAAAAAATCTATGTAAGTTGTTATCGCGTTTGGACTTTGTTTGATATGGATTTTCCGTGAAACAAAAAACATGCAACAAACAGGAACTGGCACTAGCACTGGATCGATATGTTAGTCCCAAAAAAATAGTATAAAAAGTTACCAAAATTACATGAAAGTTGTAGAATATTGGCATGAAACAATCAAAAATAATAGATATGACGGAGACGTATCATTACTCATTTAAATCCGACAATAATGGTTGTTCTATTTATATGAGAGATATGTTTTATGGTCATGCCCCACTGGTCAATGGTTTATTTTTATTGAATCTCGAACGTGATGTTACGCATATTCGTAGTGTGAATACCAAATGATGTAAGGTTGATAATGATAGTCCCACATACTTGTGGCACTGCCGCCTTGGTCATATTGGTGTCAAACGCATGAAGAAACTCCATGCAGATGGACTTTTGGAGTCTCTTGATTATGAATCATTTGACACGTGCAAACCATGCCTTGTGGGCAAGACGACTAAGACTCCGTTCTCCGGAACAATGGAGCGAGCAACCAACTTGTTGGAAATAATACATACCGATATTTGCGGTCCAATGAGCGTTGAGGCTCACGGTGGCTATCGTTATGTTCTCACCCTCACCGATAACTTATGCAGATATGGTTATGTCTACTTAATGAAACACAAGTTTGAGACCTTTGAAAAGTTCAAGGAATTTCAGAGTGAGGTAGAAAATCAATGTGACAAGAAAATAAAGTTCTTACAATCTGATCGTGGAGGAGAATATTTGAGTAACGAGTTTGGCATGCACTAAAGGAAATGTGGAATTGTTTCACAACTCATGCCGCCTGGCACACCTCAGTGTAATGGTGTGTCCGAACGTCATAATCACACTCTAGTGGATATGGTGCGATCTATGATGTCTCTTACTGATTTATAGCTATCATTTTGGGGATATGCATTAGAGACTACCGCATTCACTTTAAATAGGGAACCGTCTAAATCCGTTGAGACGACACCGTATGAATTATGGTTTGGGAAGAAACCTATGTTATCGTTTCTGCAAGTTTGGGGATGCGATGCTTATGTCAAGAAACTTCAACCTAAAAAGCTCGAACCCAAATCAGAAAGGTGTGTCTTCATAAGATACCCTAAGGAAACTATTGGGTATACCTTCTATCTCAGATCCGAACGCAAGATCTTTGTTGCCAAGAATGGATCCTTTCTAGAGAAAGAGTTTCTCTCGAAAGAAGTAAGTGGGAGGAAACTAGAGCTTGATGAGGTAATTGTACCCCCTCTCGAACCAGAGAGTAGCGCAGCGTAGGAAAATGTTTCTATGATGCCTGCACCGACTAGAGAGGAAGTTAATGATGATGATCATGAAACTTCGGATCAAGTTACTACTGAACTTCGGAGGTCCACGAGGACACGTTCCGCACCAGAGTGGTATGGCAACCCTATCCTGGAAATCATGTTGTTAGACAACAGTGAACCTTTGAACTATGAAGAAGCCATGGCGGGCCCGGATTCCAACGAATGGCTTGAAGCCATGAAATCCGAGATAGGATCCATGTATGAGAACAAAGTATGGACTTTGGTGGACTTGCCCGATGATCGGCAAGCCATAGAAAATAATTGGATCTTTAAGGAGAATACCGACGCGGATGGTAATGTGACCGTCTATAAGGCCCGGCTTATCGCTAAGGGTTATCGACAAGTTCAAGGAGTTGACTATGATGGGACTTTCTCACCCGTAGCGATGCTGAAGTCCATTTGAATCATGTTAGCAGTTGCCGCATTTTATGATTATGAGATCTGGCAAATGGACATCAAAACGACATTCCTTAACGGTTTCCTTAAGGAAGAATTGTATATGATGCAGCCAGAAGGTTTTGTCGATCCTAAGAATGCTGACAAGGTATGCAAGCTCCAGTGCTCCATCTATGGGCTGGTGCAAGCATCTCAGAGTTGGAACATTCGCTTTGATGAAGTGATCAAAGCATTTGGGTTTATACAGACTTATGGAGAAGCCTGTATTTACAAGAAAGTGAGTGGGAGCTTTGTAGCATTTCTCATTTTATATGTGGATGACATATTGTTGATGGGAAATGATATAGAACTTTTGGAAAGCATAAAGGCCTACGTGAATAAGTGTTTTTCAATGAAGGACCTTGGAGAAGCTGCTTACATATTAGGCATCAAGATCTATAGAGATAGATCGAGACGCCTCATTGGTCTTTCACAAAGCACATACCTTGACAAGATAATGAAGAAGTTCAATATGGATCAGTCCAAGAAGGGGTTCTTGCCAGTATTGCAAGGTGTGAGATTGAGCACAGCTCAATGCCCGAACTCAGCAGAAGATAGAGAAAAGATGAGTGTCGTCCCCTATGCCTCAGCCATAGGCTCTATTATGTATGTCATGTTGTGTACCAGACCTGATGTGAACCTTGCCATAAGTTTGGTAGGGAGATACCAAAGTGATTCTGGAATGGAACACTGGACAGTGGTCAAGAATATCCTTAAGTACCTGAAAAGGACTAAGGATATGTTTCTCGTTTATGGAGGTGCCGAAGAGCTCATTGTAAAGTGTTACGTCGATGCTAGCTTCGACACAAGTCCGGATGACTCCAAGTCACAAACCGAATACGTGTATATTTTGAATGGTGGGGCAGTCAGCTGGTGTAGTTGCAAGCAAAGCGTCATGGAGGCGTCTACATGTGAAGCGGAGTACATTGCTGCTTCGGAAGCAGCGCAGGAAGGAGTCTGGATGAAGGAGTTCATCACCGACCTAGGAGTAATTCCCAATGCATCGGGCCCAATGACTCTCTTCTGTGACAACACTGGAGCTATTGCCATTGCCAAGGAGCCCAGGTTTCACAACAAGACCAAACACATCAAGCGCTGCTTCAACTCCATTTGTGGTTACATTCAGGATGGAGATATAGATATTTGTAAAGTACATACGGATCTGGATGTCGCAGATTTGTTGACTAAACCTCTTTCACGAGCGAAACATGATTAGCACCAGAACTTTATGGGTGTTCGATTCATCACAATGTAACTAGATTATTGACTCTGGTGCAAGTGGGAGACTGTTGGAAATATGCCCTAGAGGCAATAATAAAATGGTTATTATTATATTTCCTTGTTCATGATAATTGTCTATTGTTCATGCTATAATTGTATTAACCGGAAACTGTAATGCACGTGGGAATACATAGACCACACCATGTCCCTAGTGAGCCTCTAGTTGACTAGCTTGTTAATCAATATATGGTCATGGTTTCCTGACCATGGACATTGGATGTCGTTGATAACGGGATCACATCATTAGGAGAATGATGTGATGGACAAGACCCAATCCTAAGCATAGCACACGATCGTGTAGTTTGTATGCTAGAGCTTTTCTAACGTCAAGTATCATTTTCTTAGACCATGAGATTGTGCAACTCCCAGATACCATAGGAATACTTTGGATGTATCAAACATCACAACGTAACTGGGTGACTGTTGATACGTCTCCAACGTATCTATAATTTATGAAGTATTCATGCCATGTGTACAATAATTCTATATGATTTTTGTAAGATTTTATTAGAAGTAACCCGGACTGACGCTGTTTTCAACAGAACTACCGTGGTGTTGTTTTTGTGAAGAAATAAAAGTTCTCGGAATGAGCTGAAAATTTACGGAGAATATTTTTGGAAAATATAAAAAATACTGGAGCAAAGAGTCATCGGAGAGGAAGGCCGAGGAAGCCACAAGCCATAGGGGCACCCCCCTAGGACATGCCCCCTGGCTTGTGACTTCCTCGGGAACTTCTAGACGTGGTACCGATGCCAAAAATTCCTATAAATACCAGAACCCCCAAAAAGAAACCTAGATCGGGAGTTCCACCGACGCAAACCTCCAGGGCCACAAAAAAACCACTCGGGAGCCCGTTCCGACACCATGTCGGAGGGGGGAAAACCATCACCGGAGGCCATCTTCATCATCTCGGCGGTCTCCATGACGAGGAGGGAGTAGTTCACCCTCGGGGCTGAGGGATGTACCAGTAGCTATGTGTTTGATCTCTCTCTATCTCTCTCGTGTTCTTGAGATGGCACGATCTTGATGTACCATGAGCTTTATTGATATAGATTGAATCATATGGAGTTTTCCCCTCTCTATCTTCTTGTGATGAATTGAGTTTTCCCTTTGATGTTTTCTTATCGGATTGCGTCTTTAAGGATTTGAGAGCACTTGATGTATGTCTGGCGATGGGATATCCGTGGTGACAATGGGATGTTCTATTGATCCACTTGATGTATGTTTTGGTGATCAACTTGAGGGTTTTGTGACCTTGGGAATCTATGCATAGGGGTTGGCACACGTTCTTGTCTTGACGTTCCGGTAGAAACTTTGGGACACTCTTTGAAGTTCTTTGTGTTGGATTGAACATGATGAATCTGAAATTATGTGATGCATATCGTATAATCAAGCCCATGGGTACTTGTGGTGACATTAGAGTATCTAGGTGACATTAGGGTTTTGGTTGATGTGTATCTTAAGGTGTTATTTTAGTACGAACTCTAGGGCTGTTCGTGACACTTATAGGGATAGCTCATAAGATTGATCAGAAAAGATAACTTTGAGGTGGTTTCGTACCCTACAATAATTTCTTCGTTAGTTATCCACTATTTGTGACTTTGGAGTGAACTCTTTGTCGCACGAGAGGTATTTACATATGATTCAACTATGTCAATATTGTTGAGAGAAATTGCACTAGTGAAAGTATGGACCCTAGGCCTTGTTTCCAAGCATTTATACAACGTTTTTCTCGCTGTTCACTATTTGTTACCTTGCTATTTTTATGTTTTCAGATTACAAAAACCTATATCTACCATCCATATTGCACTTGTATCACCATGTCTTCGCCGAACTAGTGCACCTATACAATTCACCATTGTATTCGGTGTGTTGGGGACACAAGAGACTCTTTGTTATTTGGTTGCAGGGTTGTTTGAGAGAGACCATCTTCATCCTAAACCTCCCGAGGATTGATAAACCTTAGTTCATCCACTTGAGGGAAAATTGTCGCTGTCCTACAAAACTCTGCGCTCGGAGGCCCAACACGAGTCTACAAGTAGAAGGTTGTGTTGTAGACATCAAGCTCTTTTATGGCGCCGTTGCCGGGGAGGTGAGTGCTTGAAGGTATATCTTTAGATCTTGCACTCAAATATTTTAGTTTCTCATTTTTCACTAGTTTGGTTTTATAAAATAAAAATACAAAAAATGGAATTGAGCTTGCCTCATATGCTTCATCTTTTTAATGTCTTTCGTGAAAATGATGGAAAAGAAAATTGTGCTCAAGTATTAGAAGAAGAAGTTATTAAAATGTTTGGCACTAAATATTTGAGTGATGATCATGATAGTGATATTGTTAGTATGAATTCTCTAAATATTCATGATGCTAATGATATGCAAAGCCACAATCTTGGGGAGGCTATGTTTGATGAAGATGATATTTTTAGCCCCCCAAGTTTTGATGAGCAAAACTATTATGATTATTACATTCCTCCTATCTATGATGATTATTGTGATGACATGTATGCTATAAAGATTAATGGTAACCATGAAAATTTTCCTCATGATTTTAATATTCAAAGTGGTTATGTCAATCAATTATGTCATGTAAGTTATTTTGTTGAGTTTGCTCCCACTATTTTGAATGAGAAGACAATTGATTATGCGGAGAGTCACAAATTTTCTATGCTTGTGAATAATAAAAATAATTATTTATGTGCTTGTTATATTGTGGAATATCTTCATGATGCTACTGAAAATTATTATGAGGGAGGAACATATGCTTGTAGGAATTGCAATAATATCAAGTTTCCTCTCTATGTGTTCAAAGTTTTGAAGTTATGCTTGTTTTGCCTTACTATGCTAGATGATTATTGTTACCATAAATTGTTTTCTCACAAAATACCTATTAATAGGAAGTGGGTTAGACTTAAGTGTTCTTTTCATGAGATTGATGATGCTCTTTTGCATGTTTCAATTACTATTCCTATGTGAGCGTCATTGAAATCATTATGCCTAGCTAAAAGGCATTAAAGAAAAGTGCTTGTTGGAGACAACCCAACACTTTTACTTTATGTTTTTGTGTTTTCACATGATTAATATACTGTAGTAATCATATTTTGTGTCTTTTATTGCAATAAAGTGCCAAGTAAAGCCTTTGGGATAGTGTGGATACTTGCTTGTTTGATTCTGTGCAAAAACAGGAAGTTTTGCGTCCAGTATATGAATTATATGATTTTACTGGAGAGTTCAAAAATTCTGAAATTTTTACACAACATTTATATGAAAATTACTTGACTTTTACTAATTTTAAGAATTTTCAGAGTCAGGTAAGTATGGTGATTATTCAGATCTTTACAGACTGTTCTGTTTTTGACAGATTCTGTTTTGCGTGCATAGTTTGCTTATTTGAAGTATTCCTATAGCTTATATTGAGTAATATAAATTGTGGGAATGATGTAATACAGTATTTATCACGTGGGAACAATTATGAATCTTGTCTTGATAGTACCTAAGTGAATGATTTATCTTTACTACACTAACCCTTCTCATGAAGTTCCGTTAAGTTTTGTGTGATTGAAGTTTTCAAGTTTTGGGTGAGACACCGATATGAGGAAAATAAGGAGTGACAAGAACCTAAGATTGGGGATTCCCAAGGCACCCCAAGGTCATATCCAAGGAATACTCAAGCGCCTAAGCTCGGGGATGCCCCGGATGGCATCCCCTCTTTCGTCTTCAACACTATCGGTATATCTTACTTGGAGCTATATTTTTATTCGTCACATAATATGAGTTTTGCTTGGAGCTTCATTTTATTTTGTTTTCTCTGTTAGGTTTTATTTACAATCTTGTTTTTCAGTAAAAAGTTCCAAAAATTGCCTTAGGATGCTTGCATTGCATGTTTTGATGTGTGCTGTGTAAAAAACAGAAACTTTGGTTGTAGTGTTTGAATTTGCATATTTTACTGGAATGTGGAAAGTTTCTGAATTTTTTACACGGTGTCTTAATATAAAATTTATAGCATGTTCTAAATTTATATAATTTTTTGAGTTACATGAGTACACTGTTTTCATAAATTGCTACAGACTATTCTGTTTCGATAGATTGCTGTCATAATTTTGATATCTACTTATCCTATAGTTTCCATAGCCTATATTGATAAATATAAATTGTGGAAATGATAGTATACAGTACCTAATGTTTTAAAAGTATTGTGCAACTTGTCTTGGCAGAACACAAAGAGTTGATTTATTATTATGTGTACTAACCTATCTAACGGGTTCTTTTAGAGTTTTGTGTGGATGAAGTTTTTTAGAATAGGTGAAACCATGATATGACTGTTGGAAATATGCCCTAGAGGCAATAATAAAATGGTTATTATTGTATTTCCTTGTTCATGATAATTGTCTATTGTTCATGCTATAATGGTGTTAACCGGAAACCGTAAAACATGTGTGAATGCATAGACCACAACATGTCCCTAGTGAGCCTCTAGTTGACTAGCTCGTTGATCAATAGATGGTCACGGTTTCATGACCATGGACATTGGATGTCGTTGATAACGGGATCACATCATTAGGAGAATGATGTGATGGACAAGACCCAATCCTAAGCATAGTACTAGATCGTGTAGTTCGTTTGCTAAAGCTTTTCAATGTCAAGTATCGTTTCCTTAGACCATGAGATTGTGCAACTCCCGGATACCGTAGGAATGCTTTGGGTGTGCCAAACGTCACAACATAACTGGGTGGCTATAAAGGTGCACTACGGGTATCTCCGAAAGTGTCTGTTGGGTTGGCACGAATCGAGACTGGGATTTGTCACTCCGTGTGACGGAGAGGTATCTCTGGGCCCACTCGGTAAGACATCATCATAATGAGCTCAATGTGACCAAGGAGTTAGTCATGGGATGATGTATTACAGAACGAGTAAAGAGACTTGCCGGTAATGAGATTGAACAAGGTATAGAGATACCGACGATCTCGGGCAAGTATCATACCGATAGACAAGGAATTGTATACGGGATTGATTGAATCCCCGACATCGTGGTTCATCCGATGAGATCATAGTGGAGCATGTGGGAGCCAACATGGGTATCCAGATCCCGCTGTTGGTTATTGGCCGGAGAAGTGTCTCGGTCATGTCCACGTGTCTCCCGAACCTGTAGGGTCTACACACTTAAGGTTCGATGACGCTAGGGTTATAGAGAAATGGTATACATGATTACCGAAAGTTGTTCAGAGTCCCGGATGAGATCCCAGACGTCATGAGGAGCTCCGAAATGGTCCAGAGGTAAAGATTGATATATAGGAAGTCCAATTTTGGTCACCGGAAAGTTTTCGGGCTCATCGGTAGTGTACCGGGAGTGCCGGGAGGGTGCCGGAGGACCCCCGGGAGGGGTGTGACGACCAAAGGATTTCGTGGGCCCTTAGAGGAAGTGTGCCAGCCCTTTTTGGGCTGGCCAAGACCTTCTAGAAAGGCCCATGTGGCTAGAGATAAGAGATAGGGCTGAAAAGGATTCAAAAGGAAGAGATCCACCTCCCTTGTGGGAGGTGGACTCTTCCATAGGGTCGGCCGAACCTCTCCTCTTTGGAGGAGGGGACAAGGCAGCCCTCCCTCTCCCTCCTACTATATATATGCAAGGGTTTGGGCTGTTTTGAGACACGACTTCTTTCTCTCACGGTGCAGCCCTACCCTTCCTCTTCCTCGTTCTCCGTAGCGCTTGGCGAAGCCCTGCCGGAGTTCACGTAGCTCCACCGTCACCACACCGTCGTGCTGCCGGAGCTCTCCCTCAACCTCTCCCTCCTCCTTGCTGGATCAAGGTGCCGGAGATGTCACTGGGATGTACGTGTGTTGAACGCGGAGGCGCCATTGTTCGGCGCTTAGATCGGAATCCACCGCGATCTGAATCGCAGCGAGTACGACTCCATCAACCGCATTCTTGTAATGCTTCCGCTTAGCGATCTTCAAAGGTATGAAGATGCAATCTATCCCCTCTCGTTGCTGGTTTCTCCACGGATAGATCTTGGTGATCGTAGGAAATTTTTTGATTTACTACTACGTCTCCCAACAGTGGCATCATGAGCTAGGTCTATGCGTAGAATCTATGCACGAGTAGAACACAAAGCAGTTGTGGGCGTCGATTTTGTTAATTTGCTTACCACTACTAGTCTTATCTTGATTCGGAGGTATTGTGGGATGAAGCGGCCCGGATCGACTTTACACGTACGCTTACGTGAGACTGGTTCCACCGCCTGACATGCACTTGTTGCATAAGGTGGATAGCGGGTGTCTGTCTCTCCCACCTTAGTCGGATTGGATTCGATGAAAAGGGTCCTTATGAAGGGTAAATAGCAATTGGCATATCACGTTGTGGTTTTGGCGTAGGTAAGAAATGTTCTTGCTAGAAACCTATAGCAGCCACGTAAAAACTTGCAACTACAAATTAGAGGACGTCTAACTTATTTTTGCAGCATATGCCTTGTGATGTGATATGGCCAAAGAATGTGATGTGATACATTATGATGTATGAGATTGATCATGTTCTTGCAATAGGATTCGCGTCTTGCATGTCGATGAGTATGACAACCGGCAGGAGCCATAGGAGTTGTCTTATTTTATTGTATGACCTGCGTGTCAATCATAAACGCCATGTAATTACTTTACTTTATTGCTAAACGTTAGCCATAGTAGTAGAAGTAATAGTTGGAGAGACAACTTCATGAAGACACAATGATGGAGATCATGATGATGGAGATCATGGTGTCGTGCCAGTGACAGTGATGATCATGGTGCCCCGAAGATGGAGATCAAAGGAGCAAGATGATATTGGCCATATCATGTCACTATATTGATTGCATGTGATGTTTATCATGTTTACATCTTATTTGCTTAGAACAATGGTAGTAAATAAGATAATCTCTCAATAAAATTTCAAGAGAAGTGTTCACCCTAACTGTGCACCGTTGCTTAAGGATCGTCCTTCCAAAGCACCATGTGATGATCGGGTGTGATAGGTTCTAACGTTCGCATACAACGGGTGTAAGCCAGATTTACACACGCGGAACACTTAGGTTGACTTGACGAGCCTAGAATGTACAGACATGGCCTCGGAACACGGAAGACCGAAAGGTCGAACATTAGTCGTATAGAAGATACTATCAACATGGAGATGTTCACCATGGATGACTAGTCCGTCTCACGTGATGATCGGACACAGGCTAGTTGACATGGATCATGTGTCACTTGGATGACTAGAGAGGTGTCTATCTAAGTGGGAGTTCATTAAATAATTTGATTATGTGAACTTAATTATCATGAACTTAGTCTAAAATTATCTTTACAATCTATATTGTAGATCCAATGGCCAACGCGAATGTCACCCTCAATTTCAACGCGTTCCTAGAGAAACCCAAGCTGAAAGATGATGGAAGCAACTATGCGGACTGGGTCCGTGGCTTGAGGATCATCCTCATAGATTCCAAGAAATTGTATGTCCTTGATGCACCACTAGGTGACCCACCCCTTCTCCCAGCAGAGCAAGACGTTGCGAACGCTTGGCATCCTCGCTGCGATGATTACTCCCTTGTTCAGTGCGGCATGCTTTACAGTTTAGAACCGAGGCTCCAAAAGTGTTTTAAGCAACACGGAGCATATGAGATGTTCCAAGAGCTGAAACTGATTTTCCAAGCTCATGCCCGGGTCGAGAGATATGACGTCTCCGACAAGTTCTTCAACTGTAAGATGGAGGAGAATAGTTCTGTCAGTGAGCACATCCTCAAGATGTCTGGGCTACACAACCGCTTGACTCAGCTGGGAGTTAATCTCCCGGATGACTCGGTCATTGACAGAATCCTCCAGTCACTTCCACCTAGCTACAAGAGCTTTGTGATGAACTACAACATGCAAGGGATGGAGAAGTCCAATCCTGAGTTGTACTCGATGCTGAAATCAGCACAGGCGAGATCAAAAAGGAGCATCAAGTGTTGATGGTGAATAAGACCACTAGTTTCAAGAAAGGCAAGGGTAAGAAGAACTTCAAGAAGGACGGCAAAGCTGTTGCCGCGCCCGGTAAGCAAGTTGCCGGGAAGAAGAAGAACAGGCATGGACCCAAGCCTGAGACTGAGTGCTTTTATTGCAAGGGTACCGGTCACTGGAAGCAGAACTGCCCCAAGTACTTAGCGGATAAGAAGGACGGCAACATTAAAGGTATATGTGATATACTTGTTATTGATGTGTACCTAACCAGCGCTCGTAGTAGCTCCTGGGTATTTGATACCGGTGCAGTTGCTCACATTTGTAACTCCAAGCAGGAGCTGCGGAATAAGCGGAGGCTGGCAAAGGACGAGGTGACGATACGCGTCGGGAATGGTTCCAAGGTCGATGTGATCACCGTCGGCACGCTACCTCTACATCTACCTTCGGGATTAGTGTTAAACCTTAATAATTGTTATTTAGTACCAGCTTTGAGCATGAACATTGTGTTTGGATCTCGCTTGATGCGAGATGGCCACTCATTTAAATCCGAGAATAATGGTTGTTCTATTTATATGAGAGAAATGTTTTATGGTCATGCCCCGCTGGTCAATGGTTTATTTTTGATGAATCTCGAACGTGATGATACACATGTCCATAGTGTGAGTACCAAAAAGTGTAAGGTTGATAACGATAGTCCCACTTACATGTGGCACTGCCGCCTTGGTCATATTGGTGTCAAATGCATGAACATGCTCCATACTGATGGACTTTTGGAGTCTCTTGATTTCGAATCATTTGACACGTGCGAACCATGCCTCATGGTGTCACGCCCAAGATGCACGCCTATCCGTTTAAGGCACGAGGGCCTCGCAAGGGATAGAGGCGCATCTTGCCGTTAGCAAGAATAGTATCATTACAACATACAATACTGAATGACAAGAGTATACAAGTTGGCTTACACTCGCCACATACTAACTTACAATGTCACCCAATTCATAGCATCAAGTTGAACACAGGGTCCGACTACGGACGAAACCAAACGATAAAAGAAGTTGCAAATGATACTATCAAGCTATCCCAAAGATCACGACCAGGTCCTCTACTCATCCGGATACGTCACGTACATCCTGCCTCTCTCCTCATCATACTCCCACTAGAGCTGAGTAAGATCATCCTGCACGAACTCATTTGAACCTGCACCTGGATTGTTGTAGTAAACTGTGAGCCTCTTAGGACTCAGCTATCATGTGCCCGAGTACCAAGACTATTTAAGCTTAAGGATGGAAGGGGTGATGTTTAAGTTTGCAGCAGCACTAATCATTATTATGGTGGCTAGCTTATGTAACATGGAATAAATATGAGTGGCCTACGAAGAACGCTCGAATCTGGTATGATCTCTAAGAGATCCTGAACACTTACTTACGTCAATCATAACCCCACCATGTTCTCTCTCAGTTCATGTTCACGAGCAGATACGATCACGGTTACTCACATAGTTGGTGTCTTTTAATTAGAGTTTACTGCAAGTTTTCTACAGTCGGGTGTTAAACAAATATCCAAGTTGCCACATAACCGCGGGCACGGCTTTCCAAAAGATTTAACCCTACAGGGATGCTCCAACTAGTCCGTAACAAATAACTACACTCCATGGGAATAGTCTCGAACGCGGTTCTCGCGATCGTCATAGACAATTACAAAGGAAGCCAACACCTCGAGTGAACCCGAAGAAAGTCAGACTCCTCACGCAAGACATTCGATAAAGGTGAAACAAAGCCAGCAAGACCTCCCGACGTGTCGACGAACCCGATAAGAGCCGCGTATCTCATTCTCAGGACACGACGGGTTGTCCAAACTTCCGGTAGGCCAAACACAGAGTTGCCCCTGGTGGCCATCGGCGGTTGACATTTTTGGACCAACACTCATGCGGAGCACTGGCCCGGGGGTTGATTAAAATATCCACGGGTTTGCAAGACCCTATGCAATTAATTAAGTCGTTAAGCAAATGTAGTACCAATGTTGGGTCTTGCCAGACAAGTTTTTAATCTCCACCGAATAAACAAGGGGGTCCCCATAACAACCCCAAGCGTGTTAGGAGCGCAACATATGGAAAACATAACAGCGGTAACAAGGAACTAATGGCGGAACGAGTGAAACAAATCACTTAGAAAAAGGCCAAGCCTTCCACCAATACCATATATATATATGTGCATTAAATTAAATAACAGAATTTATGGTGATATCCAATCCATGTTATCACATGGAACAACCTGCAACTAAGAACGCTATAACAGGGCTGAGCAGCGGTAACTTAGCCAATCAACGGTTTGTTGGGATGTGGAGGTTAGAGGCTGTCATGGAAACATGGGGGCTGATATCATGTGGTAGGTAGCGCAGTTGTAATGATAAGCACGAGAAACTAGTAAGCGAAGATAGTATTGGGATCCGGGTGTGATCATCTTGCCTGTTGGTTCTTCAGCGGAACAAGTAGTGGGATCCTCGTAGTGGTACTCTCCAGGTTCCTCGAACTCAGATTCGACACTCGCTTCTACCCAAGAGAAACAGCAAATAAATAACCAACCAAGGTGCAATGCACAACCAAGATGATGCATGATCCATTTAATGAAGGATTATAACTTGGCAATCATAAACTAGTCATGTCTCATATGCAAAGTTGTTTATTAATGGATCTGGACAGAACCTCATGTTAAGTTATTTATACATGCTTGAACATGGCAAAAATGGATGCATCATGCAAAATCGATGAAAATGCATATAAGGATCGCAAGGAACGGAGCTACGGTTCTCGAGATACGCTCACGACAAGTCACGGAGGCAAAACACAAGATCACCAATACCTGGGCTAATTCTTGACATTTCAAGGTAGCCACTGTATAGGTGATGAAAAATCAATCACAATAGACTCAAGAATCACTCAATTCCATGGAGTATAGCTCCCCCAACACCCAAAACAAAATAGCATTCAATCTGCCACAAAACAGCAACATAGCAATTTGAAAAGCTCACAATTATTGCTACAGGAACGCTACAGCCACAAACAATACATTAACAGGTTCTACTCAACACCCACCTCAATTCATCCAACTATACAATCAGCAAAAGAGCTACACATCACTATGCATGGGGCTGTCAAGTAGGCATGATGAAACAGATTTTTAGGGACTTAGTGAAAATTCCAGTTTTCTGGAATCTGGGTTAATAAAGTAGCAAGTACACAGCACTGGTTAAATATGCTAGGAAGCTCCAAATGACATGAAAATTAACAGGATGGTAGATGATAATTTCTTCTACAAATATCTAACACTGAGCATGGTCAAAAACCCAGCATAACACTAGCTACACCCTGATCTTCAAGGCAAAACAATAACAACATATTCCCCAGACTTAGTCATTACTAGAGCAGGTTGGCAGAAACAGAAAGTAGCTAGATAAACAGCATGGTTCCCACTGATCTGGAGACTTAGCTCAAATAAAAAAATACATGGATGTTCCCAGCAACTTTGACTAGCAATCTCATGTTGACAAGAACTCCAAAGCATGCATGGACTAATTCATATGAAAAAGACAAAAGGGCATCACAGCATAAAAATGCAGTTTTGTCAAGTTGCCCCAAAGTCAAATATGACTTCACAGGTGCATATAGGGATTGAAAACACCCCAAAATCATTACTAATACCTATATTCTTGCATGGAACACCAAGGAGAAAAGTTAGGTCAAAATTCTACCCTCACTAGGCATGGGTGACTTATGTCACTTATGAAACTTGTTGAAAATGCCCCAAATGGACATGTGCTCCATAGATACATGTTAGAAGTTATTACTTAACACGTTAGGGACATGAAAACATACTCTAGCATCAAAAAAAGAATGAAACTAACTAGAGAGGAATCCATGCTCATATGATCATATAGGGAGAAACCTACACATGGAGCTACTCAAGCACATGGATGGGTGTATGTAGATCATACACACACCAATCTCACTCAAGTGCATTCCTATCATAATAACACATACACACACAAGCATCCATATATACACAAGCATGGGTGCATTTGCACTTAGTGCCTACACACTCACACTCTCCTTGCTCTCACCACAAGAGCATGTGCAACATGCACACACACACTCTCCTCACTCAAACACACCCTATGTGTGGGTATGTGCACATGGGTGCATATACACACACACACAACACACACACTCTCATGCATCATATACCACACACATGTATGGGTGTGTATGCATATGGTGCATACACACACACACACACCTCTACACTACACACACAAAAAAACATACATACATACATACATACATAATGGCACACACACACTCTCTGTTTTTCAAAAGAAAGAAAACAAAAAGAAAAACAGGAAAAGAAAAGGGGGGGAAGAAGGGGATCGAACCCCAGACCCCCTGCACCACACACACGCGCTCTACCACTGGGCTAACGGCTCGGTTCTTAACAAGAAGGGCGTCGCACTTCTCTAATACACACACGCACGGCCTAACTGACGAAACTGACGAAACGCGCAGAGCAGCGGCGACAGAGCAACGGCGGCGAGCATTCCGGCGAGCACACGGGGTCCTTGGCGACGCGGATGGGCGGAATCGAAGCGGGGCACTACGGCCTTTCCATACCTCGTCTCTTCTCGCAAAGGGGGGGACGGAGGCGAGCAGCAGGAGCTCCACTACCTACCGGCGGCGACCCTGCGACGGCGGCGACCGAAACGAGCTACGCGTACGAAGGAGAAGACCTACGGGGGCCGGCGGCTCACCTTGGGCTCGAACGATGCAAGACAAGCTCGACGGAGGGGAAGAAGGGGACGGAGCCGCTCGGGGACGCGTCGGCGACGGAGGGGAAGGAGATCGCCTCCGCTCTGGCGACGAGGGGGGAGACGAGGGCCTCCAGGGCTCTCCTAGCTCCGGGAATGGGACGGCGACACGACACAAGAGGCCCTGGATGCCATGGACGACGAGGGGGACGACGGAGACGACGAGCTGATCGCCGGCAACGAAGCGGACGCTCAGTGCTATCTCTGAACCACCTACCTGGCAGGGAGAAGAAGCGAGGGGGGAGAACGATGGAGGAAGAAAGAGGAGCGGTGGTGGCGGCTAGAGAGAGAGGAACCCTAGGCGAGGGGACACGGACGCCGAGGGGGGCTAAATACCCTAGAGCTGACGGCGACGGCGACAGAAAGGAGCGGCGGGCGCGGGCCCTCTCTAAAGCTGACTGACAGAGGAGAACGACGGGGGCCGGTTGCCATTACGGTGGCTATGGGATGGGCCTCGGTGCACCTGCTCTCTCTCTCTCTCACTCACTCACACACACATATCAGAGTTTTATTCATTTAAAATAGACATAGGCAAGAACTAAAAGCCCAGAGAAAAAGAAAAGGGTTTGGGAGAAAAAAAATATTTTTGGTGAATGAAATAATGAGACCTATTTTATAAAAATATTAAGTTGGTTTATAGAGCATGTTATTTTATTAGTAAATTAATAAAACAGCCCCTGATTTTAAAAGAAATGAGAACCAAAATATTTCAAACACCCAAAACACCATGTCCATCATTCATAGCAATTAATGGCCCACCACATGAACATTTTAAAAAGGATTTAAACACAACTTGAAACTGATGATAAAAATTAAATAGGAAGAAGGGGGTTTTGGGAGGAAACTTACAAAGGGAAAAGAGAGAGGGAATGAAGATGTTTTGCACACATGGCTCCACCACATACAAGCACTCACTACCATACACCACATACACAAGCATGCACAAGAACCAACATGCACAAGGAATGAAATGAGAATGATGCATGATGATGATGGATGAAATGATGCATGAATGCCACCAACACATGAATGACAAGGTTCAACTCCAAACATAACTCATGTCACAAGGTCATACAATGGGATACATGCCATAAAAGGTAGGGACATCACTTGGGATGTCACACATGGGCAAGATGACCAAGACTCCGTTCTCCGGAACAATGGAATGAGCAACTGACTTGTTAGAAATAATACATACCGATGTATGTGGTCCAATGAGTGTGGAGGCTCATGGTGGCTACCGTTATGTTCACCCTCACTAATGACTTGAGTAGATATGGGTATGTCTACTTAATGAAACATAAGTCTGAAACTTTTGAAAGGTTCAAGGAATTTCAGAGTGAGGTAGAGAATCAACGTGACAGGAAAATAAAGTGCCTATGATCTGATCGAGGCGGAGAATATATTAGTCACGAGTTTGGCACGCACCTAAGGAAATGTGGAATTGTTTCACAACTCACACCGCCTGGCACACCTCAGCGAAATGGTGTGTCTAAACGTCGTAATCGCACTCTATTAGATATGGTACGATCTATGATGTCTCTTACCGACTTACCGCTATCATTTTGGGGATATGCATTAGAGACTGCCGCATTCACTTTAAATAGGGCACCGTCAAAGTCCGTTGATACGACACCGTATGAATTATGGTTTGGAAAGAAACCTAAGCTGTCGTTTCTAAAATTTTGGGGATGCGATGCTTATGTGAAGAAACTTCAACCTGAGAAGCTCGAACCCAAAGCGGAAAAGTGCGTCTTCATAGGATATCCCAAAGAGACTATTGGGTATACCTTCTACCTACGATCCGAGGGCAAAGTATTTGTTGCCAAGAATGGATCCTTTCTCGAGAAAGAGTTTCTTTCGAAAGAAGTAAGTGGGAGAAAAATAGAACTTGATGAGGTAATTGTACCTCCACTCGAACTGGAGAGTAGCGCAACACAGGAAGTTGTTTCTGTGGAGCCTGCACCGGTTGGTGAGGAAGTTAATGATGTTAATCATGAAACTTCAGATCAAGTTACTATCGAGCGTCGAAGGTCCACTAGGACACGTTTCGCACCAGAGTGGTACGGCAACCCTGTCCTGGAGATCATGTTGTTAGACAACGGTGAACCTTCGAACTATGAAGAAGCGATGGCGGGCCCGGATTCCAACAAATGGCTTGAAGCCATGAAATCCGAGATAGGATCCATGTATGAGAACAAAGTGTGGACTTTGGTGGACTTGCCTAATGATAAGCGAGCCATTGAAAATAAATGGATCTTTAAGAAGAAGACTGACGCGGATGGTAATATAACCGTCTATAAGGCTCGGCTTGTCGCTAAGGGTTATCGACAAGTTCAAGGAGTTGACTATGATGAGACTTTCTCACCCGTAGCGATGCTGAAGTCTGTCCGAATCATGTTAGCAATTGCCGCATTTTATGATTATGAGATCTGGCATTCCTTAATGGTTTCCTTAAGGAAGAACTGTATATGATGTAGCCGGAAGGTTTTGTCGATCCTAAAGATGCTAACAAAGTATGCAAGCTCCAGCGCTCCATCTATGGGCTGGTGCAAGCATCTCAGAGTTGGAACATTTGCTTTAATGAGGTGATTAAAGCGTTTGGGTTTGTACAGGTTTATGGAGAACCCTGTATTTACAAGAAAGTGAGTGGGAGCTCTGTAGCATTTCTCATATTATATGTGGATGACATACTGATAATGGGAAATGATATAGAACTTTTGGAAAGTATAAAGGCCTGCTTGAATAAGTGTTTTTAATGAAGGACCTTGGAGAAGCTGCTTACATATTAGGTATTAAGATCTATAGAGATAGATCGAGACGCCTCATAGGTCTTTCACAAAGCACATACCTTGAAAAGATATTGAAGAAGTTCAATATGGATAAGTCCAAGAAGGGGTTCTTGCCTGTGTTACAGGGTGTGAGATTGAGTACGACTCAATGCCCGACCACGACGAAAGATAGAGAAGAGATGAGTGTCATCCCCTATGCTTCAGCCATAGGCTCTATTATGTATGCCATGTTGTGTACCAGACCTGATGTTAACCTTGCCATAAGTTTGGTAGGGAGGTACCAAAGTGATCCTGGAGCGGAACACTGGACAGCGGTCAAGAATATCCTGAAGTACCTGAAAAGGACAAAGGACATGTTTCTCGTCTATGGAGGTGCCGAAGAGCTTGTCGTAAAGGGTTACGTCGATGCTATCTTCGACACAGATCCGGACGACTCCAAGTCGCAAACCGGATACATGTATATTTTGAACGGAGGGGCAGTCAGCTGGTGCAGCAGCAAGCAAAGCGTCGTGGTGGCATCTACATGTGAAGCGGAGTACATAGCTGCTTCGGAAGCAGCAAAGGAAGGAGTCTGGATGAAGGAGTTCATCACCGACCTAGGAGTAATTCCAAGTGCGTCGGGCCCGATGACTCTATTCTGTGAGAACACTGGAGCTATTGCCCTTGCGAAGGAGCCCAGGTTTCACAAGAAGACAAGACACATCAAGCGCCGCTTCAACTCCATCCGTGATTACATTCAGGAGGGAGATATAGATATTTGTAAAGTACATACGGATCTGAATGTCTCGGATCCGTTGACTAAACCTCTCTCATGAGCAAAACATGATCAACACCAAAATGCTATGGGTGTTCGATTCATCACAATGTAACTAGATTATTGACTCTAGTGCAAGTGGGAGACTGTTGGAAATATTCCCTAGAGGCAATAATAAAATAGTTATTATTGTATTTCCTTGTTCATGATAATTGTCTATTGTTCATGCTATAATTGTGTTAACCGGAAACTGTAATACATGTGTGAATACATAGACCACAACATGTCCCTAGTGAGCCTCTAGTTGGCTAGCTCGTTGATCAATGGATGGTCACGGTTTCATGACCATGGATATTGGATGTCGTTGATAATGCGATCACATCATTGGGAGAATGATGTGATGGACAAGACCCAATCCTGAGCATAGCACAAGATTGTGTAGTTCGTTTGCTAAAGCTTTTTAATGTCAAGTATCGTTTCCTTAGACCATGAGATTGTGCAACTCCCGGATACCGTAGGAATGCTTTGGGTGTGCCAAACGTCACAACATAACTGGGTGGCTATAAAGGTGCACTACGGGTATCTCCGAAAGTGTCTTTTGGGTTGGCACGAATCGAGACTGGGATTTTCACTCCGTGTGACGGGGAGGTATCTCTGGGCCCACTCGGTAAGACATCATCATAATGAGCTCAATGTGACTAAGGAGTTAGCCACGGGATGATGTGTTATGGAACGAGTAAAGAGACTTGCCGGTAACGAGATTGAACAAGGTATAGGGATACCGACAATCTAATCTCGGGCAAGTATCATACTGATAGACAAAGGGAATTGCATACGGGATTGATTGAATCTTCGACATCGTGGTTCATCCGATGAGATCATCGTGGATCATGTGGGAGCCAACATGGGTATCCAGATCCCGCTGTTGGTTATTGACCGGAGAGGTGTCTCGGTCATGTCTACATGTCTCCCAAACCCGTAGGGTCTACACACTTAAGGTTCAATGATGCTAGGGTTATAGGGAAATGGTATACGTGATTACCGAAGGTTATTTGGAGTCCTGGATGAGATCCCGGATGTCACGACGAACTCCGGAATGGTCTGGAGGTAAAGATTGATATATAGAAAGTCCAGTTTTGGCCACCGAAAAGTTTTTGGGCTCATCGGTAGTGTACCGGGAGTGCCGGGAGGGTGCCGGAGGACCCCGGGAGGGGTGTGACGACCATAGGACTTTGTGGTCCCTTGGAGGAGGTGTGCCAGACCTTATTGGGCTGGCCAATACCTTCTAGAAAGGTCCATGCGGCTGGGATCAAGAGATAAAGGGCAAAAGGGTTTTAAAAGAGGAGATCCACCTCCCTTGTGGGAGGTGGACTCTATCCCTGGTTCGGCCGAACCTCTCCTCCTTGGAGTAGAGGCCAAGGCAGCCCTCCCTATCCCTCCTCCTATATATATGCAAGGGTTTGGGCTGATTTGAGACGACGACTTCTCTCTCTCTCTCTCGGCGCAGCCCTGCCCTTCTTCTTCCTCCTCCGCAGCGCTTAGGCGAAGCCCTGTCGGAATACCTTGCTACTCCACGACCACCACGCCATCATGCTGCTGTTGGAGCCCTTCCCTCAAACTCTCCTTCCTCCTTGTTGTATCAAGGCGTAGGAGACATCATCGGGCTGCATGTGTGTTGAACGGGGAGGCGCCGTTGTTCGGCGCTGAGATCGGAATCCACCGCGATCTGAATCGTTGCGAGTACGACTCCACCAACCACATTCTTGTAACGCTTCCGCTTAGCGATCTTCAAAGGTATGAATATGCAATCTCTCCCACTCGTTGTTGGTTTCTCCATAGATAGATCTTGGTGATACGTAGGAAATTTTTTGATTTACTACTACGTCTCCCAACAGATACTGGGGGTGTGATACCTTCGGGCCTTTAGCCATGAAGAAACATCCACTCCCTTTATTTGGTGAATCAAATAGGTCATAGGAGTCGGTTGTCACTAGTGCAAGTCCGGCAACACCTTCATCTTGACTATAGTCGGAGTTGGAGTGGGAGCTTCTCTCAAAGTGGTTGTCGGATTCGGAGCCGAAAACCCATTCACCAACATAAGCTTGATGTCTTCTTCTTGCGTAGCTCTTGGTGTACTTGTCCTTCTTCTCCGAGTCCCTACTTCTCCTTGAGGGTCTTCGTTCATAATGATCATCCCTACTCCTTCTCTCATCCTGTTCTCAAACACCAGGCAGTGCGAGGACTTACCAGGAGGGAAAGAATATTGTGGGTAAAGTACACAACACTCTGCAGAGTTAAAACCTAATCGATTAGCCGTGTCCCCGGTTACGGACAATTTGAGCTTCTAGACTTGGATCTATCTCTGAACTCTCAACACTGGACTGATAACTAATTGTGGGCAACTTATGATACTTATGGGCATTGAGACATTGGTTGGCGGAACCATGTCATGATAGGTAACTCCATAGTGAAATTCCTGATATTCCTTTGTTGTAGGAAAATAAAATCAGCTTTTACGCAAAAACTCAGACACAGAGCCACAAAGACTTTGCATATAGAATAGTCTTTATTTTTCTGTTCTACTATGGTGATCTTGCTAGTACATTCAATGTACTAACCTACACGGCTGCAACGTCTTATGTTGCAGATACTCTTCTACGACGGGTAAGAGTACGATTCAGGGTTACGGTCCGCACTCAACTTGCCGTTGGTGTTATTGGGACTCCACTCCCGTTGACTGTATCCGCTGCTATTTTAAGGTATATATCAGTTTTACGTTATTTACATGTGATTGCACTTTGATATATACATTGATGTACTGTTTGTGCCAGCATACTGATCCAGGGATGGCACAGAACACACAGAGGCTTGACTCGTTTTGAGTCGGGTCGCTACGGAAATGGTATCAGAGCACATGTTGACTGTAGGACGTGACCCTAGAAACTGGAAAGCCCTTAGGAAATGATTTCTTGAAAAACTTTCTTTTCAAAGGATCTTTTACTTCTCCTCTCTTCTGAGTTTTATCAAGAGTTAGAAAATACCCCTTCCCTTTTGACCACACGAAGGATCAACTGAAGCCACTCCAAGAAGGACAAGATATAGAAACAACTGATGGTCCTTTCAAAGTAAAGAAGATTTCACCATGCATTAGAAGAGTTGAAGCTACACGTGTTGAAGACTGTGAAGACCCGAAGAAATTGAAGACCATGAAGAATTTCCAAGACATTATGCCCTAGAAGATCAAACCCCTGTTGTAAACTTATGTTAGATGCGATGATTTTTGTGAGTTGTCATTTGTGTGTAATTTTCGACAGCCACAACTAAAATCTATTTTCAAAACCATTGTTTGTATTGTGTGTTTTCCCCTCCTTTCTCTCTCTTGCTTCTCATCCCAAAACCTTGACCCCAATAGATGACGAATGAAGCTGGACTCATGTATTCTGGATCGATGACTCGGTTGGAGACAGAAGTATGGATTCACAACATGGAGAATCACTTCAGGAGCAACTCGATAGCACAAAATTATAAGGTTCAATATGCTCTCCAGCACTTTACCCAAAGTGCCGCAACTTGGTGGAAAATGCATCATGCCATACAAGGATTTAATGGAGCAAAGAATTGGGAAGAACTCAAGAAGACTCTGTTAAGATCCCGTCTCATTCAGAAGCATTGTGTTATCCCGATGAAGAAAACCCGAGCATGTAAAATCTGTGGAGAAATAGGACACACCCAGGAAGAACACAAGAAAGGATGCCCTTACTGTGAAGAGAATCACCCTGCTGAGGACTGCCCAACTGGGCAAGTGACATGTTTCTTGTGTGAAGGAACTACACATTACCCTGCTCAATGCCAAGTGTACCCCAAGGTACAAGAAGTCATCAAACAGCAGAAGAAAGCCATGAAGGAATCCTTCAGAGAAAAGTTAGGAGAACTTGTGATGAAGGAAGATGTTGAAGACCCTGATGGAGAAGGATTAACCAGATTTTACTCCAATGCCTGCTATTCTTGTGGAGAAGAAGGACATTTCTCACAGGACTGTACGAAGGAAAGAAAAGAGTATCTGGGAAACTTCCCGATAAAAGAAGTGGAGTTTGATCCACAGGAAATTGAACTTTTGATCGGAACCAAGGAACCCAAGAAGAGAAACCGAAGACTTCCTCTGAACAACCCAATTTCTACGAAGAAGGATCTGAGTCAGATCATGTGTTTCAGGTGCAAGAATTTAGGCCACTATGCCGATAAGTGCCCAAGAAAGGAATCAAGAACCCAAGGAGCAAGCACCAACATCAAGAAGCCCCGAGATATGTCAGAAATCATTTGTTTTCAGTGCAAGAAGACAGGACACTACTCCTATACCTGTCCAGAGAAGAATGGCTAAGCATGAGTAGTCTGAGTTTTGGATTCTGGATGTACCAAATGTAATAAGTAGCACTCTTACAATTTTGGAGTTATGTAATGGAAGTCTCAGAGTTTGTAATAAATTCATGAGTCAATGGAAATTTATGGTGTCATGATTTACCTTATGTTGCATTTCATGAGTTGTTACTCTATGACCCAAGGTCTCCTACCATTTTCGAGGATATGAGAAAATATGGTCTATGCATACATGAGTGCATTTCATTTTAAGTGTGGTAGTAACCACAGGTACCTTTTCCGGATTTAGGAGTTTGGATAAGTGAATACAGGTGAAGAGAATGTGGAACCATCTCAAACTATGTGGATGATAAGCCTTGAGACAAAGTGCTTTTGAAGCTGGAATGATGCGAAAAGGAATGATTGTGATGAAACCATACCCAAGGATAAACACACCAATGGAAAGGAAAATGGATTTCGTAGAGAGGAATTTAGACAAGGATAAGTTTGTGATTTGTTACCTGAAGGGTATAATGGAGTAAACTGAAAGTAATGCTGGAATATGGATCGATAGTCACCCCAGGAGTGAGTTAAAGCGATCCAAGTATTCAAGTGAACCCACAAGTCACTGACCTCGGGATTGATAAGGATCAAGCCCCACCTTTGTGAAGGAAGAAACTTGGAAGAAGCTACGACTGATCCGCAAACATTTTCTTAGGAGCATACGATAACCTGAGAGTTGTGAAGAAACGATAGATGTTTTTGCTTAGCTTGCAGAATCAATGGATTTATCCGAACTTTGTTCATTGACAAGAGAAATTTTCTGCAACGCTAGTGAGGAAGCCCAAGTGTTAGAATACGAGATTACTAAACCTTATACAAGGTAATGATTTTAGTGCGGCATGGCTTGGCCACCATGACGACTTACTCTTATCATTCTCTTGCTATTCGGAATGGTAAATCTGAGTGACTTACCCATAGTAAAGAGACGACGTTCTTTGAAGCTTTTTGTTTAAGCCTTAGAATGGTAGGATGAAACACTTGTACATGACAGTTGCTGTCACACGTAGGAATTTTTACGGTGAGGAATGAAGCCAAGACCCATTTCACTGCAGGATAACCACTAATGGTAGACCACCATGAGATCGTCGATAAGTTACTTAGAATGAACGCGAGACCTGCCAGCTAAGAAGACCCAGTATCAGAGGAAATACATGTTGTTATGAGAACACAAGATTTTTATATAACGAAAGAGCATCACCGAAGGAGCTATCATGAAGAAGGTGAACAGACAAGTGCACCCACAGGACTGTCATGATTTTTGAAGGACCAATAACTCTCATTTTAAGTGTGGTAGACCCACATTTCCAGGTCAATGGAGTTTGTTGGAAGACCCCTCACCTTCTTGGTCAATGGATTTGTTAGAAGACCCCAAACCCTAACCTTTTCTTTCTAGCTCCTCCGAATCTCGAGGACGAGATTCATTTTAAGTGTGGTAGGTTTGTAACATCCCAAACTTTGGAATGTTATAATAATTATTAGAATGATTGTTTGTTTGCTTGAGTGATTGAAATTGAGTGAAAATTTGAAACTTTTTGAAACTTTTGAAAGTTTAATGAGAGGAAATCAAATGACTTTCCCAAACTTTCACTTTGCATTTTTCTCACCAAGAATTCAAATTCATTTCATCACAAAACCCTAGAGTGAAGATGACATGACTTCTTCCATTTAAAGAAATGAAAAGGGATTTGAAAAGAATTTGAATTTCATTTGAAAAATATTTCAAATTCAGAAAATTTTATGCAACTCAATGATTTTAATGAGAGAGGATAATATGACTTCCTCAAATTTTAAGAAATATGAGTTGGAAGTTTAAAAGAAGGAATTGAAAGAGCTTTTGAAAACCTCTGGATTATTTTGAAAATCCATTTCATATTTGGTCCCTATTCAAAATTTTCAAAGTATTCAAACCCCTGACAAAGATTTGAAAGGAGTAACATGACACTCCAAGCCAGGGGGTAATTTGTGAAGTTTTTTTAATCATCAAACCCAAAAAGTTATTTGAAAAATATTTGCAAAATTAAATAAAGCCAATTAAGGCATTTTCTGAAAAATGATTTTTTAATGTATTCAAATGCCAGAATAAAAATGTCCATTAAATGTCATTTATTATTCTGTTAATTTTGATATAAAATTTGACTATATTTGGAATTTATTCGAATGCTTTAAAGGTTTTTGAAACGCTCTGGAAAAACATTAAATATAAACGGTAACGGTTTATAATAAAACCGGCCGGCCCAACGACATTAAATGCCGAGACCGTTACCGGTCGGTCGCCCGCTAATAACGCCCCCTCTCTCTCTCACTGACAAGCCGGTCCCGCCGCCCGACCGCAAACATCACCGGTCATCCTCCTCCTCCCACGCGCCCGACGACCACCGGCGAGCACTCGCCGTGGATCTCGCCTCCTTCCATTCCCCGACCCTCTGAGCCCCCTATAAGAAGTCGCATACCCCTGCGCCTCCATTCCCCCTGTTTTCCCCTTCTCCCATGCACCACCCTCACCGGAATCTCTCGCCGGAGATACCCACAGCCGCCACGCCATTGTTGCTCCCCTACTCCACCCTGCCTTCCCCGAGCGCCACTGAGCCCTCTACCCAACTCCTCTCGCCCGTGCGCACCACCCCACCTCTCTGCGTCTCCATACACCCACCAGAATGGCGCAACCATTAACCTCGTCGGAGCTCCACATCCACCGAACCGCCTCTGAGCTCGTGGTCGTCAACACCGTCGCCCCCTCACCCCTCCGACGCCACCATCGCCTTCGCCGAGCTCCCCTGCGTCGACCAGTGCCGGAGACATCGCCGGAGACCCTCGGAAGCCATCTCCTCGACGACCTCGACGTCCCTGCCTCGCCGGAGTCTCCATCGCCGGCGACATAAGCACGGTGAGCCTCTCCACCACTCCCCTCAACCGTCGGATCCAGATGAACGGCTACGATTAGAAATTTTATTTCGCGAAGCGTTTTCCCCTTAGGCTCGGTCGACCGCCCATAACACTCCGCACGCACACACCTAGACCAACCAGAGAACGCCACGTCACCCCCTGACCGCTAGTTAAGTTTTTCGTTTTTTCTGTTTTCTGTTTTAAAAACAGATTTAGCTCTGTTTTCATTTTAATCATATCTTTTATGTTTTTAACTATTTTAAATTGATTCTTTTTGCATTAGATCAAAAAATTTATCTAGTTTCTGTAAATATCAAATTTGACCATGTTTGAACACTTAAATTTGAATTTAAACAGATTGGATTTAAATTTTGTTTTCTGAATATCTTGAGTTCTAAAATGAATTTTTGAATGATTCTTTTTCCTACTTGTCACTAGTGACCACAGCTATCATTTGGTAGAGTTTGAGAATTTTTATAATAATTTTAAATAGTATTTTCAAACCAAACAGAGTCTGTTTAGTTTCCTATTAGTTTAATTAAATTGATTTACTTTGTTTTATTTTGAAAATCTGAATATGATTTACATTATGTTTTAGATTTCATTTAGTTTTGTTGTTCCAAACCTTAGTAATTTACTTGCTGTTAACAAAAGTTAATTTGTTTAGTTTATAAATTTTGTTGTAGGGATCTATACCCTCTTTCAAATAGGTATAGTTGTTTTAAAAGCAAATTTGTTAGTAACAATTCTTTTAACTAAAGTTTTATATAATTAGATTCTGTTTTCAAATAAAATTTGTAGTAATCTTTTCTGTTAAGAAATGTTTGTCAATAAAAATGGTTTAGTTTTACTCTATTATAGGAAACTATATTCTCTATCAATAGGTAATGTTTTATAAAACAACTTAGTTTTAGTAGAGATTATTTTCACAAAGTTTTAGATGATCTAATTATGTTTTGTAACAAATATATTTTATTAATTATTTTCTGTTAACTTAGTTGTTTCATAATTTGTTTTCTCTTAGTTTATGGTTGTGCTTGTAGTTAAGTTCATTAGACAAACACTCTTGTTGTTTAGGATAATGTTTTCATAGTTTTACTTGTTCTTCAAAAGTAATTCTTTTTGCTAGTAAAATATTTACTAAAATCCTTTTGATTATTTTACCTTGTTTTTGTTTTGTTACTAGTTGTTGTAGAGGAAAACTACCTTAGTTGTTTTTATGAAAACTTTCTTGGCTTTGAGTTTTGTCTTAAGTGTTTCCTTCATCAACCTTGTTGCTTTTGTTCTTGTGTTACATTGTGATTGTCAGTTTTGATTGCTAGAAGTGTTTGCTTATGAATGCAATGTTTGGTATATAAATTTTTTCATCGGAGAGTGACGTATAGTCTATCAAGTTATTTCTGAGAGCAATCTTTCTCTTCATCAACAGTACAGGCAAGTTCACTTTGACCATCTTTTCATACCTACGTTTTATTGCATGTAGTGACATCATTCAACATATCCCTCCCGTAGTGTTATTGAAATTCTTGTAGTTGAGTAGAATGCATGAGGTAGGAACCCACCACTGGTTACTAAAGCCCCGGGAACGCTAGTTAGTGCAATGCTATGCTAAAGTAGACGGGGTCTGGTATGAGTGTTCGTGAGTGGTGTGAAGAAGGACTCCACGTCAAAACGACGACTTCATGAAGACATCTTCAAGTCCTGCATCTTCAAGACCTCAAGACTTCAAGACTCGAGAAGACAAGTTTTCAATACACACTACTAGGTGAAGGATGGTTGATTGGGCATCCCTGGAGAAACCAGTGGATGGCCGGGATGCATGGAGAAGCGCCATGACATCTTGCGGAAAGCTTCACCCAGACTCAAAGAGAAGGATGAATACTTCATGCCCGGAAGCTTACCTGTGTAGCCACAAGTCATTATGGGCTCTGGCTTGGTTGATCTTTGTTGTGACTCTGCTGGGCAGTGCTACGAGATGTAGTCGACGTTAGGATTGGGATGGGCACTGTCGGACAGTCAGGGAAGCACTCTGAAAGACCATGTTTCTTTCATCCTGTTCTCAAACACCAGGCAGTGCGAGGACTTACCAGGAGGGAAAGAATCTTGTGGGTAAAGTACACAACACTCTGCAGAGTTAAAACCTAATCGATTAGCCGTGTCCCCGGTTACGGACAATTTGAGCTTCTAGACTTGGATCTATCTCTGAACTCTCAACACTGGACTGATAACTAATTGTGGGCAACTTATGATACTTATGGGCATTGAGACATTGGTTGGCGGAACCATGTCATGATAAATAACTCCATAGTGAAATTCCTGATATTCCTTTGTTGTAGGAAAATAAAATCAGCTTTTACGCAAAACTCAGACACAGAGCCACAAAGCCTTTGCATATAGAATAGTCTTTATTTTTCTGTTCTACTATGGTGATCTTGCCAGTACATTCAATGTACTGACCTACACGGCTGCAACGTCTTATGTTGCAGATACTCTTCTACGACGGGTAAGAGTACGATTCAGGGTTACGGTCCGCACTCAACTTGCCGTTGGTGTTATTGGGACTCCACTCCCGTTGACTGTATCCACTGCTATTTTAAGGTATATATCAGTTTTACGTTATTTACATGTGATTGCACTTTGATATATACATTGATGTACTGTTTGTGCCAGCATACTGATCCAGGGATGGCACAGAACACACAGAGGCTTGACTCGTTTTGAGTCGGGTCGCTACAAATGTGGTGCTGATCCCAAAGGTGGACAGCCCCGAGGTGATAACTCAATTCAGGCCCATCAGTTTATGTAATGCGGTGTATAAGATCATCTAAAAAATGCTAGCTAATCGGTTGAAGAAAATCCTACCTGAGGTAATATCCCCAACTCAGAGTGCATTTGTACCAGGCAGGTTAATAACTCACAATGTGCTAGTAGCTTATGAGTGTTTTCACGCAATAAAAAAGAAAACCCATGGCTCTAATGGAGTATGTGCAGTTAAGCTAGATATGCTAAAAGCGTACGACCGAGTAGAATGGTTTTTTTTTACAAATGATGATGGCAAGGATGGGGTTTCACTCACAATGGATTGAGCTCATCATAGAATGTGTTTCATCGGTGAGTTACAAAATCAGATTTCATGATACCGAAACAGAAGAATTCATACCAACTAGAGGGTTGAGACATGGGGACTCCTTATCCCCATATCTTTTTCTGATATGCTCGAAAGGACTTTCGAGTATGTTATCCTTTGAGGAAGAAATAGGTGGCATGGAAGGGATTAAAATATCCAGAGATGCCCCATCTATTTCACACCTTTTGTTTGCAGATGATTCTCTCATCCTGATGAAGGCGACAAATCAGAATGCAAACACTCTGAAGAGGGTTCTGGACATGTATTGTGCAAGCTCAGGTCAACGTGTAAGTACCCCAAAATCTAGTATCTTCTTCAGTCCTAATACCAGAGTTAACGAAAGCAAAAGTGTTTGTGCTATTTTGGACATCTTAACTGAAGCTTTGTCAGACAAGTATCTCGGTCAACCAACTATGGTTGGTGTAGATCGGAGCGATTGCTTCCAGCACTTAGTGGACAGAGTACGCATGAGGTTAAAAGGCTGGAAAGAAAATATCCTCTCCATACAAGCTAAACAGATTTTGATTAAAGCAGCAGCGCAAGCGATTCCATCATATGTTGTGTCGGTGTTTAAGCTACCAAAAGAAATCTATAAATCAATTACCGATGAAATCTCGGGGTTTTGGTGGGGTGATGGTGAGGAGAAGAAAAAAATGCATTGGTTCGCGTGGTGGAAAATGTGTGTATCAAAGAAAAGGGGTGGCATGCGGTTTAAAGACCTTCACAACTTTAATCTTGCTATGTTAGCAAAGCAGTGTTGGCGATTACTCCCAAACCCTGATTCTCTGTGTGCACGAGTTTTGAGTGCAAAATACTACCCCAATGGAGATATATTGAAAACGGGTCCGAAGAAAGGAGTTTCTTTTACATGGCAAAGTATTGTAGCAGGAATTCAAACTTTCAAGAGGGGATGTATATGGCGAGTAGGCTCTGGTTCACATATCAACTTGTGGGAAGAGCCATGGATACCCTCAAGTGCGAATAGGAAGCTCATTACACCTAGAGGTAGAGTCATGTTAAAAAGAGTGGATGAGATAATTGATCCGCATACGGGGCATTGGGATGAGCAACTTATTCGGGGCATACTCTCACATGTCGATGCACATAGAATTATGCAAATTCCCCTTAATGTGGAAGCGGTGGAGGACTTCGTAGCATGGCACCACACAAAGGTCCGGTACCTTTTCTGTGTGATCGGCATATCATATCGAATTTGAGCATCAATTTGGACATCACTCAAATTGCAACGACCAGGTAGTGTCTGCTTGAATGGAGTATGGAAAGATCTGTGGAATCTTTGGCTCCTAGGGAAAGTTAAGCACTTTGGCTGGAAAGTGTTGAAGGGAGTTTTGCCTTGCTATGGGCTTTTGGCCAGTAGACACATACCACTGATCCCGCAGTGCCCTCTCTGCAGTATCGATATTGAGGATATTCAACATTGTCTATTTACATGCACTCGTGCGTATGCAATCCGGAAAGAGTTGGGGTTATCGATAGAGATAGATAATGCGGTCTGCCAAGCCTGTTCTGGCTCAATGAATCTAGATCTCTTGTTTCAGGTACATTCTACAGTGCATGATATTCGTACTGCCGAGTTAATCTTGGTGGCCATGTGGTTCATTTGGTGGCAGAGGAGACAACATACGAAGGGAGAAACTGTCATGCTGACAGAACAAGCAGCAATATCATTTCGGGTCTTAGCTACAAATTTCGTACGATCAAACACTCCAAACCAGGCGGTGCGGAAGAAGGATCATGTATGGAAGAAACCGGAAGTGGGAATGGTAAAAATAAATGACGATGCATCCTTTTATGCAGACAACTCTTCAGGTGCATGCGGTGTCATTGCCCAGAATGATCAAGGAAAAAATTTAGGCGCAGCAACACAGTTGTTACCCCATGTGGCCAGCATAGAGGAAGACGAACTGGTTGCTATTCGGAGTGGACTGAACTTAGTGGCAAATTTGGGATGCACAAAGTTGGTGATTGAATCTGACAGTATGCATGCACTAGGTGCAATTTCAGATCCTAATGCTTCTATGGAAACAACAGTGCCTATCATAGCGGAGTGCTCCCTATTGTCAGTGAAATTTGCTAATACTATATCTTTTGATCACTGTAGCAAATAGGCGAAATCAATAGCGGGTGCGCTTGCAAAGCATTGTATTAGCACTAGAAAGGCTGGAGTGTGGGAAACAAATATCCCTGACTTTATTCTTCATCTTTATGTAAACGACCTGGCTATTATTTGATGTATAAAGTTATTATGCTATAAAAAAAGGAATGTCTAGAGGGTCAACGAGAGCAAGCAGGGACACACCACACGGGATGCTTCTGTCTCACAAACACACCATGCATGATGCTTCTTATCCCCCCATCAATCGTCCGCACGTCCCTGACAAGAAATTCAGAACCAAGGAAGACGATCTTCACTAACTAGCTAGCCCAGGTAGGATTCCCCTTTGGTCCCTTCAGATTCTGGTCCCCCTACCTTAACCATGTCGACGAACAGGGGGGTGCCACTTTCGCATGACCAGACCACTAACTGGGTCGGCAGAAATGGTAGCATGGCAATCTACCAGTTCATCGCCTCCGGTCTCCCTTGGACCCCCAACCAATCAGCCATTCCCGGTGGACCTGAACACATCCAAGCTGAAGCTGGTGGCGGTGGGGGTTTTGACGGACACACGACGCCTCATGTCCCCTTCAGGCTTCAGGAGGGGGGGGGGGGGACGCTGCCCGGAGCTGGGAGGGTCATGTCGCCAGCCATGATGGAGCTAATCCTCTCTAGATGTGCAGCATCAGCACACTCATGTCACAAACACACCACAAAGTAATGCTGCGCCCACGATCCGATGGTACCGCCGCAGTGAAGTGCCAACGAACGACACAGCAAAATTCAGTCCATGGCTTGTATGGTATGGGCTATGGGGGGAAACTCTGTCGACGATCGAGCCATGTGCGTGTGCACTGATTTCCCAGGAGATTGTTCATCAACCAGGCGTGTCTGTTAATATATTCGGCTAGCAAATCCAGGAGCACACCACTGATTGGTTTCGTTTCAGCTAAGCATCGCGCGTTGCCCTGTGCAATTTTATCTTGATATCTTGACTCGAGGGTTTGCCGATGGCTGGCCAGGCCTGCTGCTTTCATAATCACACCTAAAGCAAACTCTACACTAGACAAGCACGCGGACTGAAACCATGGTGGCATGAATGTAAAAAACAAAGAGAGAGGTAAGTCGAGCGCAGTAAAAAAAAACGAAAGGATCAAATTTGTTACTAGGACAGGCTATTGATATGTATAGATGCTAATACGAGGTACAGTTATTCTGTACAACCACTCGTGTACATAGCTCACTGACTGTAATACGCAGCTACTACGCTACCTACGCTATTCACGCGCGGCCATGTCGATGTGCTCGCGCCAGGAAGCAGAGAGGGAGTAAGGACTAAGGAGAGCAGAGGCAGAGGAAGCAGAGCACCACGCTGGATGGCTAAGGTAGGCTAATGGCAGATCTCCATGGAGAAGTCGGAGTCGAGAAGCTCGGCGATCATCTGCTCCACATGCTGCTCCTCGAGGAGCGTCCCGACCCATCCCGTCGAGGGCGGCAGCGCATGGGCGGCGCCTGGCGGCATTGCGGCCGCTGCGGCCGCCGCCGCCGAGGCCGCCGCGGCGGCGGCCTCCCTCTGCCGCTGCGCCGCCTGCACGGACGCCATGTTGAACCGGTGCAGCTTCGCGACGAGGGCGGTGGAGAGGAACGAGGACGCCACGGCCGTGGTGGAGGCGGCGGCAACGGCGGGGAAGTTGGTACGCGCGCGCTGGCCGCACATGATCCTTGCTGCCTCGTCGTACGCCCGCGCCGCGTCCTCCGCCGTCTCGAACGTGCCCAGCCATATCCTCGTCTTCCTGCAACGCCACACCGTCGTCACCGTGAGCCACGAGCGATCAAGAACCACCGTAAGCGCATCGATCAGACAGATCGTGTAGTGCATGGGCTAGATAGGTAGGTACGCACAGGAGAGGGTGGCGGATCTCGGAGACCCAGGAGCCCCAGTGGCGCTGCCGCACGCCGCGGTACCGCTGCTGCGGCCGGGCCATTCGCCCGGCGACGGTGCCGCTGCCTCTGCTGACCGCCGCCACCGGGAACGGGTCCGCGCAGGCCTCCGTCTTCGTCTTCGTGCCCCTGCCGCGGCTGTGTGTGCGCGTGCGGGGAGGCCGGCGGAGAGGCCGGAGAGCGGCCGAGCAAAGCTTGGCGGGAGCAGGAGGGGAGTGCGCTGTGGCGGCGGTGCGTGAGCCATGGCGCGGGAGGTATAAATAACGAGGGAAATTAAAGTGCAACGGAGCTGCGGAAGTGGGAATCTGCGGGATGTTTGGATGGCTGCTCGGTGGACCCCACGCGAACGACTGAGCGCTTCCGACGGCGTTGGGCGCATGTTCGCCGGGCCCGCGGAGGATGTCGTCGGGCCCACCCGATATCTTTGTTTAGCTCGTTTTGGCTTGACTATTCTTCTTCCTGCGGCCACTCTCCAATCTCCGTGCATGTGGCCTTGGTTCCTTTATTATATGCACACACAAAAAAAGGCTTGGGTTTGGAATCGTGCATGGTTGAAATTTGAATTTTCACATTTCAAATGCTTCCCCAGCTCCTACTATTACCATGCTACTGCCATGCAATCTTCACATGCAAAAAGAAAATAATGGACGTGCGTTACCTCTTCCTTCCCCTCTCGCAAGGCGATTAGGGCAGAGTCTTCCTCCCATCGATCCCCACAAGGGTGGCCGTGGTTTGTTTTCTCTCAGCCTACCGCTCTAGCGGCCGGTGGTTGGAAGAAGAATCCCAATGCCTCATATTTGGATAGCAGAGAGATTTAGTCTTTGTAGTGGCGGCGTTTGGACAGATAGCAACGATTCATCTTTAAGTTGGTCTTTCAGGCTCCAAACCTCTTTGAATTTGTCCACCGGTACATACTAGATGAAGCCCTATCGTAGATTTCTAATGGTTTCTTGATCGAAACAGCGAGGTTAGGGTTTCTCGCTGTGAGTACATGATGACGAGGTGAACAAATTCTTTGGGTCGATTGGAGGGTTTAATGACAATGTGTGCGACTTTGTGGCACTAGTCCTTAGGGTTACTTGCACGACTTCAATGTTGTCGTCAACAAGGTATGGCCAGCTTCGACATGGGAGCGACAATAACGACGTGTCGACGGCTCATTTTGACGACAGGAGTGTTCGGTCCAAAGACCTTGGTAATTTTATATTAATGTCTGGGATGTTTGTATTTCCGACGAATCTTCATAAAAGACTTGAGTCCTTTTTGGAAGAAAAGAACGTCCACCTTTTCCAAACTACTGTACTAGGTTGACTCTTTTCCTTTTTGTTTTTGCGTCATGTCACACGCGGAATGAAGATGAGCTGAGGCAACTGTTATGTGGGACCAGCTAGACTTTATCCTATCACAAATACAAATAAATGATTACTCACATGTAGATAGATAGATATCAGTGCACGGGTTTTCCTTCCCCTGTTCCCGTCTATACACGCCCTGCTCTGCTACAGAGTACAGACCGGGCATGGCGTTTTCTGCGGCCATAGCTAGGTTTAGAATTTTAGGAACGTGCACGCCGGACAAACAAGCTCACATGCATGCAGGTGCAGCACCATGCATGCAACCGGAATCCGGCGTACTCGTGCTATCCAGAAAACCGCATACGATCGAGATACCTATGCAGGCCTAGCTACTGAATAGTGCATCACATGACACGGCACATGTGATCGAGCTCCCACGCCCTCTAGGTAGCTCGTACAAGCATATGCTAAGAGCATCTATAATCAGACTTTTAAATTTATCTTAAATGTTGGATAAACCATCCGATTACTTGTCGATAAAAAAGTGATCTAGACAGACTCTTTAATCAGGCCCAAACACACGGGTTGACCGGCATCTCACATATCCAACAAAAATATCGGGTGGATATGAGGCGCCCGGGGGCGTCCGTCATGACAGTCCGACGTCGTGGATTCACGCAGAATCGTTCGGAAATCCGGCAGTCCGAAGACGTCTCCTCTGGTAGGGGGTGTGAACACCACGTGGCGCAGGTTTGGCTCGCCGTCCAAGGTCAAATCCGGCTATTTAAGCGGGTCGACGTCCTCTAGCCGTATCATGTCAACCTCCTCCCTCTCCTCGTCGTCAGCCCGAACCCATTCACCTCCTCTCTCCCGCTCGGACGCTCTTTTCATGCTCTCCGACGGCATCATGGTCCGGACGAAGATAATCACCTACGCCATGCTCACGCCGGATACCAGATCGAGCAGGAGATTCGAGCGAGGCGCACCACCCCACATCGTTGTTGGGCTGCCTTCGGAGTAGCCGGAGCCGGAGGAAGAGGAGCAAGCGGCGGAGGAGGAGGGAGAGGAGCAGCTGCCGACTTCGATGGAGATGGCAGATCCGAAGGACGACGAGGAGGCGAAGAAGCCGGGACAGGAGCTGGCGCCGGCTCCAGTCTTTGACATGGAGCAGGCAGAGGCGGAGTTCGCAGTCACTAAGCGGACGAGATGGTGGAGCAGCATGCCATCCCGAAGTCCATCCAGGATGAGGCTTATGTGAAGGCCAACCGGCGAACGACGATTCATTCGATAGGAACAGACGACGCCCGACGCCCTCATCAACGAGTTCGAAGCGGAGATGGATGCGGAGGCCGACGCAAGAGCTGGACATGCGGTTGCCGCCCATGTACCTGCTGGAATTTAATCTAAACATGGGTCAGCCCAATAGCATTTTTCAGAATTCCTAATAAATCCTAGAGGCCCACTAAGCCTATTCGTACAAGGCAAGAGGTGGGACAAAAGTTTAGTCCCACATTGCTAGTTTAGTAGGAGTTGGGCCTCCTTATAAGGGAGGATGTTTCCCCACATGTATGAGCATGAGAACAAGAGGGACATACACGTGCGCTCCTCCTCCGCCGCCAGCCTCGCCATGCCTCGTCGCGCCGCGCCACGGGTTGCAGGGATGAGCCGAGCCGATGTCCAATTTTTTGCCACGCCCGACTGGTATATGAAAGGTCACTCAGGAGCCGAAAGGCTTTGTTGTAGTGGAGATTGAATACGAACGCTTCACCTTTCGTCTGTTGCCTTTTCGTTTCGTCTCTCTCTTTTGCTTCGCTGCCTGTTCGTTTCCTTCTCTTGTGCCTATAAAAGGAAGGTCGCTCCTCTCCAAAGAGATACACCAGAACTTCCTCTTCCTCACGCCATCGGGTTCCAATCCCTGAGCTGCTGCAAGTTCCTTCCCCATCCCGGCTTGCGGCGTGCACCGCATGTCGGGACAGTAGGCCTCTGAAACCCCACCACTTTGAGTCATGTACATGAGAAGGGTGATAAGGTTTTTGGGAAGCACTCTGCACGACTATTGGCTTCTTCATCACGGACGCCGACGATCGTTTTCCAAACGACGATTTCTTCCCCGACGTCAACAACCTCTTCGACGACATGACCGGTAGCGACGTCAACGCCAATCCTGCTGCTGCCATCGCTCAGTACGTATTCATGTTTTTCCTGTTCGAGGTTCTGCTAGAGATATTTTGCCTAGTTTCTTTTTTACATATGTTTCGGTATAGTTCACATGTTCACATAATATTCATCTACTATCCTGTAGTTTCCCTAATAAGTTTTGTTTCCCTTATTGTGGCATACTCTCCTCTAAGTCGCATGATTAGTGTTGCCTTTTTTTACTAAGATATTGTTTTATCTATTGTTTATTTCATTTAAATCATTCGATAAATTGCTCATATTTCCAACAGTACCCACCGCTGTACACGGAGATAGTGGACATCTCCGACAAGGACTAGGCTAGTTAATCTACGTGGTACATATTTTTTTTCATGTTTTTGTATGCATTTAAGATTTATAGCATGAGGTATCCGGATACAGTTAAGCAAATACGAAGCTTGACCGATCGGTATTCACGAACGCGTCTCAACGCATCCACATCCACGGATGTTTGATGATTCGGATTTGCCTACTCCAGTTTTACATGCTCTAACGTGACGAGAGTGCTAGAGCTAATCAGTGGGCAGTGGCAATCAAGGAGGAAGAACTCAGAAAATCTAATTGTTAATCATTGTTAGTAAAATAAAATCTCGATCTGGGCCTAATTAATCACTGCAAAGTACCCCTCGGTGCGTAGGTCGATCAATGGTTGGTTGGTAAGCCGGAACACGCAGATCGGAGGAAGAACATGGAGTCCACTCGATCGCATGGCCACTGGCCTACGCCGATAGACGGCGCGGGCATGCGTGGATAGGCTTCGCTAGCTACCCGCCCTCCACATGCGCACTTCCTCTGTGCATGCATGCATGCATGTGTGTGTGCGCGTCGACGGACGTCACCTAGTGGGAAAAGGTCAAGCGAGGCGAGCTGATTGCGCGCGCCCGCGCATGCATGGCCGGGACACGGGCGGCTCCAGGCACTTCTCTAGCTAGGCACTGATCAGCAGTTGCAACTTGCAACGTAGTTGTAGTAGACGGTAGGAGTTGCTCAGCTCATGTGCACCACCACCACTAGTAGTCCACTAGAATGGCAAGACCACTGACTTTTCAAGCGCTTGCTGCCGGGAGCGCTAGCTTATAAGTGATTTCATCAACACTGGCGTACGCTGATGGGACATAGATAGAAATAGATTTCGAAACTAGCAGCTACAGCCTACCATAATATATATAAGAGTACTCATGTATAGTATAAGGACGCGTTTGGTAGGCTCCATCAAGTCGAGCCAGGCTTTGACGGACTAAATACTCGGTTGTTTGGTTACTTGGACCGAATATAGAAACTGGATTGCACGAAACTTAACACGCTCTAGTCAGGCCTGCAGAAAACGCTCAGATCGACCGTCTTTTTCATATACAAGCTTGATCTTATACAATTTACACTACCGATACTAGTAGAAAAAAGTTCATTTGTCCCGATTCGTAAGGCACATTTGTCTCGGTTCTGAAACCGGGACTAAAGGTCGGGACTAAATCCCAAAACATTTAGTACCGGTTCGCTTACCAACCGGGATAGAAGGGGCTCCACGTGGTCGGTGCTGGGAGCCCAGGCAGCGGAACCAAAACCTTTAGTCCCGGTTGGTAACATCAACCGGAACCAAAAGGCATCCATGCATCAGCATCTAGCAGTTGCTGTTTTTTTTAAAGGGAGGGGGCAGGGGGTTTTGGACGGTTAATTCAGAGGTTTTATAATGTTTTAGCTAGCTAATTGATAGAGAAAAGTGTCATCTCTTTCTCCGTGCTTGGTCGACGCTAGCTACTATAGAGAGAACTCGACACGCTAGGTAGTAAGCAAATGAATGAACCATTAAGTACAGAAGATCGTCATGAACATATAGAGATAGAAGTGATCGACCTCTCTTTCTCCGAGTGATTGGTCGTATAACAAGTTTTCGTATATATATCCGACGCTACTAGCTACATATATACAATATAAGATCTCTTACAATTCCTAACATCTAATGTCAACTTTCAGATGGTATTCTCCGGCTTTATTTATGACGTGGTCAAGAAAAAATCCCGCCAATTCTTCTTGAATTGCTCGTATGCGATCATGTGGTACGAGTTCATCCCGCATCTGCCACATCTAATTTGAAGAAGGGGGTCAATACATATATATGGTAATAAAATAAAATTGTGAATATTATTGCTTACGCACTTGAAATTGTTTTTCAGAGTAGCCCCGCTTAGGGTCATCGCGTTATAGATAAACTCGCAAACGTATTATCCACATAAATTATTTCCGGTTTCCTGTCACAAGCACTTTACGAGAAATAGAGTTCAATCAAACTGATAATCAAGCATGATAAATGGTATTGATGAAACTAGAATCAATGGGAGATGCGCGGAACTAGCTAGTAGTACTTACTTTCGGGTGTGTAAATCGCAGCTCCCCCGATAGTGCCAGAACAATTGTTGTGAACTTTTTCCAAACCCTGTCAGACAAAGAAAATAATTACTTGATATCAGGAAATGAACAAAGTTGCGATATGGTGTGATAATGATCGATTGAACTTACTTCTGAAGAATTTTAGTCATGTCTGCATATTTCTGGGATCTTTTCGTTTTGAATCTAAGACGGTTACTATTCCCTGCTCAAGCTGAATCTCTAGCAGAATAAAGTGGGAACTGCGCACGCATGCATAACTCATTAATTACATTACTATAAACCTCGAATAATAAGGGAAACCAAATATGCACAAGACCGTAACACTCACTTGAAGTTATAAGGAAAGAGTATTGTCCCGTTGTTTTGATTTTTAAGCAACGATTGTAGCAAGTTGTCCTCGGTTTGTGTGGGATACTTTTGAAAATTATACTCATGTATGACATTTGGGTTAATGAACCCAATGTCATAGATTTGTGCTTTTCTGCATTCGACGATCTTCAATCTGTATAATATAGTAGTGAGAATAATTATATATACATGCAATGAAAGAGCTGACCTATATACATAGAGAGACTTAATTACAAAAGTAGTACTTACAGACAGTAGCAAGTCACGATTGTTTTGTCGAGGGCCTTTTGATTGTATAACTGCAATATCTCCTCAAATTCAATATTCAACGGTTCCATTCCAACAAGGTCGTGCCTCTCTTTAACTCGCAGTATCAAAGAATCCTTCCCAGACTCGCGGCAGGTTTTCATGTACCATTCATGGAATTTTCGCATCATCGTTGTTAGAGGAGGAGGGTCAGGTTTGACGAGAGGCCGCCCGTGCCAGTAACGGAATTCGTCCACCTCCAACGGCTTAAACTGTACATCGTCGCTCAGGTAATCACCAGGTTTGGTACCGGGCACCATCCCCGGATGATTAGTGACGATATCGCTAGACACCTTGAGTGGGGGGCACGATTGGTTCGCCTGTTCGCCGAGCTGGGGAATTTTTTTTCCCACTTCTTTGTTTTTCTAACCTTGCATCACTAGAAGTACTTCCTGACCGTCACGCATCTTGATATGTGTTTTTAATACAGCGGTCAAAGTTGGAATCCGGTGGAGGCGGTGGTGGTCGCTTCAGGGCATCGATAATGCGCATCGCTTTCACCAGATCTATCTTCTCCTTCGAAGGTGGAGTTTTCTTTGCAAAATGGGCCCTCAATTCGGCCTGACATATCTCCTCGTTTTCAGACTCGGTCCTCTTATATGGTAACTTTTCCAGAGGCTTGAGAGATGGACCGTATCTGTATCCCCTCCTGCCTATGCTTGTACTGCTAGCCGCCGGAGCGGTGGCGGCTCCCTTTCGTCGTTGCTTACTAGGCGCCGGAGGAGCCGGAGCGGCGGCGGCTGTCTTTTGCCGTTGCCGAGAGGCTGACGAGGAGGCATACTGCTTCGACGTGCCGGAGTAGGCAAAGGAGGAGGCGGAGTGCCCCCACGCGTCGGAGGAGCTGGAGAAGGAGGCGGTGTGCCCTGATCACTCGCCGGAGGAGGAGGAGGAGGAGGAGGAGGAGGAGGAGCCGGAGTGCCCTAATTCGCCTGAGGAGAAGGAGGAGGCGGAGGTGTCCAGTTTGGAAGGTTGATGTACTCCTTCTGCCATAGACATGTACTCCTCAGGGCACGAACCAACTTATTTTCTCCTTCACCTGTACAGTGGTCAAGCTCGAGCTCCTCAAATTCCTTCATTACTTCATCCACCATCACAACAGCATAGCCATGTGGAATCGGACGGCAGTGAAAAGTTCCGTTGGGTTGAGGAGGTGCAACAGAGCCAACAGCCGCCTTGAAAGTGAGGTTCCGTCATTTCGTTATAAGCTCGCAATGTTGAGCCTCCGTGATAGTATCCACGAGGTAGCTAGGAGACGTGAAGTCAGGCTGAACCGGCTCCGTGGAAACGACGTTGCTTCTCCGCTGAGATGGCAGGGTAGCTTCTGGGGTAGCTTCGTGCCACTAAGATGGTTGGTCGATAGCTCGCTGGCTCTCAGCTTCCTCTAGCTTTTGTAGTCTTGCATTGAGCTTCTGAATTTCGCTCAGCTCTGCTTTCCTCTTTCTCTCCCGGCTTCTGTAACCGCCTGCGTCGAGAAACCCAACCTTCCATGAAACGGAGCCTGGTGTGCCTCGTGTTCGTCCAGGGTGCTCAGCATTCCCTAGGGCCTTAGTCAGCTCGTCCTTCTCTCTGTCGGGAATGAACGTCCCTTCCTGCGCTGTGGTGATATACTTCTAAAGCTTGTTCATGGGTATTGCAAGTTGCTTGTCTGTCTAGCGGCACTTCCCTGTTTTAGGGTCCAAAGTTCCCCCAACCCCGAAGAACCAAGTCCTTGAACGGTCTGGCCAGTTCGATGTCTGTGGTACGATGTTTTTAGCAATCAGGTCATTCTCAACTTTGTCCCACAACGACCGGGATTTGAGGTAGCCACCTGACCCTGTGTGATGGTGATACTGCTTCTTTGCAGCATTGACCTTGTTTGTCTCTGACATTTTCTTACTCTTGTCTGATGTCTTGTAGTCCACAAATGCGGGCCAGTAATCTCTTATCTTCTCAAATCGGCCGGTGAATTCTGGAGTCTTCCTTTTGTCGACAAACTTTGATTTCAACTCATTCTTCCACCTCCTAAATAGATATGACATCTTCTTAAGAGCACACGCCTTGACCGGTGGCTCTATAACTAGCTTATTCGAATCCTCCTCTGGCGGTAGGGTGAAATTTGCCTTCAGCGCGGTCCAAAGATCATCTTTCTGTCTATCGGTGACATAACCACCTTTAGGGGCGCCGTCCTTAGGCTTATTCCATTGCTTGATGCTAATCGGGATATTGTCCTTTACAATAGCTCCACACTGAGCAGAAAATGCGTTCTTGGTCCGCTTGGGTTCAATCGGATGGCCATTATTCGCAAGTGCTGTGATTCATGAACTTTTCATCCTTGCGCAACCTCTTCTTCGGTCCTCGTCTCGTTACCGAAGTTTGGCTCGATCCGGAGGGCTATAAAAGAAGAAAGAAGAGTTAATTAATATATGTACATACCAAAAGAATTAATGCATCAATTAGCTAGTCAGCATAGGCTTAATTAATATATATACCTCGCCGGACTTTGCAATAGCTCCCTCCTCCGATCGGTCACCGGAGCCATCATCATGGTCTCCTTCTTCCTCCGACATTCGGTCACCGGAGCCATCATGGTCATGTCCTTCCTCCTCCATTGTTCGATCACCGGAGCCGTCATAATCCTCTCTTTCCAGACCATCGGTGTCGTTGAGAAACGACAAGATATCATGTCCGTCGTGGATTGTGTCCCCCAACAACTGTTCTTGTTCTTCGTCTCTTGAATCCATAGTTTTTGCAAATATTACAACATGGCAATTAATATACAAACATGAATGTCTGACGTCCGGACCGCCTCTCTCATGAATGTCTGACGTCCGGACTGCCTCTCTCATGAATGTAAAACAAGGGATTCTGTTAAACTTTAAGGGATTTAATTAACAAAATGGCGCCATTCTGAATGTGCAGAAAATGGTCCATATTTTTCCTGATCTCATCTACCCTTCTATATGTCACGTTGTATAGTGTCAAAGGATTCAAGAAAACCAAGGCTTCATCATTAGCCGGAAGTAACAGGCACATATGATACGAAGCTCTCCAAAATTGTTTTGTAACGGAGTCCCGGATAGGATAATTAATTAGCTTTTTGGTATGAAGTTCAGCAAGAGCCTTCCGAATATCGCTAGTTGGTCGGGTAGGGACGGGGTAGATCGATAACGACGCTCTTTCTTCTAGGGTTTGGGTGGCCTCGATAGTTGGTCGGGTGAGTGGACCGCCTCTATCTCATGCATGTCCGACATCCCCTCTCATGTCGAAGTTATCGGGGAGGGGGTAGATTGACAACGATGCTCTTTATTCTAGGGTTTGGATGGCCTCGATAGTTGGTCGGGCGAGTGGACCACCTCTCTCACTCATGCATGTCCGACGTCCCCCCTCATGTCGAAGGTATCAGGGAGGGGGTAGATCGACAACGACGCTCTTTCTTCTAGAGTTTGGGTGGCCTCGATAGTTGGTCGGGTGAGCGGACCGCCTCTCTCTCATGCATGTCCGATGTTCCCTCTCATGTCGAAGTTATCGAGGAGGGGGTATATCAACAACGACATACATTCCGGATCTGTTGGAAAGCTCTAGGGGAGCCGAGGCCAACGTGATGATAGGGGACCGGGGTGCTCCCGTGGCCTTGTTGATAGATAGAGCCGATGCCAACGTGATGATAGAGCCGATGCCAACATTTTCATTTAACAAAAAACTACCTTCAAAAAAAGACTTGATTCGTCGCGGGTGCTCGATGCGACATGGATTCGGTGGAAAAACTTTATGAAAATGCGGTGGTGGCCAGGTCGGGCGGTTTTCTTTTCCTTCTTCATTTTTACTTTGTTTTTTCTTATATGTTTGTTTTTGTTTTCACTCTACATTTTCGTACATATGAAAAACAATTAAGACTTTTTACATGAACATATACACACATATACATGAACATATATACATATACATGAAATAAAACATATACATGAACATATATATACATGAACATATACACACATGACACATATACACACATGACACATATACATGAACATATATACATATACATGAACAAAACATATACATGCGGCTCACTGGGGGGCGGCGACGGGGAGGCGACAGGGACGGCGGCGGGGACGGGGGCGACGGGGAGGTGATGGGGACGACGGCGACGGGGAGGCGACGGGGACGGCGGCGACGGGGAGGCGACGAGGACGGCGGCGACGGGGCCGACGGCTCGGGGACGCGACAGGGCCGACGACGGGGAGGCGACAAGGATGGGGTCGGCAATAGGGAGGCGATGAGGACGGCGGCTTGGGGAGGCGATGGGGTCGGCGACGAGGACGGCGGCTCGGGGAGGCGACGGGGACGAGGACGGCGGCTCGGGGCAACTGGTAGATGAAACCTGCAAAAATTCCTATATGCTTCTTATAACAAGAAGCATTGGTCCCGGTTGGTGGCACCAACCGGGACCAATGCCCACCTTTAGTCCCGGTTGGTGCCACCAACCGGGACCAAAGGTCTCTTTTCGGTAGCCCAAAGGGCGGGAAGTAGAGACCTTTGGTCTCGGTTGGTGACACCAACCGGGACTAAAGGTGGACATTGGTCCCGGTTGGTGCCACCAACTAGGACGAAATTGCTACATTGGTCCCGGTTGTAGCCACCGACCGGGACTAAATGGTTGGTCCTAGTTGTGGTGGGAGTTTAGTCCCACCTCGCCAAGCGAGGGGCGCTTGCACCAGTTTATAAGCCCACCCCTCCCTGCCTTGTTGAGTTCCTCTCAAATTGAAAATGGATGCCCTTATGTGGGAAATTTTGACCTGAAATCAAACTGAATTTCTGTCTGATCTGATTTCCGGTCGAATTTTACTTACATAAGCGCATTATGTTTATTTTTTTTATTTTTTATGTTATCTAAAGGGATTTCATTTTTTTTAACTTATTCGAACTCCATACTTTTTGTGTGTTCCAAATGCACCATTCAAAGCCACATCATCAATTTTCAATCCTTTCTGACTTCATTTGGTATTTTTCATGCACTTACTGATTTTTTTGAGCTAAATAACCCTGAAATTGAAAAGCACTTCAAATGAGCTCTAAAAATGTTGAAAGTTGGCATGGTATCATCATTTCACCCACATATCATGTGCTAAAAAGTTGAGAGGGTTACGGCAAAAACTGGATGCACTTTGTGTACAAAATGAACAATCTCTTTTGAAGTATCACGGTTTCGGACGAAAACTCATCTGTTACAAATGGATTTCATTTTTTTAACTTATTTGAACTCCATACTTTTCGTGTGTTCAAAATGCACCATTCAAATCCACATCATCAATTTTCAACCCTTTCTGACTTCATTTGGTATTTTTCATGCACTTACTGGGTTTTTTGAGCTAAATAACCCTGAAATTGAAAAGCACTTCAAATGAACTCTGAAAAGGTTGAAAGTTGGCATGATATCATTATTTCACCCACATATCATGTGCTAAAAAGTTGAGATGGTTATGGAAAAAACTGGATGCACTTCGTGTACAAAATGGACAATCTCTTTTGAAGTATCACGGTTTCAGACGAAAACTCATTTGTTACAAAGGGATTTCATTTTTTTGAACTTATTTGAACTCCATACTTTATGTGTGTTCAAAATGCACCGTTCAAATCCACATCATCAATTTTCAACTCTTTCTGACTTCATTTGGTACTTTTCATGCACATACTGATTTTTTTGAGCTAAATAACCCTGAAATTGAAAAGCACTTCAAATGAGCTCTAAAAATGTTGAAAGTTGGCATGGTATCATCATTTCACCCACATAGCATGTGCTAAAAAGTTGAGAGGGTTACGGCAAAAACTGGATGCACTTTGTGTACAAAATGGACAATTTCTTTTGAAGTATCACGGTTTCGGACGAAAACTCATCTGTTACAAATGGATTTCATTTTTTAAAATTATTTGAACTCCATACTTTTCGTGTGTTCAAAATGCACCATTCAAAGCCACATCATCAATTTTCAACCCTTTCTCACTTCATTTGGTATTTTTCATGCATTTACTGGTTTTTTTGAGCTAAATAACTCTGAAATTGAAAAGCACTTCAAATGAACTTTGAAAAGGTTGAAAGTTGGCATGATATCATTATTTCACCCACATATCATGTGCTAAAAAGTTGAGATGGTTACGGAAAAAACTGGATGCACTTCGTGTACAAAATGGACAATCTCTTCTGAAGTATCACGGTTTCAGACGAAAACTCATTTGTTACAAAGGGATTTCATTTTTTTGAACTTATTTGAACTCCATACTTTTTGTGTGTTCAAATGCACCATTCAAAACCACATCATCAATTTTCAACTCTTTCTGACTTCATTTGGTACTTTTCATGCACATACTGATTTTTTTGAGCTAAATAACCCTGAAATTGAAAAGCACTTCAAATGAACTCCGAATAGGTTGAAAGTTGACATGGTATCATCATTTCACCCACATATCATGTGCTAAAAAGTTTAGATGGTTACGGCCAAAACTGGATGCACTTCGTGTACAAAATGGATAATCTCTTTTGAAATATCACGGTTTCGGACGAAAACTCATCTGTTACAAAGGGATTTTATTTTTTTAAAGTTATTTGAACTCCATACTTTTTGTGTGTTCAAAATGCACCATTTAAAGCCACATCATCAACTTTCAACCCTTTCTGACTTCATTCGATATTTTTCATGCACATACTGATTTTTTGAGCTAAATAACCCTAAAATTGAAAAGCACTTCAAATGAACTCTGAAAAGGTTGAAATTTGGCATGGTATAATCATTTCACCCACATAGCATGTGCTGAAAAGTTGAGATGGTTACCACAAAAACTGGATGCACTTCGTGTACAAAATGGACAATCTCTTTCGAAATATTACGATTTCGGACGAAAACTCATCTGTTACAAAGGGATTTCATTTTTTTGAACTTATTTGAACTCCATACTTTTTATGTGTTCAGAATGCACCATTCAAAGCCACACCATCAATTTTCAACCCTTTCTGACTTCATTGGTATTTTTCATGCACACACTGATTTTTTTGAGCTAAATGACCCTGAATTTGAAAAGCACTTCAAATGAACTCTGAAAAGGTTGAAAGTTGGCATGGTATCATCATTTCACCCACATAGCATGTCATAAAAAGTTGAGAGGGTTACGGAAAAAACTGGATGCACTTCGTGTACAAAACGAAAAATCTCTTTCGAAGTATTAGGGTTTGAGACGAAAACTCATGTGTTACAAAAGGCATTTCATTTCTTCACATGTCACTGCAATGATGTAGTTGTGGAGAGAAAGTCTTCACTTTTTCTTCGCTTGTGTCATTTTCTTATTGCGCCGTAACCATGGATAATCTTCATCGTTTAACAGGGTGCTTGGGTCAGCCTTGACTTTGAAGGGAGGAATTTCATGAAACTTTTCATAATCTTCACACATGTCTGTCTTGCCCTCCAATCCCACGATGTCTCTTTTTCCTGAAAGAACTATGTGGCGCTTTGGCTCATCGTATGATGTATTCGCTTCCTTATCTTTTCTTTTTCTGGTATGGTAGACATGTCCTTCACATAGAAAATTTGCGCCACATCATTGTCTAGGACGAATGGTTCGTCTGTGTACCCAAGATTGTTCAGATCCACTGTTGTCATTCCGTACTGTGGGTCTTCCTGTACCCCGCCTCTTGACAGATTGACCCATTTGCACTGAAACAAAGGGACCTTGAAATCATGTCCATAGCCAAGTTCCCATATGCCCACTATGTAACCATAATATGTGTCCTTTCCCCTCTTGGTTGCTGCATCAAAGCGGACACCGCTATTTTGGTTGGTGCTCTTTTCATCTTGGGAAATCGTGTAAAATGTATTCCCATTTATCTCGTATCCTTTGTAAGTCAATACAGTCGAAGATGGTCCCCTGGCCAACGAGTACAGCTCATCAGAAATAGTGTTGTCACCCATGAGACGTGTTTGCAACCAACCGCCGAAAGTCCTGATGTGTTCATATGTAATCCAGTCATCACACTGCTCCGGGTGTTTGGAGCGCAGAATATTCTTGTGTTCATCGACATACGGGGTCACCAAGTTGGAATTCTGTAGAACTGTGTAGTGTGCTTGAGACCAAGAATGCCCGTCCCTACATATTATTGAGTCCGCTCCTAGCGTGCCTTTTCCAGTCAGTCTCCCCTCATACCGCGATTGAGGGAGACCAATCTTCTTAAGGTCAGGAATGAAGTCAACACAAAACACAATGACATCCTCTGTTTGATGGCCCATGGAGATGCTTGCTTCTGGCCTAGCGCGGTTACGAACATATTTCTTTAAGACTCCCATGAACCTCTTAAAGGGGAACATAGTAGAAATACAGGGCCCAGAACGACAATCTCGTCGACTAGATGAACTAGGACGTGCGTCATGATATTGAAGAAGGACGGTGGGAACACCAGCTCGAAACTAACAAGACATTACACTGAATCACTCCTTAACCTTGGCAGGATTTCTCGATCGATCACCTTCTGAGAGATTGCATTAAGGAATGCACATAGCTTCACAATGGCTAATCGAACGTTTTCCGGTAGAAGCCCCCTCAATGCAACCGGCAACAGTTGCGTCATAATCACGTGGCAATCATGAGACTTTAGGTTCTGAAACTTTTTCTCTACCATATTTATTATTCCCTTTATATTCAATGAGAAGCCAGAAGGGACCTTCATACTAAGCAGGCATTCAAACAAGATTTCCTTCTCTTCTTTGGTAAGAGCATAGCTGGCAGGACCTTCATACTGCTTTGGATGAATGCTGTCTTTTTCATGGACACGTTGTTGTTCCTTCCATGCCTCCGGTGTATCTTTTGTCTTCCCATACACTCCCAAGAAGCCTAGCAGGTTCATGCAAAGATTCTTCGTCACGTGCATCACGTCGATTGCAGAGTGGACCTCTAGGTCTTTCCAATAGGGTAGGTCCCAAAATATAGATTTCTACTTCCACATGGGTGCACGTTTGTCAGCGTCATTCGGAACAGATACTCCGCCACGATCCTTTCCAAATATTACTTATAAATCATTGACCATATCAAGTATGTGATCACCAGTACGGAGGGCGGGCTTCTTCCGGTGATCTGCCTCACCTTTGAAATGCTTTCCTTTCTTTCGACATTGATGGTTGGTCAAAAGAAATTCATGATGCCCCAGGTACACATTCTTCCTGCATTTGTCCAAATATATATTGTCGGTGTCATCTAAACAGTGTGTGCATGTGTGGTATCCCTTGTTTGTCTGTATTGAAAGGTTACTGAGAGCAGGCTAATCGTTGATGGTTACAAACAGCAACACATGTAGGTCAAATTCCTCCTGATCGTTCTCATCTCACACACGTACACCTCTTCCATTCCATAGTTGTAAAAGTTCATCAACTAATGGCCTTAGGTACAAATCAATGTCATTGACGGGTTGCTTAGGGCCTTGGATGAGCACTGGCATCATAATAAACTTCCGCTTCATGCACAACCAAGGAGGAAGGTTATACATACATAGAGTCACAGGCCATGTGCTATGCTGGCTGCTCTGCTCCCCAAAAGGATTAACGCCATCTGCACTTAAACCAAACCATACGTTCCTCGGGTCACCTGTAAAGTCGCTCCACTTTCTCTCGATCTTTCTCCACTGCGACCCGTCAGCGGATGCTCTCAACTTCCCGTCTTTCTTACAGTCTTTTTTGTGCCATTGCATCAACTCGACATGCTTTTTGTTTCTGAACAGACGTTTCAACCGTGGTATTATAGGAGCATACCACATCACCTTGGCAGGAACCCTCTTCCCGGTGCGCTGGCCCTCAACATCACCAGGGTCATCTCTTCTGATCTTATACCGCAATACACCGCATACCGGGCATCCGTTCTGTTCCTCGTACTCACCGCGATAGAGGATGCAATCATTAGGGCATGCATGTATCTTTTGCACCTCCAATCCTAGAGGGCATACAATCTTCTTTTTTGCGTACGTACTGTCGGGCAATTCGTTATCCTTTGGAAGCTTTTTCTTCATTATTTTCAGTAGCGAACTAAATATCTTGTCAGATACACCATCGTCTACCTTCCACTGCAGTAATTCCAGTGTGGTACCGAGCTTTTTGTTGTCATCTTCGCAATTTGGGTACAACCCTTTTTTGTGATCCTCTAACATGCGATCAAACTTCAATTTCTCCCTTTAACTTTCGCATTCTCTCTGTGCATCAACAATGACCCGGCGAAGATCATCACCGGGCACATCGTCTGGTTCATCTTGATCTTCAGCTTCCCCTATTGCAGCATCACCATATTCAGGGGGAGGGTAGTTGTCGTCATCTTCTTCTTCTTTGTTGTCTTCCATCATAACCCTTCTTTCTCCGTGCTTGGTCCAAACATTATAGTGTGGCATAAAACCCTTCTGAAGCAGGTGGAAGTGAAGGGTTTTAGAGTTGGAGAAAGACTTCATATTCTCACAGACAGTACATGGACAAGGCATAAAACCATTCTGCTTGTTTGCCTCAGCCGCTTCGAGAAAATTATGCATGCCCTTAATATACTCGGAGGTGCGTCGGTCACCGTACATCCATTGCCGGTTCATCTGCGTGCGTTATATAATAAAGTGTATTAAAAACCATTACAACATATCATGAATAGAGAAGTGAACAATAATAAAAGTAGGAAAATCATACGAGTAAGTATATTTTCTTTTAGCAAGAAGATAAGGTCAAGAGGCTCACCACGCGTGGGCGATCGATGGCGGTTTCAGGACGGGGACAGGACAGGACGGACCGCCAAACCTAGACAAATCTTGACAAAAATGGAGTTTGGACAAGGAGCTTCGAGAGGAGAAAGCTTAAGTGTCGGGGATATACCCTGCGGTATGACCCGGCCTGGCGACTCACAGGAGACCCAGAAAGGACATGACATTTTATTAATGACCCGGCAGGCGGATCACAGGACGACCAAGCCCGAGACCCGGCGGGTGAGCCGGCGCCAGGCGGCTCACAAGAGAAGGCCCAAAGAGAGAAAGACTCCCTGCAGAAGGAAACAAGACCCGGAATAGGATTCTAGAGAGACGAATCCTAATCCTACTCCTAGTAGGACTCTATTTGTAAACCTACCCTCTCCACTTATATAAGGAGGGGTAGAGCACCCCTAGAGGGGAAGAGACACAAGTCCACAAGTTTAGACAAATTAGAGGCTCTCGGGATTAGAGGTAGCAAACAACACCCTTGTAACCGAGAGATCTCCTTCATCATCAATACCAGACAAGCAGGACGTAGGCTTTTACCTCCATCGGAGGGGCCGAACCTGGGTAAACTCCGTGTCTCTTGTTTCCGATCAACCCCTTCAAGCCGCCACGTAGTTGCGTCTTTGCCCCGAACCTAAGTCCGTTCACCCGGACATCTGCCGTGACAAATCCACGACAGTTGGCGCCCACCGTGGGGCGACGCACGGTGGTTTGTGTTCTTGAAGGGATCTCTCCCAAGGATCGAGAAGCACACACTTTTTCGGATAAAGAAAAGCCGATGCCAGTTTGAGATCATGCCTCATCCGAACTGGCCTCATCCGCTCGTGTCCCCGCATGCTGCTCCGCCTCTGTGCACCGCGGCCCCGGCCGTCTCTCGCCTCCATCGCACGCTCAACTCGCCGGGGTGCATTTTGAGCCGCCGCTGGCTTACGCCTCCGACCGCCTCTGCTCCGAGCTCCCCAAGCGGCCAGCTGCACCGTGAGCCGCCCCGGGGCCAGTCTCCCCCGTTGCTACAACCCGTCATTTCAAAAATAACAGGACCGAGCCGCCGCCCCTGCCGATGTGAGCCCCCGCCGGCTGCTGCCGTGAGCCGCCTCCATCTCGTTCTGGTTTGACCGCGGGCCGGCGCTGTCGAGCCGCCGCCGGTTCTGCTGACGTGAGCCACCGATTTCCTCACGCACGAGCCGCCTCCACCCTGGTTCGCACAACCACCCGCGTTGCCGGGTCATAGATGCTAGGCATTTCATCAAACATCTCATGTGCATAGGGGGTGAGCTAGAGCACCACAAAGCTCTCCCCTCGCCGGCCAAAAAAACATAACAGTATGGAGTGCTCTACTTGCTGGCGAGGGGGTATATATATGCATTTCATTGGTCCCAGTTCGTGACTGGAACCGGGACTAAAGGACCCCCTTTGGTCTTGGATCCAGCCACGAACCGGGACCAATGGTTATGGGCCAGGAGCGAGGCACGTTGGTCCCGGTTCGTGTCTGGAACCGGGACCAAAGGTTCCAGACGAACCGAAACCAATGCCCCACGTGGTCCGCCCGGCCCCTTGGCCTCACGAACCGGAACCGTTGTCCCCATTGGTCTCGGTTCGTGATTGAACCGGGACTAATGTGCTGACTCGATCCGAATCAATGTCTTGTTTTCTACTAGTGGGAAAAGATGTTAACGAGGTATGATGCAGCCTACCGAACCAGATTACAGATATAATGGTCCAAAGTCTGTATACATTGAAACAGGCTCCACTAAAACAGGCTTCAATAGGCGAGGCTTCACTGAAAAAGTAAGCAAACACGTCTTAAGTGTTCGATCGTAACTGCAGCCCCAGCCCGGCTGCATATGTATACATGCGAACTTGTCCTGTTAGGCAGCTGCAGTGTGCATGTACGCGGTACGCCACTTCTTTCCTCGTTCGTATTCCACATGGCTGCTCTGCTCTCTCTGCTCTGCCATGCCATGCAATGTTGCACGGACGGACGGACGAACCCATGCTACATGCGTTGGAAATTATAAACCTTATCTTTGGCGTCTCCTCCTAATAAGAGGATGCAGGAAAGAACAGTCTACGATGCACCAGTCTGGATGGCACTTAAACTAACCACGATCGGCTGTCACGCATCGTTGATGCGTGGATGCATGGGTGCACACGTCGGGCGAAGGGCTCGAGTCCAATTGCGCGCGTAACCGGCCAGCGTGAGATCGATCGACTTGATTGGTGCAGGTGATCAGCCTGACAATGACATGCATATATGTAGCTAGCCATGTTTCGGGCTAGCTAGCCAACTAGCCATGTTATGTGTGCTGCCAGCTAACATTCTACCACGATCGGGAACGGGCAATAGCGCAAGCCATCTGCAATCGCCTTTCGTATCCGTCTCAAAAATATTCGGTCAGGCTGCTACGAAATTCCGATTCAACCGGATATCTCACACCTTAAACGTCCGAACTAACCGGTGTCTTTCATATCCGGCTTAAATATGAGACAAATATTGAGTGTTCGGACGTGTCCGTCACGTCAACGATGAGGCCCCCACACGGGCTCGTTCGAAAACCTGGCGGTCCGACGCACACCTCGTCCGTCGCCGCGGTATGAACGTCGCGTGACACCTCTCCAGCTCGCCGCTCGAGGCCAAATCCGACTAATTAAGTCAGCCGGCGTCCTCGGCCTTAGCACATCCACCTCCCCCCTCTCTGTGCCGCCATCCGAGCCCGTTCACCTCCTATCCTATGCTCTCTGGCATCGATATGGTCCGACATAAGATCACGACCTACGCGATGCTCACGTCGGAGCGCCGGATGCAGATCAAAGCGAAGATCCAGGCTAGGCGCGTCGCACTTATAGCTGCAGGTCTACCTTCGGACTCGCCGGAACCGGAGGAGGAGGAGGGAGAACAGCTGCCGGAGCCAATGTAGGTGGCGGATCGGAGGAGGACGAGCCTGCTCAGGGGTTCAACATGGCGGAGGCGGATGCGGACCTAACAGTCGCCCAAGTCGAGAAGATGGTGAAGCAACAGGTCATCCTGAAGTCCATCCAAGATGAGGTGGAGGTGACCAACCAAGAGCTCATCTAGCAGAAGGAGGCCGAGGTCGACGAGCTCGACATGGAGATGACGATGAAGGAGGCTGAAACGAAGCAGTCGGAGGAGGCAGAGTTGTAGCTGTCACGCATGTATCAGCTAGAGGGCACGGAGATAGTCGACATCTCCAACGAAGAGTAGCTACATAGTATGTAGTTTTTTTTATTTTACATGCTTTTGTATTGATATAAAAATCAATGTTGAGGATATCGCTTATCGCTATCATCTCGGTCAGCTGGGGATTAGAGATTAATCGGAAATCGTCCGATTAATCAATTTTATCGGTTGACTATTAATTGGTTATTTTTTTGCAAAATCCTAGGTTGACAACACTGAAATATGCTATATTTAACATCAAAATATATTCGACAGAAGTGTTACCTTGTTTTCTAGCCTCCGAATCCTCATATAATGACAAATAAAATATCAAAATAGTACATATTGCATAACAGAATCCACAAAAACACAAATAAATATAATTTTTGTAAACATAATGCCTGATTTATCGAAAGATTCTCCATAAATTGCTTGTCAAAGCGATAAATCGGCCCAAGGATAAACAGTGAAGATAGGGCATAATCTTATCGGTCACCCACGAATAGTGATAAATCGGACGATAAATTGGTGAATCCAAATATTTTTTAAACAATGATAAAAATATAGTATGAGATGTCCGAATTCAATGATGTTAATTTAAAACGCGTTACGATCTCTTCCGTGAATACGATCCGACGCGTACGAGGAAGGTAGTCATATTTGCCATCCTTCCTTGTAGACGCTCAACTACAACGGACGGACGTGTACTATAGGTTCGGAGAACTGCACGTAAAATGTCTACGTACGAGGACTGTGCGGAACAGCCTGCTGATTACCTAGTTTTGTATCCTCACTAATTAATTAGCTCACCCGTCATTGTCTGGTAGGAATGCTTGTTAGATTGCTTAAGCAAGCTTGTTTATCTTGACCAGATGGATGGATGATTGCTAATCTTCGTAGCCAAGTTACTTAGTTTTGCAATGGTCAAATTAATACCGCTATTAACACCGGCCTATGTATGTATATACTCCTGGACCCCTGGTTTCGCGGGATTGTACTTGACCCGATGGTTGGATCGAATGGGGTCTCTGTCCAATGATTGGGGTCACACCGTCACGATGTCGGCCTGAAACCACTCCTGTGCTGTGCTCCACTACACTTGCGTCCGACGAAGTTTAGTGAGCCATGGCTATGCCGTAGTTTAGAAAACCTCGGTCAAAATATTGCCACCCCTGATTTCAGCCGCACCAGCTAGCTTGTGCCCAAGTAGAACGTAACCGGGAGTTCAAGTCAGTGGACCCTACGTACGCGGCCCATCGTGACAGTGACACGACGCGTTGCTCCACCCTCTGCAAGTCTTGGGAGATTAGGATATCTCTCAGGGTAGCCCGTAGATTTTCTGCAGAGAAGTGACTAGTCCGCGAATACGGACGTGGAAAAACTACATCCAACACTAGGTTTTTTACATTTTAATAATAATTTGAATCAATCGACAAAATTCGTTTAAACACGGTCGGATTTTTTGTAAACATGACGAATTTTATACAAACCAGATGAAAACGTTTACATTTTAAACATATGTTAACTAAAAAGTTAAGATCGTGTGCGCGTACGGTCGCGCGGAGCTTCGCTTCACGACACAAATACGTTACAATAATTTACAACCGGCTGTGACGGATCCCTTTGTCTTCCCCATGTCCGGCAGTCCAATCATCGGATTGCCGGGAGCCCCGAAGGCATATGCTCCAGCGCAAAGGATGGCTCGCTTTCCCATCTCTCATCGAAATGAAACCCCAGGCCGATGCTTCAATGCGAGGGGAAGGGGGTGTAATAGCCTGGCTTATTAAGGATGATAGACTACTCATATCAATAAGGAATTCCTTCTTTTTCGGTCGTCCCGGGTGCGCATGAGTGAGGACAAAATGCGCAGAAAAGACTAGTATTGATATGTGGTGCCAGTCTAGATCCTGCCAGGTGAAGTTTGTGACCCTCGTGGCACACGGAATGATACATGTATCGGACTGGAAGCACAGACGTTTGTGCCAAGAGGGAACATTCCTGTGATCCGACGAGGACGCCGGTTCCTCTGAGTGAAAGGATGATAGACTACTCATATCAATAAGGAATTCCTTCTTTTCCGGGAGCCCATTCGAACAGAACTGTTGGAGTAGTTCTATAAAGTGCGCAGAACAGAACTGTTACAGGGGTGCCTCCGCTACCGTGGAGCCCATGCGGGGTTAGCAATGGTGCTCGTAAGAGCCGTCTTCAATGTGGAGCGGCGCGTTCTACAGCGGCATAAATGCGGGCAGCTGACGCCAGACGAAAAGCACGCGCGGGAGGATGAAGGGTTTTTTGATGGATCAGGAGGTCGTAAAAGTGGGCTTGAGATCGGTCTGGACTTTCGTAAACTTTCTACACGTTTGTCTTCGTTTTACGAGAAAATACATGTCTGAAACGCACCTTGGACCTGACACAGAACTACGTTGGATCGTTTTCGTGGTCCGAATGATTGCGAAAGGTTTGCAAATCCGCATTCAAAATGCCCTTGGTTACCTTCCCATATCTGGAGTTCCCTCGTCTTCTTCTTTTTACCCGTTGCATCCATCCAGATCGAGAGCACGTACTGTTGGGCGATGGACGTGCATGGGGTGCAGCGCACCATGCATGCATATCTGGACAGTGGTCGTGGATCGTCGAACATGGCAGAGACAGCGGCACGTCCTACGTACGCGGAATCGGAAGGCCCGCGCAAGCTGGCCGCGACGGCGACCGGCAAACCGAACTAACGATGAGCCTCTCCAGATCCATCCATCCATCCGGATCGCCAGCCAATCATTGGGAAATTCAAGCTCCTGCACCTCATCCGCGCGCACATGCGAAATGCCGCCAGCCAGCTGCCTCCCTCTCCTGCGGCTCAGGGGCGCGCAGATAGACGATCGGTCGACCAAGGCGGATCGGCAGATCACCACCACGCATGTGGCCGCCGGCGGGCGACAAGTCCATAGGACGGCGACGGCGCGACGGCGGGGCCGGCCGGGGGAGACGACGACGGCGACGCACGGCCTCGCGATCGTCCGGGTGCATGCACGCGTCGGCCTCGGGCTGGTCGTACTACGTGGGCTCGATCACGATTGATCGCGCGCGTACGTCCCGCCGGCTAGCCTCGATCGAGGGAGAGAGCTGCTGTGCCTGTACGTGGTGGTCCTGCACCGCCCTGATGTCCTTGTTTCGTTCCCCTTGTTCAGGCTCTCAGGTGTTCCGAGTCTTTGCTCGAAAATAAAGTTTGCGAGCCTGTGGGCGGCCCCGGGAATCGCGGTACGGTCCTGGGCAGATGCATCGCGAGAGCTGGCCGCGTTGAACGGATTGGAGTGTGGAATCTCCGGGTCCGGGCCTCGGAACACAACATTATGTTATTAGAGCATCTACAACCAGACCTTTTAAATTCGTCTCAAACAGTCAGTCAGGTTGTTCGCTCACTTACCGGTCATTTTTTTGATCCAAATGGATCCCTCAAACGGTATTCCCATATCCAGTCCAAATATGAGGCGGGTATGGGGCGCCCGGACGCGTCCGGGCACGTCCGCCACGTCGGAGCCGGCCCATGCTAGCCCACCCCTACCCCACATATATTCGTCCCAATTCGTTCGTCAGACCAAACCCTAGCCACTTCACTCTCTCCCCTCCACTCCCCTCCGCCACCTGAGCTCTCCGCCGGATTCCGATCATCTCCGGCATGGCGAGCAGCGGATCCGAGTCCTTCAACTCAGTTCCTTCGACCCCGAGCTCATCCCGCACGGCCCCGAGGAGGAGATGGCCATCCGGATTGCGCTCCGCCACGCCCGAGAGGATGCCCATGGACGGCTCGGCTCGGACTACCTTCGTCGAAAATCCATCGCGCCCGCCCAAATGGCGCATGGATCCGGCGTTAGGCAGGCCGCCGCAGCCTCACTGGAGGCCATGCGTTTCGTGTGGCGTCTGAGCGCGCTGGCGGACGCGCAACCCCTACGGTGGCGCGCTGATTTTCGGGACGATGGCATGGCTCTGCGTGGACGCCGTGCAAGGCAGCGGGCACGGGAGACGGTGGAAGCCCTCGTCGCAACAGACCCCGACAAGGCGGAGTCGCATTCTCTGGCGCCTCGTGTGGCGCATCAGTCCGGGCGCCGCAACCGCATCATGGTGGCTGTCGCGGGCTCTTCTCCGGACGGATCCATCATCGATCTGACGTCCATCGGCACCGTTCGGGTTCCGGTCTCCGACGAGGAAGAGCAGGGCATGGGAGACGACGGGGCATCGAGTCCCGTGAGCCAGCTCGTGTCCTGTGCCCTACTCTACCTTGCGGGCGACTGTACCAACACTCTGGAGAGTGCAGCCGGCCGCCAGACATGGCCACAGCGGAGGGGCGAGCTGGGAGCGGAGCAGGACGAGCTCCATTCAAAGATCGGATCACGTTGCATGTAATAATATGGATTTGAGGTTTCTAATTTGAGATGTCCGGATGTGAAATGTGTTTTATGAGAAGTGACAGGTCACTGTCTGCAGATGTGTCCGGACGCGTCCGCGGGCGTTTGATGGGTCGGATTTGCCAAGTCCGGTTGTAGATGCTCTTAAACCAAATGTTTTCATTTTAAAACCATGCTAGACATGTAAACAAACCTACGCAACTATGAGCGTGTAAACTGAGAGTGGCTCGAGATGTTGTGTCCTTTCAGTATCTCGAAAATGTTCATAAAGATGAATATGCATGGGCATTAGTGTTGTGTTATTGTTTAAACAAATATTTACTGTTTAAGAAAGAAATAATATGAGCATGTTTTGTTGCCCGCTGGAGTCCCATGCAGGCTCTGGCTGGCCAAAACGCCACCGACGCAAGCTCGAATGATTGTGGGCAAACAAACACGACCTATGTGTACATGCTCACACAATGTTTAGTGAAGTAGCGACAAGACTGGCAAATTATCAAAGTCGGGGCACATCATGGGCTAAAATACTTCACTTTGTCCTACCGACCATGAGTAAATCACTTTGTTCTACCAATAACAACAAAGGACATGTGTTTGCATAGAAGTCGTGTGAACATAAGCATTGTACAACCATACGGGCAGTGGTGGAGCTTGAGCCAAAAACATCATGGGCTTGAGGGAGGGGGGGGAGGGGGGCAAACATCATTATTTTCAATTGATTTGTAGTAAAAAATAGATCTAATATAAATAAATATAGGCTTAATTTCTTTTGACCTAGGAGGAGGGGGGCATGGCCTAGGTTGGCTCCCACCAAACTCCGCCACGGGAGAAATCTGTTCCACATACTAAGAAGCTAGATCCCCCTCCCTTGCTATTAGCTGCTTTTCTGACCTGCCACAAACTAGGTTTTTGCTTTTTCATACGCAAAGTTATAATACTTTCTGTCCACCCCCATCCACACTTTGATTGTCATGGAATACAATTGGTATATCTGTGGGCTATTGATGAGCATAGGCTAGCTAATCTTGTTGTGGTTAAAAAGCTAGAGCGGGCTAGACATGACTTACATGCTAGTTACCCATATAATCATTCCTAAGTGTGATTTGAGGCAGGTTGAGGAGTTGTTACATGAAAATGAAAAAACTGATGATGAGTTTGATGCCTTGGAGAGTTTACAAACAATGTTCGTAACTCACTCTCAAGAGAAGAACGGAAAAATCAACTCACCTACTCGTGCTAGTGTGGAACTTAAAAAACATAAGGGTAGGACGGAAATGGTTAAGTCCCATGACATGGCTGATATGGGTTTGTAGAGGGATTGGTATTTTGTAAAGTGTTTCTAGGAGAAACTAATTCTAATTATAAAGTAATTTTTTGCAAGGGTTCAAGAAACCCAGGTGCAGCAGATTAGTGACTCATGGTTGAATGTTGTTTCAAACAATTTCAAACAATTTTGGTTTGCTCCAATGAGTAGGTACGGGGAATTACTTTTTAGTGTTAACGAGGATTATGTTGTGGTTTTACACGTGTGGTATGATAGATATTACGTACTTGAGAATTCTTATAGAAAACAGAAAAGGATGGCTTTAGATGGAGATTTATTGATGTTTATGGGGTTGCCCAAGAGGATAACAAGGAGGCTTTCCTGCTATAGCTTGGCACAAGTGTGTCATGACTGCATGACCCTGTTTTCCTTGGGGTAACTTTAACATTGCTAGAAATAGTGACAAAATCTTCTAATGGTAATTTCAATAAATGGTCTATGTTTTTAAATTATCATTGAAACAAAATTACATAATGGAACTTGAGGTAGTATATAATAGGAGATATACTTGGTCTAATGATCATGAAAACCACTACATGAGAAGCTTGATAGAATATTGGTTAACTCTCAGCGGAGTCTGCATTTTCCTTTGAATACAATCATGGCTATTGATTTTATTTATCACACCACTTTATTAATTGACATGTGTGATCATGAAATTAAACCTGAATAATTCAAATTTTAATTGTGTTGGGAAAGAGAAAATCTAAGAAAGCTTGTTCATGTTGTTTGGGACATCCCCTTCAAGGGGAGACACTTTAGATGACTGCCAATGGAGATTGAGAACGCTGAGGCATAAATTGAAAGATTGGAATGCTATTTTTTCTGGCGGGCTGAAGAAAAGAAAGTTTATCTTGGTCGTTCAACTAGAAACTTTAAATGTGTGTGGAGAGATTTATGGTCTTAATGCTTATGACATTCGATAGAAAATTTCCAAGAAGATGGGCTAAAAAACATATTGAAAGATGAGGATATTAAGTGAATGCATAGAGCTAAGGATAAATGGCGACATAACTCGTTATTTACACTTCTCGTATAATGCCACTTTAGGAAAACATACGTCATATTAGCATCCATCTACCATTACGTTGATGATTGGGCATGTTTGCAAAAGGAAATGTGTCACAAAGCTCTTCGATCTGGGTCCAAAAGATTTGTGGCGGTGTCGGTTAAGGCTTTTTACCAGGCCAAGGGATAGGCGTTATAGTAAGAATAATTGCAAACTCATCTTTAATCTATAAGTGCCACACCTTGCCTCTATAGCAAGAATGAAAACATGGCCATTCTGGAGTTGTTGTAGTGTATTTTATCCCCTTTCTATTTGTATTTGTAGTATGAAATTATGTTGTGATTTATCCCAGGGCACGGTTGAAAAATGTTTTGTTTTGTTTCCTAGCTCAGATGAGCTTATTTTGAATCATGTAGATCCCTTTTCACCTTTTGCCTTCGGAGATGTGGCTATGTAAGGAGCTCCCGTGGCCCAAGCAGGATGGGAGAAATGGGCAGATGGCTATGGCTAAGAAACTTGGCCCAAAGCATGAGTGAAACGCCCTGACGTCCCCAACTGAATCGTCTTCGGTCCATGTTGACGTTTCTAGCCGTTCCAGCATTTTCTACCACCGTGAGCTCGCCAGAGTACGCGACGACACTGAGGCCGAGCATGTGTCAAGGGTGTAGGTACGGTAAATCCGCATGAGCTATTTCTTGCCTTTGCGAAACGTAAATTGGTCACGCCTTTCGGGCGGGATTACTGGGCCAACCCAATACTGTAGATGTCTGGTAAGTGTTTTTCCTATAGGGATAATTGCAATTGAGCCTCTAGTTGGGTCCCACTCGACAAGATTGTCCCTAGTTTTCAAAAACACGTTGTCTTGCTCACCCACTTTGGTCGTCTTGTGTTTTTGTCCTTTGACTTTTTGACCGTCACTTTGAAAACTTCATAACTAATTCATACTAAATCAGAAAAATGCAAATAAGATACCAAAATGTTCATAAGAACATCATCTATATGTCAATGCCACTTGCATTCATGACAAAAGTGTTGGTAAGTGTCCATCTGAGTTTTACCTCTTATCATACCATCATGAACAGTAAAATCTAAAAAATTCAAAAAAAATCCAAAAAAAATGGTGTCAAAGAATCACAAATGTTTTAAGTGCTTGCCAAGTTTCATCAGGGAATGACATTCTGCAAGTCCTGGCAAAAAACAAAATAGATTGTTTTTTTTGCCAGGACTTCCACGAATGTCATTCCCTGATGAAACTTGGCAAGCACTTAAAACATTTGTCATTCTTTGACACCAATTTTTTTGGATTTTTTTGGATTTTTTTGATTTTACTGTTCATGGTGGTATGATAAGAGGTAAACTCAGATGGACACTTACCAACACTTTTGTCATGAATGCAAGTGACATTGACATATAGGTGATGTTCTTCTGAACATTTTGGTATCTTATTTGCATTTTTATGATTTAGTATGAATTAGTTATGAAGTTTTCAAAGTGACGGTCAAAAAGTCAAAGGGCAAAAACACAAGACGACCAAAGTGGGTGGGCAAGACAGCGTGTTTTCGAAAACTAGGGGCAATACTGTCGAGTGGGACACAACTAGGGGCTCAATTGCAATTACCCCTTTCCTATAATTCTCTTTATCGATTTTTCACTGTCTAGCATCGGTCATCTCTGTTTTTTTAACGGATATCTATTTTTTTCATACATATTGTACATTTTCGTATACACCAGGATTATTTTTATACACATTTGACATTTTTCAAATAAATGATTAACATTCTTTCCATCATATATTTTGATGTCTGCTTTTTTCATACACATCATATGTTTTTCATATACATCTAAAGCAATTTTTTTACACGTTTACATTTTTCAAATACATGTTTTTGATTTTGTTGCATACGTGTTAAACATTTTTTAAATACAAGCTAAAACATTTTTCTGAATGACCTGAAACGTTTTTCTTTTTTGAACCATGCGACTATTTTATTTACATTGTATATATATATTTTTTTCACTGTATAGCATTTGTTATCTCTATTTTTTTAACTGATATCTAAATTTTTTCATACATATTGTACATTTTTCGTATACACCAGAAAGATTTTTTATACACTTAACATTTTTTCAAACATATCGTTTGACGTCTATTTTTTCATACACATTATACATTTTTTATATACATCTAAAGTTGTACACGTTTACATTTTTCGAATACATGTTTTTTTTTTGGTTGAATACGTGTTAAGCATTTTTTCAAATATAAGTTGAAACATTTTCCTGAATGATCCGAAACCTTTTTCCTTTTTAACCATGCGACTATTTTATTTACATTGTATAATTTTTTATACTTCCTCGTTCCAGAATATATGGCGTATCAATTTTCGTGCAAGTCAAACGAGCCTATGTTTGACCTAGATTATAAAGTAAAATATCAGCATCTGCAATACTTAGTAGATAAAATATGAAAATACATTTCGTGATGGATTAAATGATACAAAATTGGAATCGTAGATACTGATATATTTTTCTACAAACTTGATCATGCATGCACTCATTTCACTTTTGACAAAACGAATACACCTTATATTTTGGAATGAAAAGAGTATGTCACGGACATATTTTGTAATGTGTGAACATTTTTCAAATGTAACGTAATTTTTTTATGCTACAATTTTTTTAATTACACAAACACTTTTTACAACTTTTCCAAAATTTTCATGTGCATTTTTAAGCACGCGGACATTTTCTAAATGTCACCTACATTCTTCTAAATGATATTTTTTTCTTCTAAAAGTTGAGCAAACATTGATTTACATTGCATGACCACTTTAAAAAAATTAACTATTTTTTGATAATATATGTTCTTAGTATTTTGCAAAATATAAACAAGAGTAACAAAGGGAAAACACGTGTGTGATATTGACGTGATGGACCCACATGGCTACTGGGCCATCCCACTATGTCCTCCTTCCAGGCAAGCCGAGCTACTGTCTTGCTTTAGTCTTGCATAAAGCGAGACATAGCCGTGCCCCTGTGAATCCACATGTGTTGTGAAGATTGAAGTGACGGTGCTTTAAAGCGGTACATGTAATAAAGGCCTGTTTGGTTCATGACTCACTTTGCCACAACTAAGGTTAGTCAAAGTGTGGCTGTCATAAAAAGTGTGGCTAACAAAATGACCACCACAAGTGTGGCAATATTTGGCAAAAAATTCTGTCTATAACATGTGAACCATGTTGCTAGAAAAGTGTGACAATGAACCAAACACATGTCTAAGATATTGTGGCACGACTAAGCTTAGACGTGACAACCTTAGGCTGCAAACCAAACATGTCCAAAATCCACGATAATTTGGCACATTATTTTTATGTCTGTAGAGTTTTTTCCTCCAATGCGAAGATCATTCTTGAACATTGCCAACGGAAAACTAATGGGGCGACACAAGCTATCTATGCATATTTATACAAATCACATTGATTTGTTTGTGGGACACTATACCCCCTACCTTTAATGTGCTGATTTTTATAAGTGATGTAACTATTGCATCCAATTAATAAAGCTCTCCAAAAGGCTTTTCTTAGAAAAGATATTTTTGATAGTTTTTTTTTACAATAATATTTTTTAGAGGTTATTCAACTTAAGCTTAAGGGGCATGGCAAAGAGATCTATTAACACTATTAACCCATTTAGATTTTTTAGGGGTAAAACCTACTCTTTATTGATCATAAACCACATATTGTGGGACGACGTTAACATCATATGGTTGGCCAAACCACAAATGACATCGTAAAGGTAAAGAAAGAGCAAATCTAGCTAACTTATGAGCTTCGACATTATTACCACGACTCTCAGAAACAATATTATTACAAGTAAAAGAACTAGTCCTATATTTTATCTCCTGGATAATCGCTCAAAATTTTCCTCGGTTTTTCTTGGAGATATGGCCTACTACCTGCCTGAGTCAGATTTGTTTTTTGAGGGAAGCCTGGAGTCAGATGCCAGGATGAATTTGGATATAATGAACATATGGACCACAGTTGGATTTACTCATGGCCCTAACTTCTTTCTCTAACGTGGATCAAGCCCAAAAGGACTATAGCGATAAAAAAGAAGAGGCCTAGCCCAACGAGCCCATCCTTCAGCGCTACTCGTCTGGACTATATATTCCCCACTGCCCACCACTCCAGCGCTTCACGGACCTAGGGTTTTGCTCCCGCCGCCGCCGCCGCCGCCGCCGAAGCCGCCGCTGCGTCTTCGTCTCCACCGCGACGATGGTACGCTCTCTTTCTCTCTCTCTCCGTGGAAGTTCGCCTCTCGCGCCTAGCGTTTCAACCTCCCCGCTGACCCGATTTCCCGTCCGTTTCTCGTCCCCGCGCAGCCGTCCCACAAGACCTTCCGCATCAAGCAGAAGCTGGCCAAGAAGCAGCGCCAGAACCGCCCCATCCCCTACTGGATCCGCATGAGGACCGACAACACCATCAGGTAAAGGCCGTCTCCTCTGCCCCTCGCTCCATCCTCTTCGATCTACCCTAGGCGTCCGTGTGCTGACCGACAAATCGTTCTCTGCCGTGCTCAGGTACAACGCCAAGCGCAGGCACTGGCGCCGCACCAAGCTCGGGTTCTAGATCCATGCCGGCCGCCGCGCGGTGGAGCTATGGTTCCAAGAGTTATCTGCATTTTGTTTTATGGACGTTTCAGTGTTTATTATGCAAGCTAGGAAGTGATTCCAGGATGTTTTTGTTATGAATTCGGTCATGTTAAGAGGATTTGCTTGTACACTGGTGTACCGATGTTACCATGCTGTGCCAAGTAAAGAACCCTTCCTATATGCCTGCCTTGTTCAGTTTATCTCCATGGCTTAATTTTGGTTGAAGTTGTGTTAGTGCTGTTTATGTCGGTGCACCTCTGTTTGTTGTATCATTATAATGATGATCAAGGGTATAATTTTATTTCACAGGTTGCTAGCTACGCTATCTAGTTGATGTTTGTAGGGTTTTTCTTGAGATATGCTATGGTAGACCACTTAGTGAGAGATGTGGGATTTTATGATTGCTTTCTTGATTTGCACTGAAAGTAGCTCGGGTATTTCATGTCCTAGTTTAACTTTTTGACATTTGCCACCAGCATGTGTTTAATGTTGTTTGTTTATAGAGCATGGTCAGGTCTTGTAACGTTGCTTACATGTCTTGAGTGCGAACACAGTGTATAGCTGTGAGTTCACTGTTAGATTATCCATGCTATAGATGCAGAGTGTGCTGCAGGACTGGTGTGCTGTACAGTTTTGATGTCACTTTTAGTTAAACCATGCCTTCACTTCAAAGTTACCAACTCAATTTCCTATCCCCATTATAGATACTATGCCAGCTGATTTGTTCTGTAATATGGCTTACTACTTCACTCACAAAAATTGACATATTGGTTAGTTCTAGTTTTGCTGAGAAATTATGCAGTGATAGGAGTACTGTTAATAGTGACATGCATAGGAGAAACTGTCATGTTTTGAAATTTAACTGCAGCTTACCGTTGGTGACCAAAATATGAATTGTCATGTTACGAGCAACTTGAATAGGGTCTTCCTAGTTCTCGAGAATCACCCCAAGTTCTTATAAGTTCTGATTTATGAGCATATGTTGAGCCAAATGGTTTTGTCTAGGATTCCTGGTTATCTGTGGTCATTGTGCATGCTTGAACACACAACCATCTTTGAGTGCTACTCCCTCTGTAAACTAATATAAGAGTGTTTAGATTACTAAAATAGTATTTTAAACACTCTTATATTAGTTTACGGAGGGAGTACTATATAAGGAGCCTTTAAAGTTGAATCATCACTGATTAATATGCTTATATGCATAGTGTACCGTGTTAAATGACGATCATCTCTTGGAAGTATTTACAATTCATATGTTATCCTTTCTGATTGGTTACATTCTATGGCTGTCTGTTGGTGATTATGACTGTTAAATGAATGCCAGCCTTTACCTTGAGCTCTTCTATTTTGAATTACCAGTCGATAAGCCATGTCCTTTTAGTGCAGTATGAACAGTATTGCATGATAGATTAACCACCCAGGCTGTTTACGTTGTGTGAAGCTGACTATTTGCCCAACCATGGCATGCCTTGTTTTTGTGGTGAACATCTCTGCAGGATCGTGTGCCCTAGCACATCTGCTTTCTCAAGCGATGTTGGAACCAACTTATAGTGTCTATTTATGCTGTGAAGCTGATTCTTGTTTTGTTTTGCTATAACGGGGTTCCTGTTGTGATGGGAGATCTTCTGTGTTTGCCGTGTTGTGTTGATGGTCTTGACAGCGATGAAATTGCCAGTGTGTTTACCTTAAATAAATTGTACATTGCCTTTTTATCTCTGCTGGGGTTCGTTAGGCAAGATTCATTGTATGAATGAGTGTTTTATTCCATTAACATTGGCTGTGCGACAAGATCTGAAAGGAGGCAACTAAGGAAGATGTCACATACTCGGTACTAAGCAAAAGAGCCCAAAACCCTACTCCTATACATGCTGAAGAGAGGGCACTCTTCTCCCCCCTGCTCACTAAATGCAAGTATAACCAACAACTTATTAATATCTAGCTCAAAAAAGTACTATCGACGATGACAAGGATGGTGGTTGGTCTTGAAGACCGACTCGACGTGGCCAGCATGAGCTTGCAGTAGCCCTTGTTGCCGGTGAAGAGGTCTCGAGTTGGTGCTGCCCTGTGTTGTGCCTAGGGATGCAAGCGGCGCGGGACTGCCCGCATAATTAGCCCACTGAGCGCCGCCGAGGTAACCGCATTCGGTGAAGCGGCTCTAGCGGGTCCGTCCGCAATGTCCAGCGGGATCCCGCATGTCCCCCGTACTAGGGCCATGACCGATGGACTCAACTCGCTCCATTGGAACCACATGGCGTCCAGCGCGCGGCCGGAGCTTCTTCATCAGCGATGCCGGCGACGAGACCACATGTGCCCTTGATGCTCTGTAGACTTATCGTTCTCGTCGAGGTCATCGCAAGGCTCCATCGACACGCCGGCTGAATACGTACGGGATGCATGCTAGTTGTGCTAAGCTAGCTACACGCAGAGGCTCCATCGATCCACCTGCTTGCTTGCTTGGTACTGCGTGCGGGTTCTGGCCAGAGTACTAGTTGATCAAGCCATCAGATTGTATACTTGTGCTTGAGTACTTCTGCACCTCCACGTAGATCAAGCGGTACACGTAGTGGTTATTCGTGATGCTCGGGTACGCCTCCTCACTTGCGCGGCCAGACGCTGCAGGCGCTCAGGTTGCTAGCTATCTTCTGCTTAGAGCATCTTCAATAAACATTCAAAAACTGTTTCGCGCGTTAAAAAATTCTTTTTTTAGTGCCAGACAGCTTCAACAGACGCTGCAAAACCGTACGCGTGCTAAAAACTTTTGGACACGCGTAGAAAAACGCTGTCGCGCGCAACATATTTTGTATGTCGGCTTGTGCGCGTTTCACAGTTTACACTACGCATTTTTTGGCCGCCTTCTTTTAGCAGCTGCTAAAATAGTGTTGGTCCGCGCACAATAAAAATGCTATAGTGACGCGCTAAAATTTTTATTGGATGTAAAATTTTTATGCCACTGTTGAAGATGTTCTTACACACTGAATGAAATTGCGGGATTGTGGCGGATTTATGTGGGCTGCCGCACTGTCCCGCCTTAATCCTAGCAGACTGTGACGGACACCCACAAAAGCTCGCAATAACCAGTAGCGGGCAGGCGCAACCCGCCCCGCTTACGTCCTTAGTTGTGCCCCTAGACTGGGTTTAAGTCCACTGTCAATTGGTAATTTTTCGGAGGCTCGCTTTTTTCTGCTGAGCGGAGACAACCATCAAGTTTTTATTTGAATTGAAACAACCACGCTCATCAATGCACGGTCACTGGTTGTCAAAAAAAAAAAAACACACGCATGGTCACTCGCTCAATGAAGAGACACCGCAAAGAAATTGTGTAGCCCAGCACGAATCGGCCCGATCCGTTGTTGCTGCATAGAGATTAGCATTTATTGGAATGATTTCTTAGTCTAAACATGGCAATTGATCATTTCCAATTTGGTAAGCATTTATCGGAATGATTTTCTAGAGTCTAAACATGGTACTAATTGTTCATTTCCAATTCGGTAATTATCTGACAAGAGATAGTATAAGCAATGTCGAATCATATCACAAAAATATAGGTTAGCAGGCATGCTATTAATCTATATACCGAATGCACTGTGATTTTTGCGATCTGTTTTGATTGCACGCTTTACTTCTTTGCCCGCTACAGATTGTTTTGTAATAAAGCTTTGTGCTTCATCTCATGAAGAGAAGTTGACAGTTGGGTATATATATTAGGACCCCCCAACGAAGATACTGTAGTATAGACGCGTACCAAACAGGCCCGCATACATATAGTAATTTCTCCATGGACAAGCATAGGAACCGTTTCCATACATCAATCGTACTCTCGATGCTTCTTCTCTTATGGTCCGCTACTCGTGCGCAATGTAAGTTTCTGATAAGCAACCGACCGACTTATTGTTATACCTTAGCTGATCAGCCTTTCCAATACTGATCTCACGTCTTCGAGCAGTTAATGCAAATGCTATGTATAACTTCTTTTTTATTTGCATAATTTCTTCACAAGTTCCTATGGTTCTTCTTAGTGATTTTGCATCTATTTGTTACTTGTTGGGTTTGTTGAATTGACCATCTCAAGCCATTTCGATGTGGTATTCTTTTTCCTGTAATTTGATGGCATGTTTTGCATTGGATTGGAGAGCAACACTAACTGATAACTCTAGATAGATACATATGTGTTAAGTGAATGCCACCCTTCAACTTGAGCTCCTCTATTTGAATCATCAGTCATCACCACTCCATTCGCCTTCTTATGTGGTTAGTAGACATGCCAGGCTGTTAGTACAATATGCTTGGTTTCACTATCAGTCTACTGAACATCGCCGTAGCAATGCGTTCGGGTGCGGCTGATCCGTCTCTCTTTTGTTCACTATTTCCGGCGATGAAATTGCTAGTGCACAAGTTTCACTTTCTTTGTATGAATGAGTGTTTATTCTACATATGACGCTAACATTGGCTGTGCAACAAGATGGAAGAGCTTACACATTACAAGCAGAAGAACCAACTCAAAATCATACTCCTATACATACTGAAGTGAGGGCACTCTTCTTCCCCCTACCCACTGAAAAATACAAATATAACCAACAACTTCTTAACATCTAGGCCAAAGGAAAAACAACAACCGTGAGAATGTGAATCAATCTTCCACGCTCTGGCTAGGAGGCAGAGGGGGGGGGGCAAAAAACTTGGAAGTATAGATATCATAGCTCCCAGTGTTGACGACGACGATGAGGATGGTCGTCGATAATCATGCCGTGTAACTCTGGTTTACTGTCGCGATGTCGAGCCCCTTGAGCTTAGACGATCAACTCGACGTGGCCCTTGAGTGTGTGTAGCCCCCCGAGCCTGGCCTCCTCCGCCCGCTTGGTGGCCTGCTCGGCGATCTTCGAGAGCTCGCGATAGTCGTTGTTGTCGGTGAAGAGGTCGGAGTTGGTGCTACCCCGGGTTGTGCCCCCTAGACTGGGTTTAAGTCCACAACCAATCTATAATTTTTGGGAGGCTCACTTTTTCTTGCTGAGTGGAGACAACCACCAGGTTTTTCTTTGAACTGAAGCAACCACGCTCTCAACGTAAGGTCACTGGATGTCAAAAAATCGCATGGTCACCGACTCAACGAAGAGACGTCACAAGGAAATCGTGCGGCCCAACATGAATCGGCTCTATTCGTTGTTGTAGCATAGAGATTAACATTTATTGGAATGATTTCTCAGAGTCTAAACATGGTAATTGATCATTTCCAATTTGTTAAGTATGTCACTAGAGATCGTATAAAGAATGTCGAATCATATCACAAAAATATAGGTTAGCATGCATGCTATTAATCTATAGGTAGAATGAATCGTGATTTTGGCGATCTGTTTTGATTGCATGCTTTACTTCTACGCATGCTACTTCAAGTTGACAGTTGGGTATATATATTAGGCCCCCCTAATGGAGGTACTATATTATAGACCAGTACCAAACATGCCCGCATATATGCTAATTTCTCCATGGACAAGTATAGGAACCGTTTCCATACATCAATCGTACTCTCGATGCTTCTTCTCTTATGGTCTTCTACCCATGCGCATTGTAAGTTTTTGATAAGCAACCGATCGACTTATTGTTGTTATACCTCAGTTGATTAGTCTTTCCAGTACCGATCTTCCATTATCGAGCAGTTAATGCAAATGCTATGTATAACTTCTTTTCTATTTTTCTGTAGAAGTTCTTATGATTTTTCTTAGTGATTGTGGATTTATCTGTTACTTCTTAGTTGATAACAATGACTAATATTAATATTAATAAGTTAATGTTCTACATGCAGAATCTTGGAAGACGTGGAAAATGTTAAAAATCAATTCAAATGGTATGTGCATCTGTGATCCGCACTGCCCAAACCCTCCTTTATGCATCTGTTATTTAATAAAGAATTTTTTTATGCGTCATTTGATGATTGCAAGTTTGATTGTCCAAAGACATCTCCGTTAGACCCATCGCAGCAATGACTCGTTCTCCATCACCCTCCTATCTAATCTAGTAGTATGACTTTTTAATGAGGATGCCGGATGTGCTCATGAATAAGTTAGTACAATAAACAATGTTGTGCTTTTCAACAGTTGAAAAGTTATATAACTATTCGTATTCATCATGAGTTCATTACATTTTTTTATTTGGTTCTTTTTTAGGCGTTGGGGATGAGGGAGTCCTGGATTAGGGGGTCCTCGGATAGACGACCTATTGCTTATGGGCCGGACTGTATGTGCCGCAAGGTGAGCATTGGATGATCAGGATCATCGTCGCCAGGATGGAAGCCTCGAGGAGCCATGATGTATTCTCCAAGTTGTCGATCATAGATAGGCATGTTTATCTCTTCAGCATGTAACCGACCATGTATAAACCCTAGGTACCCTCGGCGTCTATATAAGCCACAGGGTTTTAGGTTGTAGGAACAGAACAACTCATCTAGGGTTAGCTATTCGATCTCGAGGTTGATCAACTCTGTAACCCCTCATACCATCAATACAAGCAAGCAGGACGTAGGGTATTACCTCCATAGGAGGGACCGAACCTGGGTAAATCTGTGTCCCCTTCGTCTCCTGTTACCATCGATTCTAGTGTCACAGTTCGAAACCCCCTACCTGAGGTCCGTCGGTTTTGACACCGACATTGGTGCTTTCATTGAGAGTTCCTCTTTGAATGCCTAAGGAATCGATGGCTCGCTTCGTCACGAGCAACGAGATCTGCATCCAGGGGATTTTCACCTTCGATCAGAATCTCGCAGGCAGTGACACCTTGTCACATGCCAACTCGATCAGCCACCATGGCTAGATCGGGAGCTTTTCCCCCGACCAGAGGATCAAGTTTGGAACTTTAGAGTTCATCGCTGATTCACGGGGAATACTTGTTCTAATAGAGCCCTCGACCTTTGAGGAGAAGCCTGTAATTCCGGACGCCTTGATGCTGAAGACATCAGGCCCCATTGCTATACGGAACTAGGATCTGCTTTGGCACGACCCCGGAGCCGTCACACCGCTCATAGAATCCAGTCGCCTCAGCGACATACATCCTTGTTGGAAATATGCCCTAGAGGCAATAATAAAATGGTTATTATTGTATTTCCTTGTTCATGATAATTGTCTATTGTTCATGCTATAATTGTGTTAACCGGAAACCGTAATGCATGTGTGAATACATAGACCACATGTCCCTAGTGAGCCTCTAGTTGGCTAGCTCGTTGATCAATAGATGGTCACGGTTTCATGACCTAGTGCTGGTGCTCAAAAAGAACAGCACATGGCATATGTGTGTAGATTACACGGACCTTAACAAGGCTTGTCCGGCTGATCCTTTGCCCTCCCACGTATTTATCAGATCATTGATGCTACAGCAGGATGTGAAAGCTTATGCTTCCTAGATGCTTATTCCGGTTATCATCAGATCAAGATGGCAGTGAAATACTAGGAGAAAATGGCGTTCATTACACCCTTTGGGGCGTTCTGTTATGTCTCTATGCCTTTCGGGCTCCAGAGTGCCCAGGCGACTTATCAACGGTGCGTGCAGAACTACCTTCATAGTCAAATTGGCCGTAATGTTCATGCTTATGTGGATGACATCATAGTCAAATCCAGAAAGAAGGAGACTCTTTTGGAGGACCTAAAGGAAACCTTTGACAATCTCCGGGTCTACAAGATGATGCTTAACCCGACCAAGTGTGTCTTTGGGGTTCCAACAGGAAAACTTTTGGGTTTCTTGGTCTCTGAGCGTGGCATAGAGGCTAACCTGGATAAAATCAAGGCTATTACTTCTCTAGGAGAGCCGGCGTGCATTAATGACGTTCAGCGCCTGGCAGGGCGGATTGCTGCGTTGAGCCGGTTCATAAGCCGCCTTGTAGAGAAGGCTATTCCTTTATATCAGATGATGAAGAAGTCAGACAAGTTTGTCTGGAGCAAAGCGGCGGGTGAAGCACTTGAGGCGCTTAAGAAATAGCTGACTGAGCCGCCAGTGTTACCCGCTCCGGCTGAGAAAGAACCATTGCTCCTTTATGTGGCGGCTAACAACAGGGCAGTCAGTGTTGTAATTGTGGTCGAACGCAAGGAGGCTGGGAAGGAGTATCCCGTGCAAAGGCCAGTTTATTATATCAGTGAGGTCCTAGCAGAATCTAAGCAAAGATATCCGCATTGGCAGAAGCTGGTATACGGAGTTTTCATGGCCAACCGCTAGTTAAAACACTACTTTCTAGGGCACTAGATAACTGTGGTCAGTTCTGCTCCGTTGGGGGATATTATCCAAAACAGAGAAGCCACAGGAAGGATTGCTAAATGGGCGTTAGAGCTGGGACCTCTTAATTTAAAGTATGTTCCTCGCATGACGGTCAAGTCCCAAGCTTTGGTGGATTTCATAAATGATTGGACAGAGTGTCAAGCTCCCAAAGAAAAGCTGGATAACACATACTTGACTATACACTTTGATGGATCCAAGCAGTTAGAGGGGTTTGGAGCAGGGGTTGTCCTGACATCCCCAAAGGGTGACAAGTTTTGTTATGTGCTCCGGCTGATGTTTCCCTGCACTAACAATGCGGTTGAGTACGAGGCTTTGCTTCATGGTCTCAGATTAGCCAAGGAGATGAATTTGAGCCGGGTCAGGTGTTTGGGCGACTTAGATCTAGTGGCTCAGCAAGTTTCTGGCACTTGGGACTCCAAAGACCCGCGGATGGCGGCTTATAGGCAGGCGATTCATATTATTGCGGGTCACTTCAAAGGGTATCAGGTAGATCACATTGATCGTCGCAAGAACGAGGCGGCTGATGCTTTATCATGGCTAGGTTCCCAACGTAAGCCGGTGCCGCCTAATGTCTTTCTAGACGTTTTACACCATCCGACTGTCACGATACCTTCAGAGGAAGATTTGGCTGTTCCTGACCCGGAGGCAGAATTGGTGGCGGCTCTGCACGCTATCCCCGATTGGACGATTCCTTATTTGGCCTATTTGACCCGGGGTGAGTTACCTAAGGATGAAGACCTGGCTAGAGAGATCACCCGGCGCTCTGAGTCCATGACGATAGTTAATGGTGAGTTGCATAAATGCAGTGTAACAGGGGTTTTCAACGTTGTGTTTCACCAGAGGAGGGCCGGCAGATCTTGAATGAAATTCATGCTGATGATTGTGGACACCACGCCGGCTCGAAATCTTTGGTGGCCAAGGCTTTCCGACACGAGTTCTTCTGGTTAATGGCTCACAAGGATGCAGAGGATTTAGTCCGAAAGTGCGACAACTGTCAGAAATTTGGCCGGCGTGCTCATGTTCCAGCTCAAGAACTGAGGATGATACCAATCACTTGGCCTTTTTCGGTCTGGGGGCTGGACATGGTAGGGCCCTTCAAGAGATCCAAGGACAAGAAAATGCACCTCCTGGTGGCGGTTGACAAATTTACCAAGTGGGTAGAGGTAGAGCCGGTTAGCAAATGTGATGCGGCTACAACAGTTCTATTTATTAAGAAGCTGATCTACCGTTTTGGTTACCCGCACAACATCATTACTAACAATGGTACAAATCTATCCAAGGGGGCTATGAAGAAATTCTATGACGAAGAGCATATCCAGCTTGATATTTCAGCCGTGGCACATCCACAGTCCAATGGTCAGGCGGAGCGCGCCAATCAGGAAATTCTAAGAGGGATTAAACCGCGGCTTATGGTTCCTTTGCAGCGAACGCCCGGGTGTTGGGTCGAAGAATTACCCTCCGTCTTATGGAGCATCAGAACCACCCCTAACAAGTCCACGGGTTTCACGCCCTTCTTTATGGTGTACGGCGCCGAGGCCGTCTTACCTAGTGACATCCGGCATGACTCGCCAAGGGTGGCGGCTTACGTTGAGATAGACAACAAGACGGCATGCCAAGACGCATTGGATGCTTTGGAAGAGACACGAGAGTTAGCAGTGGCCCGATCAGCGATTTATCAACAAGACCTGCGCCGCTATCACAGCCGCAGGGTCAAGACCCGAACATTCCAGGAGGGCGACTTGGTGCTCCGGCTGATTCAACACCAGACAAATATGCATAAGCTGTCACCTCCATGGGAAGGACCCTTTGTGGTCAGCAGAAATCTCAACAACGGGTCATATTATCTCATTGATATTCGAAACGACTCAGATGCGGCAGGTCAGGAGACCCGTCGGCCATGGAACATCGCGCATCTTCGGCCCTATTTCACTTAAAGGGTATCGAGACCCACCATTGCACACTATCATTGTACATATCATAGATGTATAAATAAAGAAGCCTCTGCTGTTTCATGCGTCCTCATATGGGAAAAGATTACATAGTATTCCGATTGATGTATCAACTGAGATTGGCAAACGACAGTAGATGCCTATCAGACAGGCTTTATGCCACAAAAATCCGGCTTAGGAAAATGAGCCGCGGCGAGGGCGGCTTCCTACCTTTAGCCGGTACAGCTTCTAACGCCTATCCGCCGGCGCTTTGCGTCGTATCGCTGAACGGTGGTAGACACCTATTAAGCCAGAATTTTTGCCACAAAAAACCGACTAAGGTAAATTAGTCGTGGTGAGGGCGGCTTCTTACCTTCGGGTACAACTTCTAACGCCTATCCGCCGGCGGGTCACGCCGTATTGCTGAAGGGGGCTTCTTACCGACGGGTACCGCTTCTAACACCCTATCAGCCGGCTTTATGCCATCTCCAGCTAACCAGTTTAGCCGCGGTTATGAGAGGTTTTTTACCGACGGGTAGCTAACATCTCATGACCTGCGAACGATGGCTTCTTACCTCCGGGTACAGCTTCTAATGCCTATTAGCCGGTGTAAGGCCATGTAAAAACAACTAAGGTAAATTAGCCGCGGTGAATGATGGCTTCTTACCTTCGGGTACAGCTTCTAACGCCTATTAGCTGTTCTTATAAAAATCCGGCTAAGGAAAATTAGCCGCGACGAGGGCGGCTTCTTTCCTTCGGGTACAGCATCTAATGCTTATCCACCGGCGTTTACGCCATATTATTACCTCCGGGTGCATCTTCTAAAATGCCTTATCGTCCAGGCTTTATGCCATCTCCGGCTGACCAGATTAGCCGTAATTACCAAAAAGGGAGTCACCACCTCCGGGTGTAGCTTACCTAATCTTATCTGCAGGTGTCTTCTATGATGACAAGGCAAGTCTAAATGATTCAAAGCATACAAAGACAAATGGCAGCCAAAAACCGGATCATCTTATAAAAACATCATGACAAGTTTCAAACCAGTTTCATCTAGCTATTACACTCCCAGGGGAGATCAAAATTTCGGACAAGTTTTCCAACCGTCACACGGCGGGTTAAGATGATACAAGTTCTTAAGCAGAAGCTAATTAGCTGATGGGTCATCCTGCGCCAGCTCTTCTGTGGCCCTGATCTGGAGGTTGTCCAAATCCCAATTGTAGTTCGTTAGAGCCGCAAAAGAGCCTTCGAAATAAGGTGACGGGTCAAGATCTAGAGCAAAAAGGTCCTTACTCCGAGCAGGCATCAAATCTTTGCACTCGTACAGAGGACCGCGGACTCTCTTCTGCTCCGGGTCATAAGCTGCTTGATAAGTTGACAGATCAACCTCCTTCACCAAGACAAAAGCTAACACCTGGGACTCCTTCATGCACTAGCTGTAGTCAGCGTCAGTAAACTCCGAGCCGTCATCTTTTCTTGAAGGGAAGCCCTCCATCATCTCGGTGGCTGTTAGGCCGGAGCAAAGGCCAAAGCCCGGCCGATGCCCGCAATGGACCCTTGGCGGGCGGCTGACTTCTTGAGCTCGGCGATCTGCTTCGGCATGGTGGAGAAGAGATCTAAGACACCCTTGAGAGTCGCCGGAATTTTATCCTTATATTGCATGGCCTTGATAGTGCAGATTGCACCACAGTACAACTGCTCAGTTAAGGTATAGATGGCCTTCAACGGCAGCAGGCTAGTAGAAGCCAACTGCCGGCTCCTAGGACCTGTATAAACAGACAATTTAGATGAGTCGCCAGTCTAAGTAAAGATGTAGCCATTTGAAACACAAAGTTGTCAGAAGCTTACCAAAGAGGACGGCTGACATCTTGCTTATGTGGCACTTCAAGCCTTGGAGTTCATCCCCCACAGCTATCAGCCGCTGGTCAGCGTCATCCACCCGTTGGGTCAAAGCAGTCTTCTTAGATTCAGCTGACTCCTTAAGAGCAGCAAAATCGGCCTTGATTGTGGCCAGCTCCTCAGAGAGAAACCGGTACTTTTCATCGGTGACGCTGCGGGCCTCGTGTTGAGCCGCCAGGTTGGTCTTCAGGTCCATCAACTGTGACCCGGCTTCATTTAAGGCTTCCTGTGACATATCAAAATACAGAATAAGTTGCCAGAATGGAAATCGTATCAAATGACGAAGGTTAAAAGTTATACAAGTCTCAAGCAGATTGCAAGCAATATGTTTGACACTTGGGGGCTAATCTATATTTGATCTTCGAGATATCAATACAGTTCCGGCTCATCTTCATCAAAGTTAATCCGGAACTTGGGGGCTACAATATGGCTCTTCAAAATTGACTTATAATAAAAGCTCTGACTCAACGTTATCAAGTTTGAGTCGTCCCTTGGGGGCTACAAGTGGTTCTTCAGGCTATCTACATTAAAGCTCTGACTCAACTTTATCAATTTTGAGTCGGCCCTTGGGGGCTAAGTAAGGTTATAGCAAGAGGAGGAGTACCTCATATTTTATCTTCATCAAGTTGACCAGCCGAAGTTCTAGATCTCGGCTGGTGGAAAGACGGTTCGTATACTCGGCGTGGAGTTCTTCGGCCGTCATCTTCTCAAAACAAGAGTCGAAGTCCAGCTTCTTGGAGACCTCGACCGACTCTTTATGCCTGGTCAGCACGTGAGCGGGAGGAGACTGAGGAGCAGAACCGGTGATCACGACTTCCGGAGTTGCAATGGTCTTGACAGGACTTGGCGGTTTCGAAGGGCCCCTTAGAGGGCTCTCCAGGATGATATCTTCAGCAGCCGGCTCAGTGGAGGCAATTGGTGGATCTACATCCTGTTGTGGCTCCTCCGGTTGTTCTTGCTCCGGCTCTTGAGCAGCAGGGCCGGGGGAGGGCTTGTTGGTCTTCTGACGCTTGGCTTGAGCACTGCAAGATAGAAAAGATCAGAATCCAAAGGATATTACTACCCTACAAAGAACCGGATGTTATAGTGGAAAAACACTTACAGCGAGTTGATCTTGGGAGGCGGCAGAGCGGTCGCCGAAGAGTCGCCGGAAGAGGGCGATTTCTGAGTTGAAATTTAAGAAAGATGAGACAACACCAAGGTTATAAAGAGAAATGAATCAAACAGGAACACATACCTCTACGGGGCGTTTCTTCGGAGCCGACGAGTTCGGCAAGCCGGACATAAGCTCAGTGGAGCCGACGCTCCAGGTCTGGCAACATTCAGCCTGTTTTTTTTTAAAGAAAGTCGGGAGCCAGGTAAGCGAGAGGATGAGAAAGAGGAACTTTTTTTGGTAACCCGCCGCGGCTTTCGGGGGACAAAATACTCTGAGCTGGAAGAAACATAGTTTACCTTAGGGGCATTGGCGCGACTGGTCTCCACATCATCCTATGAGCAAAACAAGCATTGGTAAAACAAGAAGGCAAAATATCAAGCAAAGAACTAAAATTTTACCTCTGAGCTGGATGACTGTGGCGGGTCAAACCATTCCCCTCGTGGGGCATCTTTCTTTGGCTTCTTGGCTGGGGCCTTCTTCTTGAGATTCTTCAAAGGAGGGACGTACTCCTTCTTCCAGAAATCAGAGTCGGCCTTTGAAAAATAACCCGGAGAAGAGTAATAGATCAGCAAGGTACAAACAAAAATCCAAGAGATGGATGGGAAGAAATTGACTTACATTTGGAGCCGGATTGTTGACGCTGAAAGGCGCCAGGCCAATGGCGCTGGATGAGCCGGAGGTTTCATGGACAGGGCTCCGGATGACAGTGGTAATGTCATCCTTTGTCAGGGTTGATTGGCTGAAACATAAGGATCTGTCATACTTGCCTTCATATTCACACATAAGCCGACTTCTACGGCTTAAGGGCATGATCCGCCAAGAAATCCAGCAGCGGATCAAATCCAATCCAGCTAAACCATTGGCAATGAGTGCCTTGATCTTGGCATGAGCCGGCTCATACCTGGCGCGCTCCGAAGCTGAGAGCCGACCAGGAAGTTCTGAATCTGTCCTGAGCCGGGAGGGACGATAACCCGACAATGGGCGCTCATTCTCAGGAGAGGTGTCCTTGCAGTAGAACCAAGTCTTGTTACAATCCTTCGGATGACTCGACATTTGCGTAGCCGGAAAGATGATGTCTCTGCGTCGTTGAATGGAAATACCGCCAAGCTCCAGACTTGGACCGCCTTTCATTTCGGTTTGGCGGTTGGCGTAGAAGAACTCTCGAAACAAACCCACAGACGGCTAGATTTGCAGGTAGACTTCGCAGAGCACTTGGAAATTGCATATGTTTGAAACGGAGTTGGGGGCCAAGTCTTGAGGGTGAAGCTTGTATAGGTGAAGAACATCATGGAAGAATTTCGAGCCGGGTGGCACGAATCCTCACTCGATATGGTCAAAGAAAACTACTACCTCTCCTTTTTGGGGAGAGGGCCGTGTTTCATCACCCAAAACCCGCCAATGAAGGACCTCCTGGGAAGGTAGAGTGCCCGCGCCAACGAAATCCGTTAAATACTCTTCCGTGATGCAAGACCCGACCCAGTTGCATGAGTTGGAGGCGCAAGACATACTGGCGGCTTAAAGACTGTGCAAAATTAAATACGCGACGAGTTAAGGGCAAGCAGATATCTGTGACACCTTACAATTTTAAGGGCTCTACAAATACTATGCCATAGTCCGGCCGATGAGAGCCGGAGAGGCCTGGCGGTTCAACAAGGAAAGGAGGAGCGAAAATCGGCTAAGTCCTGAAAACAGGTTTCGCAAACTACCGTTACAATTACAGATCTACAAAAGCAGGAAAAAAGGTTCTTATTCTTGACCTAGCAAAGAACAGACGAAGCAGAAGAAAGAAAACAGAGCCGCGACGATCCGCGCATTGCGCACGGCCACCCCATATGCGGCAGCGCGGCAAGGATGTGCGTTAAGGGCATCAACAGCATCAGGAGTACACCGATGATGGTGCAGATGGAGCCCAAGCGCCGGTGGCGGAGCTTCTGCAAACCCTACTACGGTGGCGATGGATCTAAGGAGGAGTTTGGGCTTACCGATGATGGAGCGGCGGACGCGGAAGAAAAACTGGAACGACACAGGTTGATGCAGCGGCCTGGTTGACGACGATGCGAAGACGGCGCCGGAGCAGAGTGCGCTGGAGCGGAGGCGATGAGAGGAAGAAGATGAAGAGAGAGCGAGAGAAGGAAAGGTTTTCACCTGCAACAGGTCTTATTTAAAGGGAGAACGAGATAGGCGTGAAAATCTAGGCGACGGAAACCATTTGATCGAGGCGGACGCCTCGATTCTCGGGCTGACCATTTAATAAAAGATTCGGTGGCACGTCAACGGATCTCTCTCGCAGGGACCACGTGACATCACGCTGGGTCATCACCGGGCGACTTGCCGAAGAGTAGAAGAAAGGGATGAAGTGAGCAAGCTAAATTCAACCTGGGGCCTAATGTTGGGGATATAACCCAGCAATACGACCCGCCATTAAGGTTCCGGGTCACATTGATGGCTCGTGAGCCGGCCCAAGGGTGAGCCATAAAGTCTACGACCCAGGAAGATAAGCGGCTCAAGGTGTGGGCCGCAAGGTGGCCCGGACGGAGAAGACCCGGGCATGTAAGCCGCTCGGGGACAGCTTGGAAAAGAAGATGGAGGAAGACTCGGATAGACAATGAGACTCGGTTAGACAATTGTAAAGACCCGTGGTCCTGACCTCCTATATAAAGGCAGACCCGGGGCGACTTAGAGATCAGGTTATCGAGAACTAGGTCAAGCTTTAGCTCCCTTGTAATCGATACAACAAGCAATACAAGAACAAGCAGGACGTAGGCTATTACCTCGACTTGAGGGGCCGAACCTGGGTAAACTCATGTCCTTCGTCCCAATCAACCCCTTTGAGTCCATCACGTTAGCGATGGCCTCGAATCCAAGTCCGTTCACCCGGACATCTGCCGTGATAAATCCACGACAATGGACATTGGATGTCATTGATAATGTGATCACATCATTAGGAGAATGATGTGATGGACAAGACCCAATCCTAAGCATAGCACAAGATCATGTAGTTCGTCTGCTAAAGCTTTTCTAATGTCAAGTATCATTTCCTTAGACCATGAGATTGTGCAACTCCCAGATACCGTAGGAATGCTTTGGGTGTGCCAAACATCACAACGTAACTGGGTGGCTATAAAGGTGCACTACGGGTATCTCCGAAAGTGTCTGTTGGGATGGCACGAATCAAGACTGGATTTGTCACTCCGTGTGACGGAGAGGTATCTCTGGGCCCACTCAATAAGACATCATCATAATGAGCTCAATGTGACTAAGGAGTTAGCCACGGGATGATGTGTTACGGAACAAGTAAAGAGACTTGCCAATAACGAGATTGAACAAGGTATAGGGATACCGACGATCGAATCTCGGACAAGTATCATACCGGTAGACAAAGGGAATTGTATACGGGATTGATTGAATCCCCGACATCGTGGTTCATCTGATGAGATCATCGTGGAGCATGTCGGAACCAACATGGGTATCCAGATCCTGCTGTTGGTTATTGACCGGAGAGGTGTCTTGGTCATGTCTACGTGTCTCCCGAACCCGTAGGGTCTACGCACTTAAGGTTCGATGACGCTAGGGTTATAGGGAAATAGTGTACATGGTTACCGAAGGTAGTTAGGAGTCCCGGATGAGATCCTAGGCGTCACGAGGAGTTCTGGAATGGTCCGGAGGTAAAGAATGATATATAGGAAGTGAGGATTTGGCCATCAGAAGTGTTTCGGGAATTACCGGTAACGTACCGGGACCATCGGAAGGGTTCCGGGGGTCCATGAAGTGTGTCCACCGGCCCTAGAGGGCTGCGTGGGTCGAGAGTGGAAGGGACCAGCCCCAGAGTGGGATGGTAAACCCTCCACCCTGGCCCAAGGCACAGGAAGGTGGGAGGGAGGGGAAACCCTAGAACCAGATGGGCCTAAGGCCCACTAGGGCTGCGCCCTCCCCCTCTCCCTCTCTCTGGCCGCCGGCCAGATGGCATCTAGGGTCGGCCGCATCTTCTAGGGTGGGAACACTAGGGCTGCGCCCTCCCTCCTCCTCCTCCTATATATAGTGGAAGGTTTTGGGGCTGCCAGACACACGAGTTCTCTCTCTCTCGGCGCAACCCTATCCCTCCTCTTTCTCGTTCTCCGCGGTGCTTGGCGAAGCCCTGCCGGAGACCACGCAGCTCCACCGTCACTATGCCGTCATGCTGCCGGAGCCCTCCCTCAACCTCTCCTTCCTCCTTGCTGGATCAAGGCGTAGGAAATGTCACCGGGCTGCACGTGTGTTGAACGCGGAGGCACCGTTGTTCGGCGCTAAGATCGGAATCCATTGCGATCTGAATCGTTGCGAGTACGACTCCACCAACCGCGTTCTTGTAACGCTTCCGCTTAGCGATCTTCAAATGTATGAAGATGCACTCCCCCTTTGCTTGTTGCTGGTTTCTCCATAGATAGATCTTGGTGATCGTAGGATTTGTTTTTGATTTACTACTACGTTCCCCATAGATATATCAACTGCGACTGCTGAGGGCGGCTTCTTACCTTTGGGTATCGCTTCTAATGCCTCATCGGCTGGCTTTATGCCAAATTTCCGGCTAACAGGATTAGCCGCGGCGGAGGGCGGCTTCTTACCTTCGGGTATCGCTTCTAATGCCTTATCGACCGGCTTTATGCCAAATTTCTGGCTAACACGATTAGCCGCGGCGGAGGGCGACTTCTTACCTTCGGATATCGCTTCTAATGCCTTATCGGCCGGCTTTATGCCAAATTTCCGGCTAACAGGATTAGCCGCGGTGGAAGGCGGCTTCTTACCTTCGGGTATCGCTTCTAATGCCTTATCGGCCGGCTTTATGCCAAATCTCCAGCTAACACGATTAGCCGCGGCGGAGGGCGGCTTCTTACCTTCGGGTATTGCTTCTAATGCCTTATTGGCCGGCGTTTACGCCAAATTGCTGAAGGGGGCTTCTTACCGACGGGTATCACTTCTAACACCCTATCGGCCGGCTTTATGCCAAATCTCCGGCTAACAGGATTAACCGCGGTTGTAGGGGGTTCTTACCGATGGGTATCTAACACCCTAACAACCGGCGGAGGGCGGCTTCTTACCTCCGGGTATCGCTTCTAATGCCTTATCGGCCAAGCTTTATGCCATCTCCGGCTAACACGATTAGCCATGGTTGTCTAAGGGGGCTTCCCACCTCCGGGTGTAGCTTATCTAACCCTAACAACCGGCGTTTGCGCCATATTGCTGAGGGTGGCTTCTTACCTCCGGGTATCGCTTCTAACACCTTATCGGCCGGCTTTATGCCATCTCTGGCTAACACGATTAGCCATGGTTGTCTAAAGGGGGCTTCCCACCTCCGGGTGTAGATTATCTAACCCTAACAACCGACGTTCGCGCCAAAAATGTTGACAAGTCAAACATTGCATCATACATTGCATCATACTTTGCATCATACATTGCATCATATTCACATGGCATATCAGCTTATCAAGCCGGATTAGAGCAAGATTATGAAAGAAGGAGCAATGTTATATCATCTTCGGGTTGTGCTTTTTCAAGCCGCCCTTACAACAATGCAGAATATATTCTATCTTGTTCATTTTTGCAGGTTTTATCTCTTAAGATGAGCCGCCATTAAGTACTCTACAAGAGCAAATGGATCTTTAATAGCCAACCTGGCTGGATCTTCATGGTTAATCAAAACTAGTACTAGATGATTGGGGTTTTCAAGCCGGCTTGGAGTATTCATTATTTTTAAGAGCCGTCCTATTAGATATAATGCCGTGTCATCTAATTAACCGGTTCTCGGTTTTCTTCAATTGTGCTCTGTGGTAATCTACAACACTCATGGATTCCTCCAATATACATTTGCCGGGTTACATCACAACCACAAGCAGGGATTTCATGTCAAAGATGAAGGAATTATTCCAGGATATTCATGCTGGGTTACATTACAACCACGGTCAAGGGTTCATTCAACAAATTGTGGTGAGTCATATTATAGTCCCAAGTCGCCGCAAGTAGACGACCCGACACTTGGGGTCCCTTGTCGCTGTTTATATCAAGTATGCAAGTCTACACTATTCAAAGCCAAGCTTTTACCAATTATGCAAGTCCCCTGTCGCTGCAAGCACGCACCACGACACTTGGGGGCTAATGCAAAGCCGATTTTTAAATCACTATTATCAGCAAGACCATATTATCACAAGAGATGAGCCGGCCTTTCTATATTTTTCTAAAGTCCCAACCCAGTAATTCTTACTGACCCGGCACTGGGGACTACACCACTCAGATCAAATTTTATAAAAGTCCCAAGTCGTCACAGGCGTGCGACCCAACACTTGGGGCTACAGTATTCAGCTGTTCCAATAGATTAAGAGATTCAAATGGAAATACCTAGCGCATCACGTTCTGATGAGCCGGCCCTTGGGGGCTACACCCGTCGAAGCTTTATAAAGGTATAAGGCATTTATAAGTCCCAAGTTGCTGCAGGCAGGACAACCCGACACTTGGGGGCTACACAGTCCAAAATATTATTGCAAAACACCAAGTTATCATGGATAATCTCGGAGCTTGGGGGCTACAGGTAATATGGACATATCAAAAACTTTGAGGAGAATTTTCAAGATGTTAATTATGAAGTTCAGTTGTTAGACCCGGCGCCACCAACATTTATGACCCGACGTTATCAAAAGAGCATAACCCGCTAGATATTATATAAGCCGCCCTGCTTCATAAACGATGGAAGTCTGGTTTTTACATCAGATGCATTTTCATCCCAAATTTTTTATCAAGTCAGCTGGATTCTAGTTATTTGACCCGGTGTCACCAACGATAATGACCCGACATCATCAATGATTATGACCCGGCAGAAATGACTCGCCAAGAGTATTGGAAGCCGACTCAATGGCATATGGGTGTTCTATTCTCAGTATTTTTCAAGGGACATTGACAAGCAAGATGATTATCAAAGATGACTATTTCATATACAGAAAAGACCCGGATTTCTGAGGAGCCATTTCATAAGCCAGCCAAAGGAGCAAGACGGTTACTTAACATATTTGTTATTCTTATTTAAGGAGCTTAGCATGAACAAATTCAAACTAATCTAGGGGCTAATGTAGGGGATATACCCCGCGGTATGACCCGGCCTGGCGACTCACAGGAGACCTGGAAAAGACATTCTATTCTATTAATGACCCGACAGGCGGATCACAGGACAACCAGGCCCAAGACCCGGCCTGTAAGCTGGCATCAGGTGGCTCATGAGAGAAGGCTCAAAGAGAGAAAGACTCCATGCCGAAGGTTACAAGACCCGGAATAGGATTCTAGAGAGACTAGTCCTAATCCTACTCCTAGTAGTACTCTATTTGTAAACCTACCCTTTCTACTTATATAAGGAGGGGTAAGGCGCCCCAAGAGAAACAGATTCACAAGTCCACAAGTTTAGACAGCACAAGAGGTTAGAGATAGACAAGATTAGAGGCTCTCGTGATTAGAGGTAGCAAACATCACCCTTATAACCAAGAGATCTCCTTCATCATCAATACTAGACAAGCAGGACGTAGGCTTTTACCTCCATCGGAGGGGCCAAACCTGGGTAAACTCCGTGTCTCTCGATTCCGATCAACCCCTTCAAGCCACCACGTAGTTCCGTCTTCACCCCGAACCTAAGTCCGTTCACCTAGACATCTGCCGTGACAAATCCATGATACTCTATATAGTGTACCATGCTGTGTACCGCACCTATGTGTGCCTTGCCATGAGTCTGTCAAGGGGTACAAGAGTGATCCAGGAGTGGATCACTAGACAGCGGTCGAAATTATCCTTAGAAACTAGAGGACTAAGGAAATATTTCTCGATTATGGAGGTGATAAAGAGTTCGTCGTAAAGGGTTACGCCGATGCAAGCTTTAACACCAATCCGGATGACTCTTAGTAGAAATCCGGATACGTATAGTGGAGTTGGCATTTGGAATAGCTCCAAGTGGAGCGTAGGAGTAGTATCTACAGTAGGACATAGAAGTTTGCAACGTATACACGGATCTGAATGTCGCAGACCCGTTGAATAAAACCTCTTTCACGAGCAAAACATGATCAAACCCCAGAACTAATTGGGTGTTAATCACATGATGATATGATCACATGGTGATGTAAGTGTTAATCACATAGTGATGTGATCTAGATTATTGACTCTAGTGCAAGTGGGAGACTGTTGGAAATATGCCCTAGAGGCAATAATAAAATGGTTATTATTGTATTTCCTTGTTCGTGATAATTGTCTATTGTTCATGTTATAATTGTGTTAACCGGAAACCGTAATGCATGTGTGAATACATAGACCACAACATGTCCCTAGTGAGCCTCTAGTTGTCTAGCTCATTGATCAGTAGATGGTCACGGTTTCATGACCATGGACATTGGATGTCATTGATAACGGGATCACATCATTAGGAGAATGATGTGATGGACAAGACCCAATCCTAAGCATAGCACAAGATCGTGTAGTTCGTCTGCTAAAGCTTTTCTAATGTCAAGTATCATTTCCTTAGACCATGAGATTGTGCAACTCCCGGATACCGTAGGAATGCTTTGGGTGTGCCAAACTTCACAACGTAACTGGGTGGCTATAAAGGTGCACTACGGGTATCTCCGAAAGTGTCTGTTGGGTTGGCACGAATCGAGACTGGGATTTGTCACTCCGTGTGATGGAGAGGTATCTCTGGGTCCACTCGGTAAGACATCATCATAATGAGCTCAATGTGATTAAGGAGTTAGCCATGGGATGATGTGTTACGGAACAAGTAAAGAGACTTGCCAGTAACGAGATTGAACAAGGTATAGGGATACCGACGATCGAATCTCGGACAAGTATCATACCGGTAGACAAAGGGAATTGTATACGGGATTGATTGAATCCCCGACATCGTGGTTCATCTGATGAGATCATCGTGGAGCATGTCGGAACCAACATGGGTATCCAGATCCCGCTATTGGTTATTGACCGGAGAGGTGTCTCGGTCATGTCTACGTGTCTCCCGAACCCGTACGGTCTACGCACTTAAGGTTCGATGACGCTAGGGTTATAGGGAAATAGTGTACATGGTTACCGAAGGTAGTTCGGAGTCCCGGATGAGATCCTGGGCATCACAAGGAGTTCTGGAATGGTCCGGAGGTAAAGAATGATATATAGGAAGTGAGGATTTGGCCATCGGAAGTGTTTTGGGAATTACCGGTAACATACCGGGACCACCGAAAGGGTTCCGGGGGTCCACGAAGTGGGGCCACCAGCCCCAGAGGGCTGCGTGGGCCGAGAGTGGAAGGGACCAGCCCTAGAGTGGGCTGGTGCACCCTCCACCCTGGCCCAAGGCACAGGAAGGTGGGAGGGAGGGGAAACCCTAGAACCAGATGGGCCTAAGGCCCACTAGGGATGCGCCCTCCCCCTCTCCCTCTCTCTGGCCGCCGGCCAGATGGTATCTAGGGTCGGCCGCAGCTTCTAGGGTGGGAAAACTAGGGCTGCACCCTCCCTCCTCCTCCTCCTATATATAGTGGAGGGTTTTGGGGCTGCCAGACACACGAGTTTTCTCTCTCTCTCTCTCTCTCTCTCGGCGCAACCCTATCCCTCCTCTTTCTCGTTCTCCGCGGTGCTTGGTGAAGCCCTGCCGGAGACCACACAGCTCCACCGTCACCATGCCATCGTGCTGTCGGAGCCCTCCCTCAACCTCTCCTTCCTCCTTGCTGGATCAAGGCGTAGGAGACGTCACCGGGCTGCACGTGTGTTGAACGCGGAGGCGTTGTTGTTCGGCGCTAAGATCGGAATCCACCGCGATCTGAATCGCTGCAAGTACGACTCCACCAACCGCATTCTTGTAATGCTTCTGCTTAGCGATCTTCAAAGGTATTAAGATGCACTCCCCCTTTGCTCGTTGCTGGTTTCTCCAGAGATAGATCTTGGTGATCGTAGGATTTTTTTTGATTTACTACTACGTTCCCCAACAATCCTACCACCGCCTCATTCTTACATGAGTTGTTCGATCGGATCAAAGCCATGCGTTTGTCGAATGACCAGGTTCCGGTCTATGACCGACTCAAGATCAAGCCCGATGATAGGGAGATTAATGTCCCCCCGGTCACCCACCTTGTCGCTACCATCGAGTGCCCGACCAAGGATTCATCCCGACAGCCGGAATTGAAAACAGTCTACTCCCCGGTCTGTGAGCACCAAGACTTCATCAGCGAATCAGATGCCGGAGACCACCCTCGAGCCGGATCATCATCGACTCAGGACCTACCACACGATTCAGAATCTGCAATTCCAGAGACTCAATGTGGCATGGAATCGAATTTTTCCCACCCACCACCCAAGACTATCATCCCGGTATCACACTAAAGCCCGTGTCCTCGGAATTTTGGGACATCAAGCAATCACAGGGAGAATCTATCCATCACTTTTGGGCGAGACTCCTACTAGCTAGAAGCAGAGAAAATGGTCTTAGTGACCAAGAGATAATGGCAATTTTCATTCGCAATTGCCATGATGAAGGTATTCTTAACGCCCTGGCCCACAGACACATTCGTGACTTTTTGGAGTTATCCGATTTGGTACAGAAACACTGTGCCATGGAAAGCGCTTGGCAATCTGAACGGTTGTTTTTGGAACCAACTTTCCCCAAAGCACCCTAGCGGAGATCGGAAAAAGAGGGTACCTCCAAAGAGGACAGCAGGATACGAACCCGCCAAAAAAATAAACTGGCCCCCTTTAGGGGTCGGCACTGTCCTTGACGGACTACTGGATAAACCTTGCCCTATACATTTTGTGTTGCTAAACACAAGCCCGACTCACAGCCTTAGAGCTTGCTGGGTCGTTAGGCAAGTGGCAAAAGGTGGTGATGCTATCCTTGAAACACCTCCGTCGAATGGGCCCTCCCCATCGTTGCCCGAACAGAACGCCGAAGTCCCGACGGTCTAAGAAACGTTCCCCTCAAGGAATAGGAGGAAAAAGGGCTCTTAGAGAGCTCTAACATGCCTACCATGTGGCAACAACTAGTGCATGGGCAGACATACCGATTACCTTCGGAGATACTGACCATCCGGCCATTCTTCCCGGTCACTCACCGGCCGCACTACTCTTGAACCCCCTTATTGATGGATACAGGCTACATAAGGTGGTAATGGACAACGGCAGTGGTTTAAACCTAATATATGAAGGCACCTTGGAAAAAATGCAATTCGACCGATCTCGCATTGAACATAGCAGTACAACCTTCTAGGGAATTATTCCAGGGAAAGAGGCGCGCTGTTCCGGACGTATCGTCCTGGATGTAGTGTTCGGCACACCCGAAAACTACTGATCTGAAGAACTTCTCTTCCACATCGTACCCTTCCCAAGCGGCTACCACGCCCTATTGGGACGTGACGCCTTCACAGAGTTCCAGGCTATACCCCATTATGGGTACATGAAACTTAAAATGCCAGGACCAAATGAGTGATCACGATCTCCAGTGATCCGAACATAGCCCTTCGGGTCGAAGACAAAATGGCAACACTCTCCCTCGAGGCATTAGCTGAGACTTTCACTGTAGAAGAACTGACCGCACTACGATCAACAGTTAACAAGGATGATGTGATCCTTAGCAAAAGGCCCAAGTCCACGTCCTTCAAACTAACAGAGGAAATCGTCAAGTTTCAAGTACATCCAGTAGACCCCAATAAGACAGTATCCATCGGAGCCCAGCTCGACCCCCTTGTGGATGAGGCACTGCGGAATTTTCTTCAAGAAAATTGGGACAGTTTTGCCTGGCATCCTTCCGATATGCCCGGAATCGCGCGATGGATTGCCAAACGCAGTCTAAACATTATCGCAGGCTTTAAGCCCATTAAACAGACTCTACGTTGCTTCTCTGAACCCAAACGGCAAGCTATGGGGGGAGAATTAGCTAAAATGCTAGAGGCCGGATTTATTCAGGAGATCAAGCACCCAGAATGGTTGGCAAACCTAGTGATGGTACCAAAGAAGGACAAGTCCTGGCGGTGGTGTGTCGATTTCAAAGACCTCAACAAAGCCTGCCCTAAGGACCCTTTCCCCTTACCACGCATAGACCAGATCATTGACGCCACAGCCGGACACGACTCGTTGTGTTTCCTCGATGCTTACTCCGCATACCATCAGATTAAAATGAAGGAGTCCAATCAAGCGGCAACCACATTCATCACCCCCCTACGGGCCATTCTGCTTCAACACGATGCCTTTCGGGCTAAAAAACGCTCAGGCCACATACCAGCGCATGATCCAGACGTGTCTCGCGACACAGGTCGGTAAGACAATTGAGGCATAGGTGGACGATGTGGTAGTCAAAACCAAACACGTCAGCCAGCTGATCGACGACATACGGCAAACCTTTGCTAGTCTATGCGAATATGACATACGACTCAATCTAGAAAAATATGTATTTGGAGTTCGTTCATGTAAGCTGCTTGGATTCATCGTCTCCCATAGAGGAATAGAAGCGAATCCAGCTAAGATCTGCGCCCTATCGGAACTTGCAATTCCTACAGAGCTGAAGCATGTCTAGAGGTTAGCTGGATGCGTAGCGGCGTTAAGCCGCTTTATCTCCAGCCTCAGAGAGAAAGCTTTACTGCTCTATAAGCTTCTGAAACGGATCAACAAATTTGAGTGGACCAATGAAGCAGCGGCTGCGTTAGAAGAAATTAAAACACTACTGGAAACCAATCCCATACTCACAGCAGCAGGCGTCGGTGAGCCCATGTTGTTATACATGTGGGCCACCAATCAAGTGGTCAGCGTGGTGCTCGTCGTTGAATGAGATGAGGAGGGACACAAATTCCGGACTCAAAAACCGGTCTATTATGTGTCAGAAGTGCTAATGCAGTGCAAGTCCAGATATCCGCACTACCAAAAGATAGCCTACACAGTGTTCATGGCATCAAGGAAACTCAGACACTACTCCAAGATTGTGCGATAACAGTGGCATACGAAGTCCCCCTGAACGATATAATCAACAACAGGGACGCCACCGACCCCATAGCCACGTGGGCCATTGAGCTCCTTCCCTTTGAAATAACCTATAAGCCATGTCGTGCCATAAAATCTCAGGTATTGGCAGATTTCCTAGCCGAATGGACAGAGGCCGAGTTCCCCAAGGAATACATTGCATACTCCCATTGGACTTCGATGGATCCAAAACCTTTGCCGGACTGGGGGCTGGAGTTGTCCTCACACCCCCCACAGGCGACAACGTGTGATACGTGTTGCAAATCATGTATGATGACTCCAACAATGCAGCCGAATACGAAGCTCTTCTTCATGGTCTTTGGATGGCAGTATCAATGGGAATACGATGGCTAGAGGTACGGGGAGACTCTAACTTGGCCATCTCCCAAATTAATGGAGAATTCGGCACCAAAAACCCAAAGATGGCGGCAGACAGAAATGTCGTCCTAAAGATATCTGCTCGGTTCGAAGGGTTGGAATTTCACCACGTTGCTCGCGACAACAATCAAGCCACCGACATACTGGCCCGCATGGGAGCCAAGCACGACTCTGTCCCGAGAAACACTTTCCTGAAACGGCTCTTCAAACCATCCGTAGTGTGGCAAGACGATGAAAAGGCACTAGTCCAGGTACGGCGGACGAGGTTGTTCTCCCCATAAACGATCCAGACAATCACATCATCGGTGGCTCCGTAGTGGTTGAAACGCCTTTGGCTCATGAGGTAATGACAGTAATTGCACCATGGATAGAGCCCTTCCTCACCTACCTTATTTGCAAGGAACTCCCCAACGATTAGACAAAGGCACGATGCATAGTTCGGCGATCCAAGGCCTACAAAGTACACGAGGGCGAGTTATACAAGAAAAGCACAACCAGAATATTACAGCGGTGCATATCCGAGGAAGAAGGATGGGAGCTCCTCGCCAAAGTCCACGCAGGCATGGGCGGCCATCATGCCACGGCAAGAGCCTTAGTTAGCAAGGCCTTTCGAGCTGGTTTCTTTTGGCCCACAGCTCAGACGGATGCCCAATCGCTTATCAAACCTTGCGTGGGGTGTCAACTCTTCGCAAATCAAAGTCACATGCCCCCAACAACTCTTCGGACTATTCCGATCACTTGGCCTTTCGCGGTCTGGGGGCTAGACATGGTCGGACCCCTTAAAGGAGGGACCAAGAGAAATAAATACCTACTGGTCATGGTTGACAAATTCACCAAATGGATAGAAGCAAAGCCCGTCAAATCGGCCAAGTCCGGACCAGCGATCGACTTCATCGCCCACGTGGTACACCTTTATGGTGTTCCGCACAATATAATAATGGATAATGGATCCAACTTCATGGCCCAAGAGGTCAAGGACTGGTGCACAAAAATGGGCATAAAGCTCAATTGCGCGTTAGTCTATCATCCGCAGACCAACGGACAAGTCGAACGAGCAAACTACCTCATTATGAGTGGCATCAAGCCACGTTTGGTCCGATCTCTTCACGAGTCTGACTGTAATTGGATGGAGGAACTCGACTCTGTTTGGGGCCTGCGCACCACCCCGAACAAATCAATGGGTTACACACCGTTCTTCATGGTCTATGGGATGGAGGCAGTCCTCCCCCGCGACATTATTCACGATGCACCAAGAGTGAGTATGAACGAGGAAAAGGAGGCCTAATTGGATCAACAGGACGACCTAGACACCTTAGAGGGAGAGCGCGACATATCTCTGGCTCGCTGCACTTTTTACCAGCAGCAAGCACGACGCTACCAGAGTAGGGAGGTCAGGACAAAAGCATACAACGTAGGCGAACTCGTGCTACGGCTCCTGGAGAAGCAGAAGCATAAACTCAACCCCAAATGGGAAGGCCCCTTCATCATCGACGAAGTACTCACGGGAGGAGCGTATCTTCTTCGAAGCTCATCAGACAATCGCCTTGAACCAAACCCATGGAACGTAGCTTGTCTTCGGCGCTTCTACGTATAAACCGGTGTCGTCCAATTCTCCAATATTTTTCTTTTTTCTCGTCGTTCTTTTTTCCTTTTTCTTCCCTTCCCACTTTGCTGTTTGATAGGATTGATTTCTTTTTCCATCTTCGGTCAAGCCGATCTTGTACTAAGGCTATCGACATACACTATAAAGTGTTAAAGTCGAACATAGCACCCGTGGGCTTCTTCTCGAAGCCAACATTCTTATATTATAAGTACTTACTTACACTTATCGTGTACACACGTTTCCTTTGTCACGCTCAAGCCATTATATGCATCAATTCGAACTAAGACTTTGCCAAGCTGGATTGCCTCGCTCCTGTGATTACCCTCTACGTTCCCGATTGTTCGGCTAGAGGGTAAAGGGAGCACCTCTATGATTGTTACGACTGGGTCATCCGGATACGTACCTCAGACGGGTGAAGCCTAAAGCTAGCTATCTTATGTAGACAATTGGTCAGCCATGATGGAAGCACTTAATACGGCTATGGCCGTTATCGCCATTGTTTGGGTTCGTTTTTTCTTCTAAAAACACCCTTAGCAACATACTAGCAGTATGCGGACCTTTACCTACGATCTTCATAGGGGCCAAAAGAAAGGTATCGATAGAGGTACTGTTTTCCTCGGAAGATGTTTCTTATGCTAAGCAGTAATATAACATATCTCTTGTGTGCTTTTTGTCGGTTCGTACCGCATGGCCGGATTGCCTGGTTCCCTGAACTCAATTCACTCTTTTGGAATAAAAAATAGCGAGGGACACTCCCACGCTCTTTGCACGGGAGGGAGAAGCCGATGGCCGGTTAAGACAAAGTTTACAACACAGATTGTTCGTATGAAAGTATACAAAATTACACATTCGGCTACCAATCTAAGTTATCGATTATGGTGTCTAGGGAGCAGTCTTCCTGTGAAAGGTGGGTGGCAGACATCACTTGGTCATACACCAGGTGGAGGGGCACTTCTTGACCATCTGATCCCATGGGACCAACCTGAGCCATCCGCTAGTGGTCAAGTCCGGTGTAGGGGTCTTGATCATTGCCCACGCCTCCTGTGCTCCCTCCTGGCAAGCTGATGTCTTCCATAGCTCGAACCTGCTTCGAGCTCCCTTGAATCGATCGGTCAGTTCGGACATCCCTTCCGGTGTCTATTCGGCAGGCCATAGCGCTTTTACTATGCCTTTCATTGCTTTCAGAGCACGCTCATGGAGGGTGGAGCTCCTTTAGCAAGTTCCCCCGGTAGGATCCGAACTCTTCTTCAGGATGCCCGGACAGAAGACCTATACATGAGGGAAATACATTCTTATCATACTTCCTTTACATGAAGTACTCACTAATATTCAGATCATGCTTACTGAACATGCCCCCCCTGAAGTTTCTGATTTTCTTCTTGGGCCTGGGCCAATTGAGCTCAATTCTCAATTTCTTTGGTCTATTTTTTCTTCTCCACTTGGAGACGGTTCATAACACCACACCCAGCCTCGTGCTAGGACTCGGCGTACCGCTGAGCGTCTCGGGCTTCATCCAGCTCTTTTTGCATTTGTCCTATGGATTCGGCTGCTAAATAGAATCCTTGCGTCAGCATGGACATTTACTAGAAATTAACAACACCGATATACTCACCATGGGCCTCCCGGGTGAAGCTCTTTACTTTCTCTAGCTCCGCCTTCATAGCTTGAACCTGTGATTGGCTCTCCTTTAGCTCCTTGGTTAGCTGCACATTCTGTTGCTTCGAAGCCTGCATTAGTAGCACAACAGCGTTAAAGACCCTTAATTTGGTTGTTCTGAACCAATTTAAGGCTCGGGGGCTACTGGGTTTACATGAGTGTTCAGACTCTATAAAAACCGATTACTTACCTGCATGCTAGCCGATATCAACTTCATAGCTTCATCGAACCCGGCTCGGGCAGCACCAATGTGTGTGTCCATTGAGTGAAGGCACCGAACTCTCGTTCGGAGAATATTGGGTGCCGCATGGCCTCCCATCGTCGCCGATGATTCATGGCACTTCCCACTTCCGATTTGGTAACGGATACACCATCACCAGAATCGGCAGGTACTGGATTGTCCATGGGGGCTCCTGTAGCAGGATCGGCATGATCTATGGCTCTTGAATTTTGGGGTTCGCCGAACACCTGGCGACCTCTTCGACGGAGAAGTCTGGGCATTTCACCTAAGTATTTCAATGAAATAAATTGCTGTAAGGCTCTATTTATTATGATAATAAGCAGATAACCAAACAATGTACCTTTGGGTTGAGTGGGCAGGCTGATTCGTCCTCGTGGCCGGCTCTTCGGTAGGATCCCTGATGGCTTCTGATTCGGCCATAGTCTCGGTTGCCGGCGTATGGCGCGCGGATCAACGGTGTTTGGGAGTTGGAGCCGGCACTTTCGGGGCGCTGTTGGTAGCTTGCCTCTTGCGAGACGAGCTCTTCTTCTTCTTGTCCATGGCAGGGATGGAGAATGACCTGGGGTAATCAATTATGATAGCCACCAAGGATTGGTCGAGGCTAACCTGATAATAGACTCCGTGTTCAACATCAATTATAAGATCCGGGTCCTCATGGAAACTCGGATCATCATCATGTGAATAGCTTTCGGGCTGAGGAGCCGGACAGTTGACTGTCTCGATAAAGCTCCTCCATTCCTGTTCACACAAGACTTTGGTCAAATGGAGTACGGAAGGGAAACCCTGAATTATGTTTGTAGAGGGAAAAGGGCTTACCCATTCGATAGGATTGTGGGTTGAGTATCCTTCCTTGGTTGCTCGTCGAATAAAGTCCTCTTGCTCCCCTTTGTACAGGTCGGCAAGGGCGGCGGCTAATGCCGCCTGGTTAGCGAGCCCTAGTCTTCGGGAGCTCGTGGTGTCACTTGTCCCATTGTAGCGCCACAAGGGGTGCACCCTCTGTTGGAGAGGTTGCATGGACCAGGAGATGGCAGCGGCCATGACATTGATCATGGTCAACTGATGGTGGGAAAGCATCCGCACCTGATCCGCCAGGCGTTGCACTTCGACGCTTTCCTCCTGGGATGGACTCCTCGGCCACCAGTTGTATCTTTTTTTCAAGGGGGCGTCGGAGTATTTGGGTAGACCTGTCCGAGCTGGCTCGAACAGGGGGACATCTTCAATATAAAACCATTTTGAAGTCCACTCTTCGGATTCCTTCGGTGTGCCCACCGGATACCCTGTCCTTGCTATACGGCACACTTCGTCTCTGCCGACCTCCAAAATTGTCTTGTCCCGAGTTTGGGGGAGAAGACAGAAATATTTTCTCCACAATTCGAAATGTGCCTCACAACCTAAGAACATCTCGTAGAGGGCATGAATCCTGAGATGTGCAAGATGGGCCCCAGAGTAAGGTGGTGAAGCTGGATCCCATAGAATTTCAGCAATCCCCTTAGAAACGGGTGGATGGGAAACCCAAGGCCCTGCGGGAGAAAAGGGATGAAGCATACACGTTCCCCCCTGTGAGGATTGGGAAAACGCTCTACAAAAGCTTTGTTTTTGCAGGAGATTAAACCTGCATGGGTCGCCGCCAGATCTGAAGGAGGGAGATACCCCTGGGTCTCTAGATCACGGAGCAGCAGTAGTGCTATGGAACATCTACTCCAGTCCCCTAAACATGAACCGTAGGGGCGCATAGAGGAGCTGGGGGCGTTGGCCATGTTTTTCGTGGATTTTCCGCTTGGACCTTTTTTCCGATGGGGAGGAAGAGGATGTGGTTTGAACCACGATTTCGTTTGATTAAATGGGTGATGCCTCCATTGCGGAGGGGTAAGATTGTAAAAATCACTGGCCACTCACCTTCCCACGATGCGCGAAAATCAAGAAACATGGGCGGTTATTATAATGGACCTATGCTCCCAATGCTTGGGATCTTGCCGAAGACTGGTCGGTCGCCGAACAAGGAGGAGTGTGGGACTCGCGTCGCAAGCCGAAGATGACGACATGAGGAGATTGACCAGATATATATCGGTGTTGAAGGCTAGTACGGGGGCTACTGAGGGTGTCCTGGATTAGGGAGGGGGGGGGGGTCCTCGGATAGACGACCTATTGCTTATGGGACGGACTGTATGGGCTGCAAGGTGGGCATTGGACGTACCCGAGATTCGCCGGTTTTGGGACTGACAGAGAGGGAGGGGGTTCTTATTTGGTTGTTGATTTGACCATCTCAAGCCATTTCGATGTGTTGTTCTTTTTCCTTGTAATTTGATGCTATGTTTTACATTAGATTGAAGATCAACACCAACTGATAAGTCTACATAGATACATATGTGTTAAGCGAATGCCACCCTTCACCTTGAGCTCCTCTATTTTGAATCATCAGTCATCACTACTTCATTAGCCTTCTTGTGTGGTGAGTAGACATTCCATAGCTGTTAGTACAATATATGCTTGGTTTCTGAAAGCACATTTGCTCCCTTGGTAGTTTTGGTAATTAATAACAACATATATGTCATTGAACTAATGTTTCCACTAAGCATGTTTCGGCAAAAGTTCAATGATGGGTTGGCACAAGGATTGTGGAATACCCCAAGATGCAAGGAAATAGTTTGGCAAAGCTTCAAGAGGAATCTACATTTTACCTTGATGAGAAATCACTTTGAGTCCATAGGAAAGCCAATACTATCAAAAGGGGGTAAGGTACCATTGGTGAACAAAATGCTCATACGTGCACAAGTGATAGTCATCACATACACCCACAATCTCTTCCACAAAAGTCTGTCCAAAGCCAAATATCCAAAATCGGTGCAACCAACACTTTCCACTCTGTACCACCGATTCTCAGCCTCAAACAGACTCAGCCAAACCCTAGCCCTTCGGTGCAACCGATTCCATTTCGGTGCCACCGAGTTTGGGTTGCCAACTTCCTGTTATGCAAATTCACAAAATCAGTCCCGCCGAGTTTGTTGAATCGGCGTCACCGAGTTTGACAGTCTGACTATTGGTCACCTTATTGTTGCAACCGAGCTTTATGTATCGGTCTCACCGAGATTCAAAAGTTGCTACCTTTGAGGCAACTCGATACCACCGAGATTAACATATCGGTGTCACCGAGTCTGACTTATTGGGTGTAATGGTTAGATTTTTGGAGATGCCTATATATACCCCTCCACCACCACCTACTCGAAAGAGAAGACCTCAGAACAGTTCCCCACTCATACCTACTGATTTTCTAAGAGAGAGCCACCTACTCATGTGTTGAGATCATGCCATTCCATTCCTACCATATGAATCTTGATCTCTAGCCTCCCCAAGTTGCTTTCCACCCAATCAATCTCTTCCACCATAGCTAAATCTGTGAGAGAGTGAATGTGTGTTGAGGATTCTATCATCTTGAAGCACAAGAGCAAGGATTTCATCGACATTATCGAGCCTATTACCTTTTGGAGGGTGGTCCCTCCTAGATTGGTTAGGTGTCGCTTGGGAGCCTCCTACTCCGTGTTGTGGAGTGAACCAAGAAGTTTGTAAGGGCAAGGAGATCGCCTACTTCGTGAACATCTACCCCGAGTTAGGCTAGTCCTCCGTGGAGGTAGGCCATCATGGTATAGTCAAGGTTGCTTCTTCGTGGAACCCCCCGTGGACTCTCACGACCGTTACCCTCCATGGGTTGAAGACTCCATAAACGTGGACGTACGATAGCACCACCTATCGGAACCATGGGAAAAAACATCGTGTCACCAATTGCGTTTGATCTTCCTACCCTTCCTTTACTTACATGCTTGTCTTTACTTTCTGTTGCAATACTCGTAGACATGCATGTGTAGGGTGTACTTGACTTGCTATGAATGCTAAAATCTGCCAAGACTTAAAATTGGGGAAAAGTAGATTTTTAATTAGTCAAGTAGTCTAATAACCCCCCTCTAGCACTACTTTTGATCCTACAAGTGGTATCAGAGCACTAGTCTCCATTGCATTGGTTTCACAACCTAGGAGAGTATGGCGTATGGTGAGGGAAATTATCACCATAGAGGTACGTACTTTGATGGCACTAATTTCGCTAGTTGGAAGCACAAAATGAAAATGCATCTACTTGGTCATAACCCTGACGTTTGGGCTGTTGTTCATGTTGGATTGCAAGGTGAATTCTTTGCGGATGGAAGGGAACCGGATCATGAAGCGATTGCGGATGAATTGAAGATGTTGCAACTCAATGCTCAAACATGTGACATTCTCTTCAACTGCCTATGCCCTGAAGAATTCAACAAAATCAGTCGTCTTGAAAATGCTAAAGAGATTTGGGATACTTTGGTTGATAAGCATGAATGTATCAAATCTGTAAGAGAATACAAGTTGGATGTTCTTCAAAGTCAGGTTGACAAGTTCAAGATGAAGGATGCTGAAGGAGTCGCTGAGATGTACTCTATGCTAGCTCTCATCACAAATGAGATTGCCGGCTAAGGAAGCGAAGAAATGTCTGACAAGTTCATCATCAAGAAGATACTTAGAGCTTTGGATGATCGATATGACACCTTATGCACATTGATCCAAATGATGCCCAACTACAAAGATCTCAAGCCAACGAAAGTGATTGGAAGGATTGTTGCTCATGAGATGACACTCAAGGACAAGGAAGAGCTTCATCACAAGTCTAGCGGTGCTTACAAGGCCACAAGTGATGCTCCCACAACTTCAAGCGACAACCTTGTCACAAATGAAGAGATAAGCCTCATGGTCAAGAGATTCAACAAGTTCTACAAGAATAGAAGCAAAGATCAAAGCTCCAACTCAAGATATGAAGAGAAGCGTTCGTCAAGTCGTGACCGAAACTGCTACAATTGTGGGAAGCCCGGACACTTCTCAAATGAGTGCACGGCTCCTTACAAAAGGAAAGAAAAGTCACCAAGAATACAAAGCTCAAGAGACGGAGAGAGAAGGAGTAGAGATGATCGTTATGAATGAAGACCCTCAAGGAGAAGTAGGGACTCGGAGAAGAATGACAAGTACACCAATATCTAGTCAAGAAGAAGACATCAAGCTCATGTTGGTGAATGGGTTTCTGGCTCTGAATCCGACAACCACTCTGAGAGAAGCTACCACTCCAACTCCGACCGTAGTCAAGATGAAGTTGTTTCCGGACTTGCACTAGTGACAACCGACTCCTATGACATATTTGTTCACCAAATGAAGGGAGTGGATGTTGCTTCATGGCTAAAGGCCCCAAGGTATCACACCCTGAGTATCTTGATTTCAGTAGTGATGAAGATGACTTGTTAATTGAAGATGACTTGCTATTTGAAAAATCTAGTAACGTTAGCCAAAATGAACTTGCTAGTAATCACTCTAGTCTAGATAAGTTGTGCAATGATGATAAGTTGGAAATAGAACGACTAACTCAAGAACCAAACCCTCTTAAGTTATCTCACGAGTCTACTCTACAAGATCATAGAGAGCTTGTAAGGATACATGAGAAGCTTCGCTTCGAGAAGCTCAATTTAGAGTAAGATCATGAGTTACTTAAAGCTATCAATTACGATCTTCGAAATAAGACTTCCTCTTATCTAGACAAGCGACTTCTTTTGTCTACGTTCATGCCACAAGTTAAGACTAAGCAAGCTAGTAACAAAGGAAAGAAAGGTTCTTCAACTAGTAGCAATAAGAATGATAAATCCAATGATATTGCTTCTAGTAGCTCTATTGGTCCCACTAACTCTTCTCTTAGCCAAGTTACACTTGAGCAAGAAAATGAACTTTTGAAAGGGATTATAGAGAAAGGTATCTACAAGAGTCTTGAAGGGTGCAAAAAATTTGAGGAGATTGTATGCAAGCACGGAGGATATCGGAAGAATCGTGGTGTTGGCTACTTCAACACTAATGGAGTTGAATGGGAAGAAGGTAAATATCCCAATCCCAAGTTTGTTCCTCAAAAGGGGAAGTATGAAAATACTCTCCCCAAGGGAACAAAGGCTCATGATGACCTTCCACCTCAAGACCCCAAGCTCAAGGGCAAGAACAAGCTTCAAGAGGACATTGACTCATATGAAGATGAATCCCAAGCTTTGGTGAAGTGGGTTCCCAAGGCTACTACAAGCTCAACTTGTACAAGTGCTACTTCAACACCAAGGATCCCCATCAACTTGATGTGGGTTCCCAAGAAGAAGAACTAGAGAAGTTCTTGACGGGTGACTCCGTCAATGAAATCCACTCATATTCATTATTGGCAAGAACTAGTTGCAATCAATATCAACATCATGCAATAGTTCAAGGAGTCACACATTCCCTCAAAGGTAAGCAAGGGACAAGGTAATCAACAAATCAATGGACATCATCATATATGATTTGCACTCCATGTCCATAGATATCCTTGTATTTGTCTCTTGTGTGTTGGGACTAACCCATGTAGGTGAGAAGAGTAATGAAACAACAAGGATGCTCCCAACTCTTGGTGATCTTCATCAACTTTGAGAATCCACCACTACTTCACCTACATGAAGTCTTCATCGAAAAAACCCAAGGTTAGTTTTTCCCTCCTATGGGGGGATGTCACATCAAGGGGTAGCTTTACTCTAAGACTTGATCCAAAGCATCTCATAGAATGCGACAACATTAAATGCTTTATGTAAAAGTGGTAACCCCATTTGTGCTTAAACGATGAGTATGAACTATTATCAATTATTCTTACTTGGATCCTAAGTTAATATACTCATATATAGATGATTCCATCATCACCAAAGTGCTTGTTAGATGCTAGTGTGTTTGTGCATGTTTGCCATGTTGTCATTTGACATCTTATTGTGTGAGCATGATGGTCTGCAATTATTTACTCATTTTTTGACAAGTTAAAACAGCAGAAGAGGCTCCTACTGTTACTATATTAAATTGTAACTGTCACAAGGTTTACAAATCCATGCAACAGAAGCAAGGATCAAGCAACAACTGTTTAAGGGATTTTACAAGTGGATGGTTGGAAGAAATATATCTATAAAATAAGATTTATCAGGCTTAAGTCTAAACTGAAGGATTTCCAAATCTGGTTTCAGCATCCTAATCCATTCGTGTTGTGTGTCTAGTACTCCATCAAAGATAACCCGATTGCGTTTCTTCCAAATGTTCCATTTAGCTAACATGCATATTACTTTGAACAATGGCTTATTCCAGTTAGTCCCCCAAGGTCAAATCTTGCTTGCATGTCCAAAGCATTGTCCCAAACGATGCCAAGTTTGTTCCAACAGGTAGTTGCAAATGCACAATGGAAGAAGAGGTGGTCATTGGTTTCTAGTAAATCATCATTGCACAACATACAAGAGTGGCCATCACCAATTACAAACTGCTTTCTTAGTAGTAGATCACGTGTACTTAATCTGTCCATTCGTTGCAACCACGTGAAGACTTTGTGTCTGAGAATGCACTTAGATTTCTAGATGCTCGTCAGATAATTTGGAGCCTACACATTCCTAAAGAGATATCGATAGAATTTCTTGGGTTTGAATTCCACCCCTCAACAATATATCCATTCGTCTGTTGCCATGGGGTTTAGGGTGACTATGTTAATGGTGATCATTAAGTCTTCCTGTTCTAGTCTTGCTTCTCTTGATAAAGGTAAGTGGAAGTGGGAGACACGATCAGTGTCATTCTTAAATTGCGCGAAAGAGACATCTTCATTTGTTGCATAAGAGAATAGTCATTCATGAGAGTCTTCTAGCACCTGTTCATTATGCCACTGATCCATCCATAGAAGAACAGTGTCACCAGAGTTTGGGATACATGTTGTAATGCCTTTGTAAATGTGTGATAAGGAGAGCACATCTTTCCATGAAAAAGATCCACAACTTGGCATTGCATGTGGTGGTGTCGTGTCATAGTATGCATTCCAAACTATCACGACCCAAGGAGTATCAACATTATGATAAAACTTGTGTAAGAGTTTCAATAGTATAGCCTTGTTTTGTATTTTAAGATCAATGATACCAAGTCCCCATTTTTCTTTTGGTCTACATACTAGGCCCCATGCTACCAGGGAGTGTACTTTTGCATCTTTGTCCTTAATTTTCCTCCATAGACAATGTCTTTTGGCCCTGTCAAATATATCAATGATCTTGATGGGCAACTTCAGCACACACGTAGCAAATGATAAAAGTGATGATAAGGCTGAATTAATTAATTGCACTCTTTCTCCATATGAAAGCCAAATCGCTGTGCTTGTTAATCTGCGCTCAATTCTGTCAACGAGCGACACAATTCTCTAACCGTAGGTCTTGTTGTGCCCATAGGAAGACCTAGATATGTAAATGGCATGGAACCCACCTGACAGCCAAGAATTGAGGCCAAATCAATAGCTGTTTCCTGGTTGATATTAATAGGCATTAGCAGTGATTTAGAATACTTAATATTTAATCATGTGACGTTGGCATAAGCATCTAGCAACTGCTTGATGATTCCTATCTCTGCACTTTTTGCCAGGAGGATAATCAATGTGTCATCTGCATATTGTATTATATGATAGAGTTCAGAAGCTGGTTGGTTAATTGGTAGTGAGAGGTATCCTTCCACCCATGCTCTATTTACCATAGATTGCAACAAGTCAGCTGCTAATACAAATAGTAGGGGTGAGAACAGATCACCCTGTCTGACTCCGCATTTGCATTCAAATTCTTTCCTTGGTACACCATTCAATAATATAGAGGACGATCCAGACTCCAATATCATTTTCACCCATGAACACCACTTCTCATCAAATACTTTGCATCTCAGCATATTGAGGATGAAAGAATGATCCATTGTGTCAAAAGCCTTAGCAAAATCAAGTTTCAGAACCACAATTTCCTTACCAAACTGTTTGCATTGATGGGGAAATTCATATGCCCAAGCTAGGCAATCCTGAATTGTTCTAGATCTAATGAATCCATACTGGTTGCGGTGTACAATCTGCAGAATCCATTGTTGGAGTTGTTCTGCTAACAATTTTGTTAACACTTAGAGAACACAGTTAAGCAAAAAGATTGGTCTGAAGTCATTACCAGTTTTGAGGGTGTTTGTCTTTGGTATGAGTGTAATGAAAGATGTATTCAGGCACTTCAGATTAATTTTACCATCCCAAAAGCCCTGACAAAGCTGGTACAAATCCTCTTTAATGATACCCTAGCAAACCTTGAGGAAAAGACCGTTAAATCCATCAGGTCCAGGTACCCTATCAGTAGGTATAATCTTGATAACTCTATCTATCTCCTCATGTGTGAAAGGAGAAGACAATGCCTCAAGACCAGCAGTGCTTGTAACTAAACACTAGAGATCAAACTTAGCAGATGTTTCTGTAACAATGCACATTCTATTTTTGAAACATTGGAAAAAGGCAGTCGCTTTCTCATCATGGTTATCGATAGTTGTACCATCTAGCATGTGTAATGAAGGGATAGCATTTCGCCTATATCTTTCTGCCGCCCTAGCATGAAAGTATTTGGTGTTGTCCTCCCCTTCAACTGCCCATCTGTATGTATATTTTTTTCAATAAGCACTTTGGTATTTGAGCAGTTTCATCAAGTAATTTTTTCAAAATACTCCTAAAGTTCGATTCAGGCACGTAGAGTAAATGCTGATCTTCCAAACCATCCACATGCAATAATTGAGCATTACAATTCTCAATTAATAACTTGAGTTTGGACAAACTTTTATTCCATTGCTTAAGAGCATATCTCGGCCCTTTTAGCTTAGCAGAGATACGAGTGGCTGAAGATGTTGCTTTGATTGGTTTAGTCCAAGAATTTTTCACTGTATCCATGAATCCTGGGCACTCATTTGAGGATATCTAATTGTTGCTATTTGGCTTTTGATTTTTCATTTGCCAATTGGATATCCAAGAATGCCTAGGACCACTCCTATAGCTATCTATGCTTTGTCACCTCATATTCTATTCATGCTGCATCACAAAATCTGAACAAGTACTTTTCGATCTCTCTGTGTGAGGAGCACTCAGAGTTTCGTATCGACAAAGGACTGACCAATTAAACCTCCCAAGTGCATCTTGGTGGAACCAACTCCAAAACTCGGTCTCACAGAATGCCTAGGGTTGATATGGTTTTTCAATCTCGGTATTGCCGATTCCATATTCTCGGTTAGACCAGGTTTCTTGTCAAATGATAGTTGAGAAACTCGGTGACACCGAAAATTTAGAATCGGTATCACCGATAGTGGATGGTATATAAGCTGTGGACCCCAACAAATTCAATCTCAAACCATCGCGCCCCAGAACCCTAAGTTGTTGAAAAAGGACCCCTTGGTCATCGCCCTTGTCTCCCCGTGCTCCTTCGCCGCTGGGATCCTCGCCGTCAATGGGCATCTTTGCCGCCATCCTCGCCATAGCGGAACCGTCAGCAAGCTAGGGTACGGATCCGATTCTTCTTGCACTCCACGTCCGATTCTTGCACGATGAAGTTTGATTTATCTATAAGCCACCGATTGCACATCTACCTATCCACAAGAAAACTCAACAGATTAGCGAATGATAGATTTTTTAGGTTTTGCCATCCGGCTCATGTATCTCGGTAGAACCGATGCAAAATAATCGGTATCACCGATTTGGTTTTTTGTCATACTGAGAACACCTTGGTGGAACCGAGTGCCTATTTTCAGTGTAACCGAGAATGGTGCCAAGTTCGTGGAAAGCAGGTTGTTAGTCTTGGTGTGACCGCAATTTTTGTTTCAGCTGTACCGACACACATTTGGCAGAATGCAAAATTTGAGAAATCTTTTGTTCAAACCTTCAAAAACTCTGCATTTTGTGATGACTTATCCTATTCCACTCTTCTCAACTCTATTCACGAGGTCAGATATGTCAGGATCCGAGGATAGCCAGAACTTGCAGGAGCGGAATGTTGACATAAGTCCATGCACTAGTCTCGAGTCCAATTCTTTCTCAAATCCAGGCATCCCTAGTTCTCATGGGTTTCCCAAAGATGATACAAGGACCAAGAAGAGACTGAATTCTGATGAAGAGGATTCATATTTTTTGCCAGAGGAGGTTCTTGCTAACAAGCAAGAGAAGAAGTCAGCCAATGAGGCCACCTCATCCAGGAGGGTGGTCAGCAAAACTTAAGCACCTCCAGAGTCTGTGAGAGAACCTAAGAGTGCTAGGGCTACCATGACAGTTGATCCCCCAAGGAAGTGTTTGCCTAAGAAGGCAGGTGATAAGAAAGCCAGGAAGAGGATCATCCGTGTGACTAGCAGGCCTACCTCAATGTTTGAGGATCCCGAGGAGGCTGCTGGTGCTGCTGCTGAGGAGGAGGAGGAAGAGCCTGTTGTCAAGGCCCCTCCCAAGAAGAAACAGAAGAAGCTATTGGCAGATGCAACGCCAAAGCCAGGTCCCTCTAAAAGCACCAAGGCTGCACCTAAGAAGGTTGCTGCAGGGAAGTCCAAGAATACTACCAGAGATATTCCATTTGCTGAGAAGAACAAATGATCTACTTTCAGAGAAGCTGCTGCTATGACAACTTTGATGAAGCTTAGACCTCACCTTCTCGAACACAATGCCAACCATCCACTTGCTGAGGATAGGAAGAAGAGGAAGGATTCTGGTTTGACGGCATGGAGAGCTATTGATCCATATGCCTAGACGAGGAAAACTGATGTGGACTATAGGTTCTACACCAAGGAACAACAAGATTTCTATGAGACAATCTTGCTTGACAAGAGTACAACTGTCAGTGATATGAGATACGTTGACTGGAAATACACCAAGGCAAATGAGAACTATTTCCCATGTGTTCAAGACAACTTTTAGTGCATTGGTCTTGATCAGTTTGTTGGCAGAGAGTTTACTGCTTGGAATGATGAGATGATAATGCAATTCTACTCCACTGCTCACTTCTATGGAGATGGCAGGATAGTGTGGATGACAGAAGGAGCAAGATATGAGTCTTCAGTTGATGAATGGGCTACCATCTTAGGAGTCCCAGAAGTGCAAGATGGTGATTTGGATGTCTACTCTGAATCCAAGGAGATCCATAATGCTATGAATGATATGTACAATGCTATCCCTGCTGCTAACTTCCAATCACACAAGTTAGGATCTATTTACTTCCTTCAGGCTGGCCTCCGTATCATGAACACCATCCCGAGGCACACACTGATGCCCAAGTCTGGAGATGAGAAGATGATTCGAGCATACTCCATCAACATGTTGATCCATCTTGATAGTCAAACGAGGATTCGAGTGATGGACTTGATTGTAGAAACTGAGAAGAGGGTTGCTGCTGATCAGAAGTGCTCTTGCTACTATGCACCCTACATTCAGATGCTCATCAACTCCAAACTTGAGAAGCACATTTTTGCTCTGGATAGACCCCACTTGCCACTTCGCCTAGATTTTGAGGACAATGTTGTGGTGATGGACCCAGACCATCCCACATTAGCTGCAGCTCAAGCTCAAGCAGAGGCAGCTAGAGCCACTAGTGCTCAGGTCCCTAGATCCAGGAACAAGCAGATGGATCTCTTGATCTCTATTGTCATGGACATGAAGAAGGACATCAAAAGCATTCTGGATAGTCAGGAGAGCCTTGTGAACATATTTGACGATAGAGTGAAAACTCTCAATGACAAGGTGGATGGGCTGACCAAGACCGTCAACGAGCTCAAGAAGGAAGTAGATGAAGCTCCTATCCGTCGCACCTCTTCAGAGTCTGATTCTTCTTCTGATGATGAGGATAGTGCACCTGTCAGGATGACTGCCCAGTACAGGACACATGCCAGGACACCTACAGTGCGAGCTCCGGAGACGAGACCTTCATCTTCTGCTCTAGCTACTGTGACTTCAGCTCCATCAACTCCTTCAGTGCCTCCCGTTGCTACTCCAACTCCGTCCAGGACATCAACAGAGGTCTTCGCCGACGCAGTTCTCTCGACTCCGATATCGACCATCGGAGAAGATCAGCCACAGAGGGACGATTAGCTATATCTCTTCGAACTTTTTGGTAACTTGTTGCCAAAGGGGGATAAGTAGTATATATATCTATAGGCTTCGAGCGAGAGAGCGTCTTGTTTTTAGAACATTTGATATTTTGGTTGCTCGTGTTATACTTTTGGTTGTGTTTGATCATACGCTTTAATGTGTGTTACTACTATTTCCTATCCTTTTGATGTTTATGTGATGATCATTCACTTTGCTTGATGTGTTATGCTATGCTGTTAACTCTCATTACTCTCGCACACCACCAAGTTGTATGTGACATGGAAGAAGTGCCCCATGTACCTAATATATTGTGCATTTGCATTCAAACACAAATTTAAAAATAATGCACAAATTTAGGGGGAGCTCTTGCTTATCACATACTTCTCAAAGCGATGATTACATTCATTGATTATATCATTTGTCGAAGCTTTGATCTATATGTTGTCATCAATTACCAAAAAGGGAGAGATTGAAAGCACATTTGCTCCCTTGGTGGTTTTGGTAATTAATAACAACATATATGTCATTCAACTAATGTTTCCACTAAGCATGTTTCAGGAAAAGTTCAATGATGGGTTGACAAAAGGATTGTGGAATACCCCAAATTGCAAGGAAATAGTTTGAGAAAGCTTCAAGCAAGAGGACTCTACATTTTACCTTTGTGAGAAATCAATTTGAGTCCATAGGAAAGTCAATACTATCAAAAGGGGGTAAGGTACTGTTGGTGAACAAAATACTCATATGTGCAGAAGTTATAATCACCACATACACCCATAAGCTCTTCCACAAAAGTCTGTCGAAAGCCAAATATCCAAAATCGATGCAACCAACACTTTCCACTCGATACCACCGATTCTCAGCCTCAAACAGACTCAGCCAAACCCTAGCCCTTTGGTGCAACCGATTCCATTTCGGTGCCACCGAGTTTGGGTTGCCAACTTCCTGTTACGCAAATTCACAAAATTGGTCCCGCCGAGTTTTTTGAATCGGCGTCACCGAGTCTGGCAATCTGACCGTTGGTCACCTTATTGGTGCAACCAAGTTTTATGTATCGGTCTCACCGAGATTCAAAAGTTGCTTACTTTAAGGCAACTCGGTACCACCGAGATTAACACATCGGTGTCACCGAGTCTGACTTATTGGGTGTCATGGTTGGATTTTTGGAGATGCCTATATATACCCCTCCACCACCACCTACTCGAAAGAGAAGCCCCTAGAATAGTTCCCCACTCATAGCTACTGATTTTCTGAGAGAGAGCCACCTACTCATGTGTTGAGATCATGCCATTCCATTCCTACCATATGAATCTTGATCTCTAGCCTCCCCAAGTTGCTTTCCACCCAATCAATCTCTTCTGCCATAGCTAAATCTGTGAGAGAGTGATTGTGTGTTGAGTAGTCTATCATCTTGAAGCACAAGAGTAAGGAGTTCATTGACATTATCGATCCTATTACCTTTTGGAGGGTGGTGCCTCCTAGATTGGTTAGGTGTCGCTTGGGAGCCTCCTACTTTGTGTTGTGAAGTGAACCAAGAAGTTTGTAAGGGAAAGGAGATCGCCTACTTCGTGAAGATCTATCCCGAGTTAGGCTAGTCCTCCTTGGACGTAGGCCATCATCGTATAGTCAAGGTTGCTTCTTCATGGAACTCTCCATGGGTAGAGCCCTCCGTGGACTCTCACGACCGTTACCCTTCGTGTGTTGAAGACTCCATAAACGTGAATGTACGATAGCACCACCTATCGGAACCACGGGAAAAAATCATTGTGTCACCAATTGCGTTTGATCTTCCTACCCTTCCTTTACTTACATGCTTGTCTTTACTTTCCGTTGCAATACTCGTAGACATTCATGTGTAGGGTATACTTGACTTGCTATGAATGCTAAAATCTGCCAAGACTTAAAATTGGGAAAAATAGATTTTTAATTAGTCAAGTAGTCTAATCACCCCCCTCTAGCACTACTTAATTTTGATCCTACAGTTTCATGGTCAGGTTGGTCTACATCGCCGCAGGAGCGCATGCATGCTTAGCCGAGCTATATATGTATAGCAAAGTTGCTACTAGATATCATGAATTTTTTACCTGTGAACTGAGCTCTGTGTCCATTAAATATCTAGGACTTCCAGTCACTGATGTGAGATTGAGAAATAGCTTCTGAAAGTTTATGACTGAAAATATCGAAAAAAGATGTGCATGCTGACTGGGTAGGCTGCTTAACATTGCTGGGAGTGACTTTGGTTCAATCATGTTTGACTAATATCCCCATATACTTGATGTCTTTCTTTCCTATACCTGTAGGGGGTTAGAAAAAAGTGGACTTTTATAAAGCAAGGCTAGTATGGCAAGCAGATGAGGATGAAAAAAAGTACCACTTAGTTAACTAGAAAACATGTTGTAGGCCTAAACAACAAGGGGGCTTGGGGATCTAGAATTTAGACCTTTTTAACAAAGCCCTACTTGCCAAACGGATTTGGAAACTTAGAAAGGATAATGGATTGTGGCAAGATATTCTGCTTGCCAAATATGTCAAAGGAAAGTGCATCTCTGGGATTAAACACAAACCCGAAGACTCTCATTTTTGGTCCAGCCTCCTAAATATTAAACATATCTATTACAAACATGTTAGAAAACATCTAGGAGATGGGAAAAACACCAGATTTTGAGAAGACTGGTGGGTTGGTGACAGACCATTGAAAGATGTTTATCCCAATCTCTATTATATTAGATGATGCCCCGGCGTGTTGTTGCAGGAAAATTTCTAAAATAATGCACCAAAGTTGCTACAAAAACATCTATAACTCATGGGATGCGAATGTAAGCTTAAAAAATACAAAGGATATCGAAAGAGAGAAAATGAATTGCAGTTAAAAGAATGTCTTTTCTAACAAAAATGTGAACGTGAACTATATAGGTATGGTGCAGCACGTACATTGTCAATACAAAATGTAATGCAAAAATAACTTACGAGTAACATGCATGAATTGGTGATGTGGTGCTTGCATGCATAGAGTAATGCAAAAACAATGTAATTTATGACTTGCATGCATGACTTGCTCATGTGACGTAGTTGCATGTTTAGAAAAAATAGCTAGTGTATGATAGCTATTTAGAAATAGAAGATTAGCAATAATCATAATATATTTGTTTCTGATGCTATAGAGATGGGCTGGCATCAATTTGCATTTAGAATGACCTTGTTTGGAGATTCCATTGATCTATGAAATTCTCTAAAGAGTAGATGTGAAGAAGTTAGAATGTATGGGGGAAGGATACACCTCTATGGATGCTGACCCCTGATAGGAAGTTTACAGTTAAATCTCTATACTTACACTTTATTAAAAGTGATAGTGGCTTCCCACATAAACTTTTGTGGAAAGTCAAAGTGCCTGATAAGATCAAATTCTTCTTGTGGTTACTTAATAAAGAAGTATTCTCACTAAAGATAACCTGCTGAAAAGAGGATGGAAAGGAGAAAAAAAATTGTGTGTTCTGTGGCCAGGATGAAACTATTGATCATTTATTTTTCTCCTGCTGATCAATAGCTAGGTTGATTTGGAACTTGTTAAAATGTGCTTCGATTTGAACTCTGCTAATCTACATGAATGTTTTGGTAGATGGCTAAGAGTGTTTCCTAAGGATGATAAAAACCCGGTTCTTGTTGGTATCTCTGCTCTCTTTTGGGCAATTTGGAAGTGCAAAAATGCTGTGATCTTTGAAAGAAATAAAATTTGTGATCCGATGAATGTCATCGCTCTAATGTGCAAATAGATTTCGGACTAGGCTATTTTGCAGATAAGACCACCGGGGGAAAGAATGCTGACGCTGGGGGCAAGACTAATAGAGAAGGTTGCAAGTGAAGTTTATCATGCGTCGCAGGGGTGGAGGCCTGGAGTCAGAAGCGTTTGTGGCTGAACAGAAGCTACTGATGATCTCTGGAGTTTTACCTCCTCACAAACTATTTCGGCGAAGTACTGTTGCAGTCATGTAATGTTGCTTTGGTTGTTTTTAGTTTGTACTGAACTGAACCTGACTTGCTTGAAAGAAGATGTATATCAAATTTGCTTTCACTGGACCCCTGTCTTGAGTTCTGTTAGATTGCCCCGTGGCTAGTGCGTTTACTAGCGATTTCATCGTGGCGCAGGAGCACATTCGGCTCTTTTGTTGACTGTCTCCAGTGATGAAATTGATAGTGTACAAGTTTCACTTTGTTTGTATGAATGACTGTTTATTTCACATAAGATGCTAACATTGGCTGTGCAACAAGAAAAAGAACAACTCAAAACCGTACTCGTATACATAATGAAGAGAGGGCACTTTCTTCCCCCTCCCCACTGAAAAAAAATACAAATATAACCAACGACTTCTTAACATCTAGGTCAAAAAAAGAAGAACAACCCTGAGAATCTGAATCAATCTTCCCCGCTCCAGCCCCCCGACGAGAGGCGGGAGGCGGAGGGGGCCAAAAAACTTAGAAGTGTAGATATTGCTGCCTGCCCTGCCTATCGCCGACGACCGACGAGGACGGTCGTCGGCGATCATACCGTATAGCTCTGGTTTATTGTCTCGATGTCGAGCCCCTTGAGCTTGACGACCGACTCGACGTGGCCCTTGAGCGTGTGCAGCTCCCTGAGCCTGGCCACCTCCGCCCGCTTGGCGGCCTGCTCGGCGATCTCCGAGAGCTCGCGGTAGCCGTTGTTGTCGGTGAAGAGGTCCGAGTTGTTGCTGCCCTGGTTGAGGCCGTGCAGCGTCCTCTGCGCCGTCGCCCACTGCGCCTCCCTCTCCACCTTGCCGTAGTCGTTCTTGTTGGTGAAGGCCGTCTGCGACATTTTCCATTCCATGGACGGTCAATCAGTGAGAAGGGAGCTTACAAATGGATGTGGTGGGTAATGGAGATGGAGGATGGGAATGGCGGCTTGCCTTGTTGTTGATGTTGTTCCAGGCCCTGCCGCTGAGCGCGTAGCGGATGATGAACTTGAGGATGTCGAGCGGGATGTAGGTGACGAGTGTGAAGGCCCAGATGGAGAGCCCCCACCCCCACCCGATCCCCTGCATCTTGCAGAACTCCCAGTTGGCGTACACGGCGATGCACGTCGCCAGCAGCTGCGCCACGAAGAAGGCGATCACCAGCAGCGCCCCCGGCCGCTCCACGAACGACCAGCTCCGCGACCGCGTCACGAAGATGAGCGCCTGGCTGATGATGCTCACCTGCAGGTACAGCGCCGCCATCATCTCCTTCTCGTTCTCCCGGATCGACCGCACCCCGAACGTCTCCTGCATTTCATTTCAGTTATCTTATAATCGATCGATCATGGCGGTTGATCACCGGAGGGAAGGAGGTGGAAGAAGAAGTACCGGGAAGAACTCCGTGTCGTGGGCGAGGTAGAAGAAGAGCACGGTGACGAGGGCCATGTAGGTGCCGAGGACGACGCCGGTGGCGAAGATCTCCTGGAGCTTCCACGAGTCGGGGGTGGGCGACGGCTTCACGCGGTCCTTGGAGATGGTCATGATGGTGCCGTCGTTGAGGATGGCGATGATGAGCACCATGAAGGGCGCGAAGTCGAACTTCCACAGCAGCGCCACCAGCATGAACCCGAGCACGATGCGGATGGTGATGGACACGGCGTAGATGGTGTAGTTCTTCATCCGCTGGAAGATGGCGCGGCTGGTGAGCACCGCGCTCACGATCACGCTCAGCCCGGGCTCCGTCAGCACGATGTCCGACGCCGACCGCGCCGCATCCGTCGCGTCGTCCACCGCGATCCCGATGTCCGCCTTCTTCAGCGCCGGCGCGTCGTTCACGCCGTCCCCGGTCATGCCGCAGATGTGCTTCCGGTCCTGCAGCCGCTTCACGATCTCGTACTTGTGCTCCGGGAAAACCCCGGCGAACCCGTCCGCCTTCTCGATCAGCTCGTCGATGGGCAGCCCGCTCATCTCCGTGCTCTTGTCGCCCAGCAGCGTGGTGGAAGGGTACATGTTGGTGCCCATGCCCAGCCGCCGCGCCGTCTCCTTGCCGATGGCCAGCTGGTCGCCGGTGATCATCTTCACGTTCACGCCCAGGTGCAGCGCGCGCCGGATCGTCTCCGCGCTGTCGTGCCGGGGCGGGTCGAACAGCGGCAGCAGCCCCACGAACTGCCACGGCTCGCCGGGGCTGTCCTTGTTCTTGGCCGGCACCGTCTGGTACGACACGCCCAGCGACCGGAGGCCCCGGTCGGCGTACTGGTCGATCAGGCCGTGGACCCTCTTTTCAGCCTCCTTGGGCATCCGGCACAGGTCGATGATCTGCTCCGGCGCGCCCTTGCTGATCCGGTGCCAGTCGCCGTTGCCGTCGATGTAGGTGATGGCCGTGCGCTTCTCCACGGGGTTGAAGGGGAGGAAGTGCACCTCCTGGATGCCGGCGCGGGCCTCCTTGGGGTCGGCGAGCATGCCTACGATGCACGTGTCGATGGCGTCCTGATTCTCCACGCGGGACGCCCTGGCGGCGTAGAGGAGCACCGTGTCCTTGTCTATCCCTCTGCCGTACACCTCGATGAGTGTCTTGTCGACGGTGAGCTTGTTGAGCGTGAGCGTTCCCGTCTTGTCGCTGCACAGTACGTCCATGCCGGCCATCTCCTCAATGGCGGTCATGCGCTTGGTGATGGCGCCCTGCTGCGACAGCCTGTGGGAGCCGATGGCCATGGTAACGGAGAGCACGGTGGGCATGGCGATGGGGATGCCGCCGATGAGGAGCACGAGCAGGTTGTCGATGCCGTCGCGGTAGGCGCGATGCTGGATCGGGTACATGACGACGACCTCCACCAGCATCCCGGCGGCGATGGAGATGATGCAGAAGTTGCCGATGGCGGTGAGCACCTGCTGGAAGTGGCCGACGTTGTTGGTGCTGTCGACGAGGTGCGCGGCCTTGCCGAAGAAGGTGTGCACGCCGGTGGCGATGACGACGGCCTCGATCTCGCCCTGCTTCACGGTGGACCCGGAGAACACGCCCTGGCCCGAGTGCTTGTTCACGGGCATGGACTCCCCGGTGAGCGCGGCCTGGTCGACCTTGAGCGGGTCGCCCTCGAGCAGCCGGGCGTCGGCGGGGATGATGTCTCCTAGCTTGATGCTGATGATGTCGCCGGGGACGAGGAAGGACGCGTCCATCTCGCTCCACTTGCCATCCCTCAAACACTTGGTCTTGGGGGCGAGGCCGGCCATGAGGGCGGCGGCGGCGTTCCCCGCGTTGTTCTCCTCGATGAAGCTGATGGTGGAGTTGATGAAGAGCAGGGTGACGATGCCGACGAAGTCCTGCCAGTCGGGGGGCTTGCCGCCACCGTTGGCGAGCACGATGGCCATAACGGCGGCGGCCTCCATGACCCAGGACAGCGGGTTCCACATGAAGCCGAGGAACTTGAGCAGCTTGCTCTCGGTCTTCTCCTCCAGCTTGTTGGGCCCGAAGATGGCGAGCCGGTTCTGCGCCTCGGTGCCGCTCAGCCCCTGCTTGCTGCACTTGAGGTGGCTGAAGACCTCCTGCACCGGGATGGTCTCCAGGTCCACCGTCTCGTTCTTCACGTCCTCCAGCGTCATGGACGCCATGGCGCCGGCTGCTGCCTCTCGGCGTCCGCCGGTCTCGCCCCCTCCTTGTTGATCTCTGTGCTAGCTTGGCGTGTGAGTACGTGTGGCCGCGCGCGCGCGGGGAGTGGAGTGGAGTGGAGGTGAGGGGAGGGGAGGCGCGCGCTGCTGCTGCTCCGGCTGGTGGGCTGGGCTGAGCTGTGTGCTGGTGGCGCGCCGAGCTCAGGAGCTGGGAGCGAGTGGGGACTAGGACTTCATGGATGGAGGGAGGGGGTAGGGGTGGAGGGAGGGGGGAGGCGTTGCCCTCGCGGTCCGTCTGCTGGTTGAAGACGACGAGGTGGGGGTGCGGGCGCCCTACGATCCTTATACCGCGCCACCGGGCTCGCCGCGGGCGGGGGTAGCTCACTGCCGCACGACTGGTCTATGCCGCATGCAGCGGCCGCGAGCGCCCATCGCGCGACCCGCGCGGCTCACCCCTGCTTTTGCTCTCTGCTCTTCTTCCTACTCCTACTGCGCTTCAGTGCAGCACACACCACACACAACTGGTTTTTCTTCTTCTTTTTTTTTTTGCGGGTGAACTGGTTTTTCTTCGACTAGCACACGTTCACAAGAACATGCTTATTTATTTAACACAATAAAATCGACATGGATTTTGTTTTTGAAAACTTCTGATCTATTCCTCAACTTCAAGTCAGTTCAAAGAACGCTAGAAATAAAAAATTACATTCAAATCTTTAGACCATCTAACGACGACTACAAACACTAGAATGAAGCGAAGATGCGTAACCGTCTCGTCCTTTTCTCATCGGAGCCGGGCAAACAATATAGCTGTGAGGAGTGCTTATGGTAATCCCAAAAAACCAATGTCCTTTTTTGATCTTTGTGAGAAATAGATCTCAACATATACTGATAGTGATCGTATTTGTTGTTTCTGTTTGTGTGCCGCTTTACTTTGATCATTATGAAAAAGAATGTGGCTAGATCTTAGTCGACTGAGATTTAATCGACTCTTAGTTAAGTGACAATAGTATATAAGAACAAAATGGAAAAATTGAAAAGGAAAAAAAATATAGGATCACGATGCAAGATCAAAGGCATATAGCATTGACTGAGACATAACGAAGTCTAAGTCGATTTAGACTTAGCAAAACTATATGAAAAAAAACATGTTTACAAAGCATTTCATTTAAAGATCCGATTGATGTAATCTCTATCTATGCTCTCTACTTGATTTTTGTTTCACATAAAAGAGGAGTGCTAACCATTCTTAGGGAAGTGTTCTACCGAAAGGAGGAGTGCTAAACATTCTTAGTAAGTGACTAAGAGGCTAGCCCAAGTGGCGAGCGATGTCTACGGTGGTGCTCATGGCTAGGGCCGACTGTGGGGAGAATGAAGTTGCTTCGTCAGCGTGGCTTTTCAGTTTGTCTATATTTAGTCTTTTGTTGTTCTCTGTTCAATGGTGTTGGGAGGTTCTTGGTGCTTAATAGTAGAAGGTTATTTGCCTGGTATTTTGTTTCGTGCAAATTTCTGAGAGAGCATCATGTAGATATAGTTAGATATATGAGGAGGATATATGCTATCATTTTTGGTGTTGTGGTTTGTAGCATCAGTCAAGTGTAAAAGGTTGTAAGTTGGATGATGTATAACTCCATTTCCGTAATGAAGATTGGGGTCAGGTGACCACTTCCATCGGAGAAAGCACAAGAAAATCGTCAAAAACCGAGATAAATATACGAAACACACATTCTTGTACAACAAAACACATGCCACACCTAATGTGAAACACACACCCTTATTGAACACAGTATACGGTCGGCTAGATCTGGCCATGGGAAGCCCGACCCAAAAAAACCCGACCGGGCCCAACCCGACCTTGCCCACGGGCCGGGCTCGGGCCTACATTTTGAGTCCGATGGCTGTCCCGGGCCGGGCCCGGGCCTGTTACATTCGCATTTTACCGAAGAGGCCCGAGGCTTGACAGGCTTTATCAGTGATGGGCCAGGTTCGGGCTTAAAAACTAGGCCCGACGGTAGGGTCGGGCCAGGCTCGGGCTTGGTTAGGCCCGGCCCGAAGCCCGGTCCGGCCCAATGGATGGCCAGGTATACGGTTTAGTATTGCATATTTACATAGGTGTTTTGATCGATTTTTCTTTTCATTTTTGCTAAAGCTCATCTAGATGTGCCCTAAGTATTGCACATCTAAGTTCTATGTCATTGATTTTAGCTGGAGATATTTTTATCCTTTTATGTTTGATGGAGTGATTTAGATGTGCCCTAAACAAACTCTTTCTTTTCTTTTGACACCGCGTTCCTTTCCATCCCTTTCCTTTACATTGGCGATGTCGAGGCTAGAAGGGTTGTGGCTTGGCTTAGGCATGACATATAACAATTATCTAAGAAAAATCCTGCTCATTGATGATTTGTCACTCAACAATTTTGCAACACCAGGTATATAACTTGGGTGCTAGGTGAGATGATGTGGCTACTCCGTCAAGGATTTCAGAGATAACAACATACCTAAATTTATGCATGTGATGGTAAAGCAACTACTACAATGATGTAGTGGCTAGAGTAGATGTATCCTAGCTAGATGTCGACCTTTGTGGCGGTACTCGGACACTAGGATTGAGTTCTTATAGTTTCAATCACTGCTTGGTCTTTTTGATGGGGCCTCAAGATCCTTTATACACGCACCTTGTCTTGAGGGGCGATGCTTGATTTTCTTTCATAGTCGGGCTTGTAGATGTCAATGACCTATCCTTGATTTGTTTACATGTTTTATTTTGTAGGGTACTTGGCATATCCATATGGCTGTCCTAGAGATCCTATGGACAATGTTACCCCTACTGTATTGTTTTTCTTTTGAAACTTTTGATAGTGGAGCACCCCCACTGACTTTATACTAAAGGAGAAAAGAGGTTACAAAGCAATTACATAGGGAGGGGGGAGGGGTGGTATAAAACCACCAAGAGTACACGGGAAAGGAGGTGTTCAAGGGAGTCTAGCTAGCAGTTGGTCTATAAAGGGCCATAGGCCACTTTTAATCATGTGCTTCATTAGCCCAAGATCGCATTTAAACCTTGCCACCGAGGAGGTATGGGTTGGGGTGACCCCCCTAAAGAGCTTGTTATTCCTCTCCTTCCAAATGCCCCGGGATGCAACCATGAACACTTCGAAGAACAGGGGTGAGTTCCAGGCCATTTTTGCGGCATGAACCGTGTGAAGCCTATTATCATGTACCTGACAGACAACGCCAATCAAAGTCCAGCACTTCGAACTGAATAAGCAACCAAAGAATAAGTGTTCCAACGTTTCTTCCGGGCAGTGGGCACACAACAGGCATGAGTAGTCATTCCCTGGCAGCGCCATCCCTCTCCTGCGCAACATGACTCGTGTGTTCAGTTGATCTGCCAACAACAACCACGCAAAAAACTTCATGGTGCACTTGGACTTCCAGACCCAAGAAAAAGCATCATCGGCAGCCACCTCCCGAAAGCAGAAACGATAGTATTTGCTCGATTTGAATCCTGCATCTCCCCACACACACGACCATTTGTCGACCCTGTCCTATCGGATAGCCACAATGCTGAGGTCCAACTGCATGTCTCGGATTTCCTGCCTAGCCTGATCCGATGGAGGGAGATGAAAGTTCTCTCCAATGGTTTCTGCAAAGAGGAGATTTATTACAGAGACATCCTCAAACCTAGCAAAAGAGAAGGTTCTCGGGTGTTGTTCTGACAATAATTCTGCTGTCCATAAGTCCTTCCAGAAGAGAGTAGTGGTTCCATTGCCAATGTCCACCTTGGTAACCCCTTTATAGACCGGAGTGAGTTGTAACAAGTCATGCCACCAAAAAGATCCGCATGGATCAGCAACATGCGACACCACATTATGCGTCTGATAGTAGGATTTCTAGATGAGGTTGAGCCACGACACATTCAGACGATTGTAGAACTTGTGAAGTTGCTTGAGAAGAAGCCCTTGATTTTGAATTCTGAGGTCAATGATTCCTAGCCCACCGTTTTGTTTTGGTCTGCAGACAATATCCCAAGCCGGCAAAGAGTAATTCTTGATTCCATGTTCAGTTTTTTTGGCCCATAGACAGTGCCTCCACAGCTTGTCCAAGTGCTCAAGGATCTTGGGCGGGATGCGGATGGAGCACATAGCATAAATCGCTAGCGAAGTGATCACAGAGTTAACCAGGGTTAGCTTGGACCCGTAGTCTAAGAGAGAAGCTGCTGTAGATAGTTTCCTTTCCACTGACGTCACAAGTGGCATCATGTCTGTGACGGTCGGACGTGTGGTACCCAAGGGCAGTCCCAGGTATGTGAACGGCAGCGATCCCACCGAGCAATGCAAGATGTCGGTGAATGATTGTAGTCTCTCATCGGGGACATTCATAGGGATCATGTTATATTTCTAAAAATGGATCCGAAGGCCAACTGATAGAGCATAGTCCTAGAGGATCTTTTTTTTCCACTTGATCTTCCTCCACAAGCATGAAGACAATGGTGTCGTCGGCGTACTGAATGACGGGATAGTCCTCCTCACCAGAAGGAATGGGTTTTGAGATGAGACCATTCGAAAACGCATTATTGATAGCAGCCTGAAGAAGGTCAGCAGCCAATACAAAAATCAGAGGCGATAGGGGATCCCCTTGTCGGACTCCCCAGAGGCACAGGAGTTGTCGACCTGGGACTCCATTGAGCAAGACCGACGACATCCCCGAGGAGAACAGGGTACTGATGTATGATCTTTAGAATCACTTTCTGCAACTGTTAGCCAATAGTTTCTCAGCAACTTCAGACAGCAGTTAAGAAGGGTAATTGGACGATAATCATTCGCCCCCTCCGGTGATTGGATTTCAGGGATGAGTGTGATAAACCCTGAGTTGATACTCTCCAGATCAAGTGTGCCATCATAGAAATCAGCACACAATTTATAAAAGTCATGTTTGATGATCGGCCAACAACTTTTGAGAAAGCACCCATTGAAGCCATCTGGTCATGGAGCTCTATCAGAGGGCATTTCCTTAACCACCCCATCAATCTCCGCCTCTGTGAACCGTACTGAAAGAACATCAAGGCCTTCAATCTTTTTAATGACCGATGAGAGGTCAAATTTCATGTTCACTAGGTCAAATTTACCAAGGCGATCTTTGTAAGAGTTATATAACATTGATTCCTTTCCCACATGATCAGAGACTATCATTCCATCAGACAGGCATAGGGAAGCAATGGTGTTTCTCCTGTACCTCTCCGTAGCGATGGAGTGAAAGAATTTGGTGTTCCCATCCCCATACTTGAAGTATCGGACAGTGCATCTATCCTTCCAGTAGACTCTTTTATGATCCAGCAGGGTGAGCAGGTGATTTTTCAAAATCTTCCTGAAATTGGATTCAGGCACGGACAAGCCTCTCCTATCCTCCAAACCATCAATTTCCAGCAGAGTTTTGTTAGTATTTTGAATGAGGATAGAGAGTTTGGAGATACCTTTACTCCATCGCTTTAGGTCATATCGGAGGGTTTTCAGTTTTTTATAGAGCAGGGCCGCGGAGTTGGGAGCATAGCAATGTTTGGACCATGAGGACTGGACAACATCACTAAAACCCGGATGACTAATCCAATAATTCTCAAAGCGAAAGATCTTTGCCTTCGGGATTGATGTTTCAATGTTGATCGAGCAAGGAGTGTGAGCAGAAACGGGTCTGCCCAAGGGCAACACCATAGTGTTAGGGAAGAAGGCAGTCGAATGCAGGGAGGAGAAGTGCCAATCGAGTTGTTATAGCAATGGATCCTCCTGCATATTACTCTAGGTAAAGGATCGACCTTTGATGGGTAGTTCCACTAGAGATTGAGCTCTAATAAAATCATTAAAAATGAGCATATCATTATAATTGCCTCCAATCTTGTTCCTATTATCAGGAGCTCGAATAAAATTATAATCTCCAATCAGGATCCAATCCTCGGTCGTAGGGATTTGGAGATTGAACATCCACTTGACAAAATCATCCCTTGCAGGACCCTCATAGGGTCCATAAATATTCACACAAGACCAGACATTAGCTGTGTGAAGGGAGGTGAATTGGACATTGAAAGCAAAGGGTTTGATAAAATCAATCACACCCGAGAACATAGAGCTATTCCAGATAGTAATAATACCACCAGAGTTCCCATTAGAAGGGATAAAAGCAAATTGATCAAACTTCTTAGGATAGAAGAGTCTGACATAGGCAATATCAAAAGATGCATGTTTAATTTCTTGCAAACAAACAACCGAACAACCACTAAGGTCTATTGCATTACGTATAGCTAAGTGTTTTTTCACAGAAATAAGACCCCGCACATTCCAACAGAGAATAGACCACTGTTTTCGGTTACTCATGGACTTCTGGAGGAATGTCCTCTTCATGTAACTCTGCCATCAGAATCACCAGAGTCAGTTGGGTAGGAGGGCCCCCATAGAGATTGGTACCAATACTCTACATCATCCTAATCGGGGTGAAAGGAGGAAAACCATGTGAAGTACCTATCCCACCAGAAGCATGGAGTTGAGTCAGTGGAGCAGTCATAGTTGCAACAGTTTTAGCATTAGGCTTGGCTCTATCTTTGAGCTTGGAAGCCCCTCGACGGATGTCAGATGGTTGAGGGACACGAAATCCATCATACCTAGTGGAGCGAGTGCTCCTGTGCAACAGCATAGTGTCAACATGGGCCTCCTTTTGGGCCGTCATTTGATCAATGTTATCAGCCACAGAACTTGCAGAAAGGGGGGCAGGTCCACGAGCTGCCACTAAGCGATATCCCTCTGATCATATGATGCGGAAAGCAGAGGTGGCGTAATCATATCCCAGAGCTCTTTCGGGAAGAAGAGTGGCAGGCCTTGAGACAACACTATCCTGAGGTTATTGCCAATCCCATCTCTCTTCGGAGCAATGGAGTGAATGATCTGCTGGAAAACACCCTCGATAAACTGCGGAATAGCTCAGAATGGATTCAGAGTGAAGATCTCTGTAACTTCCTAAGGGGGCAATAGGGTAGGCGTGTAGATTCTATTGAGCATTCCCCCTATCCAGCATAAGAACTCCCTGTCCACTTCCATGACAACTGGTGCAAATCCCCCTTGTGCACGACTGAAAGCATTCCTCGCTACAGGTGCACCTGAAATGAAATCATCTGCCAAGGCCTCAACATAAGAAGCTTCAGACCAAACATCAAATAGGTTATCAATCACATTGTGCTCAGGGGCACACCATCCATCAAGGAAGGCCCATCATATTGGAAAAAATCCTAAAATTGAAGCCATTATATGGTGCAGGGACAGCACGCCACACACGCCAACCATTTTGCTGAATCTGATCCTCCTCTTCTGGCACATCATTCCAAGCTGCCTCATCTGCAGCCTGTTGTTGTGCAAGCTCATCAATCCTGGCCTGCTAGAGAGCTGTATAGAAAGGGAGCTGATGTGGATGATGGGAAACATTGAGCATTGGAGGCTCATCTTCATTGCCCACAAGGTCAGGGATAGTATTCCTACCGTTGAGGACATAAACAGGAACAGACCAAGAACGTCCCAATCCTGGCATCATCCCCACTCTGGTAATTAGTAGACTGTGTGGCACCTCGGCCACATCCTTGATGTGACATTTAACTATGATTCTAGCTTTGTTCCCCCTGTTAGGCCAGGACAACAACTTCCCAAAGTTGGAAACTGCCTTATTAACATAATGCTCCATTGGGTAATCAAGAGGGAAAGCCAGCATCATAATCCAAACTTCATATTCAAAAGCGGGCATGCGCATGTTAATGCCCTCATCATGCTGAACTAGCGAGAAGGTGGATTCCTCATCAAGAGCATGCGGGTTATCCCTAATCGCCTCATCTCTACTCTCAACATCCGCAAAAGCAACCATCCCTATTCCAAGCAGATAAACAAAGTCCTCCGACAACTGATATTGTAGGTCCTCCGTGAGGCTGCGGCAGACCTCATTGAGCCAGAATCTCTTTTGATGATTAGGTACATGGGGGTTAACAGAGACAATGGCATACCATGAATGATTCAACGGTGGGTCATCCACCACCATGAGACGATGCTGCGTCTAGTGAGGAGGACCATACTCAAAGTGGGAACCCAGGGGAGCAAAAGCGAATGGTCTCACTGGGAAGTTCACCATGAATCTGTAGCTATAGGTCGCCACGCTCCGGGAAGATGAGGGTTTTCCAAGAGATGGAAGCAGAGCAAGGCGGCCGGGGTTTGGAGCTGAAACAGGGCTCCCGAAAGGAGTAGGTCCCATAAAAGCCTTGTCAGGTAAGGCGGAAGGGAGTCGTATCATCGAGCAATAGGAAGTGGACACCTCATGAGAGTCCGTGATTTTCTATGTTTGTTGCCAAAATAGGAACGATGGAGCACCTCCACCCAAGGCAGGCGCATGAGAATTTCCCATAGCTGAGGGGTGAGTAGACTTGATGGGCTTCGAGATAAAAGAAAAGGAGGGAAGCCCAAAACATTTCTTGTGTCCCACTCGATGGCAGTGTTTACAACAAAGTAGCACAAGACATCCCTTGAAGCCATGATCAGTCCGATTGCAAATAAAACACTTGGCAGAGCTACCTAGGCCCGGTATGCATCGGTGTTGAGTATCATTGTCATGCTGAGAACACGAACACCTATCCACTAAGGATAGACAACGTTGGTAGATTACACCGGACAATTCAAATGCAGGTGCCCATGGCAGGAACATATAGAACACTTCAGCAGTCTCAAACCAATATACTCCTGGGTCGAGACATCAATAATTTGAACCATGCTTTTGATATCAGGCTCAGAGTAACTAGCCTGCCATCCATCCATAATATGGTAAAGGGTTTCATCTGATAAGGAATCCCAATAATTCCGGCTAAAATTAAAACCCTTGAAAGACCTTTTGGTAGTTGAGCTGATTACGGGTTGTTGAAGGGTAAAAGATCCAAGCCAAATTACCGCATCTGACCCCGTAGAAACCAGAAAATTGAAACCACCAATCGGTACAGAGTGCTCCGGCGAAGGCACTCCGACAGACCTCACCGTCGATGAGGATAATCCTGTCTGAGCTAAAACATTGAGGAATGCCGGTTGAATCACAATATTGCTCTGGGCTTTAAGCCAGTTGGATTGAACTGCTAGACGTTGAACATGACTAGGGTCACGTAATTTAGTATCAGAATGCCAGGAGAAATACAGAAAACCAATGTGATCACCACGAAACAGATGAAAATGACAGATGAAATCCGGCCAAATATGATCTCTAAGTCCATAGATAAAATGGCCCACTTGTGCTAGAAGCCACAGAGAAACAAAAGCGCCGATCACTCACACGTAGAACCTTAAAGCCATGGCTAAGACCTCAATGCAGGATTGAAGAGCAAGACCCATTGATTCCTCCGTGAGAGGGAACGAAGCAGAGGAGAAACTGACCACCAAAAAGAACTCCTTCGAAGAGCCCGGAGAAGAGAAGTGGACCGTCGAATGGAAGCGAGAGCGCACCTGTGCCTCCACCGCAAGGCCTGGAGTGAAATTCCAGTGGAGGAGCCCCTCCATAGGGCCACCAAAGAGGGTCTAGACCAATACCCTAGAATTGCCATTGGGGGCGAGTGGTGGGTGGGGCAGTCGCCACCCCCCTACTGTATTGTATGATATTGTAAACATATTTTCCACCACATCATCATCATTGTCTGCCAACTAGCAGGTGGAAACAATGAGTGGTGAAAGTGCAAGTTCCTCCGCATGGAGGTGTGTTGGAAGCCCAACTACAACCCATAAGTCTAACACATGTGATCCATTTATCTCAGTTACATCCAATGGTCGTGAGCGCTTACTGGTGAAGAGAGTAGAAGAAAACCCTAGCCACTTCACCCCTGTATGGTGGCGGCTTCCATTATGAGAGTGAGAGAGCACATAGAGAACAACATAACCAGCAAGATAAGAGAAAGAGGTGATTCTATCCTAATTTGATGTATCTGTCTAGACAATGTTCAAGGTGTTTATCAAAGGCTCAAACATCCTTTTTTGCGGGAGAAAGGCTCAAACATTCTTGGATTCTCACCAAATTTGATGAGTGTTTATGCCATTGGAGCATCAACTTTGAGTGTTAATGTCGATTGAGACTACTACATTTTCAACACGTAATAGTTTTCAAATACTAATAAATTCGGTAGGCTAACGATGTCTGATTAAGTTGAAATTTTGAGGGTATCTCAGGAACTCATGTCTATATTTGTCTGCCAAATTCCGTGTTGTTTGGATCAGTAGTTTTAGTGAAGTCGACGACACATAGAATGGGACGAAAGTTATGCTTACTCTACTTTGCTGAAAGTTTCCCTCTTGTATTACTTGTTGTTGTTCTTGGTTGGCAACATGTTGAGTGTGTTAAATCTCTCTAGAGTTTGTAAAGACACTATATGCAAACATTTTTTTCTCAAGACGAGGAGGTTTTTCCACATTAAATCTTGTGTCACATGTGCATGTTGTTTGTATTTATCCTGTTGCTCACTCGTTGGTTGAAGCTGCTCTCAAAATTCATTACAAGTCGAGGGGGTTGTATTGTGCATAGTTGTCGTGTCGGTGAATTGGTGCATTTTTTACAACAATTCGTTCAGTCCTTTGTTGTTTTCATTGCGCATCGAAGTCACTAGTGAAGATATGGCTATCCACAACTTATATTGGTGGCGCGCCAATTTGAAGCGACACCAACACTATTTTCTTCAGATAGCGCTGGCGTTGGACAAATTGGTATGCCAACTTTATACAGGTAGTGCTGGCATGGATATAAATTGGAACGCCACCAAAGTGTGGGTCCTGTTATGCTGACCAGTCAGAAGGTATTGGTGGCATCGGATATCCTGGCATGTCACATCTATATAATGTAGTGCTGGCGTTCATGCTTCATGAACGCCAGCACTAAGTTTTGCCTATATAAGTGTTGGTATCCCCTTTGTTTCTCAAATACATTCACTTTCAATTCTCCATGAAATTCTTCTGACTAACTAGTTAGCTCCTCTTAGTTATGGACCCACATCAACGTAGCGTGTCGAAACTTTGGGACTCTACCGCCTTGGCCGAGCTCCCGTTTGGCCCCGTTGGCTACGACATGAGCTCGCCACGACCAATGCAGCGGGCCCTGTCCGGCAAATCATCCTGCCGTAGCAGCGTGACTTCCGTTCAATCCAGCAGCTATGCCACCAACATCTAAGATACCGGGAATCGAGCAAGGGCATCTGTTTTGCGGGTATGGACGCCGTGTTGATAAGCATATGTCGCACATAGAATGGAACCCAGAGCGAGAGTTCTACATCTGCGCTAACCATGGAAAGGTACGTATATGACAAAAACACATCTCAATCTATTCACTTCTTTACATAATTGAACTCCACTAGTGTCGCTCACATCAATATGTGTGTATATATATATTATGATCCATAGAAAACAGGGGAAAATATTGCTTCACATGGATATGAGTTGATCTCGTCCAGAAGTACGTAAACGAGTTGCTCGACTACTACATTGAACCACTGAGATAACACATAGATGAGATGCAACTCAAGAACAATGTGATGCAAGGCCAAATTAAAAAAATTGCAAGATGCTTCGATATGCACATTTAGCGGGTTGCATGCTTGGCATATTTCTCCCAGGTGGATCGATGACAACATTTCTTCTCGTGTGAGTCAGCATACTCATGATGTTCTTAGTCTAGATCTAGTAGTAGTAAATTATATGTGTTATTATTTATTATCCTTCTGTAATGTATGTAAGAACGCCATATTAACTAATAAAATCTATGTTGTTCTCATATATATGTATCATCTTTTAAACTGTTAATTTAATTAGTATCTATATATATTCACAAAAAATATAAATAAAATACCATAATGGATGAAATAAATAATAAACTAAACATATATAAAATACAAAATATAATGTGTACAAAAAAGCAAATAAACTAAAATAAAAGTACATAACAATGGCATTGGCCAGGTGGGCCAACGCCAACAAACACACCACCGCCCGTCAAATCCAACCATCCATATACACACTGGATCAATTCCCCACCCACCAGCACTCCCAAATCTATCCCCACCCCGCCGTCGTCGCCAACAACCAAGCCCTGGCAGCCGTCTCCACCGTCGTCGTTTGCATCTCCAGCTTCACCGTCGCCGTCGCCGTCTCCGCGCCTCCATCGCCATAGTCTCTGTCTCTGCCTCCCGCCATCTCCATCGCCGTCTTATCCGCCACCGCCCCCTCGCCCTGGTCTCCGCCTCCAACACTGCCGTCAAGGACCGTCAACCCCATCGTCTCCGTCGCCGGTGAGTGTTGGTGTAGTTGTACAGTACCTTATCCATCTTATGTTATCACTCTTGTGTGGTGTGTTTGTTGGGATCCGATAAATTGTGATTTTTTGTTTAGATTATTCATGAGATTATATCGAGTTCCTTGTTGGTCTTTTCACATGCATGCATGATTATGATAGCTTCGTAATTCTCATCGATCTATTGATTTGGTTTGGCCAACTAGATTGATTTATCTTCAACGAGAGAGGTGCATTGTAGTGGGTTCAATCTTGCGGTGCTCAATCCCAATGTCACAAAGGGACATGGCACATTTTGTATTGCTGCCACTAAGGATAAAACGATGGGGTTGATTCATATTAATTGGATTTACTTTGTCTACATCATGTCAATTTTCTTCAAGCATTACTCTGTTTTCACTTAATACTCTTGATGCATGATGGATAACGATTGATGGGTGGAATAATAGTAGTAGATGTAGGAAGGAGCTAGTCTACTTGCTTACAGACGTGATGCTAATAACCCACAAGTGTAGGGGATCGCGACAATCTTCATGAGTAGTTGTTCACCCTAATTTGTTGGTTCGACACAAGGGGAGCCAAAGAATATTTATTGGCCTTGACAGTTGATTTGTTAATTCAGCCGCACATGGGATATCTCTCCGTAGCAAAGGTTTAGTAGCACCACAAATTGTAGTAGCAAAAGTAATAGTGGTAGTGACAGCAACAGTTTTGTAACAGTTGTGACAGTAGCAGTAGCAATAGTAACTTAGCAAGATTCAGTATATGTAAAGCGTAGGCACGTGGATAGGTGATGGATAATGATTTAGATGACATTGATCATATAACAATTACACACTATGGTAACACAGAACTAGCTACAATTCATCAATATAATGTAGGCATGTATTCCGTATATAGTCATACGTGCTTGCTATAAGAACTTGCATGACATCTTTTGTCCTACCCTCCTATGGTAGTGGGGCCTATTGGAAACTAAGGGATATTAAGGCCTCATTTTAATAGAGAACTGGAACAAAGCATTAACACATGGTGAATACATGAACTTCTCAAACTACGGCAATCACCGAAAAGAATCCCAATTATTGTCACCTTGGGGTATGCGGATCATGGCACGTAATAGGTGCATACAACTTGCAAGATAGGATCCAAATCACTGTTATATTCATGAAAACATAATAGGTTCAGATCTGAAATCATGGCACTCGCGCCCTAGTGACAAGCATCAAGCATAGCAAAGCCATAGCAACATCAATCTCAGAACATAGTGGACACTAGGGATCAAGCCCTATCAAACTTAACTCGATTACATGATCAATATCATCCAATCCCACCACTGTCCAGCAAGTCTACAAAGGAATTACTCATTCCTGGTGGTGAGTGTCATGACGGTGTTGATGGAGAAGGGTTGGTGATGACGACGACAATGATTTTCCCTCTTCGGAGCCCAAAACAGGCCCGAGATCAGCCTTCCGGAGAAGAACATGAGGTGGCGGCGGCTCCGTCTCGTGAAACGCAATGAAACTACTCTCTGATTTTTTTCTCCGTGGATGTGATTTTATAGGACTGGAATTAGGGTCGGAGGGGCCATAGTGGCCCCACAAGCCATCAGGGTGTGCCCTAGGGGGGCTGTTGGCTTGTGGCCCCCTGGCACACCCCCTCTAGTAGCTCTGCGCTCCATAATTCATCATTATTCTTAGAAATAATTCACAAAAAGTTTTGTCCAATTTCGAGAACTTTTATTTCTGCACAAAAATAACACTAAGGTAGTTCTGCTGAAAACAACGTCAGTCCAGGTTAGTTTCATTCAAATCATGCAAATTAGAGGTCAAAACAAGAGCAGAAGCGTTTGGAAAAGTAGATATGTTTGAGACGTATCAACTACCCCAAGCTTAACTCATTGCGTGTCCTCAGGCAATTCAATTGATAAACTAAAAGTGCTAAATAAAACTTTTACAAACTCTTTTGGTCTCGTTGTTATACACATGGTTAGCCAGTGTTCATGTTTTCAGCATAAATTATAAATAAGCACATCCATGGAAACACCTAGATATTATGTTAACTCATGGAAATACATAACCAACTAGCAAGCAATAATAAAATAAGTCACATGCTAACAATTTGTCAAAACATTCATAATATAATATGGTGACATGGTATTTTGCTATCCCTTTTGGAGATCGCAAAACATAAATACAGGACACCTCTGAGATCGAAGCAGCAACTAAACATTATAATTCAGAGTAGAAAATATCCAGTCATGCTCATATCCAACATTAACTAGACTCAATGCATAAGGATGACACTAGTGCTCTCGGGTCTAGTGCTTTTAATAAGAGGATGATGACTCAGCATAAAAGTAAATAGATAAGCCCTTCGTAGAGGGAAGCATTGATTTGTAGAGGTGCTAGAGCTCGAAGCTTAAAACAAGAGTGAAGATATAATTTTTGGGTGGTGCACTTTTCTTGTCAATGTTACGGCAAAGGTTTTTCAATATCTCCCATGCTAAACTCATTATTGGCGGTTCCCAAACAAAATGGTAAAGTTTACTCCTATGCACCATCCATACACAAACCGTGGCTGACCGAATCCGCGGATGCCTGTCAACATACAACTGTCCCAATGAGTTTTGTTTATTAATTTTGATGATGCAGGACTAGGCATCCTTTTTACCAGCCTCTCTCGTACAATCATGGTGAATAAACGACCGTCCTGAGAATAAATTACTTAACATGGAAGATGTTGAACACCTCGTCGCTCCATGAGCGAGGCAAGGGCACAAAATGGATGTTTATTTGAATATTTAGAGGTGGCACATGCAAATTTACTTGGAACGGCAGGGTAATACCACATATAGGTAGGTATGGTGGACTCACGTGGAATAACTTGGTTTAAAGGTTTTGGATGCACACAGAGCATTCTCGCTTATTACAGGTGAAGGCTAGCAATAGATTGAGAAGCGACCAGCTAGAGAGCCACAACAGTCATAAACATGCATTGTCAATAATTAACATTGGACGTAGCATGAGTAGGATATGAATACTCTGAATTTAGACATCATGAAGTCTGCATTGGTTTTGATTCAACTACATGTTTGCACATGGGCAAAGTCAATCTGCTCGAATTACTCAGAGGGAAATACCATACTAGCATACCATATTATAACCATTTTAATGCATGTTGACACCCAAGATAAATCATTATTAACTCTTATCTATTTAGGCATGGCATAAGAAGCTATAATCTCTAATTATCGTCACAAACATGTTTACTCATGATATACTGAATCAGGATCAAACTGGCTAAACATATTTACAAAAACGAAAAACAAGAAGAGTTCATACCAGCTTCCTTTGCCACGATCACTTCACTAAATATCATCATTATTGCCTTTCACTTGGATGATCAAATGATATCATAATAATAATAGCACAAGAGTGCCATGGACTAAGTTGGAATCTGCAAGGAAGTTTTAAACAAAGGAGAAGACAATGTAACATTGGCTCTCTGTTAGATCAACAATAATGCATATAAGAGCCACTCAATATTTTCATCGTGGTCTTCTCCTTTCAAGGATTCAACAAAAAGAAAATAAATTCAGAGAAACACACTGAGATATTTTTGGAGTTTTTGTTTTATCGAAGCAAGGGAATAAACTATGGGGAAACAAGAACAAAAGACACTATTTACACGAGAAAGCTCCAAACATGCAAAGGAAATCTTTTTGGGTTTTCTTTTTAATTCTACAACTAAAGAAATAAGAAAATGAAAAACTAAAATGAAGCGAGAAATATTTTTGGATTTTCAAAGTTTTTCAAACACACAAGAAGAAAGCAGAAAAAATAAAGCTAACATGGATATACAATGAAAGAGGATGAATACCGACAATTTTTATGAAATATGCGAATACGAATGTAATGTCGGTGAGAAATACATACTCCCCAAGCTTAGGCGTTTGCCTAGCTTGGTAATTACCATTGATAAGAGCTTTCAAGTTTGGGAAAGTGGTTCTGTTGAGGTACCCGAACGTCCCATGCCTGGGCCTCGGCCTCCGCAGCAGCAAGCTCGTTTCGGTTAGCAATGATGTCCTCTGGCATTATTCTGAATCCGTTCCTGGCCTGATAGTTAAACAAAGAAGGTGCATTCAAGGGAATAATATCAAAAGTGTTCTCGCTAAACACTAGGTTGTAACGAAGGTGTTACGGTGGTTCAGGTTTCTCTAGAAATTGGTGTTCCTTCATGTATTGGTGATCGATATGCACCTCTGGCAACAAGTAATCTGTGGGGCGTATAGCAACCTCAAAGCACTTTGTCAAGCGCGTGGCATAAATACCACCGTGAACCTTGCCCTTGGTTCAGTTAAGATGTAATCGGCACGCAACAATAGCTCCTATGTTGTAAGCATTATCACTTTAAAGTGTGAGGCGTAGAATAGCGAGGGTGGGGGCACTGAGGCCACCACCCTACTCCACGGCAGTTATGCATTTTCCTATAAATAAAGAAAAATAGTGCAGAGATGGAAAATCCAAACTAGTGGCTCTGGCGCATGATACGCCCCTGGTTTCTCCCACAGTTAAGGTGAGGAGGAAGTCCTTGAACTCCTCTGGTTTAGGTTCACGCACTCCCCCGTCAGAGGGAGCAAACATATTTCACAAAATTCATGTAGAGGCAATTCATAATTCGTGCCATAAACAGCAAAGCGCACCATGGGATCACCAAGAGTGTTTATGAAGTGAAAGTTTTGCATGAAGGAATTAGTGAGGAGAAAGCATTGGTCACACTTATCTACAAGGAAGTTGGTTAGCCTCGCATTTGCAGCAAATTGCATGAACTCTCCATAGAAACCTGCTTCGTTTATGAAGGGTCTATGTGGCTATTCACATGGCCAAACTTCCGTGTTGCGAGGAAGGTTGATGTCACTATCCCGAGTTCTCCTAACAACTCCTTTGGGGCTCTGGCTTGAATAACCTCTCCTTAGAAAATTCATTCTCCTAGGCACAAATTTTTGAAATGTTTGAGCCACAAATTTACACCAATAAAACCTTCCAAGAATGATAGAAACTACTCATAAGGATGCCTAGAAGCCATATCCAACATTCATACTATTTGGAACTCAAAGAATTCAAGATGCAAGCTCATTTTCTGTAGTACCAAGTGCAAGAACTTATGCAAAATATAAACCACTAAAACAAAAACTAATTGGAAGAATGGGGAAGTCACATACCAAGGAGCAATTCCTCAAAATAGTTTTAGAAATGGAGTTCCAAACAAAGAGATTAAAAATATCAGTTTCTGATGGAAGAACACGAGAGAGGGAGAGAGGGAGAGAGAGGGATATATATATATATATATGTAGAGAGAGAGAGAGCTAGGAAATTTTTGCTGGAGGTAGGCGGCGAGGTGGGCTTAAGAGATAAGGCAGGGGGGCCTGTGGCTGGTGGCCCACTGGCACACCCCCTATTGCAAGTTTTATGCCAAAAATTCTACAATATTTCACAAAAAATAATGTCAAAATTTGTGGAAATTTGAGACTTTTTATTTTTGGGGTATTTTTCATGCACAGGAAAAACAGAAAACAGGAATTTCATGGTATTTTAGTTTTATCTAACTTGGAAAATGACATCACTGGCCCACTGGCCTGTATTTGTCCATCACATCATTCTCCTAATGATGTGATCCCGTTATCAATGACATCCAATGTCCATGGTCATGAAACGGTGGCCATCTATTGATTAACGAGCTAGCCAACTAGAGGCTCACTAGGGACATGTTGTGGTCTATGTATTCACACATGCATTATGGTTTCCGGTTAACACAATTATAGCACAAACAATAGACAATTATCATGAACAAGGAAATACAATAATAACCATTTCATTATTGCCTCTAGGGTATATTTCCAACAGTCTCCCACTTGCACTAGAGTCAATAATCTAGTTACATTGTGATGAATCGAACACCCATAACATTCTAGTGTTGATCATGTTTTGCTCGTGAGAGAGGTTTAGTCAACGGATCTGCGACATTCAGATCTGTATGCACTTTAGAAATATCTATATCTCCCTCCTGAGTGTAATCACGGATGGAGTTGAAGCGGCGCTTGATGTGTCTTGTCTTCTTGTGAAACATGGGCTCCTTCGCAAGGGCAATAGCTCTAGTGTTGTCACAAAATAGAGTCATCAGGCCCGACGCATTGGGAATCACTCCTAGGTCAGCGATGAACTTCTTCATCCAAACTCCTTCCTTTGGTGCTTCCGAAGCAGCTATGTACTCCGCTTCACATGTAGATGTCGTCACGATGCTTTGCTTGCTGCTGCACCAGCTGACTGCCCCTCCATTCAAAATATACACGTATCCGGTTTGCAACTTGGAGTCGTCCGGATCTATGTCGAAGCTAGCATCGACGTAACCCTTTACGAGGAGCTCTTCGACACCTCCATATACGAGAAACATGTCCTTTGTCCTTTTCAGTTACTTCAGGATATTCTTGACCGCTGTCCAGTGTTCCGCTCCAGGATCACTTTGGTACCTCCCTACCAAACTTATGGCAAGGTTCACATCAGGTCTGGTACACAACATGGCATACATAATAGAGCCTATGGCTGAAGCATAGGGGATGACACTCATCTCTTCTCTATCATTTGTCGTGGACGGGCATTGAGTCGTACTCAATATCACACCCTGTAACACAGGAAAGAACCCCTTCTTGGACTGATCCATATTGAATTTCTTCAATATCTTGTCAAGGTATGTGCTTTGTGAAAGACCTATGAGGCAGCTCGATCTATCTCTATAGATCTTGATGCCTAATATGTAAGCAGCTTCTCCAAGGTCCTTCTTTGATAAACATTTATTCAAGTAGGCCTTTACACTTTCCAAAAGTTCTATATCATTTCCCATTATCAGTATGTCATTCACATATAATATGAGAAATGCTACAAAGCTCCCACTCACTTTCTTGTAAATATAGGGTTCTCCATAAACCTGTACAAACCCAAATGCTTTAATCACCTCATTAAAGTGAATGTTCCAACTCCGAGATGCTTGCACCCGCCCATAGATGGAGCGCTGGAGCTTGCATACTTTGTTAGCTTCTTTAGGATCAACAAAACCTTCCGGCTGCATCCTATACAGTTCTTCCTTAAGGAAGTTGATTCAAACTCAAGAGACTCCAAAAGTCCATCAACATGGAGCTTCTTCATGCGTTTGACACCAATATGACCAAGGCGGCAGTGCCACATGTAAGTGGGACTATTGTTATCAACCTTACACTTTTTGGTACTAACACTATGGACATGTGTAACATCACGTTGGAGATTCATCAAAAATAAACCATTGACCAGCGGGGCATGACCATAAAACATTTCTCTCATATAAATAGAACAACCGTTATTCTCAATGAGTAGCCATCTCGCATCAAGCGAGATCCAGATACAATGTTCATGCTGAAAGCTGGTACTAAATAACAATTATTAAGGTTTAAAACTAATCCCGAAGGTAGATGTAGAGGTAGCGTGCCGACGATGATCACATCGACCTTGGAACCATTCCCGACGCGCATCGTCGCCTCGTCCTTTGCCAGCCTCCGCTTATTCCGCAACTCGTGCTTGGAGTTACAAATGTGAGCAACTGCACCGGTATCAAATACCCAGGAGCTACTACGAGCACTAGTAAGGTACACATCAATAATAAGTATATCACATATACCTTTGAAGTTGCCGCCCTTCTTATCCGCTAATTACTTGGGGCAATTCCGCTTCTAGTGACCGGTACCCTTGCAATAAAAGGACTCAGTCTTAGGCTTGGGTCCATTCTTGTTCTTCTTCCCAGCAACTTGCTTACCAGGCGTGGCAGCAGATTTGCCGTCCTGCTTGAAGTTATTCTTACCCTTGCCTTTCTTGAAACTAGTGGTCTTATTCACCATCAACACTTGATGCTCCTTTTTTATCTCGACCTCCGCTGATTTCAGCATCGAGTACAATTCAGGAATGGACTTCTGCATACCCTGCATATTGTAGTTCATCACAAAGCTCTTGTGGCTAGGTGGGAGCGACTAGAGGATTCTGTCAATGACCGAGTCATGCGGGAGATTAACTCCCAGCTGAGTCAAGCGGTTGTGCAACCCAGACATTTTGAGTATGTGTTCACTGACATAACTATTCTCCTCCATCTTACAGCTGAAGAACTTGTCGGAGACTTCATATCTCTCGACCCGGGCATGATCTTGGAAAACCAGTTTCAGCTCTTGGAACATCTCATATGCTCCATGTTGCTCAAAACGCTTTTGAAGCCCCGATTATAAACTGTAAAGCATTCCACACTGAACAAGGGAGTAATCATCGCAGCATGACTGCCAAATTCGTAACGTCTTGGTCCGCTGGGAAAATGGGTGGGTCACCTAGCGGTGCATCTAGGACATACAATCTTTTGGAAGCTATGAGGATGACCCTCAAGCCACGGACCCAGTCAGCATAGTGGCTTCCATCATCTTTCAGCTTGGTTTTCTCTAGGAACGCGTTGAAGTTGAGGGTGACATTAGTGTTGGCCATTGGATTTACAATATAGATTGTAAAGACAATTTTAGACTAAGTTCATGATAATTAAGTTCACATAATCAAATTATTTAATGAACTCCCAGTTAGATAGGCATCTCTCTAATCATCCAAGTGATACATGATCCATGTCAACTAGCCTGTGCCCGATCATCACGTGAGACGGACTAGTCATCCATGGTGAACATCTCCATGTTGATCGTATCTTCAATACGACTCATGTTCGACCTTTCAGTCCTCCGTGTTCCGAGGCCATGTCTGTACATGCTAGGCTCGTCAAGTCAACCTAAGTGTATCGCGTGTGTAAATCTGGCTTACACCTGTTGCATGCGAACGTTGGAACCTATCACACCCGATCATCACGTGGTGCTTCGGAACAACGATCCTTAGCAACAGTGCACAGTTAGGGTGAACACCTTTCTTGAAATTTTATTGAGAGATCATCTTATTTACTACTGTCGTTCTAAGCAAATAAGATGTAAACATGATAAATATCACATGCAATAAATATAGTGACATGATATGGACAATATCATCTTGCTCCTTTGATCTCCATCTTCGGGGCACCATGATTGTCATGGATTTATCACGGCAGATGTCCGGGTGAACGGACTTGGATTCGAGGCCATCGCTAATGTGATGGACTCAAAGGGGTTGACTGGGACGAAGGACACGGGTTTACCTAGGTTCGGCCCCTCAAGTCGAGGTAATAGCCTACGTCCTGCTTGTGCTTGTATTGCTTGTTGTATCGACTACAAGGGAGCTAAAGCTTGACCTAGTTCTCGATCACCTCATCTCTAAGTCGCCCTGGGTCTGCCTTTATATAAGAGGTCAGGACCATGGGTCTCTACAATTGTCTAACCGAGTCTCATTGTCTATCCGAGTCTTACTCTACCTTCTTGTCCAAACTGTCTCCGAGCGGCTTGCATGCCCGGGTCTTCTTAGTCCGTACCACCTTGCGACCCACACCATGAGCCGTCTATCTTCATGGGCCGTTGGCTTTACGGCTCACCCTTGGACCGGCTCATGAGCCATCAACATGACCCGAAGCCGCCAAGGGCGGGTCATATTGTGGGGTTATATCCCCAACATTAGGCCCCAGGTTGAATTGAGCTTGCTCACTTCATCCTTATCTTCTGCTCTTTGGTGAGTCGCCCGATGATGACTCGGCGTGACGTCACGAGATCTGCTGACGTATCACCGAATCTTTTATTAATGGTCAGCCCGAAAATCGAGGTGTCTGCCTCGGTCAAATGGTTTTCGTCGCCTAAATTTCACGCCTGCCCTGTCTTCTCTTTAAATAAGACTTGTGCGGGCGGAAACCTTCCTTCTCCCGCTCATTCTTCTTCTTCTTCCTCCTATCATCGTCGCTCCAGCGTACTCGTCCTCCGGCACCGTCTCCGCAGCTTCACCAACCAGGCCGCTGCATCAACCTGACTCGTACCAGAACCTCTTCCGCGTCCACCGCTCCATCGCCGGTGAGTCCTAGCTCTCCCTTTAGATCCATCGCTGCCATAGTAGGGTTTGCGGGAACGTCCGCCGCCGCCGGTCGTGTTCCTCCATCGCCACCGTTAGGGTATTCCGACGCCATCGACGTCTTTAGCGTGCGTCTCCGTCATGCCGCCGCGCACAACGCAGCCGTGCGCAATGCGTGGACCGTCACAACTTTGTCTCATTCTTTTCTGTTTCGCCTGTTCTTCGCTAGGTCCAAAAATAAGAACCTATTTTCCTGTTTTTGTAGATCCATAATTGTAGCTGTAGTTTGCGAAAACTGTTTTTTAGGACTTAGCCAATTTTCACTCCTCCCTTCCTTGTTGAACCGCTAGACCTCTCCGGCTCTCATCAGCCGGACTGTGGCGTAGTATTTGTAGAGACCTTAAAATCGTAAGCCGTCACTAATATTGCTTGCTCTTAACTCGCCGCATATTTAATTTTGCACAGTCTTTATGCCGCCGCCATGTCCCGCGCTTCCAACTCATCCAACTGGGTCGGATCTAGCGTCACAGAAGAGTACTTAGCGGATTTTGTCGACGCGGGCACTCTTCCTTCCCAGGAGGTCCTTCACTGGCGGGTTCCAGGTGACGAAACTCGGCCCTCTCCCCAACAAGGAGAGGTAGTAGTTTTCTCTGACCATATCGAATGAGGGTTCGTGCCGCCCGGCTCTAAATTCTTCCATGACGTCCTCCATTTGTACAAGCTTCACCCTCAAGATTTGGCCCCCAACTCCGTTTCAAACATATGCAATTTCCAAGTGCTCTGCGAAGCCTTCCTGCAAATCAAACCGTCCGTGGGGTTGTTTCGAGAGTTCTTCTATGCCAACCGCCAAACCGAAATGAAAGGCGGTCTGAGTCTGGAACTTGGTGGTATTTCCATTCAACGACGTAGAGACATTATTTTTCCGGCTACGCAGATGCCGAGTCATCCAAAGGATTGGAATAAGACTTGGTTCTATTGCAAGGACACCTCTCCTGAAGATGAGCGCCCATTGCCGGGTTATCGTCCCTCCCGGCTCAGGACAGATTTAGAGCTTCCTGGCCGGCTCTCAGTTTGAGAACGTGCCAGGTATGAGCCGGCTCACGCCAAGATCAAGGCACTCATGGCCAACGGTATGACCGGACTGGATTTGATTCGCTGCTGGATTTCATGGTGGATCATGCCCCTAAGCCGTAGAAGTCGGCTTATGTGTGAATATGAAGGCAAGTATGACAGTTCCTTGTGCTTCAGCAAATCAACCTTGACAGAGGATGACATTACCACTGTCATTTGGAGCCTTGTCCATGAAGCCTCCGGCTCATGCAGCGCCATTGGCTTAGCGCCTTTCAGCGTCAACAATCCGGCTCCAGATGTAAGTTAATTTCTTCCTATTCGTCTCTAGGACGTTGCTTGTACCTTGCTGACCTATTATTCTTCTCCGGGTTATTTTCGCAGGCCGACTCTGATTTGTGGAAGAAGGAGTACGTCCCTCCTCTGAAGAAGCTCAAGAAGAAGGCCCCAGCCAAGAAGCCAAAGAAAGACGCCCCGCGAGAGGAGTGGTTCGACCCGCCACAGTCATCTAGCTCAGAGGTAAAATTTTAGTTGTTTGCTTGATTCTTTGCCTTCCTATTGTACTAATGCTTGTTTTACTCACAGGATGAAGTGGAGACCAGTCGCGCCAATGCCCCTGAGGTAAACTATGTCTCTTCCGGCTCAGAATATTTTGTCCCCCGAAAGCCGCGGCGGGTTGCGAGAAAAGTTCCTCTTTCTCATCCTCTCACTTACCTGGCTCCCGATTTTCTTTTGAAAAAGCAACAACAGGCTGAACGTCGCCAGACCCGGAGCGCCGGCTCTACTAAGCTTATGTCCGGCTTGCCGAACTCGCCGGCTCCAAAGAAGCGCCCTACTGAGGTATGTGTTCCTGTTTGATTCATTTCTCTTTATAACCTTAGTGCCGTCTCATTGTTCTTGAGTTTCATCTCAGAAGTCGCCCTCCTCCGGCGACTCTTCGGCGACCGTTCTGCCGCCTCCGAAGATCAATCCGCTATAAGTGTCTTTACACTATAATATCCGGTTCTTTGTAGGGTAGTAATATCCTTTGGATTCTCACTTTTCTATCTTGTAGTGCTCAAGCCAAGCGTCAAAAGACCAACAAGCCCTCCCCCAGTCTTGCCGCTGAAGAGCCAGAGCAGGAACAACCGGAGGAGCCACAACCGTATGTAGATCCGCCAATTGTTTCCATTGAGCCAGCTGCTGAAGATATCATCCCGGAGAGCCCTCTAAGGGGTCCTTCAAAGCCGCCAAGTCCTGCCAAGGCCACTTCAACCCCGGAGGTTGTGATCACCGGCTCTTCTCTCTAGTCCCCTCCGGCTCATGTGCTAACCAGGCATAAAGAGTCTGCCGAGGCATCCGAGAAGCTGGATTTCGACTCTTCCCTTGAGAAGATGACGGCCAAAGAACTCCACGCCGGGTATATAAACGGGCTTACCAGCAGCCGGGATCTGGAGCTTCGGCTGGTAACTTTGACGAAGACAAAATATGAGGTATTCCTCTTGCTGCTACAACCTTACTTAGCCCCCAAGGGCCGGTTCAATCTAGTTAAGAGGTGAACCGGTTCTTTCCTGATCCTCTGTAGAAAATCGAAAGCCTTTGTCCCCAAGGGCTGGCTCAACATGTTAGAGTTGGGTCGGATCTTCACTGTAGATAACGTGAACAACCAATGGTAGCCCCCAAGGGACGACTCAAACTTGATGACGTTGAGTCGGAGCTTTCATTATAAGCAAATTTGAAGAGCCATATCGTAGCCCCCAAGTTCCGGATTAACTTTGATGAAGATGAGCCGGAGCTGTGTTGTAAGCTCGAAGATCAAATATACATTAGCCCCCAAGTGTCAAACATATTGCTTGCAATCTTCTTTGAGACTTGCATAATTTTGTCTAGCATTCCTTATTTGATATGACTTCCATTCTAGCGACTTATCCTGTATTTTGACGTGTCACAGGAAGCTTTAAACGAAGCCGGGTCACAATTGACGGACCTGAAGACCAACTTGGCGGCTCAACAAGAAGCCCGCAGCGTTGCCGATGAAAAGTGCTGGCTTCTCTCTAAAGAGCTGGCCACAATCAAGGCTGATTTTGCTACCCTTAAGGAGTCAACTGATTCTGAGAAGACCGCCTTGACCCAACGGGCGGATGACGCCGACCAACGGCTGATAGCTATGGCAGATGAACTCCAAGGCTTGAAGCGCCACATAAACAAAATGTCAGCCGCCCTCTTTGGTAAGCCTCTGACAACTTTGTGTTTCAAATAGTTTCATTCTATACTTAGACTGGCGACTCATCTGAATTGTCCGGTTTATACAGGTCCTAGGAGCCGATAGTTGGCTTCTGATAGCCTACTACCGTTGAAAGCCATCTACACCTTAACTGAGCAATTGTACTGTGGTGCAATTTGCACTATCAAGGTCGTGCAATATAAGGACAAAATTCCGGCGACTCTCAGGGGTGTCTTAGAGCTCTTCTCCATCATGCCGAAATAGATCGCTGAACTCAAGAAGTCAGCCGCCCGCCAAGGGGCCATTGCGGGCATCAGCCGGGCTTTGGCTTTTGCTCCGGGCCTAACAACCGCTGAGATGATGGAAGGCTTCCCTTCAAGAAAAGATGACGACTCGGAGTTTACTGACGCTGACTAAATCCGGTGCATGAAGGAGTCCCGGGTGTTAGCTTCTGTCTTGGCGGAGGAGGTTGATTTGTCGACTTATCAAGCAGCATATGACCCGGAGCAGAAGAGAGTCCGAGGTCCTCTGTACGAGTCCAAAGACTTGACGCCTGCCCGGAGTAAGGACCTCTTTGCTCCAGATCTTGACCTGTCACCCTTTTTTGAGGGCTCTTTTGCGGCTCTAATGAACTGCAATTGGGATTTGGACAACCTCCAGATCAAGACCCCAGAAGAGCCGGCGTAGGATGACCCGCCAACCAACTAGCTGCTGTTTTAAGATCTTGTATCAGCTTAACCCGCCGTGTGACGGCCGAAAAAACTTTGTCTAAAATTTTGATCTCCTCTGGGAGTGTAATAGCTAGATGAAAACTTGTCTGAAATTTGTCTTATAAGATGATCCGGCTTTTGGTCTGCCATTCACCGCAGCTAAGTTATCTTAGCTGTTTTTACATGGCCTTAGGCCAGCTAATAGGCATTAGAAGCTTTACCCGGAGGCAGAAAGCCGCCGTTCGCAGGTCATGAGAAGTTAGCTACCCGTCGGTAAAAAACCTCTCATAACCGCGGCTAAACTGGTTAGCCGGAGATGGCATAAAGCCGGCTGATAGGGTGTTAGAAGTGATACCGTCGGTAAGAAGCCCCCCTCAGCAATTACGGCGTAACCTGCCGACGGATAGGCGTTAGAAGTTGCACCCGAAGGCGAGAAGCCGCCCTCGCCACGACTAATTGCCTTAGTCGGTTTCTTTTGTGTGGCAAAATGCCCAACTTAATAGGTGTCTACCACCGTTCAGCAATACGACGCCAAGCGCCGGTGGATAGGCGTTAGAAGCTGCACCCGAAGGCGAGAAGCCGCCCTTGCCGCGACTAATTGTTTTCAGCCGGATTTTGTGGCATAACGCCTGGCTAATAGGCATCTACTGCCATTCGCCAACCTTAGCTGATGCATTAACCGGAATATTGCTTAATCTTCTCTTATGAAATAGCAGAGGCTTCCGTGTTTATTCATATAACTATGGTATGTACAATGATGTTGTACAATGGTAGATCTTTACACCCATAGGTGAAATAAGGCCGGAGATGTGCGATGTTCCATGGCCGATGGGTCTCCTGACCCGCCGTATCTGAGTCGTCTTGGACATCGACGAGGTAATATGACCCGTTGTTGAGATTTCTGCTGACCACAAAGGGTCCTTCCCATGGAGGTGATAGTTTATGCATTTTTGTCTGGTCCTGAATTAGCTGGAGCACCAAGTCGCCCTCCTGGAACGTCCGGGTCTTCACCCTACGACTGTGATAGCGGCACAGGTCTTGTTTATAAATTGCCGATAAGGCTGCTGCTAACTCTCGCGCCTCTTCCAAATCATCCAATCAATCTCGACACGCCGTCTTGTTGTCTGTCTCAACATAAGCCGCCACCCTTGGCGAGTCATGCCGGATGTCGCTGGGTAAGACGGCCTCAGAGCCGTACACCATAAAGAAGGGCGTGAAACCCATACAACATAAAGAAGGGCGTGAAACCCGTGGTCCTGATGCTCCATAAGACGGAAGGTAATTCTTCGACCCAACACCCGGGCATTCACTGCAAAGGAACCATAAGTCGCGGCTTAATTCCTCTTAGAATTTCCTGATTGGCGCCCTCCGCCTGACCGTTGGACTGTGGATGTGCCACGGCTGATATATCAAGCCGGATATGTTCTTCATCATAGAATTTCATCATAGCCCCCTTGGATAGATTTGTACCATTATCAGTGATGATGTTGTGCGGGTAACCAAAGCGGTAGATTAGTTTTTTGATAAACAGAACTGCTGTAGCTGCATCACATTTGCTGACCGGCTCTGCCTCTACCCACTTGGTAAATTTATCAACCGCCACCAGGAGGTGCGTTTTCTTGTCCTTGGACCTCTTGAAAGGCCGTACAATGTCCAGCCCCCAGACCGCAAATGGCCAAGTGATTGGTATCATCCTTAATTCTTGAGCCGGAACATGAGCACGCTGGCTAAATTTCTGACAGTCGTCGCACTTACGGACTAAGTCCTCTGCATCTTTGTGAGCCGTCAACTAGAAGAACCTGTGCCGGAAAGCCTTGGCCACCAAAGACTTCGATCCGGCATGGTGCCCACAATCTCTAGCGTGGATCTCACTCAAGATCTGCCGGCCCTCCTCTGGTGAAACACAACGTTAAAAAAACCCTGTTACACTGCATTTATGCAACTCACCATTAATTATCGTCATGGACTTAGAATGGCGGGTGATCTTTCTAGCCAGATCTTCATCCTCTGGTGACTCGCCCCGGGTTAAATAATCTAAATAAGGAATAGTCCAATCTGGGATAACATGTAGAGCCGCCACCAATTCTGCCTCCAGGTCAGGAACAGTCAAATCCTCCTCTGATGATATCTTGGCAGTCGGATGATATAAGATGTCCAGAAAAATATTAGGCGGCACCGGCTTACGTTGGGAACCTAGCCGTGATAAAGCATCAGCCGCCTCGTTCTTGCGACGATCAATGTGATCTACCTGATACCCTTTGAAATGACCAACAATAATATCAACCGCCTGCCTATAAGCCGCCATCCGTGGGTCTTTGGAGTCCCAAGTGCCAGAAACCTGCTGAGCTACTAGATCTGAATCACCCAAACACCTGACCGGCTCAAATTCATCTCTTTGGCTAATCTAAGACCATGAAGCAAAGCCTCGTACTCAGCTGCATTGTTAGTGCAAGGGAACATCAGCCAGAGCACGTAATAAAACTTGTCACCCTTTGGGGATGTCAGGACGACCCCTGCTCCAGACCCCTCTAACTGCTTGGACCCATCAAAATGTATAGTCCAGTATGTATTATCTGGCTTTTCTTCGGGAGCTTGGCACTCTGTCCAATCATTGATGAAATCTACCAAAGCTTGGGATTTGATCGCCGTGCGAGGAACATACTTTACATTAAGAGGTCCCAGCTCTAAGGCCCATTTGGCAATCCTCCCCGTGGCTTCTCTGTTATGGATAATATCTCCCAACGGAGCAGAACTGACCATAGTTACCTGGTGCCCTAGAAAGTAGTGCTTTAACTTGCGGTTGGCAATAAAAAACCCCATATACCAGCTTCTACCAGTGCGGATATCTCTGCTTAGATTCTGTCAGGACCTCATTGATATAATAAACCGGTCTTTGCATGGGATACTCCTTCCCAGCCTCCTTGCGCTCGACTACAATTGCAACACTGACCGCTCTGTTGTTAGCCACCACATAAAGGAGCAACATGTCTTTCTCAGCCGGAGCGGCTAACACTGGCGGCCCAGTGAGCTGTTTCTTAAGCGCCTCAAGTGCTTCACCCGCCACCTTGCTCCAGGCGAAATTGTCTGTCTTTTTCATCATCTGATATAAAGGGATAGCTTTCTCTCCAAGACGGCTTATGAACCGGCTCAATGCAGCAATCCGCCCTGCTAAGCGCTGAACGTCGTTAATTGAAGTCGGCTCTTTTAGAGAAGTAATAGCTTTGATTTTGTCCGGGTTAGCCTCGATGCTACGCTCAGAGACCAAGAAACCCAAAAGCTTCCCTGCTGGAACGCCAAAGACACACTTGGTCGGGTTAAGCATCATCTTATAGACCCGGAGATTGTCAAAGGTTTTCCTTAGATCCTCCAAAAGAGTCTCCTTCTTTCTGGATTTGACCACGATGTAATCTACATAAGCATGAACATTGCGGCCAATTTGACTGTGAAGGCAGTTCTGCACGCATCGTCGATAAGTTGCATGGGCACTCTTGAGCCCGAAAGGCATAGAGACATAACAGAACGCCCCAAAGGGTGTAATAAATGCCGTCTTCTCCTAGTCCTTTACTGCCATCTTGATCTGATGATAACCTGAGTAAGCATCCAAGAAGCATAAACTTTCACATCCGGCTGTAGCATCAATGATCTGATCAATTCGAGGGAGGGCAAAAGGATCAGCCGGACAAGCCTTGTTAAGGTCCGTGTAGTCCACACACATACGCCAGGTGCCATTCTTTTTGAGCACCAGCACCGGGTTAGCCAACCATTCCGGGTGAAAAACTTCCAAAATAAAGCCAGCAGCCAAAAGCTGGGCAACTTCTTCCCCAATAGCCTTGCGCCTCTCCTCATTAAACCTGCCATAGGAACTGTTTGATCGGTTTAAACTTTGGATCCACATTAAGGTTATGCTCAGCGAATTCTCTCGGTACACCCGGCATGTCAGAGGGTTTCCATGCAAAGATGTCCCGGTTCTCACGGATGAATTCGATGAGCATGCTTTCCTATTTGGGATCCATATGAGCTCCAATGATGAACTGCTTAGATGAGTCGCCTGGATTGAAATCTACCGCCTTGGTATCATCCGCTGAAAATTCGAGGGGCGGCTCAACCTCTGTGGTGGGCTTTTTCAGGGGGGTCATATCCTCCGGATCAACATTCTCCTTATAAAACTTAAGCTCCTCCTGAGCGCAACTGGACTCTGCGTAAGCTGCATCCCCTTCTTCACACTCAATAGTCGTGTTTCGGTTACCATGAATGGTGATGGTACCGTTTAAGCTGGGCATCTTGAGCTGCAAGTAAACATAGCAGGGCCGATCCATGAACTTAGCATAAGCTGGCCGTCCAAACAAGGCATGATAAGGGCTCTTGATCTTCACCACCTCAAACCATAAGGACTCCACTCTATAGTTGTATTCATCGCCAAAAGCTACTTCCAAAGAAATCCAGCCCACCGGATGAGCCGACTTACCTGGTACCACACCATGAAAAATAGTGGACGAAGGTTTTAAGTCCTTGTCGAGCAACTTCATCCGCCGGAAGGTGTCATAATAAAGGATGTTTATGCTGCTACCGCCATCCATGAGCACCTTGTTCAACATATATCCACCCACTTGGGGGGCCACAACCAAAGCCATCCGCCCTGGGTCATCAACGCGTGGTGGGTGATCTTCCCGGCTCCATGTTATGTCATATTCCGACCACTTCAGATACCGTGGAAGAGCCGGCGTAACCGCATTGTCTGCTCGTTTACGCAACTTCTGGTCTCGTCTATTGAGGCTAGTCGTGAACATGTGGTATTGCCCGGAGCTGAGCTGCTTTGGATTACTATGAAAGCTGGACTGATTCCGATGTTGCTGCTATTGTTGATTATTATTACCAGAATGCAGTGGCTGTCCCCCGTGATTATCCTGACCCGGATGACCGGATGCCGAACCGCCAGAGCCAAAACTGGCTCCTGACCCGCCAGAACCAAATCCAGCTCCTGACCCGTCACGTCCTGGGCCGCCTCGTGGGCCGCCCCCGCGATGGTTAGGTTGTGTGACATGTTGGAAATATGCCCTAGAGGCAATAATAAGTTATTATCATATTTCCTTGTTCATGATAATCGTTATTATCCATGCTATAATTGTATCGAATGGAAACACATTACATGTGTGGGTAAATAGACAACACTCTGTCCCTGGTATGCCTCTAGTGAACTAGCTCGTTGATCAAAGATGGTCAATGTTTCCTAGCCATTGACATGTGATGTCATTTGATAACAGGATCACATCATTAGGAGAATGATGTGATGGACAAGACCCAAACTACAAATGTAGCATATGATCGTGTCAGTTTGTTGCTACTGTTTTCTGCATGTCAAAGTATGTGTTCCTATGACCATGAGATCATGCAGCTCACTGACATCGGAGGAGTACCTTGTGTGTATCAAACGTCGCAACATAACTGGGTGACTATAAAGGTGCTCTACTGGTATCTCCGAGGGTGTCTGTTGAGTTGGCATGGATCAAGACTGGGATTTGTTACTCCGTGTGACGGAGAGGTATCTCAGGGCCCACTCGGTAATAGAACATCACAATAATCCATGCAAGCAATGTGACTAAGTGTTAGTCACGGGATCTTGTATTAAGGAATGAGTAAAGAGACTTGCGGGTAACGAGGTTGAACTAGGTATGGAGATACCGACGATCGAATCTCGGGCAAGTAACATACCGAAGAGCAAAGGGAACATCATACGGGATTAACTGAATCCTTGACATAGAGGTTTGACCGATAAAGATCTTCGTAGAATATGTAGGAACCAATGTGGACATCCAGGTCCCGCCATTGGTTATTGACCGTAGAGGTGTCTCGGTCATGTCTACATAGTTCTCGAACCCGCAGGGTCTGCACACTTAAGGTTTGGTGACGTTTTGGTAGTATAGAGTTATGTATGGTGGTGACCAAAGGTTGTTCGGAGTACTGGATGAGATCCCAGACGTCACGAGGAGCTTCGTAATGGTCCGGAGGTAAAGATTCATATATAGGAAGTCCTATTTTGGTCGCCGGAAAAGTTTCGGGCTCATCGGTAGTGTACCGGGAGTGTCGGTAGTGTACCAGGAGACCACCGGGAGGGGTATTTCGACCCAAGAGGCTTCATGGGCTGTGGGAGAGTAAATACCAGCCTTTTGTAGGCTGGTGGAATTCCCACACAAGGCCCATGCATCTGGGAGAAAAAGCCCAAAGGGAAAAAGGTGGAAAAAGGCCAAAAAAGGGAGGAATCCTAGTCCTACTAGGATTGGAGGAGGAGTCCTCCTCTCCTCCCCACTTTGGTTGACCCAAGGGCTGGCTTTTTGGCAGCCAAGACTCCTCCTCCTCTCCTCCTATATATACTAGAGGATTTTAGGGTTTTGGCACAGAATTTTCAGCCACGTGCTACCCGTTCCTCTAGTGCATAGTTTCTCCTCTAGATCGGTTTTCTGCAGTGCTTAGGCGAAGCCCTGCCGGAATTGCTCCACCACCATCACCGGAGCGCCGTCACGCTGCCGGTGAACTCTTCTCCCTCTCCACTTCCTCTTGCTGGATCAAGAAGGTGGAGATCGTCATCAAGCTGCATGTGTGTTGAACGCGGAGGTGCCATCCGTTCGGCGCTAGATCGGAAGGACCGTGAACAAGATCACGAGACGGTTCGTAATGAGTTCACGGGATGGATCGTGATGAGATCGCGGGACGGATCGTGATGATATCGCGGGACGGATCGTGATGAGTTCACGGGACGGATCGTGATTGCATCGCGGGACGGATCGTGATGTGATCGCGGGACGCTCGGCGATTTGGATCGCGAAGATGTTCGACTACACCAACCGCGTTTCTTAACGCTTCCCGCTTAGCGATCTACAAGGGTATGTAGATCCACTCTCCCTCTTGTAGATGCTCATCACCATCGATAGATCTTGCGTGTGCGTAGGAAATTTTTTGTTTCCCATGCAACGTTCCCCAACAGTGGTATCAGAGCTAGGTCTATGTGTAGATGAGATCTCGAGTAGAACACAAAAGGTTTGTGGGCGTTGATGCTTAGATTGCTTCCTCCCCTGGTCGGATTTTGGTTCAGCGGTATTGTGAGATGAAGCGGCCCTGACCAACATTACTCATACGCTTACGAGAGACCGGTTCCCTCGACGCAACTTGTTGCCTAGTTGGCTTGCGGGTGGCAGTTTCTCTCACTTTACTTGGATCGGATTCGACAAAGGCGGTCCTTGAGAAGGTTGAAAAGCAAATTATGTATCACCGTTGTGGTTTATGCGTAGGTGAGAATCGTTCTTGCTAGAAACCCGTAGCAGCCACGTAAAACATGCAACAACAATTAGAGGACGTTTAACTTGTTTTTGCAGGGTATGTTGTGATGTGATATGGCCAATTACATGATGTGATATATGTGATGTATGAGATGATCATGTGATGTATAGAATTTCACGACTTGCATGTCGATGAGTACGGCAACCGACACGAGCCATAGGGTTGTCTTTAATTATTGTATGACCTGTGCGTCAATCATTAAGCGCTATGTAATGCTTTACTTTATCGCTAAACGATAGCAATAGTAGTAGAAGCATGCAGGGCGTGACAACCCCGATGGCGACATGTTGATGGAGATCAACATGATGGTGATCATGATGTCATGCCGATGACGATGGAGACCATGCCGGTGCTTTCAAGATGGAGATCTAAAGCACAAGTTCATGGCCATATCATGTCACTTATGAATTGCATGTGATGTTAATACTTTTATGCACCTTGTTTTGCTTAGTACGACGGTAGCATTATAAGGTGATCCCTCACTTAAGTTTCAAGATAAAATTGTGTTCTCCCCGAGTGTGCACCGTTGCGAAAGTTCGTCGTGTTGAGACATCACGTGATGATCGGGTGTGATAGACTCTACGTTCACATACAACGGGTGCAAGCCAGTGTTGCACATGCAGAACACTCGGGTTAAACTTGACGAGCCTAGCATGTACAGACATAGCCTCGGAACACAAGAGACCGAAAGGTCGAACATGAGTCATATAGTAGATATGATCAACATGATGATGTTCACCATTGTAACCACCTCAACTCACGTGATGATCGGACTTGAGTTGGTGAATTTGGATCATGTATCACTCGGATGACCGGAGGGATGTCAATTTGAGTGGGAGTTCTTAAGTAATATGATTAATTGAACTCATTATCATGAACATAGTCAGTAGTGTCTTTGCAAAATTATGTTGTAGATTACTAGCTCACGCTGTAGCTCCCTTAAATTTTATATGTTCCTAGAGAAATAGAATTGCAATATGATGGTAGCAATATTGTGGATTGGCTCTGTGACTGAGGATTGTCCTCATTGCTGCACAGAAGGCTTATGTCCTTAATGCACCGCTCGGTGCACCAACCCTTCTAGCGTTGTTTGTAGATGTTGTGAACATCTGACAGACACGTTTTGATAACTACTTGATAGTTTAGTGCGTCATGCATTACGGCTTAGAATTGAGGCTTCGAAACGTTTTGAACGTCACGGAACATATGAGATGTTCTAAGAGCTGAAATTAGGATCTCAGGCTCGTGCCCGTGTTGCGAGATATGAGATCTCCAACAAGATTCTTTGCCTGCAAGATGAACAAGAATAGCTCAATCGTTGAGCATGTGCTTAGATTATCTGGGTGCTACAATCGCTTGAATCGAGTGGGAGTTGATCTTCCAAATAAGATAGTGATTGATATAGTTCTCCAAGTCACTTTCACTAAGCTACTAGAACTTGGTGATGAACTATAAAATGCCAGGGATAGAAATAATGATCCCTGAGCTGTTCGCGATGTTTGACGCCGCGAAGGTAGATATCAAGAAGGAGCATCAAGTGTTGATGGTTAGTCAAACCACTAGTTTCGAGAAGGGCAGGAGCAAGGAGGGAAAACTTCATGGATAGCAAGTCAGTTGCTGCTCCAGTGAAGCAACCCAAAGTTGAACCCAAACCCGAGACTAAGTGCTTCGATTATGAGGAGAGCGGTCGCTGAAGCGGAACAACCCTAAATACTTGGTAGATAAGAAGTTTGGCAACGTCGACAGAAGTATATTTGATATATGTGTTATTTATGTGTACCTTGCTAGTACTCCAAGTAGCACCTAGGTATTGGATACCGGTTCGGTTGCTAAATGTTAGTAACTTGAAATAAAAGCTACGGAATAAACGGAGCACTAAGCTAAGGGTGAGGTGACGATGTGTGTTGGAAATGTTTCCAAGGTTGATGTGATCAACATCGCACGCTCTCTCTACCTTCGAGATTAGTGACGAACCTAAATAAATGTTATTTGGTGTTTTACGTTGAGCATGAACATGATTAGATCATGTTTATTGCAACACAGTTATTCATTTGAGTTAAAGAATAATGGTTATTCTGTTTACATGAATAATACCTTCAATGGTCATGCACCCAGTGAGAATGGTTTGTTAAATCTTGATCGTAGTAATACACATGTTCATAACATTGATGCCAAAAGATACAAAGTTAATAATGATAGTACCACATACTCGTGGCACTGCCGCTAAATGTCTTGTTGGTATAAAGCGCATGAAGAAACTCCATGCTGATGGATCTTTGGACTCATTCGATTTCGAATCGGTTGAGACATGTGAACCATGCCTCTTGGTCAAGATGACTAAGGACCCCGTTTTCTGTTTTGATGAAGCGGGGAAGTGATTTATTGGAAATGATACATGTTGATGTATGCAATCCAATGAGTCTTGTAGCGAGCGGTGGATATCATTATTTTCTTATCTTCACTGATGATTTGAGTAGATATAGTGTATATTTACTTAATGAAACACAAGTCTGAATCGTTTGAAAGGTTCAAGCAAATTCAGAGTGAAGTTTAAGATCATCGTGACAATAAGATAAAAATGTTTGCGATATGATCGTGGAGGTGAATATCTGAGTTACGAGTTTGGCATACAACTTTAGACAATGTGAAAGTTGTTTCACAACTCACGCCACCTGGAACACCATAGTGTGATGGTGTGTCCGAACGTCATAGTCGTGCTCTATGGGATATGGTGCGTGCTATGATGTCTATTATCGTTTTGTTACTATAATTTTGGGGTTATGCATTAGAGACAACTACATTCACTTTAAATAGGGCACCATCTAAATCCGTTGAGATGACACCGTGTGAATTATGGTTTGATAGAAACCTAAGCTGTAATTTCTTAATGTTTGGGGCTGCGACGCTTGTGTGGAAAATGTTTTCACCTAATGAGCTCGAACCCAAAGCGGACAAATGCATCTTCATAGAATACCCTAAGAACAGTTGGGTGAACCTTCTATCTCAGATCCAAGCATAAAATGTTTGTTGCTAAAACTGGGTCCTTTCTCGAGAAAAGGTTTCTCTTGAAAGAATTGAGTGGGAGAAGGATAGAACTTGATGAGGTTATTGAGCCTCTACTTCAACCAGAAAGTAGCGCAGCGTAGAAAGATGTTTCTGTGAAGCCTACGTCAGTTGAAGAGGAAGTTAATGATGATGATCATGAAGCTTCGGATCAAGTTACTATCGACCTACGAGGAAAATAGAACTTGGTGAGGTTATTGAACCTTCACTTCAACCAGAAAGTGGCGCAGCGTAGAAAGATGTTTCTGTGGAACCTACGTCAGTTGAAGAGGAAGTAAATGATGATGATCATGAAGCTTCGGATCAAGTTACTATCAAACCTTGTAGGTCGACAAGGATGTGTACTTCTCCTGAGCGGTATGACAACCCTGTCTTGGAGGTCATGTTGTTGGACAACAATGAACCTACGAGCTGTGGAGAAGCGATCATGGGCCCGGATTCCGACAAATGGTTAGAGGCCATGAAATCCGAGAAAGGACCCATATATGAAAACCAAGTATAGACTTTGGTAGACTTGCTCGTTGGATGGCAGGTCGTTGAGTACAAATGGATCTTTAAAATGAAGACAGACGCTGATGGTGAATGTTACCATTTATAAAGCTCGACTTGCCGCAAAGAAGTTTCCGGCAAGTTCAAGGAGTTGACTGTGATGAGACTTTCTCACTCGTAGCGATGCTAAAGTCTGTTAGAATTATGTTAGCAGTTGCTGCATTTTTCAATTATGAAATCTGGCAGATGGATGCCAAAACATCGTTTCCTTTCTTGAGGAAAGGTTGTATGTGATACAACCAGAAGGTTTTGTCAGTCCTAAGGTTGCTAAAAGGTGTGGAAGCTTCAGTGATCCTTCTATGAACTGAAGCAAGCATCTCGGAGTTGGAATATGCACTTTGATGAGGTGATTAAAGTTTTTGAGTCTATACAAAGTGTACGAGAAACTTGTATTTGCAATAAAGTGAGTGGGAGCACCATAGAGTTCTGATAAGTATATGTGGATGACATATTGCTATTCAGAAATGATGTAGAGTTTCTGGAGAGCATAAACGGTTGTTTGAAAAGAGTTTTTCAAAGGAAGACCTGGATAAAGCTACCTAATTATTGAGCATCAAGATCTATAAAGATAGATCAAGATGTTTGATAAGACTTTCAATGAGTACATACCTTGACAAGATTTTGAAAGAGTTCAAAATGGATTAGTCAGAGAGAAGTGTTCTCGCCTGCTTTGTCAGGTGTGAAATTGAGTGAGACTCAAAGCTCGACCATGGCAGAAGAAAGAGAAAGGATGAATGTCGTCCTCTATGCCTTAGCCATAGGCTCTGTATAGTATGCCATGTTGTGTACCGCACCTGTGTGTGCCTTGCCATGAGTCCGTCAAGGGGTACAAGGGTGATCCAGGAGTGGATCACTGGACAGCGGTCAAGATTATCCTTAGTAACTAAAAGACTAAGGAGATGTTTCTCGATTATGGAGGTGATAAATAAGTTCGTCATAAAGAGTCACGTCGATGCAAGCTTTAACACCAATCCGGATGACTCATAGTAGCAATCTGGATACGTATAGTGGAGCAGCCATTTGGAATAGTACCAAGTGGAGTGTGGTAGCAGTGTTTACGTTTGACATAAAAATTTGCAAAGTACACACGGATCTGAATGTCGCAGACCGGTTGACTATAAGACCTCTCTCACATGCAAAGCATGATCGAGCCCCAGAACTCATTGGGTGTTAGATTCATAACAATGCAAATCACATGGTGATGTGAACTAGATTATTGACTCTAGTGCAAGTGGGAGACTGTTGGAAATATGCCCTAGACGCAATAATAAATTAGTTATTATCATATTTCCTTGTTCATGATAATCGTTTATTATCCATGCTATAATTGTATTGAATGGAAACACATTACATGTGTGGGTAAATAGACAATACTCTGTCCCTGGTATGCCTCTAGTGAACTAGCTCGTTGATCAAAGATGGTCAAGGTTTCCTAGCCATTGACATGTGATGTCATTTGATAACGGGATCACATCATTAGGAGAATGATGTGCTGGACAAGACCCAAACTACAAACGTAGCATATGATCGTGTCAGTTTGTTGCTACTGTTTTCTGCATGTCAAAGTATGTGTTCCTATGACCTTGAGATCACGCAGCTCACTTACATCAGAGGAGTACCTTGTGTGTATCAAACGTCGCAACGTAACTGGGTGACTATAAAGGTGCTCTACAGGTATCTCTGAGGGTTTCTGTTCAGTTGGCATGGTTCAAGACTGGGATTTGTTACTCCATGTGATGGAGAGGTATCTCAGGGCCCACTCGGTAATACAACATCACCATAAGCCTTGCAAGCAATGTGACTAAGTGTTAGTCACGTGATCTTGTATTACGGAACGAGTAAAGAGACTTGCCGGTAACGAGGTTGAACTAGGTATGGAGATACCGACGATCGAATCTCGGGCAAGTAACATACCGAAGAGCAAAGGGAACATCATACGGGATTAACTGAATCCTTGACATAGAGGTTCGACCGATAAAGATCTTCGTAGAATATGTAGGAACCAATGTGGACATCCAGGTCCCGCCATTGGTTATTGACCGTATAGGTGTCTCGGTCATGTCTACATAGTTCTCGAACCCGCAGGGTCTGCACACTTAAGGTTTGGTGACGTTTCGGTAGTATAGAGTTATGTATGGTGGTGACTGAAGGTTGTTTGGAGTCCCAGATGAGATCCCGTACATCACGAGGAGCTCCGGAATGGTCCGTAGGTAAATATTCATATATAGGAAGTCCTATTTTGGTCGCCGGAAAAGTTTCGGGCTCATCTGTAGTGTACCGGGAGTGCTGGTAGTGTATCGGGAGACCACCGGGAGGGGTATTTCGACCCAAGAGGTTTCATGGACTGTGGGAGAGTAAATACCAGCCTTTTGTAGGCTGGTGGAAGTCCCACACAAGGCCCATGCGTCTGGGAGAAAAAGCCCAAAGGGAAAAAGGTGGAAAAAGGCCAAAAAAGGGAGGAATCCTAGTCCTACTAGGATTGGAGGAGGACTCCTCCTCTCCTCCCCACTTTGGTCGACCCAAGGGCTTGATTTTTTGCAGCCAAGACTCCTCCTCCTCTCCTCCTATATATACTAGAGGATTTTAGGGGTTTGGCACAGAATTTTCAGCCACGTGCTACCCGTTCCTCTAGTGCATAGTTTCTCCTCTAGATCGGTTTTCTGCAGTGCTTAGGCGAAGCCCTGCCGGAATTGCTCCACCACCATCACCGGAGCGTCGTCACGCTGCCGGTGAACTCTTCTCCCTCTCCACTTCCTCTTGCTGGATCAAGACGGTGGAGATCGTCATCAAGCTACACGTGTGCTGAACGCGGAGGTGCCATCCGTTCGGCGCTAGATCGGAAGGACCGTGAACAAGATCGCGAGACGGTTCGTGATGAGTTCACGGGATGGATCGTGATGAGATCGCGGGACGGATCATGATGAGATCATGGGACGGATCGTGATGAGTTCGCGGGACGGATCGTGATTGGATCGCGGGACGGATCATGATGTGATCGCGGGACGCTCGGCGATTTGGATCGTGAAGATGTTCGACTACACCAACCGCGTTTCTTAATGCTTCCCGCTTAGCGATCTACAAGGGTATGTAGATCCACTCTCCCTCTCGTAGATGCTCATCACCATCGATAGATCTTGCATGTGTGTAGGAAATTTTTTGTTTCCCATGCAACGTTCCCCAACATGACATACCGCTTGAACCTCTACATAAAAGAACAACTCTCCTATGTATGATTTGCCGGTCTATCAGGCAAACTGTGATTCGGACAAGGTCGCTCGAGGAAAAATTATCCCTGTTCGAGGGTGGCCCAAACCTCCTGTTGCCTTTGGGGTGATTTTGCTGGGCGTTTGTGTTGGCCACCAGCTCTGACCCGGCCTCTAGATTCTTACGTTTGCTCTGGCTACCATTGTTCACTGTGCCCTTGCTTTGGTTGCCCTTCTTGCCTTGACTAGCCTTTTCCTCATCAGAACCTGGATCCTTCGTGCTGTCTGAGTCGGCGTACTTTGTGAGAGCCGTCATGAGCTCCCCCATGTCCTGACACGTACGCTTGAGCCGGCCAAGTTTCTGCTTTAAAGGAACAAAATGGCAATTCTTTTCTAAAATCAACACTGCTTGAGCCGCCGTGATCTGCTCTGATGAGTAGATAATTGTCCAGACCAGCCGGACCCAATGATGGGCCGACTCGCTTTCCTGTTGGACACAGTGATCAAGATCCACAATGGTCATAGGCTACTTGCACGCCCCTTGAAAGTTTTTGATGAACCGAGCCCTAAGCTCTGCCCATGAATTGATGGTATTGGGCGGCAACCGTTTTAACCATGTACGAGTCGGGCTTCAAGCATCATGATAAAATATTTGGCACAAACTGCCTCACTAACATCCAGCATCTCCATGGCCAACTCATAGCTTTCCACCCAGGCCTCGGGGGGTAAATCAGCGGTGTAATTCGGGACCTTGCGGGGACCTTTAAAGTCTTTCGGTAACCGCTCGCTCTGGAGAGCCGGCGATAGACACGGTAGGGCCCCCGTCCTGGGGATTACGCCTGCCCCTATGGAAACGGAAGGCCCGGGCTCTTGGCAAGCCGGCCTAGCTAGCGCCTCTTGTGGGCTTCCCGCATGGTCTACATGTAACTGTGTATCTCTTCGCGGTCAGTGACCCGTTGGAATTTCTCTGTGATGGTTATTGCTGGAACCTGCTGGTGACTCGTAGCGCCGGCTAAAGCTATGGCTAGGAAGAGGGGTTGAATGGACGTGGCTCCGGCTGTGAGCATACCTCTCTTGCTAGGCCATGGCCGTCTGCAAGTACCCGATGGCATTCCGCACATCCTCCGCAAAGGGTGCTTCATCTGGGATAGGGATCATCTCAAGGTGGGTGGTAGCTGCTACCATATTCTCAGCCGGGTTAGAATAATGACCCGCCGGCGTTGGAAAGCCCCTAGGTGAAGTCGGGTTATGTTGGGCCGGATGAGTCGCTGGCTGCTCCGTTGGGCGGCTCTTGGGAATGCCCGCGGCTCGCCCCGCGCCGGGGGTATTAAAGAGGTTCCTTGCTTCATAACGCTCTGGTAGACGGGACTGATGCCTCCTCCTATGTACCGCCGCTGCTGACCTTTGCTCCACCCCTGGACGGAAAGCATTTGTCTTGACACGTTCTGCTTCTTCTTCCATCTGGACCATCATCTCAGCCATCCTTTGTCGTTCCTCTGCCATCCGGCCCTTGATCCGTGCAATCTCTATATTCCGAGCTGCTTGATTATCTGGTGTCATTTTAGTGGCCATGAGAGCCGTAAGTTCATCCATCAGCTCCACAAGAACTTGAGCCGGCGGCGGCGGGCTATCACCCAAAGCGGCGGCTCCTACGGCGGTACTACCAGTGGCCGGGGCTGGTCCTGCCATGAACACCGCCACATGAACCGGAGGTTTTAAAGCATCCGACTCAAAGCCATCCGGCTCAGAGTATGCATTGTCATAGCCCCCAAGGCCACCGTTGCGGATCTGGTACATTGATTCTGTTTCTCCACTAGAAGATTCATCTTCTCAATAGACAAGGGTTTCTTGTGACCCGGAAGCTTCTAGATCCCTACCTTGCGTGAAGCCTACGAAGACATGCTTTTGACCCGGATTGGCGTGAATAGGATGGACGTTACTTGCAGGTTGGAGACGCCGAGCCGGCTCGATGATGTTGGTGCAGATGTCCGGCCCGGTTGTAGATCCATCACCCTTTCCGATGAAAACATGGATCCCGCCGAACGGGACCCGGAATCCGTACTCCACGGACTCAGCATCAAGCCCCCAGCCGGCATCGTCGATGTAGAGCCGTCCATGGCGACTCTTGCTCATCCTTGCGACCATGTATCCCTCGAGCCCTGGGAGAGAGCCCTTTGAGAACTCAACACCACCAAACGCAGGCCTCACGGTGGGCGCCAACTGTCGTGGATTTATCACGGCAGATGTTCGGGTGAACGGACTTGGATTCGAGGCCATCACTAATGTGATGGACTCAAAGGGGTTGACTAGGAAGAAGGACATGGGTTTACCCAGGTTCGGCCCCTCAAGTCGAGGTAATAGCCTACGTCCTGCTTGTGCTTGTATTGCTTGTTGTATCGATTACAAGGGAGCTAAAGCTTGACCTAGTTCTCGATCACCTCATCTCTAAGCCGCCCCGGGTCTGCCTTTATATAAGAGGTCAGGACCATGGGTCTCTACAATTGTCTAACCGAGTCTCATTGTCTATCCGAGTCTTACTCTACCTTCTTGTCCAAACTGTCTCCGAGCGGCTTGCATGCCCGAGTCTTCTCAGTCCGGGCCACCTTGCGGCCCACACCATGAGCCGTCTATCTTCATGGGCCGTTGGCTTTACGAATCACCCTTGGACCGGCTCATGAGCCATCAACATGACCCGGAGCCGCCAAGGGCGGGTCATATTGCGGGGTTATATCCGCAACAATGATCATCATTGTCACCGGCACGACACCATGATCTCCATCGTCATGATCTCCATCATCGTGTCTTCATGAAGTTATCTCGCCAACTATTAATTCTACTACTATGGCTAACGTTTAGCAATAAAGTAAAGTAATTACATGGCATTTATGATTGACACGCAGGTCATACAATAAAATAAGATAACTCCTATGGCGCCTGCCGGTTGTCATACTCATCGACATGCAAGTTGTAAATCCTATTACAAGAACATGATCAATCTCATACATCACAATGCATCACATCACATCCTTTGGCCATATCACATCACAAGGCATATGCTGCAAAAACAAGTTAGACGTCCTCTAATTTGTAGTTGCAAATTTTTACGTGGCTGCTATAGGTTTCTACCAAGAACGTTTTTACCTATGCCAAAACCACAACGTGATATGCCAATTGCTATTTAACCTTCATAAGGACCCTTTTCATCGAATCCAATCCGACTAAGGTGGGAGAGACAGACACCCACTAGCCACCTTATGCAACAAGTGCATGTCAGGCGGTGGAACCGGTCTCATGTAAGCGTACGTGTAAAGTTGGTCCGGGCCGCTTCATCCCACTATACCGCCGAATCAAGATAAGACTAGTAGTGGTAAGAAAATTAACAAGATCGACGCCCACAACTACTTTGTGTTCTACTCGTGCATAGAATCTACGCATAGACCTAGCTCATGATGCCACTGTTGGGAGACGTAGTAGTAAATCAAAAAAATTCCTACGTGTTCACCAAGATCTATCTGTGGAGAAACCAGCAACGAGTGGGAAGATATTGCATCTTCATATCTTTGAAGATCGCTAAGCATAAGCGTTACAAGAACACGGTTTGTGGACTCCGATCTTAGTGCCGAACAACGATGCCTCCGCGTTCAACACACGTACAGCCCGGTGACGTCTCCTATGCCTTGATCCAGCAAGGAGGAAGGAGAGGTTGAGGGAGAGCTCCAGAAGCATGACGACGTGGTGACAGTGGAGCTGTGTGGTCTCTGGCAGGGCTTCGCCAAGCACTACGGAGAACGAGAAGAGGGAGTAGTAGGGTTGCACCGAGAGAGGAAGAAATCGTGTGTCTGGTAGCCCCCAAAACCCCCACTATATATAGGAGGAGGGGAGGAGGGTGCGCAGCCCCTAGGGTTCCCACCTTAGGGTGGTGCAGCATCCCTAGATGGCCTTTGGCTGGCAGCCAAGAGGGGAGAGGGGTAGGTCGCAACCCTAGTGGACCTTAGGCCCATCTGGGTCTAGGGTTTCCCCTCCCTCCCACCTTTCCTGCGCCTTGGGCCAGGGTGGAGGGCGCACCAGCCCACTATGGGGCTGGTCCCTTCCACTCTCGTCCCAAGCAGACCTCTGGGGCTGGTGGCCCCACTTGGTGGACCTCGGGAACCCTTCCGGTGGTCCCGGTACGTTACCGGTAATTCCTAAAACACTTCCGGTGGCCAAAACCTCACTTCCTATATATCAATCTTTGTCTCCGAACCATTCCGGAACTCCTCGTGATGTCCGGGATCTCATCTGGGACTGCGAACAACCTTTGGTAACCACGTACACTATTTCCCTATAACCCTAGCATCATCGAACCTTAAGTGTGTAGACCCTACGGGTTCGGGAGACACGTAGACATGACCGAGACACCTCTACGGTCAATAACCAACAGCGGTATCTAGATACCCATGTTGGCTCCCACATGCTCCACGATGATCTCATCGGATGAACCACGATGTCGGGGATTCAGTCAATCCTGTATGCAATTCCCTTTGTCCACCGGTATGATACTTGCTCGAGATTCGATCGTCGGTATCCCTATACCTTGTTCAATCTCGTTACCGGCAAGTCTCTTTACTCGTTCCATAACACATCATCCCGTGGCTAACTCCTTAGTCACATTGAGCTCATTATGATGATGTCTTACCGAGTGGGCCCAGATATACCTCTCCGTCACACGGAGTGACAAATCCCAGTCTCGATTCGTTCCAACCCAACAGACACTTTCGAAGATACCCGTCGTGTACCTTTATAGCCACCCAGTTACATTGTGACGTTTGGCACACCCAAAGCATTCCTACGGTATCCGGGAGTTTCACAATCTCATGGTCTAAGGAAATGATACTTGACATTGGAAAAGCTTTAGCAGACGAACTACACGATCTTGTGCTTTGCTTAGGATTGGATCTTGTCCATCACATCATTCTCCTAATGATGTGATACCGTTATCAATGACATCCAATGTCCATGGTCATGAAACCATGACCATCTATTGATCAATGAGCTAGCCAACTAGAGGCTCACTAGGGACATGTTGTGGTCTATGTATTCACACATGCATTACAATTTCCGGTTAACACAATTATAGCATGAACAATAGACAATTATCATGAACAAGGAAATACAATAATAACCATTTTATTATTGCCTCTAGGGCATATTTCCAACAGGAATGTCATGGGTTTTTGAACCCATGACTCTCTTTCCCTTCCATGTTTTCTACCAACAAAGTCTCTCTTATCATAACGTTCATTTTTAGAAGGTGGGTTAACAAGATATTTAGCAGGTTTAGTTTCCACATAATTATCATCTTCTTTATTATCGTTTGGTAGAGTATCTACGTGAACATCATCATTATTGTCATTTTCATTATCACTAGGTGTATGTTTACTACCAGATTGTGTCTCAGCATCAGAAACAGAAACTTTAGTATGTTTGTCAAGAGTGTTTTCTATAACAGGTTCACTAGAAGCATGCAAGTTTCTATCATCTTTATTTCCCTTTTTCTTCTTAGCTGAACTAGGTGCATCTCCATTAATTTTTGGAGAGTCTTGTTCAATTATTTTAGGGTGACCTTTAGGATAAAGAGGTTCTTGGGTCATTGTACTTCCTATAGTCACTACTGTAACAACACGATCATTCGTAGTATTATTTAATTCATCAAGCAAATCATTTTGTGACTTAGCAACTTGGTCTAATTGGGTGTGAACCATAGAAGCATGTTTACCTAGACCTTTCACATCGTTTGCAATTCTAACCATCAAGTAACTTAAGCAATTTATCATCATGGCATTACGTCGCAATTAATTTTTAACATAGTCATTGAAGTGTTCTTGCTTAAAAACTTAATTATCAAATTCATCCATGCATTGTTCAGAGGTCTTAGTATAAGGTATATTATTTTCATTAAAGGAACGAAGAGAGTTTACCTCTACTACCTATTTCGGGGTGTCAAGTCCATGTATTTCTTCAATAGGAGGTAATTTCTTGACATCCTCTTTTAATACATTTCTCTTTCATAGGTCTTTTTGCTTCTTGCATGTCTTCAACGTTGAGGAATAGAATACCTCTTTTCTTTTGAATAGTTTACGGAGGAGGTTCAGGAAGTGACCAATCATCGGCATTTTGCAATATGTTATTCAATAATTCTTTCCCTTGTACTATAGTTCTTTCCCTGAAAACACAACCAACACAACTATCCAGGAAATCCCTAGAAGCATCATTTAGTCCATTATAGAAGATATCAAGTATTTCATTTTTCTTAAGAGGGCAATCAGGCAAAGCTCTTAGTAACCGAAGAATGATACTCGTGATCTGCGTTGGGTTTTCCATGAAGAGAAATGGGTAATCGCAACACAAAGTGGGTAAGTATTTCCCTCAGTTATGAAACCAAGGTTTATCGAACAAATAGGAATACCAATCATCAACCGACTTCAGTGGCCGCACACAAAAGAACAAACAACTTGCACCCAATGCCGGCAAGAGGGTTGTCAATCCCCTTGATCTCGTTATTTGCAAGCAAGTGAGCTGTGTAGATAATTGTAGATAATAGTAAAGTGCAAAATAAAATAAAAGGTAATAAATGACAGAAAGGTAATGATAGCGTTTGTGAATTTATAAGTGAATAGACCCGGGGGCCGTAGAGTTCTCTAATGGCATCTCTCATAAGCAAAGCATACAGTGGGTAAACAAATTATTGTTGGGCAATTTGATAGAAAAGCAAATAGTTATGCGATTTTCATGGCAATGATCATGTGTATATAGGCATCACGTCCATAAGCAAATAGGTCGACTCCTGCGTGCACCTATTACTATTATTCCACCCATCGACCACTATCCAGCATGCATCTAGAGTATGAAGTAAAACAAATTAATGCTTGGAGAACAATGACATGATGTATACAAAGTAAACTAAATCAATATGAAAAAAACCCATCGTTTTATCCTTAGTTCAGCAACACAAATACGCAACTTGTCCCCTTCCGTCACTGGGATATAGAAACTCGCCAGGTTGAACCTACTACAATGCACCACTCCCACTGAAGAAATTTCAATCTAGTTGTCCAAACTATCTCAATAGATCAGACAACATTACGAAGCTATGATGATCATGCAAATAAGAATCATAATAATCAAATTTGAGTCAAATACTTTTCATGAATAATCTGAACATAAACTTACAATTCATCGGATCCCAACAAACACACCATACAAAGGGATTACATTGGATAGATCAAGGCAAAGATGCAATGAACATTGTATTGAAGAGAGAGAGGGAGAGATTGCCATCTAGGTACTACCTAGGGACCCGTGGGTCTATGGTGAACTACTCACACATCATGGTGAGGGCAGCAAGGTTGGTCAAGAGGCCCTCCGTGATCGATATCCCCTCCGACAGGGTGCCGAAACGGAGGTGTACATGGCCTACCGTCGGTATAGAGACTTGCGATGGCAGAAAAAGTGTTTTGGGAGCGCTTCTGGTGTTTTGATGGTAGATTTGAATTTATAGGCTAGAGACTGACGTCGGGCGACGCTCTAGGGGGCCACCACATATCTGGCCGCGCTCCCTGGTGGCGCGGTGGGATATGTGGTGGGGCCCTAGAGCATCTTCCGTCCTTCCCTCGAAGCTTCTAGGTCTTGTATTGGTCCATAAAAAACCGTCAAAAAGTTTCGTGGCAATTGGACTTCGTTTGGTACTGTAACTCTGAAAAGGCAAAAACACATAGAAAATAGGAACTCGCACTGGGCACTGGATCAATAGGTTAGTGCTCAAAAATATTTTAAATTGGTAAATAAATATCCAAAAAGTGTCCTATAATGGTAATATATTAGCATGGAATAATCAAAAATTATAGATACGTTGGAGATGTATCAACATCCCAAGCTTAATTCCTGCTCGTCCTCGAGTAGGTAAATGATAGAAACAGAATTTTTGATTTGAGATGATACCCATTGTGTAATCTTTGCTATGTATGCTCATTGAGAAATGATGAATTAATAAAAAACAACATAGTAATATTTATAAGTATAGGAAACAAAATCATTATTTTTTCAAAGTATACAATCCTCAAAGAATGTTTAACCCCTATTCATCTTATCATATTAGCAAGGCATGACCCTGTCTTCACCACATAGATACAAATGTTAAGCACCACGGTGTCCAAGTCATGCAACTGGATTGTACTTTTTCAATATTCATCAACTTTTTATTCTTCACACAATACATGAGCGTGAACCATTGGACATAGCATATAGGTTGTATAGAATATGATGGTAGGTATCAAAGGGGTAAACAGTGGAGAAGATAGTCTCACATCAACTAGGCGTACCAATGAGCTATGAAGATGCTCATCGATAGATCTCAATGCAAGGAGTAGGGATTTCCATGCAAATGATGCACTAGAGCTATAAGTGTATGAAAGCTCAACTCAAGCTAGGTGGGGTGTGCACCAAACTTGCTTGCTCATGAAGACCTCGGGGATTTGGGAAAGCCTGTCATCGGAATATACAAGCCAAGTTTATTATATGAAAGGGTAATTCCCACTAGCATATGGAAGTGTCAACATAGGAGACTCTCTATATGAAGAACATGGTGCCACTTTGAGGCCCAAGTGTGGTAAAGGATAGTATAAAAGTCCCTGCTCTCTTTTCTCTCATTTTTTATATTGTTTTATGGTGAGATTTTCCTCTTTTTCGCCTCCCCCATTTTTATTTCATTTTCGTTTGGAGTCTCATCTCGACTTGTGGGGGAATCATAGTCTCCATCACCCTTTCCTCACTGGGACAATGCTCTAATAATGATGATCATCACACTTTTATTTACTTACAACTCAACATGAAGGACTGATAGGAAGATATTACTATGAATAAATGCATGTGGCAGTGTACCAGGATGTACAATGATCTATCATGACATGTATCAAAAATATGAAGAATGTTGGCTTTTCCACAAATACTATGTCAGCTCTATATGATCATGCAAATCATTATGATGATGAACGAACTAGTCATGTGAAGTGACGATGGAATTTGGATGAAAATATATCTCGGAATGGCTATGGAAATGCCATAATAGGTAGGTATGGTGACTATTCTGAGGAAGGTATAATGAGGCTTATGTGAAACATAGCGTATCATGTCACGGGGTTTGGATGCACCGGCGAAAGTTGCATCAATCCTCAAGGTGAGAATGGGTTATGCACGGTACCAAAGAGGCTAGAAAATATGAGAAGGTGAAGATGCATATGTCCATGGTGTCACATTAGTCATAAAGAACTCACATACTTATTGCAAAGTTTTATTAGTTTTATCACAAATCAAAGTACTCCTCGCATCCTCTGAGGGAGGAGGTTTGTAGGAGTTAACCATCGCACACCCCCGACTCAAAACAACACTAGAATTTTAACGAGGAATATAAATGCTCACACATCATCACCATTCCTCTTTAATTCTTGTATGAATAACAAGTTAACACCTCTTAATCTCAATACTTCTATGAATAACCAATTTTGGACTCACACCTTTTTCATATTACTACATCGATGTCATTAACCCACAACTTCTCCATATGTGCTACACGATGGTTTTGACTATCATTCATTGAATACCTAATATTCTTGGACTAGCCTTATAACCCATGCAAATTACCGTCACTATTAATTAAGCTCTCAAATAAATATAAGTGAAGAAAAAGAGCAAATTATTTTTATAAAATCTACACGCCACCGTGCTCAAAAAGATATAAGTGAAGTACTAGAGCAATTTCCAAGCTCAAAAGATATAAGTGAAGCACATAGAGTATTTTAGCAAATTATCATGAAGGTGTGTCTCTCTCAAGTAGGTGTGTCTAGCAAATGACGATTTTGACAAACTGAAAGTAAAAGCAAACAAAAGCAAACGACGCTCCAAGCAAAACACATATCATGTGATGAATAAAAATATAGCTCCAAGTGACATACCGATGGATTGAGAGGAAAGAGGGGATGGCTTCCGGGGAATCCCCAAGCTTAGACGCTTGAGTCTCCTTAGAATAATACTTGGGGTGGATTGAGAATCCCCAAGCTTGGGCTCTTTCTACTCCTTTTTCCATAGTCCATCGTGATCACACACAAAACTTGAAAACTTCAATCACACAAAACTCAACAAAACTTTGTGAGATCCGTTAGTATAAGAAGCATATTGCATACTTGAGGTACTGTGATAAATTGATTCAATTTCATTTTTGCATAATAGGTACTATATTCTAACTTCCCCACGACTTACACCCCACGATATAATCCATGGCATAATCAAAACAAGCAAACTATGCAAGCAAAACAAAATATGTTTAAAACAGAACAGTCTATAGCAATCTATATAGAGCCCATACTTGTGTAACTCGAAAAAATTCTAAATAATTAGGAAAATGTAAATAATTTGTATAGAAATACTATGTTAAAATTTAAGACATTATTGTGCTCCAGTAAAAATTGAAAATTCCTGCACTAGAGTCAAAGTTTCTGTTGTGTTTCAACATCGTTTCTACTCATCTTTTGGGTCATCCCAAAGGCTTTAATTGGCACAAACACTAATTAAAACATAAAAACATAATCATTACAGAGGGAAAAATCATATTATCACACCAAAACAGAAAGGAAAAAAACAAAAATAAAGATACATATTGGTTTGCCTCCCAACAAGCGCTATTGTTTTATGCCCCTAGCTCGGCATAATGCATAGTTTCTAGTGTTGTCATGTTTGACACTCAACTCCTTAATAACACAACTGTGCTTAATAGGAACAATGGAAGGCTTGACCATAGGATCCTTTATCAAGTTCAAAAAGTTGGGGTGAACACAAATCATTTTGAGATCTTCGTTTATTTTGGAAGGAGGTGTACTAATGCTCTTAGGAATACATATGAACTTGGGATTTTTGTCTTGTGAGGTACTAGCACTAGTTTTGGATGGTGTCAAAGCGGAGATCACTTTGTAAAAAACCTCTTCCATCGTATCAATTCTACTCAATCCTTGTTCTACCTTCTTATCAATAATAGCATCTTTTTTCCTTTAAAGTTTTCAAAGTTATTCTTACCCATGAGCCAAATTGAGTGATATGATTATGTAGTTTTTTTTATCTAACTCCTCAATGGGTTCACTAGTGATCATTTTCTTTTCAATAGCATCAAGTCTTTGCATAACATGTTCCAATGTCAAAGTGGTTTCATTAATGATAAGAGGTGGTGTTCCAACAAGATTTTCAGATGCATTATAAGCATCCAAAGTATGACACATTAAGAAGTTCCCATCGGTGATGGTGTCAAGGAATAAACCTAGACCAAGTTGTCACACCAACATAGAAATTGTGATGCAAATTGGTGGTGGATAGATTATTAATTGCTTTATTTTGAACATGGCAAATCCTATACCATGCATCCTTCAAGATTTTCTTCTCCCCTTTGTGTAAAATTGATAACATCATTATTGGGGGTGACACGCACAAAAGAAGAACTAGCCATGACTTCAAACAAGAAACTAGTAACAAGCAAAGGTAAATATTTTTGTTGTTTTGTTTTTTTTGTGAGAAAAACTAAATATAACAGCAAATAAAAAGAAGAAGAAGTGAATGAAATTTTGTGCGAAGTTACTTGATAGTTGGTGATGGTATTCCCCGGCAACGACAGCAGATACTGGCACTGGGCATCTTCCAGCCTTCCTCCGAAGCTTCTAGGCCTTTTATTGGTCGAGAAAAAATCATCAAAAAGTTTCATGGCAATTGGACTTCGTTTGGTACTGTAACTCTGAAAAGGCAAAAACACACAGGAAACAGGAACTGGCATTAGGCACTAAGTCAATAGGTTAGTGCTCAAAAATATTATAATTTGGTAAGTAAATACCCCAAAAGTATCCAAGAATAATAATATATTATCATGGAACAATAAAAATTATAGATACGTTGGAGACGTATCAGAGAAGCCTCCCTCAAGCTTGAGGGAGATTCTCTTCTTCAATTTGAGAAAAGTTAAATATTTCCTTTAAGGCAGCTTGTTTCTTATGAGAATACAAATATTTTTTAGATAAGTAGTAAAGCATATCCTGGGGACTACGCATACAAATAGGATCAAGTGAAAGGAACCATTCCTTGGTCTCGCCTTTTAGCAAGAAATGAAAAAGCTTAAGGATATAATAGTAGTGAATCTTTTCATCATTGGTAGAAAGAGCAGCAATATCATTCAGTTTCATAAGGTGTCTGATAAAAGTTTCATTTTCATAACCATGGAAAGGATCAAACTCTACTATAGGAATTAACTCAGGGTCTACAAAGAACTCGTAAGCTTTATCGGTAACCAGTATAAGAGAAGTAGCAAATTTAGGGTCTTGTTTCATTTTCTCCATCATAGATTTTTCTTTTAGTTTGCATAGTAGTTTCTTCAAATCATCTCTATTATCACAAGCAAGAAAGTCCCTAGCTACCTCACCATCCATAACATAACATTCAGGTACATAAGGCAATTCATATCTATTAGGTGGGTGAGGGGTAACAGGTGATTCAAAATCTTCCGCAGTTTCAACATTTTCAAGTTCTCTAGCTTTAGCAAGATGAGCATCAAGTAATTCATTCAATGTCACAGTTTCAGTTTCAACACATGTAGCAATAGTTTCATCATTCATTTCAGAAGTAGCATCATCAAGTTAACATGACACAGGACGATCAATAGGTGGTGGTGTAGCAAGCTGATCAAAAACAGTAGGTGAATCTAAAGCAGAGCTAGATGGCAGTTCCTTACCTCCTCTCATGCAACAGGGGACGATCTTAGTTCGATTGTCTTTCAGATTCTTCATAGTAGCAATTGGATATCCTTCAAGTTAACACAATAAATAAAGCTATGCTCCTCGGCAACGGTGCTAGAAAAAGGTCTTGATAATTCACAAGTGTAGGGGATCGCGACAGTCTTCATGGGTAGTAGTTCACCCTAATTTGTTACTTCGACACAAGGGGAGCCACAGAATATTTATTGGCATTGATAGTTGACTTGTCAATTCAGCCGCACCTGGGATATCTCTCTGAAACAAAGGTTTAGTAGCATGACAAATAGTAGTAGAAAAAGTAACAGTAGTAGTGACAACAACAATTTCATAACAGTTGTGACAGTAGCAATAGCAATAGTAACTTAGAAAGATTCAGCGTATGTAAAGCATAGGCACGTGGATTGATGATGGATAATGATTTAGATGACATTAATTATATAATAGTTACACACTAGGGCGACATAGAACTAGCTCCACTTCAACAATATAGTGTAGGCATGTATTCCGTATATAGTCATACGTGCTTGCGATAAGAACTTGCATGACATGTTTTGTCCTACCTTCCTGTGGTAGCGGGGTCCTATTGGAAACTAACGGATATTAAGGCCTCCTTTTAATAGAGAACCGGAACAAAGCATTAACACATAGTGAATACATGAACTCCTCAAACTACGGCAGTCACCGGAAAGAATCCCAATTATTGCCGCCTTAGGGTATGCGAATCATGGCACATAATAGGTGCATACAACCTTTAAGATAGGATCCAAATCACTCTTGTATTCATGAAAACATAATAGTTTCAGATATGAAATCATGGCACTCGCTCCCTAGTGACAAGCATTAAGCATAGCAAAGTCATAGCAACATCAATCTCAAAACATGGTGGACACTAGGGATCAAGCCCTATCAAACTTAACTCGATTACATGATCAATCTCATCCAATACCACCACCGTCCAACAAGCCTACAAAGAAATTACTCACTCCCAATGGTGAGCGTCATGGCGGTTTTGATGGAGAAGGGTTGGTGATGACGACAGCGACGATTTCCCCTCTCCGGAGCCCAAAACAGGCTCCAAATCAGCCCTCCAGAGAAGAACATGAGGTGGTGGCGGCTCCTTCTCGTGAAACATGATGAAAACTTCTCTATAATTTTTTTCTCCGCGGATGTGATTTTATAGGACTGGAATTAGGGATGGAGTGGCCACGGGGCCTCACAAGCCATAAGGGCGCGCCTTAGGGTGGGGTCGCGCCGTGTTGGCTTGTGGTCCCTTGCACCCCCCCCTCCGATAGCTCTTCTCTCCATGATTCATCATTATTCTTAGAAATAATTCACAAAAAGTTTTGTCCAATTCCAAGAACTTTTAGTTATGCACAAAAATAACACCAGGGTAGTTTTGCTGAAATCATCATCAGTCCGGGTTAGTTTCATTCAAATGAGGCCATGAATAATTTGTTTACCCACCATATGCTTTCTACGAGAGAGAATCCTCTAGCGGAAACTATGCCCCGGGTCTATTCACAAATATAAATACAAAAATCCAAAATATATTTTTGACATTATTTAATTTTCATTTATTATATTTAATATTTATCAAACTATCCATCTACACTAGTAATTACTTGCAAGTAACGAGCTCAAGGTGATTGACAACCCTTTTGCCCGCGTTGGGTGCAAGTGTGTGCTCTTTTGTGTGTAGGCGCTGGAAACGGAAATTGTGTGGTCCTCCTATTGGTCGATAACCTTTGTTCTCATTGAGGGAAGTACATTCTATATTGTCCTACATCATCCCCTCCTCTTTGGGAGAAAACCCAGTGCAGATCACAAGTATCGGGAAGGATTTGTGGTGCTATTGCTGGGGAGTATCACCAATTTCCTATCAAGTACCTTCTCAAAAATTACCATTCACTTGTTATACTTTTTATTTGTTATTATATTTTGCTTTCTATAAAAAATACAAAAATATTTATCTTTGCTAGTTTACTTGTTTCCTTGCTATACTTGCTAGTTTACTTGTTTGCCGACTATACTTGCTAGTTGACTCATTTTGCTTGTTACTTTGCTTGCTTGGTCACCATGTCTCAAGACAACACTAAGTTGTGTGACTTCTTGAATACAAACAACAATGATTTTATTAGTACTCCTATAACACCTGCCACTTGTGCGATCTTTTACGATGTTAATGTTGCATTGCTAAATCTTGTGATGAAAGAACAATTTTCCAGAAGTCCTAATGAGGTTCCGGTTGTGCACGTCAATACTTTTGTTGAATTATGTGATATGCAAAATAAAAAGGATATGGATAATGATGTGGTCAAATTAAAATTATTTCCTTTTTCACTACGAGATAAAGCTAAATCTTGGTTTTCATCTTTACCACGTAATAGTATTAGAACTTGGGATAAATGTAAAGATACTTTCATTATCAAGTATTTTCCTCCTACTAAGGTCATCTCCCTTAGAAATAAAATTATTAATTTTAAGCAACATGACCAAGAACATGTTGCACAAGCTTGGGAGAGGATGGAATTGATGATTAAAAATTTCCCTACTCATGATTTGAACTTATGATTGATTATACAAAATTTCTACGCTAGACTAAACTTTGTGTCTAGAAATCTTCTAGACTATGCCGCAGGTGGTACCTTCATGGAGGTTGTCGGTGTCAAAACCGGCGGATCTCGGGTAGGGGATCCCATACTGTGGATCTTGGATCGATGGGTTGCATGAGGAAAGGGAGACGATGTTTACCAGGTTCAGGTGAGGGAGACCTGGATTAAGTGGTCCTCGGACAACTGACATGTTTCTCATGGGCCGGACTGTATTGGCCGCAGGGTGAGCATTGGATGATCAAGGGCCCCGTCGCCAGGGTGGAAGTTTCAAGGAGTTGTGGCGTGTCCTCCTAGTTGTCGACCGTAGATAGTCATGTTTTTCCTTCGACGTGTAACCTACCATGTGTGAATCCTAGGTACCCTTGGCGTCTGTATAAGCCGGAGGGTTTTAGGTCATAGAGAGGACAAGTCATCTAGGGTTTAGCTATTTGATCTTGAGATAGATCGACTCTGTAACCTACATATCATCAATACAATCATGCAGGATGTAGGGTATTACCTCCATAGGAGAGCCCGAACCTAGGTAAACATAGTCTCCTTCATCTCCTATAACCATCGATTCTAGTCTCACAGCTCGGGACCCCCTACCCGAGATCTGCCGGTTTTGACACCGGCATCGGTGCTTTCATTGAGAGTTCACTTTGATTCCCAAAGGAATCGATGGCTCGCCTTGACACAAGCAACGGAATCTGTGGCCAGAGGACTCTCACCTCTGATCAGATTCTCACGAGCGGTGACATCTTGTCACACGCCGTTCTGATTGGCCACCTTGGCCAGATCGGAAACTTATCCCCCGATCAAATAATCAAGTTCGGAACCCAAGAGTTCATCACTGATTCACGGGCGGAACTTGTTTTGAGAGAACCCTTGACTCTCATGAAGAGGCCCACAGGTCCCGACGCCTCGATGCCGAAGATATTAGGCCCCTCTTCAGACGAAGTCGTCACCCCCGGGCTATCTAGAACGCCTAATCCGACCGTTTTTGACTGGATCTACCACGGTTAAACAGGACCCGGATCCACTCTCGTGCAGCTCCGGAACTGTGACTCCACTCGCCTCAGCGACACACATCCTACCATCGCCTCGTTTTGAACAATATATTCGATCGAATTGAGACCATGCGTATGTCTGATGACCAGGTTCCGGTCTATGACCGGCTCGGGCTTAGACCCGGCAACAGGGAGATTCATGTCCCCTGGTCACCCACCTAGTCGCCACCATCGAGTGTCCGGCTGGGGGCTCGTCCCCCCAGCAACTAGAATTAAAAATGGTTTATACCCCGGTCTCCCTTCATCGAGACCTCATCTGTAACCCAGACGCCGGAGTTTGCTCTAGAGACGGACCGGTGTTGGTCCCTGATCTGGCACATAGTTCGGAGTCCGCGATTCTGAACTCACAACGTGGCGTGGAGTCAAAAAAAAATTCCCACCCACCACCCAAGCCGATCATCCTAGTATCACACCAAAGCTCAAGTCTTCGGACTTACGGGATATTAAACAATTACCAGGAGAGTCAGTTCATCATTTTTGGGCTAGACTCCTGCTCTCTAGAAGCAGAGAAAAAGGTCTTAGTGGCCAAGAGATAATGGTAACGTTCAAACGCAATTGCCATGATGAAGGGATTCTTAACACCCTGGCTTGCCGACACATTCGTGAATTCGCCGAGCTGTCATACTTGGTACAAAAATATTGTGCCATAGAAAGCGCTTGGCAACCTGAACGGTTATTTTTGAAACCAACCTTTACCAAACACCCTAGAGGAGATTGGAAAAAGAGGATACCTCCAAAGCGGCCAGCCAGATTCGAACCCACCAAAAAGAGGAACATGCCCCTTATAGGGGTCAGTACTGTCCTTGACGGACCGTTGGACAAACCATGCCCTATACATTCTATATTGCTGAACACAAACCCGACTCAAAGCCTTAGAGCTTGTTGGGTCGTCAGGCAGGTCGCAAAAAGCGGTGAGGCCATTCTTGAGGCGCTACCGCTGAATAGGCCCTCCACATCGTCACCCGAATACAACGCCAAAGTTGTGACGATCTACGAAATGTTCCCCTCAAGGAACAGAAGGAAAAGATCTCTTAAAGAACTCGAACCGGTCTACGATGTGGCAGCAACAAGCATGTGGGAAGACTTCCCCATTACCTTCAGAGATACTGACCGACCAACCATTCTTCCCGGTCATTCACTAGCTGCACTAGTCCTGAACCCCATCATCGATGGCTACAGGTTACACAAGGTGCTAATGGACAGTGGCAGTGGTCTAAACCTGATCTACGAAGACACCCTGGAAAAAATGCAGTTTGACCGACCTCGCATCGAGCATAGCAACACGACTTTCCAAGGAATCATTCCGGGGAAAGAGGCACGATGTTCAGGACGTATCGTCCTAGACGTAGTGTTCGGCACGCCCAAAAACTACCGATCCAAAGAGCTCCTCTTCCATATTGTACCCTTCCCCAACGGCTACCACGCCCTATTTGGACGTGACGCCTTCACAAAATTCCAAGCTATACCCCATTATGGGTATATGAAACTCAAAATGCCAGGACCAATCGGAGTAATCACAATTGCCAGTGATCCTAGCATTGCCCTCCGGGCCAAAAAAATAGCAGCACTGGCCCTCGAGGCACTAGCCGAGACCTTCGCTATAGAAGAACTAACCGCACTTCGGTCAACAGTTGACAAGGATGGCATGATCCTTAGCAAAAAGTCCCAAGCCCACGCCCTTTAAACCCATAGATGAAATCGTTAAATTTCAAGTACACCCGATGGACCCCAACAAGACAACATCCATTGGAGCTTAGCTCGATCCCATTGTGGACGAATCATTGCAGACACTTTCACGGGAAAACTGGGACATCTTCGCCTGGCATCCTTCTGATAAGCTTGGAATCCCACGGTGGCTGGCGAAGCATAGTCTGAACATCATGGCAGGCTTGAAGCCCATGAAGCAGACTCTGTGCCACTTTTCTTAACCCAAACGGCAAGCTATGTCTGAAGAATTAGCTAAACTGCTAGAGGCTGGATTCATTCGGGAGATTAAGCACCCCAAATGGTTGGCAAATCTGGTGATGGTACCCAAGAAAGACAAATCCTGGCGGCTTTGTGTTGATTTCAAAGACCTCAACAAGGCCTACCCTAAGGACCCTTTCCCCTTACCGCTCATAGACTAGATCATCGATACCACAGCCAGACACGACTCATTGTGTTTCCTCGATGCTTATTCCGGATACCATCATATTAAAATGAAGGAATCCGATCAATCTGCAACCGCATTCATGACCCCATACGGGCCATTCTTCTTCAACAAGATGCTCTTTGGGATAAAAAAAACATTGGGGCTACGTACTAGCGCATGATCTAGACTAGTCTTGCGAAACAAGTCGGTAAGACAGTCGAGGCATACGTGGACGACGTGGTAATCAAAACCAAACATGTCAGCCAGTTGATCGACGACCTACGACAAACCTTTGCCAGCCTGCGCGAGTACGACATACGACTCAATCCGAAAAACTTCGGATTTCCCTCTGATAAATTGCTTGGATTCATCGTCTCCCGTAAAGGAATAGAAGTGAATCCGGCTAAAATCCGCTCTCTATCAGAACTTGCAATTCCCACAGAGCTAAAGCATGTCCAGAGGTTGGCTGGTTGCATAGCGGCACTAAGCCGCTTTATCTCTCACCTCAAAGAAAAGGTTCTACCATTCTATAAGCTGCTGAAACGGACCAAAAATTTCGACTGGACGAGCGAAGCAGCGGCCACATTAGAAGAAATTAAAACACTCCTGGCAAGCAATCCCATACTCACAGCACCAGGTGCTGGTGAACCCATGTTATTATACATATTGGCTACCAACCAAGTCGTTAGCGTAGTGCTCGTCATCGAACGACAAGAGGAGGCACACAAATTCCGAACACAAAAGTTGGTCTATTATGTGTCAGAAGTACTAACGCAATGCAAGTCTATATACCCGCACTACTAGAAGATAGCCTACATAGTATTTATGGCATCATGGAATCTCGGACACTACTTCCAAGAGTGTTCGGTAACGGTGGCATCCGAAGTACCCCCTGAACGACATAACCAACAACAGGGACGCCACTGAACGCATAGCCAAGTGTCCTATTGAGCTTATTCCCTTTGAAATAACCTACAAGCCACGACGAGCCATAAAATCTCAGGTACTGGCAGATTTTTTGGCTGAGTGGACGGAGGCCAAACTCCCCAGGGAATATAGTACATACTCCCATTGGACAATGTACTTCGATGGATCCAAAACCTTGGTCGGACTGGGGGCTAGAGTTATCGTCACATCCCCCACACGCGACAATGTTCGATACGTGTTGCAGGTCAGGTATGTCAATTCCAACAATGCAGCCGAATACGAAGCACTCTTGCATGGTCTTCGGATGGCAGCATCAATGGGCATACGGCGGCTAGAGGTACGGGGAGACTCCAACTTGGCCATCTCCCAAATCAATGGCGAATTCAATGCCAAAAACCCGAAGATGGCGTCATACAGATATGTCTTCCTAAAGATATCCGCATGGTTTGAGAGGTTAGAATTTCACCACGTCACTCGCAACAACAACCAAGCCGCTAACATACTTGCCCGCATGGGGGCTAAGCGCGACCCTGTCCCGAAAAACACTTCCTTGGAACAGCTCTTTAAGCCATCTGTGATTTGGCAAGACGAACATAAAGGCGCCGGTTTAAATACGGCGAAAGAGATTGTTCCCCCTGTAAACGTACTAGATGACCGAATCATCAGCAGCTCCATAATGGATGAAACGCCTTCGGCTCATGAGGTCATGGCAGTAATCGCACCATGGACCGAGCCCTTTCTCGCCTACCTTCTTCGCAAAGAACTCCCCGACGATCAGACAAAGGCGCGATGCATAATTTGGCGATCCAAAACATACAAGGTACACGAGGGTGAGTTATATAAGAAAAGCACCACCAGAATATTACAGTGGTGCATATCTGAGGAAGAAGGACGACGGCTCTTGGCTGAAGTCCATGTTGGGATGGGCGGTCATCACGCCGCGGCAAGAGCCTTGGTCAACAAGGCCTTATGAGCTGGTTTCTTTTGGCCCACGGCTCGGGTGGACGCCCAATCACTTGTCAAACACTACCTGGGGTGTCAAATTTTCGCAAATCAAAGTCAAATGCCCCCAACAGCTCTTCGGACTATTCCGATAACCTGGCCTTTCACGGTCTAGGGCTGGACATGGTCGGACCACTTAAAGGGGGGACCAAGAAGAATGAATATTTACTGGTCATGGTTGACAAGTTCACCAAATGGATAGAGGCAAAGCACGTTAAATCGGCCAAGTCCGGACCAGTAATCAACTTCATATCAGGCGTGGTACACTGTTACGGTGTCCCGCATAGTATAATAACGGACAATGGATCCAACTTCACGGCCCAAGAGGTCAAGGACCGGTGCGCAAAACTAGGCATCAAGCTCGATTACGCGTCAGTGTATCATCCACGGACCAATGGACAAGTCGAACAAGCAAACGGTCTCATCATGAGCAGCATTAAGCCACATTTGGTCCGATCTCTTCATGCGTCTGACTATCATTGGGTGGAGGAGCTTGACTCCGTTCTATGGGGCCTACGCACCACCCCGAATAGATCAATGGGATACACACCGTTCTTCATGGTTTACGGGGCAGAAGTAGTCCTCCCTTGCGATATTATTCATGACGCACCAAGGGTGCGCATGTATGAGGAAAAGGAAGCCGAGTTAGATCGGCAGGACTACCTGGACACCTTAGAAGGAGAGCGTGACCTAGCTCGGGCTCGCTCTACTTTTTACTAGCAGCAGGCCCAACGTTACCAGAGTAGGGAGGTCAGGGCGAAAGCGTACAACGTGGGTGAACTCGTCTTACGGCTCCCGGAGAAGCAGAAGCATAAACTTAACCCCAAATGGGAAGGGCCCTTCATAATCGACGAAGTACTCGTCGGAGGGGCTTACCGTCTTCGGAACCCGTCGGGCAACCGCCTTGAACCAAACCCATGGAACGCAACTCGTCTTCAGCGCTTCTACGGATAAACCGGTGTCGTCATATTCTTTACCTTCCTTTTCTTTACTTTTTCTTTATTTTTCCTTCTCATCCCACCTTGTTGTTCGGTATATTTGCATTTTTATTTTCTTAACAAATCTATGTTCGGTTCAACCACTCTTGTACTAAGATTCTCTGCTTACACCTTTAAGTGTTAAATCCGAACACAACACCTCGGGGCTTCTTTCTGAAGCCAACGCTTTTATATTATAAGCATTTATGCACACTTCTTGTGTACACATATTTCCTTTGTCATGTTTAAGCCATCATATGCATCAATTCGAACTAAGACTTTGCCAAGTTGGGTTGCCTCGCTCCTGTGCTTACCCTCTACGTTCCCGATTGTTCGACTAGAGGGTAAAGGGAGCACCTCTGTGATTTTTACGAACGGGTCATCTGGATACGTACCTCGGACGGGTGAAGCCAAAAGCTAGCTATCTTAAGTAGACAATTGGCCGACTGTGACGGAAGCAAGTAATACGACTATGGTTGTTATCACCACTACTTGGGCTTCTTCTCTCTCAAAAGCCTTTAGCCGCATACTAGCAGTATACAGCCTTCTACCTGCGATCTTTGTGGAACCCTGAAGAAAGGTGTCGATAGAGGTACTATTTTCTTGAAAGATGTTTCTTACGCTAAGACGTAATATAACATATCTCCCTGTGTGCTTTCTGTCTGTTTAGCACCAAATGGCCGGATTGCCTGGTTCCCTGAACATAATCCACTCTTCTAGGGTGATAAATTATGAGGAATACTCCTGAGCTCTTAGCGCGGGAGGTAGAAGCTGATGGCCGGTTAAGATAAAGTTTACAACACAGATGGAGCAACTACTCAATTATTTGTACATAGTTACATATAATCATACATTCGGCTGCTAATCGAGATTGTCGATTATAGTGTCCAGGGAGAAGTCTTCTTGACAAAGACGGGCGGCAGGCATAACTTGGTCGTACACCAAGTGGAGCAGCACTTCTTGTCCATCTAACCCTACTAGCCCAACTCGAGCCATACGCTCAGGGTTAAGTTCGGTATAGCGGGTCTTGATCATCGCGCACGCCTCTTGTGCTAGCTCCCGACAAGACGATGTCTTCCAAAGCTCGAACATACTTCGGGCCCCCTTGAATCGATCGACTAGTTCGGCCATCGCCTCCGAAGGTTGCTCGGCAGGCCATAGAGCATTTAGCATGCCTTTCATGGCCTTGTGAGCCTGCTCATGAAGGGCAGAAAACTCCTTCAGAAGGCTCCCCTGGTAGGATCCAATCTCTTCTTCGGTTCTCCCAGTCAGAAGACCTACACATGAGTCAAAGGCATGCCCATTATGCTTCATTTATAAGAAGAACTTCTCGATGGTTGAATCGCACTTACCGAAAATGCCCCTCTGTAGTTTCTGTTTCTCTTCTTGGTCCTGGGTCAATTGAGTTCTTAAGCTCTCAATTTCTTTGGCTTGTTGTTTATTCTCCGCCTGGAGACGGTTCAAAACACGACATACGACCTCGTGTTGCGACTCGGCGTATCGCTGAGATTCTCGGGCTGCATCCAAATCTTTTTGCATTTGCCCTATTGATTCAGCTGCAAAAGAATATCCTTGCGTCAACACGGGAATATACTAAGATTAGCAGCACAGATATAGTCACCATGTGCCTCCCGAGTAAAGCTCTTCACTTGCTCCAGTTCGGCCTTCACAGATTCCACCTGTATTCGGCTGTCTTCTTGTTCCTTGGCCAGTTGCTCGCTTTGCTACTTTGAGGCCTGCATTAGCAATAAAACAACACAAGGATCCTTAATCCGGTCGTTCCGACCAATTTAAGGCTCGGGGCTATTGGGTTTACATGAGTGTTCGGACTCTACAAAACTGATTATTTACCTGCAGGCTAGACGATATTAATTTCATAGCTTCTCCGAACACAGCTCGGGCAACACCGATGTGCGCGTCCACCATGCGAAGAGCACCGAACTCTTATTTGGAGAATACTGGGTGACGCAGGGCCTCTCGTTGCCACCGATGATTCATAGCGCTTCCTACTTCAGACTTGGTAACGGACATAGCATCACCAGAATTGGCAGGGGCCGGATTGGCCATGGGAACCTTGTTGGAAATATGCCCTAGAGGCAATAATAAAATGGTTATTATTGTATTTCCTTGTTCATGATAATTGTCTATTGATCATGCTATAATTGTATTAATCGGAAACCGTAATGCATGTGTGAATACATAGACCACAACATGTCCCTAGTGAGCCTCTAGTTGGCTAGCTAGTTGATCAATAGATGGTCATGGTTTCATGACCATGGACATTAGATGTCGTTGATAACGGGATCACATCATTAGGAGAAAGATGTGATGGACCAGACCCAATCCTAAGCATAGCACAAGATCATGTAATTCGTCTGCTAAAGCTTTTCTAATGTCAAGTATCGCTTCCTTAGACCATGAGATTGTGCAAATCCCGGATACCGCAGGAATACTTTAGGAGTGCCAAATGTCACAACGTAACTGGGTGGCTATAAAGGTATACTACGGGTATCTCCGAAAGTGCCTGTTGGGTTGGCACGAATCGACACTGGGATTTGTCACTCCGTGTGACGGAGAGGTATCTCTGGTCCCACTTAGTAAGACATCATCATAATGAGCTCAATGTGACTAAGGAGTTAGCCACGGGATGATGTGGTACGAAATGAGTAAAGGGACTTGCCGGTAACGAGATTGAACAATGTATAGGGATACCAATGATCGAATCTCGGGCAAGTATCATACCGGTGGAGAAAGGGAATTGTATACGGGATTGATAGAATCCCCGACATCGTGGTTCATCCGATGAGATCATCGTGGAGCATGTGGGATCCAACATGGGTATCTAGATCCCGTTGTTGGTTATTGACTGGAGAGGTGTCTCGGTCATGTCTACGTGCCTCCCGAACCCATAGGGTCTACACACTTAAGGTTTGATGACGCTAGGGTTATAGGGAAATAGTGTATGTGGTTACCGAAGGTTGTTCAGAGTCCCGTATGAGATCCCAGACATCACGAGGAGTTCCAGAATGGTCCGGAGGTAAAGATTCATATATAGGAAGTGAGGTTTTGGTCACCGGAAATGTTTCGGGCATCACTGGTAGCATACCGGGACCACCGGAAGGGTTCTTGGGGTCCACCAAGTGGGGCCATTGGCACCAGAGGGCTGCATGGGCCAAGAGTGGGAAGGGACCATCCCCAGAGTGGGCTAATGCGCCTCCCACAAAGGCCCAAGGCGCAGCAAGGGTGAGAGGGGGGCAAACCCTAGCGCAGATGGGACCTAAGGCCCACCCTAGGGCGCCTAGGGCTGCCGCACCCCTCTCCCCTCTTGGCCGCCGGCCAGATCCCATATAGGGCTGCCACACCACCCTAGGGTGGGAACCCTAGGGGTGCGCACCCTCCTCCCTCTCCTCCTATATATAGTGGAGGGTTTGGGGCTACCAGAGACACGCATCTCTCTCTCTCGACGCAGCCCTACCCCTCCTCCTCCTCGTCCTCCGTAGCGCTCGGCGAAGCCCTGCCGGAGTACCATGAAGCTCCACCGTCACCACGCTGTCGTGCTGCTGGAGCTCTCCCTCAACCTCTCCTTCCTCCTTGCTGGTTCAAGGCATAGGAGACGTCATCGGGCTGCACGTGTGTTGAACGCGGAAGCGCCGTTGTTCGGCGCTTAGATCGGATTCCACCATGATCTGAATCGCTACGAGTATGACTCCACCAACCGCGTTCTAGTAATGCTTCCGCTTTGCGATCTTCAAAGGTATGAAGATGCACTCTCCCCTTACTCGTTGCTGGTTTCTCCATAGATGGATCTTGGTGATCGTAGGAAATTTTTTGATTTACTACTACGTTTCCCAAAAGTGGCATCATGAGCTAGGTCTATGCGTAGAATCTATGCACGATAGAACACAAGTTGTTGTGGGTGTCGATCTTGTTAATTTGCTTACCATTACTAGTCTTATGTTGATTCGACGGTATTGTGGGATGAAGCACCCCGAACCAACTTTACACGTACGCTTACGTGAGACCCGTCCCACCGCCTAACATACACTTGTTGCATAAGGTGGCTAGCGGGTGTCTGTCTCTCCCATCTTAGTCGGATCGGATTCGATGAAAAGGGTCCTTATGAAGGGTAAATAGCAATTGGCATATCACGTTGTGGTTTTGGCGTAGGTAAGAAACGTTCTTGCTAGAAACCTATAGCAGCCACGTAAAAACTTGCAGCAACAAATTAGAGCACGTCTAACTTGTTTTTGCAGCATATGCCTTGTGATGTGATATGGCCAAAGGATATGATGTGATGCATTGTGAAGTATGAGATTGATCATGTTCTTGTAATAGGATTCATGACTTGCATGTCGATGAGTATGACAACGGGCAGGAGCCATAGGAGCTGTCTTATTTTATTGTACGACTTGCATGTCAATCATAAACGCCATGTAATTACTTTAATTTATTGCTAATTGTTAGCCATAGTAGTAGAAGTAATAGTTGGCGAGACAACTTCATGAAGACACCATGATGGAGATCATGATGAGGGAGATCATGGTGTCATGCCGGTGACAGTGATGATCATGGTGCCCCGAAGATGGAGATCAAAGGAGCAAGATGATATTGGCCATATCATGTCACTATATTGATTGCATGTGATGTTTATCATGTTTACATCTTATTTGCTTAGAACGACGATAGCTAAATAAGATGATCTCTCACTAAAATTTCAAGAAATGTGTTCGCCCTAAATGTGCACCGTTGCTACGGATCGTTGTTCTGAAGCACCATGTGATGATCGGGTGTGATATGTTCTAACATTCACATACAACGGGTGTAAGCCAGATTTACACACGCAATACACTTAGGTTGACTTGACGAGCCTAGCATGTACAGGCATGGCCTCGGAACATGGGAGACCAAAAGGTCGAACATGAGTCGTATAGAAGATACGATCAACATGGAGATGTTCACCATGGATGACTAGTCTGTCTCACGTGATGATCGGACACGGGCTAGTTGACATGGATCATGTGTCACTTGGATGACTAGAGAGATGTCCATCTAAGTGGGAGTTCATTAAATAATTTTATTATGTGAACTTAATTCTCATGAACTTAGTCTAAAATTGTCTTTACAATCTATATTATAGATCCAATGGCCAATACTAATATTGCCCTCAACTTCAATGCGTTCCTAGAGAAAACCAAGCTAAAAGATGATGGAAGCAACTATGCGGACTGGGTCTGTGGCTTGAGGATCATCCTCATAGCTTCCAAAAGATTATATGTCCTTGATGCACCGCTAGGTGACGCACCCATTTTCCCAGCGGCTTAGGACGTTATGAACGCCTGGCAGTCGTGTTGTGATGATTACTCCCTGGTTCAGTGCGGCATGCTTTACAGTTTAGAACCGGGGCTCCAAAAGCGTTTTGAGCAACACAGAGCATATGAGATGTTCCAAGAGCTGAAATTGGTTTTCGAAGCTCATGCCCGGGTCGAGAGATATGATGTCTCCGACAAGTTCTTCAGTTGTAAGATGGAGGAGAATAGTTCTGTCAGTGAGCACATACTCAAAATGTCTGGGTTGCACAACTGCTTGTCTCAGTTGGGAGTTAATCTTCCAGATGACTCGGTCATTGACAGAATCCTCCAGTCGCTTCCACCTAGCTACAAGAGCTTTGTGATGAACTAAATCATGCAGGGTATGGAGAAATCCATTCGTGAGTTGTACTCGATGCTGAAATCAGCGGAGGTCGAGATCAAAAAGGAGCATCAAGTGTTGATGGTGAATAAGACCACTAGTTTCAAGAAAGGCAAGGGTAAGAAGAACTTCAAGAATGACGGCAAAGCAGTTGCCATGCCCGGTAAGCAAGTTGTCGGGAAGAAGAACAAGAATGGACCCAAGCCTAAGACTGAGTGCTTTTATTGCAAGGGTACTGGTCACTAGAAGCGGAACTGCCCCAAGTACTTAGCAGATAAGAAGGCCGGCAACGTTAAAGGTATATGTGATATACTTGTTATTGATGTGTACCTAACCAGCGCTCGTAGTAGCTCCTGGGTATTTGATACCGGTGCAGTTGCTCACATTTGTAACTCCAAGCAGGAGCTGCGGAATAAGCGGAGACTGGCAAAGGACGAGGTGACGATGCGCGATGGGAATGGTTCCAAGGTCGATGTGATCGTCGTCGGCATGTTGCCTCTACATCTAACTTCGAGATTAGTTTTAAAACTTAATAATTGTTATTTAGTACCAGCTTTGAGCATGAACATTGTATCTGGATCCCGCTTGATGCGAGGTGGCTACTCATTTAAATCTGAGAATAATGGTTGTTCTATTTATATGAGAGAAATGTTTTATGGTCATGCCCCGCTGGTCAATGGTTTATTTTTGATGAATCTCGAACGTGATGTTACACATGTCCATAGTGTGAATACCAAAAGATGTAAGGTTGATAACGATAGTCCCACTTACATGTGGCACTGCCGCCTTGGTCACATTGGTGTCAAACGCATGAAGAAACTCCATGTTGATGGACTTTTGGAGTCGCTTGATTTTGAATCATTTGACACGTGCGAACCATGCCTCATGGGCAAGATGACCAAGACTCCATTCTCCAGAACAATGGAGCGAGAAATTGACTTGTTGTAAATAATACATACCGATGTATGCGGTCCAATGAGCGTTGAGGCTCGCGGTGGATACCGTTATGTTCTCACCCTCACTGATGACTTAAGCAGATATGGGTATGTCTACTTAATGAAACACAAGTCTGAAACCTTTGAAAAGTTCAAGGAATTTCATAGTGGGGTAGAGAATCGACGTGACAGGAAAATAAAGTGCCTATGATCTGATCGTGGCGGAGAATATTTGAGTCACGAGTTTGGCACGCACCTAAGGAAATGTGGAAATTTTTCACAACTCACGCTACCTGGCACACCTCAGCGAAATGGTGTGTCTGAATGTCGTAATCACACTCTATTGGATATGGTGCGATCTATGATGTCTCTTACCGACTTACCACTATCATTTTGGGGATATGCATTAGAGACTGCCGCATTCACTTTAAATAGGGCACCGTGAAAATCCGTTGAGATGACACCGTATGAATTATGGTTTGGAAAGAAACCTAAGCTGTCGTTTCTAAAAGTTTGGGGATGTGATGCTTATGTGAAGAAACTTCAACCTGAGAAGCTCGAACCCAAAGCGGAAACTGTGTCTTCATAGGATACCCCAAAGAAACTATTGGGTGTACCTTCTACCCCTAATCTGAAGGCAAAGTCTTTGTTGCCAAGAATGGATCCTTTCTAGAGAAAGAGTTTCTCTCGAAAGAAGTAAGTGGGAGGAAAATAGAACTTGATGTGGTAATTGTACCTCCACTCTAACCGGAGAGTAGCACAACACGGGAAGTTGTTTCTGTGGAGCCTGCACCGGCTGGAGAGGAAGTTAATGATGATGATCATGAAACTTCAGATCAAGTTGCTATTCGAAGGTCCACTAGGACACGTTCCGCACCAGAGTGGTACGGCAACCCTATCCTGGAGATCATGTTGTTGGACAACGGTGAACCTTCGAACTATGAAAGAGCGATGGCAGGCCTAGATTCCAATAAATGGCTTGAAGCCATGAAATCCGAGATAGGATCCATGTATGAGAACAAAGTATGGACTTTGGTGGACTTGCCTGATGATAAGCGAGCCATAGAAAATAAATGGATCTTTAAGAAGAAGACTAACGCGGATGGTAATGTGACCGTCTATAAAGCTCGGCTTGTCGCTAAGGGTTATCGACAAGTTCAAGGAGTTGACTACGATGAGACTTTCTCACCCATAGCGATGCTGAAGTCCGTCCGAATCATGTTAGCAATTGCCTCATTTTATGATTATGAGATCTGGCAAATGGACATCAAAATGGCATTCCTCAATGGCTTCCTTAAGGAAGAACTGTATATGATGCAGTCCGAAGGTTTTGTCGATATCAAGTATGCTAACAAAGTATGCAAGCTCCAGCGGTCCATCTATGGGCTGGTGCAAGCATCTCGGAGTTGGAACATTCGCTTTAATGAGGTGATTAAAGCGTTTGGGTTTATACAGGTTTATGGAGAACCCTATATTTACAAGAAAGTGAGTGGGAGCTCTGTAGCATTTCTCATATTATATGTGGATGACATATTGTTGATGGGAAATGATATAGAACTTTTGGAAAGCGTAAAGGCCTACTTGAATAAGTGTTTTTCAATGAAGGACCTTGGAGAAGTTGCTTAGATATTAGGCATCAAGATCTATAGAGATAGATCGAGATGCCTCATAGGTCTTTCACAGAGCACATACCTTGACAAGATATTGAAGAAGTTCAATATGGATTAGTCCAAGAAGGGGTTCTTGCCTGTTGTCACGCCCAAGATGCGCGCCTATCCATATTAAGGCACAGGGGCCTCGCAAGGGATAGAGGCGCATCTCGTCATTCGCAAGTATAGCATCATTACATCATACATTTAAGAAGAGATGAGTATATGAGTTGGATTACACTCGCCACATACTAAATTACAATTCCACACAAGAGTTCAAACACCAATATGAAGACAGGGTCCGACTACGGATGAAAACAAACAATAAAAGCAGATGCAATGATACTATCTCGCTAGCCCAGAGATCACGACCATGGTCCTCTACTCATCCGGATAAGTCACGTACATCCTGCCTCTTTGATCGTCATACTCCCACTGGAGCTACATCAGATCATCCTGCACGAACTCATCTATACCTGTACCTGGATTGCTGTAGTAATCTATGAGCCACAAGGAGTCAGCAATCATGCGCCCGGGTACCGAGACTATTCAAGATTATAGGTTGGGATGGGTACGTGTTTAGTTTGCAATAGCACTAAGCATTTATGGTGGCTAAACTTACGTAACATGAAAATAAATGTGTGGCCTACGATAAACGATCGAATCTAGAGTGACCTCTATGAGATCATGAACACTTACTTATGTCAATCATAACCCCACCGTGTTCTCTCTCGGATCATGTTCACGAGCAGAGACGGTCACGGTTACTCGCATAGTTGGTTCATTTTATTAGAGTTTACTTCAAGTTAACTATAACCGGGTGTTAAACAAATATCCAAGTTGCCACATAACCGCGGGCACAGCTTTGTGAAAGATTTGACCCTGCAGGGGTGCTCCAACTAGTCCATCATAAATTAACCACACTCCACGGGAATAGCCTCGACCACAGATCTCGTGATCATCCTATGAAACTCCAAAGGAATTCCAACACCTCAAGATAACCCGAAGAAAGTCAGAGCCCCTCACGCAAGACACTCGATAAAGGTAAAACAAGTCCAGCAAGACCTCCCGGTGAGCCAGATCCGCTTCTACAGCCATGTGCTCTCTATCAACGGGCATCATCCGTCTATGCGAAGTGGATGGTTGCCTGAAAATGCCTCGAGTTGCCCCGAGGTGGCACCGCCGACCGCTAGGTGGGTGGACCAACACTCATGCGGAGCACTGGGCCGGGGGTTGATTATCTATCCACGGGGTTGCAAAGCCCTATGCAAATTTTATTAAGTTATTAAGAAAATGTAGTACCAAAGTTGGGTCTTGCCAGACAAGTTTTAATCTTAACCGAATAAATAAGGGGTCCCCATAACAATCCCGAGCATGTTAGGAGTGCAAAGTATGGAAACATAACACTGGTAACAAGAAACTATGGCGGTAACAGCGGAACAAAACACCTAGCAAAAGGCCAAGCCTTCCACCAATACCAAGATATATATGTGCATTAAGTTAAATAAAAATTAATATTGTGATATGCCAAATCCATGTTATCACATGGAACAACCTGCAACTGCAACTAAGAACGCTATAAGAGGGGCTGAGCAGCGGTAACTTAGCCAATCAAAGGTTTTCTAGGATGTGGAGGGTTAGAGGCTATCATGGCAATTAGGAGGCTGACATTCAATTGGTAGGTATCACGAAATTAGCGATAAGAGCAAGACAACTAGCAACCAAAAATAGTATCGGGATCCGGGTACGATCATCTTACCTGTTGGTTCTTTAGTGAAACAAGTAGCGGGATCCTTGTAGTTGTACTCGCCAAGCTCTTCGTACTCAGGTTCAACGTTCGCGTCTACCCAAAAGAAACAGCAAGAATAAACAAACAACCATGGTGCAATGCACAAGCAAGAATGATGCATGCTTATGTGAATAGTTTTAGCATGACAATCCTAACTAGTCATGTCTCACATGCAAAGGATTGGTTATTAATGAATCCGGATAGAACCTTATGTTAAGTTATTTAGACATGCATGAACATGGAATATATGGATGCATCATGCAAAAATGATAAAAAAATGCTTATGTAGAACATAAGAAACGGAGTTACGGTTCTCACGATACGCTCACGACAAGATAGGAAGGCAAAACACAAGATAAGAAGGATTTGGGCTATTCCTTGGCATTCCAAGGTAGCCACTGGTTAGGCAATGAAAAACCAACCTTAATAGAGCCAAAGATCAAGCAATTCCATGGAGTATAGCTCCCACAAGTCACAATACAATAAAACAAACAATCTGCCACAAAACAGCAACATAGCAACTTTCACAGCCAATAACTTGAGCTATAGGAATCCTACAACCACAACCAAGGCATTGACAGAAACTACATAATATGCTTATCAACTTATCCAACTACACAATATGGAAAGGAGGCACACGTCAATAAGCATGAAGCTCACAAGTTGGCATGATGAAACAGAAATCTGGGACTTAGTGAAAATAAAAGTTTTCTGGAATCTGAGTTAACCTGATGGCATGTTGACAGTAGAAACTAATGGTGTTAGAGACCAGTGAAAATAACAGTTTTCTGGAATCTGAGTTAACCTGATGAGAAGTTGACAGCAGAAACTAATGGTGTTAGAGACCACCTCATGGCATGAAAATTAACAGGATGCTAAAAGACAACATATACTTCAAAACACTAGCACCGAGCTTGAGCTAATTCACAAGATATCACAAGATAGCAACCACTCTTCATGGCATAAAAATAACAGCAGATTCTCAGACTTAGAAATATTTGGCATGGTTGAAAACAGCAACATTTTAGTGGCTACTTTAGAGCATGGTTCCCACTCATTTTCAAGTTGATTATGAAAAAGATAAATACCATGGCATTCTACACATCAAAGACTACCATATTCATGTTGGCACAAACATCATAGCATGCATGGATTAAACATAGCAAAAATGACAAAATGGCACTATGAGATAAAATGACATTTTTTCAAACTTGCTCAAAAGACCAAACCAATAGCACCAACGAATTCCTGGGATTTTTCTACCCCAAATTCATGTATCATACCCATATAGTCACATGGAGCATCATGACAAAAACTACATAGCAAAAACATCATCCACTCCCATAAGTGAAAACTTACCAAAAATGCGCATGTGCAAAAATGATCATGTCCAGATTTGGAATTATAGCTATAATTGGAAATGAACTAACATAATCAGTAAAACATTAAAACACACATTAAATTAAATAGTGTATGACAAGTGGGGCATGGGCCCACTTGTCACACACACACACACCTCAAATACGCACACACATACACAGCCACACATGCACACACACTGCAGCCACACCAGATCGTGGATGTGGCCACACCAGATCTGGTATAAACACACAGCACACCACATAGGATCCGGTACCTACACCTGATCCGAACACGCCACAGCAGCTCTAGCCACTCACAAAAAAGGGGGAAAGGCAGTAAAACATTAAAACACACATTAAATTAAATAGTGTATGACAAGTGGGGCATGGGCCCACTTGTCACACACACACACCTCAAACACTCACACACATACACAGCCACACATGCACACACACTGCAGCCACACCAGATCGTGGCTATGGCCACACCAGATCTGGTATACACAGACAGCACACCACATAGGATCCGGTACCTACACCTGATCCGAACACGCCACAGCAGCTCTAGCCACTCACAAAAAAAGGGGGGAAAGGGGGAGGCTAGCGCCCGCGGAGGATCGAACTCGCGTCTCCCCGCTAGGAGGGCGCAGCGGCTACCAGTCGGGCTAGGACGGGACGACTGCAAGGTAGAGGGCGTCTGTTCTTTTGAACAGGCCCTACTTCTACTGATCTCCGGCCGGCGGCCCGGAACAGAGGAAGTCACCGGCGAGAGAGAAGGCGATGGAGGCGGCGAGGTACTCCCGGCTGGAGCTGCGGGGCCTCAGAGGGCTCCACCCTCGCGGCTAGCACGGCGAATCGTGGGGACTGCGCAACAGGTCCGCAACGGCGGCAACGGCAACAGACTACGGCGGCGGCAGCGAGGCATACAGCGGCGAAGGCGCGGCTACGAGCGCGAGCTTCACGCGGGAAGGAAGCACAGCAGGCAACGGTTGCGGCGGAGGGGGCTTTCCCCAGCACTAACACACATGCACACAACGCTACTGCAACAACAACCAAAACAAAGGACGAGACTTCAGAGCACAGGGAGGGCGACTCTGGCACGCAAGAAACTACACGTCCTGGGCATGAACACGCGCGGGGGAAGGGCGAACAGGAAGGAGGGATTACCCAGCTCAACTAAGACACGGATAGGGAACCGGGGACGGGCAAGAGACGACGCGACAGGCTTCTAAACCTTGGCGAACTCCGGGTGTTCGCGTTGGGAAGAAGACAGCACCAGCGGCAGAGCTTCAGCATCAACGTCATCGTGCACGAAGAGCAAGAAGAAGCAGGAACCTCCAGGGCTTCGATCCACACGCACACAACGGCCGGAGAAGACGCGGCGATGCTACCCCGAGCTCGAGCTCGCGCTCGACCGGAGCATGGAGGGCAGGGCACTGGCACGGGCTAGCCTACCTTACCTGGTGGCGGCGGGGTGAGGAAGAGGGGAAATGGAGAGAGGGGAGAAGCTAGGGCACGAGGGACGCGCTAAATAGGCGGCTAGGGGCGTCGTCGGCCTTCAAATCGACGAGCCCGCCGACGTGGCTTCTGCCGATGCCATCCCGTACAGGAGGACGACGCACGTGCGCGAAGAGAGGCCGACTGGGCTCCAAGCTCTCTGCTTGGGCCGCGGGGGGGGGGGGGGGGGGGCAGGAGCCCACTGCTCTCTCTCACACACAGGAACACAGAGCGTTTCCTTTTAAAAATAAAAGGCTAACTTAGAAAAAACACAGAAATAAATAAAAGGATATTTGGGAAACCAAAATATTTTTACACTAGCACAATTGCAACATATTTTAAATAATTACAAAGAGGTTTTTCTCTAACAAGTATGTTAAATACTTTACAATTAAAACAGTCCCTTTTATTAAAGCACCCCAAAAACAGAAGGCCCAAACACCAAAAGAACAATCACACATGGACTCAACATAATACTGGCTACCTCAAGAATATTTTTACACAATTTTATTAGCAAGTTAAATCTGTTGATAAAATGCCACTGGAATAAAAGGTTATTAGGTTGGGTTCGAAACAAAAGAGAGGGGGGAAGGAGTTGTTTTCACACATAGCACAAGACCACTCAAAACACTTCAAGGTCAAGAAGCACATCACAAACAAAGGCATGGCATGATGATGAATGAGATGATGCATGATGAATGAATGCATGAGGCAAGGGGTGGTCGACTGGTGCAGCAGCAAGCAAAGCGTTGTGGCGGCATCTACATGTGAAGCGGAGTACATGGCTGCTTCGGAAGCAGCAAAGGAAGGAGTCTGGATGAAGGAGTTCATCACCGACCTAGAAGTGATTCCCAATGTGTCGGGCCCGATGACTCTATTCTGTGACAACACTGGAGCTATTGCCCTTGCCAAGGAGCCTAGGTTTCACAAGAAGACAAGACACATCAAACGCCGCTTCAACTCCATTCGTGATTACATTCACGAAGGAGATATAGATATTTGTAAAGTACATACGTATCTGAATGTCGTAGATCCGTTGACTAAACCTCTCTCACGAGCGAAACATGATCAACACTAGAACTCTATGGGTGTTCGATTCATCACAATGTAACTAGATTACTGACTCTAGTGCAAGTGGGAGACTATTAGAAATATGCCCTAGAGGCAATAATAAAATGGTTATTATTGTATTTCCTTGTTCATGATAATTGTCCATTGATCATGCTATAATTGTATTAACCGGAAACCATAATGCATGTGTGAAAACATAGACCACAACATGTCCCTAGTGAGCCTCTAATTGGCTAGCTCGTTGATCAATAGATGGTCATGGCTTCATGACCATGGACATTGGATGTCGTTGATAACGGGATCACATCATTAGGAGAATGATTTGATGGACAAGATCCAATCCTAAGCATAGCACAAGATCATGTAGTTCGTCTGCTAAAGCTTTTCTAATGTCAAGTATCGTTTCCTTAGACCATGAGATTGTGCAACTCCCAGATACCGTAGGAATACTTTGGGTGTGCCAAATATCACAACGTAACTAGGTGGCTATAAAGGTACACTACGGGTATCTCCAAAAGTGTCTGTTGGGTTGGCACAAATCGAGACTGGGATTTGTCACTCCGTGGAGCATGTGGGAGCCAACATGGGTATCCAAATCCTGTTGTTGGTTATTGACCGAAGAGGTGTCTCGGTCATGTCTACGTGCCTCCCAAACCCGTAGGGTCTACACACTTAAGGTTCGATGACGCGAGGGTTATAGGGAAATAGTGTACGTGGTTACCGAAGGTTGTTTGGAGTCCCGTATGAGATCCCGGACGTCACGAGGAGTTCTAGAATGGTCCGGAGGTAAAGATTCATATATAGGAAGTGAGGTTTTGGTCACCGGAAATGTTTCGGGCGTCACCGGTAGCATACCAGGACCACCGGAAGGGTTCCGGGGGTCCACCAAGTGGGGCCACCGGCACTAGAGGGCTGTGTGTGCCAAGAGTGGGAAGGGACCAGCCCCATAGTGGGCTGGTGCACCTCCGACCAAGTCCCAAGGCGCAGCAAGGGTGAGAGGAGGGCAAACCCTAGCGTAGATGGGCCCTAAGGCCCACCCTAGGGCGCCTAGGGCTGCCGCACCCCTCTCCCCTCTTGGCCGCCGGCCAGATCCCATCTAAGGCTATCGCACCACCCTAGGGTGGGAACCCTAGGGGTGCGCACCCTCCTCCCTCTCCTCCTATATATAGTGGAGGGTTTGGGGCTGCCAGAGACACGCATCTCTCTCTCTCGGCGCGGCCCTACCCCTCCTCCTCCTCGTCCTCCGTACAGCTTGGCGAAGCCCTGCTGGAGTACCATGCAGCTCCACCGTCACCACGCCGTCATGCTGCCAGAGCTCTCCCTCAACCTCCCTTCCTCCTTGCTGGATCAAGGCATAGGAGACGTCATCGGGCTGCACGTGTGTTGAACGCGGAGGCACCGTTGTTCGGCGCTTAGATCGGATTCCACCGCAATCTGAATCACTGCGAGTACGACTCCACCAACCACGTTCTAGTAACGCTTCCGCTTTGCGATCTTCAAAGGTATGAAGATGCACTCTCCCCTTACTCGTTGCTGGTTTCTCCATAGATGGATCTTGGTGATCGTAGGAAATTTTTTGATTTACTACTACGTCTCCCAACAAACCTCTGTAGCAGGTTCAGCACGAGTCGAAGCTCGGGAATTTTGACCTTCCCGGACACCCTGGCAACCTCCCCGACAGAGGAAGGCTGAGGTTCTTGCCTGTGAATTTCAATATAAAATCTGCTATGAGGATATATCAGTTGTGATAATAAATAAACAGTCGAACAAAATACCTTTGGGTTGAACGAGTGGATGGACTCGTTCTCATAGCCAGCTCACTTATCAGATCCCTGTTGTTTTTTGATCTAGGCACTGCTGCTGTTGCCGAAGTGTGATGCACGGATCGACGATGCTTGGGAGGAGGAGCCAGCGCGTTTGGGGAGTTGGAGGATGCTTGCCTTTTGTCGGAGGAGTTTTTCTTTTTCTTGTTTGTCACAGGAGAAGGGAACAATCCAGGGTAATCGGCTATGATAGCCACCTTGGAGCGGTCAAGACTCTCCTGGTAGAAAACCCCATCTTCAAGCTCAATTGACACATCTGGATCCTCATGAAAGCCTGGATCATCGTTGTGAGAGTAGTCTTCGAGTTGAGGGGTCGGACAGTTAACTGTCTCGATAAAACTTCTCCAGCCATGTTCACATAAAGTTGAAAGCTTCGGTCAAAAAGGGACAAAATGGAAACCCGAATTGTGGTCACGGAGTTGAAAGGCTTACCCATTTGATGGGATTGTGGCTTGAGTATCCCTCCTTGTTCGGCCGTTGAATAAAGTCTTCTTGCTCCCCTTTGTATAGGTCGGCAAGCGTGGCGGCCAATGTTGTCTGATCGGCAGGACCCAGTCTTCAGGAGTGTGTGGTGTCGCTTGTCTCGTTGTAACTCCACAAGGGGTGTATCCTCTGCTGAAGAGGCTGCACACACCTGGTGATGGCTGCAGCCATGACATCGATCATGGTCAGCTTATGATGGGCTAGTATCCTCACCTGAGCTACCAAGTGTTGCACTTCAGTGTTGTCCTCTTGGGACGAGATCTTCTTCCACCAGTTGTACCTTTTCTTTAAGGGGGTGTTGGAGTATCCGGGTAGACCCCTTCGAGCTGGATTGAATAGGGGGCGTCCTTGATATAAAACCATTCTGAAGACCATTCTTCGGACTCCTTCGGTGTTCCCACCAGATATCCCGTCCCCGCTATGTGGCATACTTTGGCTCCACCAACCTCCAAGATTGTCTCGTCCTGAGTTCGGGGGACGAGGCAGAAGTACTTCCTCCGCAGTTCAAAATGTGCCTCGCAACCCAAGAACATCTCACAAAGGGTGACGAAGCCCGAGATGTGCAGGATAGACCATAGGGTGAAATGGTGGAGCTGGATCACATAATATTCTAGTAATCCTCTCAAGAATGGGTGAATGGGAAACTCGAGACCCCGCAGAAGAAAGGGCACAAAGCATACGCGTTCCCCCTTTGTGTATTTGGGAAATTCTCTGCAAAAACTTCATCGTTGAATGAAGATAAGCCTGCGTGGGTCACTGCCAGATCCAAGGAAGGGAGGTACCCCTGGGTCCCAGATTACGCAGTCGGAGGGGCGACACGGAGCAGCTGGTCCAATCCCTGGACCGAGAGCCATAAGGGCGCGAGGAAGAGCTGGGGGCGCTCTCCATATTTTCGTGGTGATCTTCCACTTGGAGTTTTTCTGATGGGGAGGAGGAACAGGATGTGGCTTAGACCATGATTTTTGTTTGCTTAAATGAGTGATGCCTCCATTGCGGAGGGGTAGTCTTGTAAAAAATCACTTAACCATTCGTCTCCCCACGACACGCAAAAATTGAGAAATGCCGACGGTTATTATAATGGACTGGCGAGCTCGTGACGCTTGGGATTTCACCGATGACTGGTCGGTTGCCGAACAAGAAGGTGTAGGGGGACTCGCCTTGCAAGCCGAAGATTATGACACGCGAGGATTATCCAGATATACATTGGCATTGAAGGCTAGTCCGGGGGCTACTGAGGGAGACCTGGATTAAGGGGTCCTCAGATAGCCGGCCTGTTTCTCATGGGCCGGAATGTATGGGCCACAGGGTGAGCATTGGATGATCAAGGGCCCTGTCGCCAGGGTGGAAGCTTCAAGGAGCCGTGGCGTGTCCTCCAAGTTGTCGACCGTAGATAGGCATGTTTTTTTCCTTCGACGTGTAACCTACCATGTGTGAACCCTAGGTACCCTCGGCGTCTATATAAGCTGGAGAGTTTTCGGTTGTAGAGAGGACAAGTCATCTAGGGTTTAGCTCTTTGATCTCCAGGTAGATCGACTCTGTAACCTATATATCATCAATACAATCAAGCAGGACGTAGGGTATTACCTCCATAGGAGGGCCCAAACCTGGGTAAACATCTTCTCCTCTGTCTCCTGTTAGCATTGATTCTAGTCTCATAGCTCGGGACCCCCTACCCAAGATCCGCCAGTTTTTACACCGACATCGGGCCCTCTCTATGGAGGTAATACCCTACATCCTTCTTTGTTTGTAACTTTGTATTGATGATGGAGTATCGAGTACAGAGTTGATCTACCTCGAGATCGTATGTAGTGGTCTAAACCCTAAGAGTTATGATCATAATCTTACCCTATAGACTAAAACCCTCTGGTTTATATAGATACTAGGGGTGTCTAGGGTTACATAATGTCAGTTACATTAGAGAAGGAATATGCCGAATTTGTCATCATGTCCTTGGAGTGCACGCCATAGCTTGAGAAGTTTCCATCCTAGACTCGGTATTATCATAGTCTTTGGCTCTTTAACGACGGTCAAAGTTCGGCCCATTGTCCGGCCTATTAGAAAGGCCGGCATGCGGAGGGGCCCTTTGTCCAGAACTCCCTCAGTAGCCACCGAACTGGCCTCCAATGTCGTAGTCTTGGCTCCCAGTAGCACCATGTGCTTATGGTCTTCGACTTGAGGGCGAGTTCCACTCCTTATCTTTATTCCACCGATTATCGTTTGGCCACCTAAGACTTCCCTGTTTCCGAGCTACACATGACTTAGCCTCGAAGGCCACCCATCCAAATATGAACGGTGTTTCTTTTTGATAACTTTCTAATGAAAGGTCATGGCTAGTCATGATTATTTGATCGGTTACAAAAATTCAATCCTTGGTTCGAGGCGGTCTTTCATTTTTCATCGGCATGCCTCATTAATACGGAGGTCGTGCCCCGCCCTTTCGGGGATATGGTTTATGATTTGGATTATCCCATGCACACATAACTGCACAATACATCGGGTAGTGGCAAGGTCCATAGCGCATCAGGGGGACTCTTGGTATTACAGTGGCTTGTAAAAAGGAAACCACTACCTCAGCCTCTATACGCATTCCACATCTCACATCGACATTGCCTTCCCTAGCTTTCTGCGCTCTAAGCTGCCAAGCTCCATCCTTTCCCCCAATCTCTTTGATCCCTTTGTTAATTCATCCATGGACGGTGCATGCTCTAAGGGAAAGTGGGATGCCTCTTGTCACTGAAAAGTACATCAAGGAGTTGAAGCTCGCCGGCTATTTACCGGCAAACATTACTCATCGCTTCCCCGAGGAGAACCAATCGTACCCACACCTAGAGAGTATGAAAGGGTGGTTTTCATCCCTCATTTTCTCCATGGCCCTGGTTTACCCCTCCACCCCTTTGTCAGGGGTCTGATGTTTTACTATGGGTTGATTTTCATGATCCCCCCCCCCGAACTCTTTCATGCACATCCCCTCCTTCATCATTGTTTGTGAGGCATTTATTCGGGTCCAACCCCACTTTGGATTGTGGTTGAAAGTGTTAAACGTCAATACGAAGGTAGTCAATGGCGAGCAGGCGGAGTGCAGAGGGGTGATGATCAGCAAACTCCCCCTGGTGCAATGGTCGGACGGTTCTTTCATAGACATCGTCAAGGTCTGGCAGCGGGAGTGGTTCTACATCACAAAACCATGTGGAGAAGGGTGGGCGGCACCCCCCACATTTAGATCCGGCCCTCCTAGCAGGTTAGTATCGTGAATGAAGAAAGGGCTCAAGAGGGGGAACACGGCGAAGGTGAATGCGCTACAAAGGTTCCTCTTCACCCTAGAGGAGAAGAAGATTGGGATGACCAACATAGTACAGGTCATGCTTCGCCACCGCCTGCTCCCCTATCAACATCAGGCTACTTTTATGTGGGATTATAGCTCGGATGACCCGGTCACCGTGCGACACTTCTTCTGCATTACCCATGACAAGTTATGGAGGGTGATGTTCAAACCACAGAATACACGGCCCACCGAAGAGGAGGGCATTGGCATCGACGTCACCAACCCTCTCGGACCGATAAGATGCTAGTATTGGTTGTTCGGAAGCTTTCCCTTTGACAAGGCTCTAATCCCCTTCCTTCCCCGTATTTATAGATCTGGTTAGGGAAATCCCAGCGGATCAACTGTCTGGCACCTCTGCCCGAGGACCCCAGGACGCCTTTGCTAATGGATATGTTGGTCGAAAAGTTGTACACAGTGCCAAAGAAGAAAGAAGAGAAGAAGAGGGCTCTAGGTCTTCATTTAAAAGGTCCTCCGGATACCGGGTCCAAGGACACACATGCACCTTCTACTCTTGAAGGGGAGTAGGAATAGGAAGGGGAGGGGAGTGACTCCTCCCATACAAAGAAGAGGACAGCGTCTGAGGACGACGAGGGAGATCAAGCTCCCGCTCCCCCCAAAAAGGCAATGCAGGGCCAAGGTGGCCCGGTTGGAGGATGTTCCGGACTCCGATGGGGAGTCCGAGGACTTTGATTGGGTTCCTCGAAGGACCCTCAAAATCAAGCCCCATGCACAAAGGTATGAATCCTAAGATTATATCATCTTCTCACTTTGAAGGTTTCACTGTGAACCATACATGTTTTTCCACAACACACCACGCAATTTTTCCGCCAATACAGACTCGGAAGTTGAATCTTTGCCAACCGAATTGGCGGAGAGTCGAACTACATCCCACAACTCCCTTCCTCCGGCCATCGAGGTGGTGGTGGCTGAGAAGACCCTCCTTGATCCGGATACAAGGGGCGGGATGAAGTTATGGACGCGGTTAACACCTCGGTTCCTGAAGACCAGGAGGGTGAGTCCCTCCTCGCAAGCAAAGGAGGAGTGCTCGGTCAACCCGAGCTCTCTTCGGAGGAAGTTTCAGAGGCCTCTAAGCCTCCGAATTCATCTACTCCGGCTTCTCCAAGGGGAGAAGCTAGAGTGTTGCACCCAGAGATGTCCATGACAGAGCGGTCCCAAACCGGGTGGACGACCATGATGGAGGAGGGCTTACATGACTCCTCCATCGCTGAAGAGCACTACACTCTTCTGAGTGAAATTTTACAAGTCATTCAATCTGTTGACAGTGGATTGAAGGAAGCCTTCGGCGGCCTGCTAACAGGCTTTAAGGCAAATTACTAAATACTCTTTTTTACAAAGTAAATTTAAGTTATGGGTTGATATGCAATCCCCATATTTAGTAGCCCCCGAGCCCTGTCTGAGCTTGAAAAACTCATGCGGGGGTCAATTCGTGATAGAAAAGGCACTTACAACATTGTTTAGAAAGATGAGCCGCAGCCCTCAAGACTCTAGGAGGGTGAAAGAAAAAACCTGGCAGAGGGTTTACAATCCTAGAAGTTGGGAGTCTAACGCATATAAACTCTCTATCCAGGCCTCATCATCGACAGCAACCCCTAGCACCATGGAGTGGGTGAAGATCAATCGGAAGCTGAAGAGCTCCGAGGACGAGCTCGATCGTCTGAACAGGTGGTTTGATGATGCACAAGGTAAGTCTGAACTAGTCTACTTATCTGTATTTCCCTCGTTTAAGTGAGGTATTGTTGTTTATATCTTAAGTGTGGATTTTTTATGACAACTATTTGTCGCCACGGGCGTCGAGAAGCTCATGGCCAAGCTGAGTGAGGTGAGGCAAGAGGTTGTCGATCAGAAAGCGACAACCGAACAAGCAGAGGCCAAACTATTGTCGGTCAAGTCTGTCAGAGACAAACACGAGGCTAGGGTGGCGGAAGTGCAGCAAGAACTCAAGGAAGCCATCATTAAATGTGAGGCCCTTGAGAAGAAAAACAACGACTTTTCTTCTGAACTGTCCTCCTCCACCTCATCTATCCAGGAGAAGGAAACGTAAGGCCTCCAGCAGGAGCTCCACCAGATCACTCGTATTGTAGAGGGTAAGAGATATTTATTGCAATTACATTTGATGGGAAAAGTCCCTTTTTCTTACCCGAGTTTGGCATTCATGAGGCGCGTTTGCGAACCTCCCAAAGGGTGCGGCGGATGCGACACGGCACTATGCTACCCAGGAAGGAGATGCCAAACTAAGGCTGTTCTGGTAACAATTTCAGACCCCTGAAACAGTTGATGGAGTTGCACCGGTTAGTGGAGCCAGCCATGCAGGATATATGCATGAGATTGTGGCATGTAGAACCAATGTCGAGCAGTTACTTAGGCTTTGTGTAGGGGCTAATCACTCCCTCACCCCGGATTGATGCCTTGACGTGTTCTGCATGTATTGAGGGAGCTCAGATGGCATTCTCGAAGACCATGGTGCACTGGCCGAAGCTAAAGCCGCTCGAGATTGTCACTGCTCCTCTGCCGCCCGGGAAAGAGCATAGGCGTTATAGATGGTGCTTGGGCAATAGAAGCCTTGTGTTCGAAGGATGTAATTTTTGAGTGAAAATACTGTCATGTGTTGATAGTGGAACTTTGGTGTATGCCACTATGCACGGTATATATCATGCTCTCCTTTGTTTTAATTCTGACTCCTATGTGGACATTTTAATCTGAAAGTTACCAGTCATCTGCTTCTGCCCCCTTGTAGATACTATAAGGGGTGTTTCCAATATATGCACTATTACCCTTAGCCAATGTCTTGGTGCCCAGAGGCGGTAGTACGGAAGAAAACGAGGCAATCAGACTATGTGGTTTTATTGCTTTCATTTAGCCGTAGGAGCTTGATTGCGGGGAACTAAGTACTAGTCCCCTATATTTTTCAATATTCAAATAAACCGAGGTTTAAAAACTATTATCATAAGGGTTGGGTAACCTCAAACCCTTTGTATAACACGGTGAACTTCTATCAATTCTTAGTTCGACACTTTGTCATCGGATCGCAGAGCGACTCATGCTTATTATACCAGTTAGATTTCGGCTTTCTCCACTAAGGTACTTAACTAGACAAACTAGAAGTACAATCACAGTGTACCTTTACCCTTTTAGCCAAATAAGTGGAAGGTAAAGGGGTAAACACAGGAGTCAGGCAACCCGACTTTTTACCCAAGACATAATTCGGAATCAATGCATATAATGCAACATCCGAGACGTTGAACACACGAATGGAACTCTCCTACTGGAGTGATGCTTGGGGCGATCTTAATGGTCGAGCCCCGGTTGATTAGCTGATAACATTGAAAGTATGTATCGAACTAGCTTGTTCTGATGTCCGAGGGTAACAGAGAAAAAAAGGCTTATACAAAATAGATGACTGCCGCAGGACCTAAGAATTGGTCTTTATTTTTGAAAAGGTTATTTATCTGTACACTCCGATCTGTCCAAGCAATTGTTACAAATACGTAAAAATAACTTTTACAAAGAAAAAAGGTTTACACATGACTTCCACTAATGGCTTGATGTCCTTTATTGTATCATGCTGCACGTTTGCGCCTTTGTTCTCTGGAGGATTTTCCACTAGAGGATGGTGTAGCCGGCGATCGGGCCTTAAAAAGAAAAGGTCTTGAGAAGTCGCCAAATCATGATAGTTTAATGCTCGTATGCAGGTCCTTTAAGGTACCTAGTATTGTCCGAAGACATGTTTACCCATAGTTTGGTCAAGCCACACACTGGGCCTTTGGATGGGGGGTCCCCACAGCTGCCCATGGTATTTTAAGCATGAAATTGTGCCTCCAAGGTACATACCTTACAGGTGGCTGAGCTGTACTGTGGGGAGTGTATTCCTATTTATGTGGAGCGTGAAGCTTCGGGAACTGGAACAAGGCTCGGGCCCGCTTACTTACCTTTCGTGCCTTGGCAATGGATTGGGAGTTCAGCATTTCATTGCCGGGCTGAACCTGAGCTGCTAGAGCCGCGGTGTGTTCCTCTGTTCAGAGCGAACGCTCCATCTTTCCACTGACGGTGATGAACCATTTGTTCTAGGCATCTTGAGCTTCATATAAGCATAATGAGGGACAACATTGAAGCGGGCGAACGTTGTTCGGCCAAGAAGTGTGTGATAGCCGCTGTGAAAAGGACGATGTCTAAGATCAAGTGCTCGCTATGGAAGTTATCGAGTGAACCGAACACTACTTCCAGAGTTATGGTGCCCAAACAGCGGGCCTCAACGCCATGGATTATTCCTTTAAACGTGGTGTTGCTGGGTTTGATCCTTGATGGATCGATGCCCATTTTCCGCATCATTTCTACGTAGAAGAGATTGAGGTTGTGCTGGAGAACATTGCACGGGAAACAAAAAATTTCCTACGCACACGCAAGATCTGTCCATGGTGATGAGCATCTATGAGAGGGAGAGTGGATTTATATACTGATACGTCCATTTTGCATTATGCTTTTATATTGATATTTATTGCATTTTTGGCTGTTATTAAACTTTATGGTACAAAAGTTATGCCTTTTATAGTGAAGAGGGAGAATGCCGGCAGCTGGAATTCTAGACAGGAAAAGGAGCAAATATGAGAGACCTATTCTGCACAACTCCAAAAGTCCTGAAAAGTTACGGAGAATTATTTTGGAATATATAAAAAATATTGGGCAAAACAACTACCAGAGGGGACCCACCAGGAGGTCACAAGCCTGCCATGCGTGGCCTACCCCCCTGGCCGCGCCTAGGTGGCTTGTGGGCCCCCTGGCAGGTCTCCGATGCCCATATTCTGCTATCTGAAGGTTTTTGACCTGGAAAAAACTCATAAGAGAGCTTTCGGGAAACCCCCCGTCCTTGCATCTACACCGGCCGGGCCACTGCATCACCCTATCTCCGGTGAGTTCTTCTTCTTCTTAGATCGCCCACCACCGTAGTAGGGTTTTCACCGGGGGCTCCGCCGCCGCCGCTCGGGCTCCGGCACCGCCACCGCGAGTATATCTTGACGTCGTTGGCGCCTTTAGATTGCGCTCTCGCCTCGCCGCCGCGCGCGGGCCGGCCGCACGTAATGCGCGGACCGCGATGGCTCCGGTCCATCTTCTTTTCTTCCGTTGTTCATTGCTAGGTCAGGATTAAAATCCTTTTTCTCCGCTTTTGTAGATCCGTAGCCATGGTAGTAGTTTGCGGAATCTGTTTTCTAGGACTTAGTTGATTCTCAATCTTCCTTTCCTCTGTTGAGTCGCTAAACTTCTCCGGCTCTCATCAGCCGGGTCTTTCCACATTATCCATAGAACCCTTAAACCTATAAGCCGTCATAAATATTAGCTAGCGCTTGACTCATCATGCCCTTTGCCTTGCACAGTATTTAAGCCGCCACTATGTCTCGTGCATCCAACTCATGCAACTGGGTTGGTTCTTGCGTTATGGAGGAGTGCTTAACAGATTATGTTGAAGCGGGTACTCTCCCTCCCAAAGAGGTCCTCAACTGGCGGGTTCCGGGTAAAGAGACTTGGCCTTCTCCCCAAAAAGGAGAGATAGTAGTCTTCACTGATAACATCGATCGAGGGTTCGTGCCGCCCGGCTCTAAGTTTTTCCGAGATGTTCTTCATTTGTATAAGCTGCATCCTCAAGACTTGGCCCCCAACTCTATTTCAAATATATGCAACTTCCAAGTGCTCTACGAGGCTTATCTGTAGTCGAGGCCGTCTGTGGGGTTCTTTCGGGAGTTCTTTTATGCCAACCGCCAAACTGAAATGAAGGGCGGTCCAAGTCTGGAGCTTGGAGGGATCTCTATTCAGCGACGTAGAGACATCATTTTTCCGGCTACGCAAATGCCGAGTCACCCAAAGGACTGGAACAAAACCTGGTTCTACTGCAAGGATACCTCTCCTAAAGGAGAACGCCCCTTGTCGGGCTATCGTCCTTCCCGACTCAAGAGAGATTCAGAGCTTCCAAGCCGGCTCTCAGCCTCGGAGCGTGCTAGATTTGAACCGGCTCATGCCAACCTCAAGGCGCTCATGGCCAATGGATTAACATGAATAGATTTGATCCGCTGCTGGGTTTCTTGGCGGATCATGCCCTTAAGCCACAGGGGCCGGCTTATGTGTGAATATGAAGGCAAGTACAATAGTTCCTTGTGCTTCAGCAAATCAACATTGACTGAAGACGACATCACCATGACCATCCGGAGCCTTGTCCATGAAGCCTCCGGCTCTTGCAGCGCCATCGGGCTAGCGTCGTTCTGCGTCAATCATCCGGCTCCGGACGTAAGTTAATCTCTTCCCATCCGTCTCTTGGATGTTTGCTTGTACTTTGCTGATTTATTACTCCTTCTTCGGGTCACTCTTGTAGGCCGACTCAGACTTTTGGAAGAAGGAATATGTTGCCCCTCCAAAGAAATCCAGGAAGAAGGGCGCGACCAAGAGGGCTAAAAAAGATGCCCCGCAAGAGAATTTGTTTGACCTGCCACCATCATCCAGCTCAGAGGTAATACTTTAATTGCTTTGCTTGACCTTTTGCCTTCCTGCTTTATTAATGCTTGTTTTACTCGCAGGATGAAGTGGAAACCAGACGCGCCAATGCTCCTGAGGTAAATTATGTTTCTTCAAGCTCAGAATGTTTCGTCCCCCGAAAGTCACGGCAGGTTATTAGAAAAGTTCCTCTTTCTCATCCTCTTGCTCACCTGGCTCCCGATTTTCACTTGAAAAAGCAACAGCAGGCCGAGCATCGACAGACTCGAAGCGCGACTCTATTGAGCTTGTGTCCGGGTTACCAAATTCTCTGGCTCCAAAGAAACGCCCTACAGAGGTTTATGTCTCTACTTTTCCTTTGACTTTCCTTTGCAAACTTGACACTTTCTCATCTTTCTGTTTTATTCTTTTGAGAAATCCCCTTCCTCCGGCGACTCTTCGGCATCAGTTCTACCACCGCCCAAGATCAATCCGCTGTAAGCATTCCTTAGTATGATATCCGGACATCCGGCTCTTTAATATGATAGCAACATCTTCGACTGCTAATCCTTCTATTTTGCAGTGCTCAAGCCAAGCATCGCAAGACCAACAAGCCACCCCCGGCCCTGTTATCCAGGAGTCGGAGCTCGAACAACTGGAGGAGGCTGAAGAAGAAGAAAATCCACCAGTTGCCTCCACAGAACCGGCTGCTGTCGATGTCATCATGGAGAGCCCTCCAAGGGCTCCTTCAAAACCGGCGACTCCTGCCAAGACCCCTGAAACTCCAGATGTTGTTATCACCAGCTCTAGCCATCAAACTCCTCCAGCTCATGTGCTGACCAAGCATACAGAGCCGGCCGAGGCCTCGAAGAAGCTGAACTTTGACTCTTCGTACGAAAAGATGATGGCCGAGGAGCTTCACGCTGGGTATATAAACCGGGTTATCACCAGCCGGGATCTGGCACTTCGGCTGGTCTCTTTAATGAAGACAAAATATGAGGTACTCTTCTTGTTGCCTATACCCTTGCTTAGCCCCCAAGGGCCGGTTCCATGTACTCAATTGTTGAACCGGGTCTTTGTTTAACTTTCTGTTAGAAAAAATTCATAGCCATTGTCCCCTAGAGTCGGCTTAATTTGCCAAAATTGAGTTGGATCTTCCTTTAGATAACTTAAACCGCCAGTCGTAGCCCCCAAGGGCCGACTCAAGCTTGATGAAGTTGAGTCGGATCTTCTATTAGAAGTAAATGGAAGAGCCATAGTGTATCCCCCAAGTTCCAGTTTAACTTCAAGGAAGATGAGCCGGAACTGCGCTGCATGCTGAAAGATCAAATATACATTAGCCCCCAAGTGTCAAATATATTGCTTGCAATCTGTTTGAGACTTGCATAAGTTTGCCTTTAACACTCGTCCTGTATTTTGGCGACTTATCCTGTATTTTGATGTATTATAGGAAGCTTTAAACGAAGCCGGCTCTCAATTGTCTGATATGAAGGCAAACCTAGCGGCTCAACAAGAGGCCCGCAGCGTCTCTGACGAAAAGTGTCGGCTGCTGTCTGAAGAGCTGGTTCGTATTAAGGCGGAGCTTGCTTCTCTAAAGGAAACTTCTGAGTTGGAGAAAGTAGTGTTGACCAAGCGAGCGGATGACGCCGACCAGCGGCTGATAGCCATGGCGGATGAGCTTCAAGGCCTAAAGCGTCATATAACCAAGATGGCAGCCGCTCTCTTTCGTAAGTTCTTACTCACTTCATGTTTCCAGCATGTCTCATTTATCTGTTGTGATTGCGACTCATCTTGCTTTGTTTGACCTATACAGGCCCCAGAAGCTGGCAATTGGTTTCAGATAGCCTTTTACCCCTGAAGGCTATTTACACCTTTGCAGAACAGCTTTATTGCGGTGCTATTTTCACGATTAAGATGGTGCAATACAAGGAGAAGATCCCCACCGCTCTGAAAGGTGTCTTGGAACTCTTCTCCACAATGCTCAAGCAAATAGAGGAGCTGAAGAAGTCTGCCTTCCGCCAAGGAGCCGTCGCTGGATTGAGCCGGGCTCTGGCCTTTGCCCCCGAGCTAACGCCGGCCGAAATGATGGATGGTTACCCGTCCAAAAAAGATGATGGCTCAGAGTTCACAGAAGAAGATTACATCCGGTGTGTCAAAGAGTCGCGTTATCTGGCATCTATGCTGGCGGATGAAGCTGATTTGAACACCTATCAGGCGGCTTACGACGCGGAGGAGAAGAGGATCCGCGGGCCTCTCTACGAGTGGAAGGATCTGACACCCGCCCGCAGTAAGGACCTCTTCCCTTGTGAGCTTGACACGTCCCCTTTCCTTGAAGGGTCTTTCGCTGCTCTGGCTGACTGTAATTGGGAATTGGGAAATCTCCAGATAAAGCCAGCAGAAGAACCGGAGCGGGATGAGCCGGCCAATAACTGAAATTTGTCCTTTTAATTTTTCTAAGCACAGACTCATGTAATGACCCGCCGTGAGTGGTTGAAACTTGGCAATGCCTTTTGCTCCTTCTGAGAGTAGTTTTTGTAATATAGTAAGGATGACCCTGCCATTGCCGGTTGTATATATTTTCATCTCTCTGTTTCAACTTTATGTATTGCCGGCTCTCCATTGATTGCTCGCTCCTTTGTCATAAATATACCTTGAGCTTCTCTGATGAGGGGTGTTTGTCTTTGAAAACATCATTCCTTCTCCAAAAGATTAGAGCCAGATAATATCTTTGACAACTTGAATTTTATCAACCGGAGCATCATGGCTCCGGCTCTTGTCGGATGAATCCATTAAGGAGCCAGTTGTCTTAGGATAATGTAAGCTATACCTGATGGTAAGAAGACTCTATCGACAACTGCGGCTATTGATGAGCCGGAAGCGGCCTAAAGCCGGCTGTATGAAGGTTAATGTAAGCTATACCTGACGGTAAGAAGCCTCCTTTTAACAGTTTTTGTTGTATGCGCGAACGCCGGCTGTCGATGGGAGATGTAAGCTATACCCCAAGGCAAGAAGCCTCCATCGACAGCCGCGGCTGATAATTAGCCTGAGACGGCATAAAGCCGTCTGTTGAAAGGAGATGTAAGCTATACCCGAAGGCAAGAAGCCTCTTTCAACAGCTATAGTTGATAAGCAACTGAGTTTTGGCGTAAACGCCGGTTGTTAGGGTGAGATAAGCGAACCCATCAGTAAGAAGCCCCCTTCGACAACCGCGGTTAATAAGTTACCGGAAGTGGCATAAAGCCGGCTGTTGAAAGGAGATGTAAGCTATACCCGAAGGCAAGAAGCCTCTTTCAACAGCTACAGTTGATAAGCAACTGAGTTTTGGCGTAAACGCCGGTTGTTAGGGTGAGATAAGCGAACCCGTCGGTAAGAAGCCCCCTTCGACAACCGTGGTTAATAAGTAACCGGAAGTGGCATAAGGCCGGCCATTAGGGTGAGATAAGCGAACCCGTTGGTAAGAAGCCCCCTTCGATGGCCGCAGTTCATAAACAACTGGAATTTGGTGCACACGCTGTTGTCTTAGGGTAATGTAAGATATACCAAAGGTAAGAAGCGTCCATCAACAACAGCACTTAATGTAACCAAACTAGGCATAAAGCCAACTGTGCAAGGGAGTGTAAGCTATACCCGAAGGCAAGAAGCCTCCTTGTAACAGTTTACTAATAGCTGACTGTGCAAAGGAGATGTAAGCTATACCCGGAGGCAAGGAGCCTCTTTGTAACAGTGCTTAATTGGGCATAATGTCGGATGATAGATCAGCCGTTTTGACGGCGAACAAAGCACTTCAACTCAAACTTTTGAGCCAGAAATTTTTTTATCTTGATTGCACAAAGACATACATAAGAGCAGAGGCCCCAGTCTTTGCGGAGATGCTAGCTTTACTCATGTAAACATGACATATACAATGATAGCGGCTTTCGACGCCTGCTAAGTAAAGTATGGTTGCAGATGTGCGATATTCCATGGCCGCAACGTCTCTTGACCCGTGGTTTCCGACTCATCTTGGATATCAATGAGGTAATATGACCCGTAGTTAAGGTTTCTGCTGATCACAAAAGGCCCCTCCCATGGTGGAGATAACTTATGCATTCCAGATTAGTCTTGAATCAGCCGGAGCACCAGGTCACCTTCCTAGAACGTCCAGGTCTTCACCCTGCGGCTATGATAGCGTCACCGATCTTGTTGATAAATTGCCGACCTGGCTGCTGCTAACTCTCGTGCTTCATTCAAGGCATCCAACGCATCTTGGCGTGCTACCTCACTGTCCGTCTCAACATAAGCCGCCACCCTTGGTGAGTCGTGCTGGATATCGCTGGGTAGAACCGCCTCAGCACCATGCACCATGAAGAAAGGCGTGAAACCTGTAGATCTGTTAGGGGTAGTTCGGATGCTCCATAAGACGGAAGGCAACTCCTCAACCCAACATTCGGGTGTCCGCTTCAAAGGAACCATGAGCCGTGGTTTGACTCCTCTTAAAATTTCCTGATTGGCTCGCTCCGCCTGACCATTGGATGTGCCACGGCTGAAACATCAAGCCGGATATGCTCCTTCTCACAGAACGTTTTCATAGCTCCTTTGGATAGATTTGTTCCATTGTTCGTAATGATACTATGTGGGTAACCAAAGCGATAGATCAACTTCTTAATAAATTGAACCGTTGTAGCCGCGTCACATTTCCTGACCGGCTCTGCCTCTACCCACTTAGTAAATTTATCAATTGCCACCAGAAGGTGTGTTTTCTTATCCTTGGATCTCTTGAAAGGTCCTACCATATCAAGCCACCAGACAGCAAACGGCCAAGTGATTGGTATCATCCTCAACTCTTGAGCTGGAACGTGAGCACGCCGGCTGACGGGGATATACCCCATGGTATGACCCGGCCTGGCGACTCACAGGAGACCCGTTAAAGACATGATATCTTATTTATGACCCGGCAAGCGGGTCACGGGATGACCAAGCCCAATACCCGGCGGGTGAGCCGACGCTAGGCGGCTCATAAGAGAAGGCCCACAGGAGAAGACCCACAAGAGAGAAGGATTCCGTTAAAGGAAATAAGACCCGAAGTAGGATTCGTGAGAGACTAGTCCTAATCCTACTCCTAGTAATACTCTATTTGTAAACCTACCCTCTCCACTTATATAAGGAGGGGTAGAGCACCCCTAGAGGGACAAGTTCTCAAGAGACACAAGTCTACAAGTTTAGACAACACAAGAGATTAGAGGCTCTCGTGATTAGAGGTAGCAATTAGCACCCTTGTAACCGAGAGATCTTCATCATCATCAATACCAGACAAGCAGGACGTAAGCTTTTACCTCCATCGGAGGGGCTGAACCTGGGTAAAACTCCGTGTCTTCTCGATTCCGATCAACCCCTTCAAGCCGCCACGTAGTTGCGTCTCGCCCCGAACCTAAGTCCGTTCACCCAGACATCTGCCGTGACAAATCCACGACAGTTGACGCCCACCGTGGGGCCTCGCATGATGGTTGTGTTCTTGAAGGGACTTCTACAAAGGATTGAGATGCTCGCAATTGTCCGGGTCAGTAAGAACTAGGGCGGGAGTATCTACATCAGCTCGGGCAAGCAACATCATCAAGAATTACGATGAACAATCAGAATAGCGTGTGCACAATTAGATCCAGATGGGAGTTAGGGCTGTAATCTATCCACTGTAGCCACCTTCGATGATCAGTTTGACAGGAAATCAATTCGCTGGTATTGCGTTACCGCAAGTTACGAGTCCGACAAGAATTTGGTGCTGCCCATGCGTGACTTCCGGGCCTAAGTTTCTAAATCACCAACATAGAGACCAGAAGCAATCAAGAGAGACAGACAAAAAAGCGTACACGGACCGGGGACTTGGTCGTCGCAGCTTCAACACGCCCATGCGTTTTGGCCGCCATGGCTTGGCCTCGAGTGGCGCACCCTCGCTCCACCAGCGACCGCCTCCGTCCTCCTTGAGCCACCGCGCAGCATCAGGCCGCCGTGACGATGCCCTCTCTGGCTCACCTCGCCGCGACCGCATCTGCCAGCAGCAGCAGCTTCGCCCCGCTCGAGCCGTCGCCTTGACCCGACCTGCTTCAAGTCATCTCCGGCCGCTGTGCCTTGCTCCCACCGCTGAGCCAGCACCACCGGCCGGTTCCACTTCACGCGTCCGAGCTCGCCTCCACCTCTCCTCGGCTGCTGCCATCCCCACCTCCGAGCTTGCCTCGCCCCGCCTATGCCATGGCTGAGCCGCCGGCTTGCCTAAGTCCCTCCGTGCCTATTCTTTTGCTGTGACTCACCGCGCAGGCGCCTACCCTTCCTTATCGCGCCCCAGGCCAAATCCACCTCTGAGCCGCCATTGCCTCCGAGCCGGCTCATCCGCACCACGCAGGCCTGCCGCTCCACTTCGCGTCGCACAAGCCGCCTTCATTGTGCCGTGTGCCACACCGTCCGAGCCGCCTCACCCTGTGCCTCGTTACTACTTCGAGCCGTCCGTCGCGGCCACCATCGCCGTGCTGCGCCACGACCGTTCAATCCGCAGCGCCGCCTCACCTCGACCTCACGCGCGCCTTGCAGCGGTCTGCTCTGCGCGAGCCGCCATGCCGGCCGGACGAGCTCTTACTCCGGTTCACCATGGCTTGCCCCGACGTGTCTGACAGCCGTCGACTCCGCCGTGCCTCCAGCCGCCGTTGTCGGCTCCATTACACTCCGCGCCCAACGGCTCGTCGACATACACCCGCCATCGCTGTGATTGCCCGACCTTGAGCAAGTTCCGCTCAAAGCCTCCATCTCTGCCGCTCGCCTCTGCCTCCACAACACGCCTCCGAGCCGTCCGGCTCGGTAGCCGCGGCCTCGCCTCCGAGCCCGGTGTCATTCACCCTTGCCCCGCCTTGAGCAGCCACCGCTCACCTGTGCCCCGGCCAGCCCATGCCAGCTCCTCCCCTGCCGCGAGCTGCCGCCGGTTCAGCCTTGCAGCACCGCAGCCCCGCCCCGAGCCGGAATCAGCTTCACTGCAACTGTCGATCCGGTTTCTGCTGGCACCCCCGCCCGCCGTTTCTCACGCGTTGACCCACTGCGGCCAGCTCCTAGCCTTGTCAGCCTACTTCTACTGCTACTACAGCACGTCCGGCCGCTGAGAGATTAGATGCATCTATTGCTTTTGCTATTCATGAGTTTGATTGCTAATGGAGAACCAGAAACGCTGCTACCAAAGCTCCCAAAGAATTGTAGGATATATAAAAAGAAAATCCCGGCCTCTCGGAAGCACCCGTGTGAGAAAAGGGTGCCACAGCCAAGACCCGCGCGGGTTCGTGTCACGCCATCATCATCCATCAGTAGATAAAACTTCTGGGACTCTGGAATATTTCAGTAGTACATAAGCAGAGAACCGGCAGCCGGTTGCGACAAGTAAAAGATCAGTTGGATCCGAAGGACACACATACAGAGCCCTGCAGCCTGTCAGCATTGTTGTTCTACAGTATCCACCATCACGAGTCATTGGTGTGCAAGAAAGAAAGAAAAGAAAACCCCCAGCCGATTCGACCGGCCACTAGCGTTTAGCACCATAAAAATCAAAGTTATACCCCCATGTGATGTACCACATGGAGTAATACTATGTATGCTCAAGTACTAGTACAATTTTCATACTAGTACAATTTTCAAAGAAAGTTGTTGCATGATTATTGTTACATCGACATAAAAGAGAAAAGGAAAACGGAACCTTTGCGCAGATGATGGTCCGAGTTGGTTAGCAGTACAACACCAGATTCGTATAGACCGATCTGCGGCAAGAAATACTGCGACGAAATATTACAGATGGGTCTCATCAATCGAACATCCGGCAAATGAACACACAGATCATCTGTCGGCCTAACAAATCAGGTGGCATTATGCCATGGAAATCGAGGCGCGCCAACGTCATTATGCACCGGTGTCCGTCCGTGTCGCCACCATGCCGGCTTACAACGTCGTGGCCGTCTCTCGCCACCTCGTCGGCTTACAACGCCGTAGCCGTCTCTCGCCACAGTGTCGGCTTACAATGTCGTGGCCGTCTCTCGCCACCGCTCTGGCTTACAACGCCGTGGACGTCTCTCGCCATCAGCGACTGGCTTACAATGTCGTAGCCGGCTCTCGCCACTCGCACCGGCTTACAATGCCGCGGTTGGTTTCTACGTCTACATCAACATATCGGTGTAGGGCTCATCGATACGAGCTGCCCAACGGACAGGCACGCAAGTTGCAGCCACTACAGTTTGATTCACTTCAACAAAACAAGTCGGAACGAACCATCGACCGGATCATTGAAGCAATTCATACAGGATCATTTATAACCCGCCCCGGGCAACCTTAAACTTCCAGTGAAGATTCTCAAGCCGCCTCTACGAGTCAACTTAAAACTCGGGGGCTACAGACATGGCGAGAGACATTTGGTCGTTTTTAACGAGAACCCCGGGTCTTTGCAAGAGAAAACCCAATCCTGGGGGCTACTACATTATTGGCGGATGATTAAAAATTTCCCAAGAGGACGGACCGCCGTGATGCACCATTCAAACATGGGTGCCCAGATCATTGGATCATCATAAAGACATTTGGAGCTTCTGTCATTTCTTCATACAAGATGGCGGCTTACAAAGATTGATGTTGCTCCGCTATGTGACCCGCCTGCCTTACCGGTTAATCTCGCTTAGAGACCCTGAGCCGGTTCAAAGAATTGACGGCCAATCTCGATAGAGACCCTGTACCGGCTAAGATTGAGGTGACCTGCTGAACTCTTACCAGTCAATCTCGCCTAGAGACCCTAAGCCGGTTCAAGAAATTGACGGCCAATCTCGCCTAGAAACCCTGAGCCGGTTCAAGAAATTGCCGGCCAATCTCGCCTAGAGACCCTGAGACGGTTCAAAAATTGACGGTCAATCTCGCCTAGAGACCCTGAGCCGGTTCAAGAAATTGACGGCCAATCTTGCCTAGAGACCCTGAGCCGGTTCAAGTAATTGACGGCCAATCTCGCCTAGAGACCCTAAACTGGTGTGAATTCAAGCATCGAATCCTAGTTTGGTTACATTAAGTGCTATTGTTAATGAAGGCTTCTTACCTTTGATATAGCTTACATGACCCTAAGACAATAGCGTGTACACCAAATTCCAGTTGCTTATCAACTGCGGCCATCGAAGGGGGCTTCTTACCGACGGGTATCGCTTATCTCACCCTAATGGCCGGCTTTATGCCACTTCCAGTTACTTATTAACCGCGGTTGTTGAAGGGGGCTTCTTACCGACAGGTTCGCTTATCTCACCCTAACAACCGGCGTTTTACGCCAAAACTCAGTTGCTTATCAACCGTAGTTGTTGAAGGAGGCTTCTTGCCTTCGGGTATAGCTTACATCTCCCTTCAAATAGTCGGCTTTATGCCGTTTCAGGCTAATCATTAGCCGCGGTTGTCGATGGAGGCTTCTTGCCTTAGGGTATAGCTTACATCTCCCATCGACAGCCGGCGTCCACGCATACAATATTCAAACGTTAACAGGAGGCTTCTTACCTTTAGGTACAGCTTACATTGCCCTGCAAACAGCTGGCTTTATGCCATTCCGGTTGACATGTCAGCCGTGGATTATTCAAGAGGGCTTCCCACCTCCAGGTAACATGCCGGCTTATCAAGCCGGGTCAGATCAAGATTATGAGAAAAGGAGCAATGTTATGAAAGGTATAAACATTTCTGGGTTGAGCTTTTTCAAGCTGCCCTCACAACAATGCATAATATATTCTGTCTTGTTCATTTTTTGCAGGTTTTATCTCTTAAGATGAGCCGTCGTTAAAGCATTCTGCAAAAGCAAATGGATTTTTAGCAAACATGGCTGGATCTTCATGGTTATCATAACCAGTTGGGGTTTTTCAAACCAGCTCGGAGAAATTATTATTTGTCAGATATAATGTCGTGTCATCTAATTGGCCGGTTCTCGGATTTCTTTAATTGTGCTATGTAGTAATCTACAAACACTCATGGATTTCTCAAACTTATATTTGCCGGGTTGCACCGCAACCACGAGTAGGAATTTCATGTCAAAGACAAAGGAATCAATCCAGGATATTCATTCCGAGTTATATTACGACCACGGTCAAAGATTCATTCAACAAATTATGGTGAGACGTATTATTCTCACATAGTCCCGAGTCGCCGCACGCGGACGACACGGCACTTAGGGGCTACATTATCCAAAGTCCAAGTTTATATCAATTATGCAAGTCCCATGTCGCTGCAAGCATGCACCATGGCACTTGGGGGCTAATGCAAGCCGGTTTTCAAACCATTACATTGTCAAGACTCTATTATCTCAAAGAGATGACCCGGGCCTTCTATATTTTCTCAAGAAGATGAGCCGGCCCTTCTATATTTTTCTAAAAAGTCCCAGCCCAGTAATTCTTACTGACCCGGGACTTGGGGGCTACAGTATTCAGTTGTTCCAACAGATTAAGAGATTCAAATTGAAGACCCGGCGCATCACATTCTGATGAGCTGGCCCTTGGGGGCTACACCCGCCGAAGCATTATAAAATATAAGGCAATTATAAGTCCCAGGTTGCTGCAGGCAGGACAACCCGGCACTTGGGGGCTACACAGTCCAAAATGTTATTTGCAAAGCACCAAGTTATCATGGATAATCTCGGAGCTTGGGGGCTACAGGTAATATGGACATATCAAAAGCTTTGAGGAGAATTTTCAAGAGTTCAGTTGTTAGACCCGGCGTCACCAAACACTTATGACCCGGTGTTATCAAAAGATCATAACCTGCCAGAGCTTCTAATTCTAGTTATTTAACCCGGAGTCACCAACGATAATGACCCGGCATCATCAATGATTATGACCCGGCGGAGATGACCCGCCAAGAGTATTGGAAGCCGACTCAATGGCATATGGGTGTTCTATTCTCAATATTTTTCAAAAGACATTGACAAGCAAGATGATTATCAAGACGACTCATTCATATGCAGAAAAGACCCGGATTTCTGAGAAGCCATTTTATAAGCCGGCCAAAGGAGCAAGCCGACCACTTAACATATTTGTTACTCTTATTTCAGGAGCTTACCATGAATAAATTCAAGCTAACCTGGGGGCTAATGACGGGGATATACCCCATGGTATGACCCGGCCTGGCGACTCACAGGAGACCCGTTAAAGACATGATATCTTATTTATGACCCGGCAAGCGGGTCACGGGATGACCAAGCCCAAGACCCGGCGGGTGAGCCGGCGCTAGGCGGCTCATAAGAGAAGGCCCACAGGAGAAGGCCCACAAGAGAGAAGGATTCCCTTAAAGGAAATAAGACCCGGAGTAGGATTCGTGAGAGACTAGTCCTAATCCTACTCCTAGTAGGACTCTATTTGTAAACCTACCCTCTCCACTTATATAAGGAGGGGTAGAGCACCCCTAGAGGGACAAGTTCTCAAGAGACACAAGTCTACAAGTTTAGACAACACAAGAGATTAGAGGCTCTCGTGATTAGAGGTAGCAATTAGCACCCTTGTAACCGAGAGATCTTCATCATCATCAATACCAGGCAAGCAGGACGTAAGCTTTTACCTCCATCAGAGGGGCCGAACCTGGGTAAAACTCTGTGTCTTCTCGATTCCGATCAACCCCTTCAAGCCGCCACGTAGTTGCGTCTCGCCCCGAACCTAAGTCCATTCATCCGGACATCTGCCGTGACAAATCCACGACACCGGCCGAACTTCTGACAACCGTCACACTTACGGACTAAGTCTTCTACATCCTTGTGAGCCGTCAACCAGAAAAATCCATGTCGAAAAGCCTTGGCCACTAAAGATTTTGACCCGGCATGATGTCCACAGTCGCTAGCATGAATTTCACTCAAGATCTGCCGGCCCTCCTCTGGTGAGACGCAGCGCTGAAAGACACCCGTCACACTACACTTATGTAACTCACCATTGATAATCATCATAGACTTAGAATGTCGGGTGATCTTCCTAGCCAGATCCTCCTCCTGAGGCAACTCACCGCGTGTCAGATACGCCAAATAGGGAATAGTCCAGTCTGGGATGGCATGCAGAGCCGCCACCAATTCCGCTTCCAGGTCAGGAATTGCCAGATCCTCCTCAGAGGGTATCTTGACAGTCGGATGATGCAATACGTCCAAAAAACATTAGGTGGTACCAGCTGTCATTGAGAACCTAACCGTGATAAGGCATCAGCCGCCTCATTCCTACGACGATCAATATGATCCACCTGGTACCCCTTGAAGTGAACGGCAATGATATCAACCGCCTGTCGATAAGCCGCCATCCGCGGATCCTTGGAGTCCCAAGTACCTGAAACTTGCTGAGCCACAAGATTTGAGTCGCCTAAACATCTGAACCGGCTTAAGTTCATCTCTGTAGCGACTCTGAGACCATGGAGCAGTGCCTCATACTCAGCTGCATTATTAGTACAAGGAAACATTAACCAGAGCACATAACAAAACTTGTCACCCTTCGGGGAGGTGAGAACAACCCCTGCACTGGACCCTTCTAGCTGCTTGGACCCATCAAAGTGTATAGTCCAATATGTGTTATCCGGCTTCTCTTCGGGTGCTTGACATTCTGTCCAATCACTTATGAAATCCACCAAAGCTTGAGACTTTATTATTGTACGAGGAACATATTTGATGTTAAGAGGACCCAGCTCTAAGGCCCACTTGGCAATCCTCCCTGTGGCTTCTCTATTTTGAATGATATCTCCCAACAGGGCAGAACTGACCACGGTTATCTGGTGCCCCAAAAAGTAGTGTTTTAACTTGCGGTTAGCCATGAAAACTCCATATACCAACTTCTGCCAATGCGGATACCTCTGCTTAGACTCTGCCAAAACTTCACTGATGTAATAAACCGGCCTTTGCACAGGATATTCCTTCCCTGCCTCCTTGCGCTCAACCACAATTGCTACACTGACCGCTCTGTTGTTAGCCGCCACATAAAGGAGTAACGGCTCTTTCTCAGCCAGAGCGGCTAATACTGGCGGCTTAGTCAACTGTTTTTAAGAGCTTCAAGTGCTTCAGCCGCTGCCTTGCTCCACTTAAACTTGTCTGTCTTCTTCATCATTTGGTATAAGGGAACGGCCTTCTCCTCAAGCCGGCTTATGAACCGGCTCAACGCAGCAATCCGTCCTGCAAGGCGTTGAATGTCATTAATGCACGTCGGCTCTCCTAAAGAAGTGATAGCCTTAATTTTATCTGGGTTAGCCTCGATGCCCCGCTCAGAGACCAAGAAACCCAAAAGCTTTCCTGCTGGGACACCAAAAACACACTTCGTCGGGTTAAGCATCATCTTGTAGACCCGGAGATTGTCAAAAGTTTCCTTCAGATCCTCTAGGAGAGTTTCTTTCTTTCTGGATTTAACCACGATGTCGTCTACGTAAGCATGAACATTTCGGCCAATCTAATTGTGAAGGCAGTTCTGCACACATCGTTGGTAAGTCGCCTGGGCACTCTTGAGCCCGAAAGGCATGGAGACGTAGCAGAACGCCCCAAAGGGTGTAATAAACACCGTCTTCTCCTGATATTTTATTGCCATCTTGATCTGATGATAACCTGAATATGCATCCAGGAAGCATAAACTTTCACATCCGGCTGTAGCATCAATAATCTGATCGATACGAGGGAGTGCAAAAGGGTCAGCCGGGCAAGCCTTGTTAAGGTTCGTGTAATCTATACACATACGCCAGGTGCCGTTCTTTTTGAGCACTAGCACCGGGTTAGCCAACCACTCCGGGTGAAAAACTTCCACTATAAAGCCTGCAGCCAAGAGCCAGGCAACTTCCTCCCCAATAGCTTTACGTCTCTCTTCGTTGAACCGTCGTAGAAACTGTTTAATCGGTTTAAACTTCGGATTCACATTAAGGTTGTGCTCAGCGAACTCCCTCGGTACACCCGGCATGTCAGAAGGCTTCCATGCAAAGATGTCCCGATTCTCACGGATGAATTCGATGAGCGCGCTTTCCTATTTGGGATCCATGTGAGCCCCAATGATGAACTGCTTGGATGAGTCGTCCGGATTGAAATCTACTGCCTTGGTATCATCTGCTGAAAACTTGAGTGGCGGCTCAACTTCCATAGTAGGCTTCTTCAGCGGGGTCATATCCTCCGGGTCAACGTTCTCCTTGTAGAACTTCAGCTCCTCCTGGGCACAACTAGACTCTGCATATGTCGCATCTCCTTCCTCACACTCAAGAGCCGTTTTCCGATTACCGTGAATGGTAATTGTCCCATTTAAGCCGGGCATTTTGAGTTGTAAATAAACATATCAAGGCCTAGCCATAAATTTGGCATAAGCCAGCCTCCCAAACAGTGCATTATAGGGACTTTTGATTTTAACCACCTCAAACCACAAGGACTCCACCCTGTAATTATACTCATCGCCAAAAGCCACTTCCAAAGAAATCCGGCCCACCGGGTATGCCGACTTACCCGGGACCACACCATGAAAGACGATGGAGGAAGGTGTAAGGTCTTTGTCAAGCAACTTCATCCGCCGGAAGGTGTCATAATAAAGGATGTTGATACTGCTGCCTCCGTCCATGAGCACCTTGTTCACCATATAGCCATTCACCTGAGGAGCCACAACTAAAGCCAGCCGGCCCGGATCATCTACCCGTGGCGGGTGATCCTCTCGGCTCCACATTATGTCATACTCAGACCATGGTAAGTACCGCAGGAGAGCTGGAGCAACTGCATTAACCGCTCGCCTCCACAACTTCTCGTCTCGTTTACTGTGACCGGTCGTGAACATGTGATACTGTCTAGAACTGAGCTGCTTCGGGTTACTCTGAAACCCGGATTGATTGCGCTGATGTTGACTGTTGTTATTGCTGTTGTTGCCAGGATGCTGCTGGTGCCCTCCTTGGTTATTCTGACCCGGATGCCCCGCTCCTGAACCGCCGTGCCCTGAGCCGCCAGGCGGGCCATCACTGTGGTTATTGCATGTTGGGAATGCTGGTTTTTGAATCTCTGCATGATAAAGCAATCATCCCGCGCATGTAACGCCGGCCTATCAGGCGTGCCGTGCTTCGGACAAGGCTTCTTGAGCACTTCTTCTAAATTGAAAGGACCTCTATTCCTTTGGCAAAACAACCTGAATCTTCCGTTCCCCTTGGGATGGTTCTGTTCTGTGTTGGTGTTCGCCACTAGATCTGACCCGCCATCAGCGTTCTTTCGTTTATTCTGATTCCCATTGTTCACAAAGCCTTTGCCTGGATTGTTCTTCTTCCCTTGATTGGCCTTCTCATCATCCGAGCCCGGATCCTTGGTGTTATCTGAGTCGGCATACTTTGTCAGGGCCGTCAAGAGCTCTCCCATATCCTGACACGTGCGCTTGAGCCGGCCGAGCTTCTGTTTTAGTGGAAAAAAATGACGGTTCTTTTCCATTATCAGCACCGCTTGAGCCGTCGTGATCTGCTCTGAAGAGTGAATAATGGTTGACACCCGCCGGACCCAATGGTGGGTCGACTCATTCTCCTATTGAACACAATGGTCCAAGTCTACAATGGTCATCGGCTGCTTACAGGTCCCCTGAAAATTCTTAATAAACTTCGCTCTCAGCTCCGCCCATGAACTTATTGTGTTAGGCGGCAGACCTTTCAACCATGTGCGAGCCGGACCCTCAAGCATCATGATGAAATATTTTGCACCTACCGCCTCGCTGACGTCCAGCATCTCCATGGCCAGCTCATAACTCTCAACCCACGCCTCAGGGGGTAGATCAGCTGTGTAATTCGGAACTTTTCGAGGCCCCTTAAAATCTTTCGGTAGTCATTCACTTCTTAGAGCTGGAGTTAAACATGGCACCCCTACGGCTCTCGTACTAACTACTCCCATTGAGACGGAAAGCGCTGGCTCTGGACGGGCTGCTGCTATCTCCGCCTCTCACCTGTTCCTCGCCCGGTCCACGAGGGCTTGTACATCTAGAGCCGCCTGCTCGTCCTCCGGTGGTCCCGACGTGGATGACTGCTGGAACACGCCGGCGACTCGTAGCGCCGGCTGAAACTTCGACTGGGGAGGGAGGTAGAGTGAACCCGGCTCCGGCTGTGGGCATATCTCTCTTGCTGGGCCATGGCCGTCTGTAAATATCCAATGGCGTTTCGCACGTCCTCCGCAAAGGGTGCTTCGTCTGGGATGGGAATCGTCTCAAGCTGGGTGGCCGCCGCCACCATGTTCTCGGTCGGATTAGAATAATGACCCGCCGGTGTCGGAAAAGCTCTAGGTGAGGTTTGGTTATGCTGGGGTGGATGAGTTGCCGGGCATTCCATCGGGCGGCTTTCCGGCGCGCCCGTAACCCGCCCCGCACTAGGGGTATTAAACAGGTTCCTTGCTTCGTAACGTTCTGGCAGACGGGATTGATGCCTCCTCCGGTGCACCGCAGCTACTGACCTTTGTTCCAGCTCCAGATGGAAAGCATCTGCCTTGATACGCTCCGCTTCTTCCTCCATCCGGATCTTCAGCTCAGCCATCCTTTGTCGTTCCTCTGCCATGCGGTCCTTGATCCGTGCCACCTCTAGATTCCGGGCTGCTTGATTATCTGGTGTTACTTCCGTGGCCATGAGAGCTGTAAGATCGTCCATCAATTCCACTAGAACCTGAGCCAGCGGCGGCAGGCTATCACCCGCTGCGGCGGCTCCCGCAGCTGTGTGATCAGCGGCTAAAGCCGATCCCGCCATGAACACCGCCGCATGAACCGGGGTCTCGGATCATCCGACTCAAAGCCTTCTACCTCAGAATAGGTGTCGTAGTAGCCCCCAAGGCCACCGCTACTGAGCCGATACACTGACTCTGTCTCCCCACTGGAGGACTCATCTTCCGAGCAAACAAGAGTTCCCTGTGACCCGGACGCTTCCAGTCCATAACTTGAGTGAAGCCCACGAGAACATGCTTTTGACCTGGATGGGCACGGGCAGGCCGCACAACACTCGCATATTGGAGACGCCGAGCCGGCTCGACAATGTTGGTGCAAATGTCCAGCCCGGGTGTAGATCCATCAACCTTTCCAATGAAAACCTGGATCCCGCCAAACGGAACCCGGAATCCATACTCCACAGAATCAGCATCAAGCCCCCAGCCGGCATCGTCGATGTAGAGCCGGCCACGACGACTCTTGCTCATCCTTCCAACCACGTATCCCTCGAGCCCTGGGAGAGAGCCCTTTGAGAACTCAACACCACCAAGCGCTAGCCCCACGGTGGGCGCCAACTGTCGTGGATTTATCATGGCAGATCGTCCGGGTGAACGGACTTGGATTCGAGGCCATCACTAACGGGGTGGACTCAAAGGGGTTGATCGGGACGAAAGACACGGATTTACCCAGGTTCGGCCCCTCAAGTCGAGGTAATAGCCTACGTCCTGCTTGTGTTTGTATTGCTTGTGTATCGATTACAAGGAGCTAGAGGCTTGACCTAGTTCTCGATAACATGTCCTCTAAGTCACCCCGGGTCTGCCTTTATATAGGAGGTCAGGACCTCCGGGTCGTTACAATTGTTAACCGAGTCTTACTATATGTCCGAGTCTCTCTCTATCTTCTTGTCCAAGTTGTCTTTGAGACGGCTTACACGCCGGGGTCTTCTCCGTCCGGGCCGTCGTACGGTCCACACTTTGAGTCGCCTATCTTCCTGGGCCACCAGTCTTACGGCTCACCCTTGGGCCAGCTCACGAGCCAGCAATATGACCCGGAGCCTCCAGGGCGGGTCATATCGCGGAGTTATATCCCCAACAAATGTCGAAGGCACAAATCCGAAGGTGGTAAACGGGCAAAGAATCAAACATTATATATCAGGTACTCCCATAAATGTTGAAACCAATATTATCAATACCATAACTCCGAGGAGTACATTAGGGAGACCTAGTGGGTCTTTTAGACTCAAAAAAGGAATAGCTATGTGGTACGATAAGCAAACCAACTCCAAATCTTTCCCAATAGAATTTTTTCTCAGTTTTAGATTATTTAATAAATTAGGAAAATTTAAAGTAGTCTGAAAAGTGCACGAGGAGGCGACAAGCCTGCAGGGCGCGGCCTACCCCCTGGTCATGCCCCTGTGGCTTGTGGCCACCCCGTGCACCCTCCGGACTCCGTTTTCTTGTAGGACACTCCTTTAGATCGGTAATAATTCATTATATAATCTCCCGAAGGTTTTGACCACCGTACCATGGAAAAATCCTCTATTCTCGTTTGTTGTTGTTTCCCGAACAGATTTAGATCGCCATGATGTCTCCAAGTGCTTCGAAGGACAAGTTCTTAGAGAAGGTCATCAACCCCTATCTTGTGGAGGTGTTGCGACACCCTCAAACCATTGAGATGGGTGAGGGGGTGCTGTACATCCGTTATATTGAAGGGCCCAAGAAGACCAAAAGCGTAGAAACAAGGCTCAAAGCAATGGAGTAGCAAATCTTCAAGTGCCAAGGGATGGTGGGACGTGGACTCAATGCCAATCATATGATGATCGTGGAGTTTACCCATAAACACAAGCTGGACACCAAGGACATCGGGGAGCACATCTTCAAGCTTTACGAGAAAATCGAGCATCTCCAAGCCCAGATCTATGACCTGCAAAACCAAAATTGTGAGTATGAATACAGTTTAAGAGAATGATTTTGGCTACAGATTTGAGGATTCCGGAGACCCGTTCATCTTTTTACGATGGTGAGACTATGCCTTGGAAGACGGAGGACAAGCTTCCAATCTCATCAGCAACTCCACCATCATCACCTCCGAAGAAGGACATCAAAATACATGGGTATGGGCACTCCCCTTGGCTTGTGCCAAGCTTGGGGGAGGTGCCCCGGTACCGTATCACCATCACATCTTTTACTTTTCTCGTTTTTCTTAGTTCGATCCTTTTGGTTATATCTTGATCTTGTAGAATAAAGTTTCAATGTGATCTAGCTTTGAGTTTTTCTTTATGTTCCCCTTATTTAAGCGAGTCTGAGAGTTATATAATAAAAGGTAGTTTTGATGTGAGCTCTTTGCTTCTTGAAAAAAAGGGGGTAATAAAAGGAGAATAGAATAAAAGCAAAGAGTGTATATGATGATCTTATGGGGAGTGATGACTTCACATATAAGAAGTATGTCGGTTGAAATTTGTTGAGAGTTGACAAACATAGCGATTGGTCATTGGTGCAATTAAAAGGAAGTAATAAAGAAAGAGAGGTTCACATATGAATATATTATATTGGACATCTTTTATGATTGTGAGTACTCATTAAAATATTGTATGCTAAGAAGTTGATGTTGGACAAGGAAGACAACATAATGGGTTATGTTTGCTTATTTTCGAATAGAAGTTATATGGTTATAGATCCTCCAACATGTAGTGCTTGCTTCCACCTCATACTAGCCCAAAACTTCCGCACCAAGTAGAGTTACTACTTGTGCATCCAAACACCCTCAACCCAGTTTTGCTATGAGAGTCCACCATACCTACCTATGGATTGAGTAAGATCCTTCAAGTAAGTTGTCATCGGTGCAAAATGCAATGAGAATTGCTCCTAAATATGTATGATCCTTTATTGTAAAGGAAAATAAGCATTGTGCGAACTTCTGATAGTAAAGAAATAAAAGCAACAGACTGCATAATAAAGGTTGCCATCGCAAAGGGCAATACAACACGGCATTCCTTTGCATTAAGGGTTTGCACATCCAAAAACAAAAAGTGCATGACAATCTTTGCTTCCCAATGCGAAGGGCCTATCTATTACTTTTACTTGTTAAGTACTTATCTTTATGCAAGAGTCATGGTGACCTTCACCACTTCCTATATTTTTCCTTTTTCGCTTGGCAAGCATTATGTGTTGGGGAATGATCTAGACACATATATCCACTCGGAGGTGGGTGATCATGAGTTATTTCTGTTGACATTAACCTGGAGGTAAATAGTTGGGAGGCAAAACTATAAGCCCCTATCTTTCTTTGTGTGCAATTGAAGCTTTGACCTCATGACTACCGCGTGAGTGTTAGCAATTATGAAAGACTAAAAGATGATTGAGTATGTGGATTTGCTTTGCAAGCTCTTATATTGACTCTTTCCGATGTTATGATAAATTCCAAATTGCTTCAATGACTGAGAGCATAGTTTGTTGGTTCTCAATAGAGTTCTTGGTTCATACTTTATCCTATGAATGAATTGTTGCTCTAGTACAAGAAATTATATATCAATAAGTATTGTTGTTCTAAAGATGATCATGATTCCCTCCTGTCTGCATTTCATTTTATCGACACCTCTATCTCTAAACTTGTGGACATATTTATCGATCTCGGCTTTCGCTTGAGGACAAGCGAGGTCTAAGCTTGGGGAGTTGATACGTCCATTTTGCATCATGCTTTTATATTGATATTTATTGTATTTTGGGTTGTTATTGCACATTATGGTACAAAACTTATGCCTTTTCTCTCCTATTTTACAAGGTTTACATGAAGAGGGAGAATGATGGCAGTTGGAATTCTGGACTAGAAAAGGAGCAAATATGAGAGACCTATTCTGCACAACTCCAAAAGTCCTAAAAAGTTACAAAATATATTAAAAATATTGGTCAAAACAAATACCAGAGGGGACCCACCAGGAGGTCACAAGCCTGCCAGGCGCGGTCTACCCCCTGGACACGCCTAGGTGGTTGGTGGGCCCTCTAGCAGGTCTTAGGTACCCATTTTCTGCTATATGAAGGGTTTTGACCTAGAAAAATCATAAGAGAGCTTTCGGGACGAAGTGCCACCATCTCGAGGCAAAACTTGGGCAGAACCAATCTAGATCTCCGGTGGAGCTATTCTGCCGGGGAAACTTCCCTCCTGGTGGGAGAAATCGAAGCCATCGTCATCACCAACAATCCTCTCATCGAGAGGGAGAAAATATCCATCAACATATTCACCAGCACCATCTCCTCTCCAAACCATAGTTCATATCTTGTATCCGATCTTTGTCTCATACCTCAGATTGGTACCTGTGGGTTGCTAGTAGTGTTGATTACTCCTTGTAGTTGATGCTAGTTGGTTTACTTGGTGGAAGATCATATGTTCAGATCCTTTATTATAATTAATAATCCTCTGATTATGAACGTGGACATGTTTTGTGAGTAGTAACGTTTGTTCCTAAGGACATGGGATAAGTCTTGTTATAAATAATCATGTGAATTTGGTATTTGTTCGATATTTTGATGAGATGTATATTGTCTCTCCTCTAGTGGTGTTATGTGAACGTCGACTAAATAAAACTTCACCATTATTTGGGCCTAGGGGAAGGCATTGGGAAGTTATAAGTATATGATGGGTTGCTAGAGTGACAGAAGCTTAAACCCTAGTTTATGCGTTGCTTCGTAAGGGGGTGATTTGGAGCCATATGTTTCATGCTATGGTTAGATTTATCTTAATTCGTCTTTCATAGTTGTGGATGCTTGTGAAAGAGGTTAGTCATAAGTGGGAGGTTTGTCCAAGTAGGGGCAGCACCCAAGTACCGATCCACCCACATATCAAATTATTGAAGTAACGAACGTGAATCAAGTGAGGATGATGAAAACTAGCTTGACAGAAATTCCCATGTGTCCTCGGGAGCGCTTCAATTTATATAAGAGTTTGGACAAGCCTGTCCTTTCCTACAAAAAGGATTGGGATACCTTGCTGCTCCTTTGCTACACTTGTTACTTGTTACCCTTTACAAATTATCTTATCACAAAACTATCTGTTACCAATAATTTCAGTGCTTGCAGAGAATACCTTACTGGAAACCGCTTGTCATTTCCTTTTGCTCCTCGTTGGGTTTGACACTCTTACTTACCGAAAGGACTACGATAGATACCCTATACTTGTGGGTCATCACATACCCTTGTAGATCGGTAAGCGGGAAGCGTTAAGAAACGTGGTTGATGTAGTCGAACGTCTTTGCGGTACGAATCGCAAGCCATCCCCGCTCCCCTCTGAGCCCATCAGTAGACTCGTCGCGATGTCCTCGTCCTCCCTGTGTCGCCAGAAGGACCCGAGAGCCCCTCGAGGCTGCTGCCACGTCCATCTTCAACCTCGGGATCCGCCGGAGCTCCGTCGCCGTTCCTGCCGTCACCGGTCGTCTCCGAGCCCTCTAAGCCCCCTGCAGCTTCCCAGTGAGCACCCCGTCCTTCCCCCTCTCTTCCCTGGTCTCCCTGTGCTCCCTGGCGCTCCTCGCCGTTTTGGCCGTTCGGGCGCCACCGCGGAAGTGCTCCCCGGCGAGCCTCCGGCGACCACAGGTCCTCCCTGACCAGCCCACTCGACGCGGTCGAGCACGGGCTCCATCCCAGTGCTCTCCCCGCGCCGATCTGAGCCCTCTAGCGGCTTCCGGCGAGCCTCCGCCACGTCGGATGGTCGCTGGCGACCACCCTCCGGCCAGTGCCGACGTGGCCGGTCAGTTAGCCGCTAATTACCCCAATTAGCTTAGCCCAGCCACTGACAATGGGCCCCATTGGTGGGTCAAACCTCACTCAGCGCGGGGATTAGCTCCCTAACGCTGACACGAGGGTCCCACGCTGTCAGGTTTGACCTGGCAGGTCAGCCGACCAGCTGACATCAGGATGACGTCAGGCTGATGTCATAATTCTATTTTCTTATTTAAAATAATTCCAGAAATTATTTAAAACTTTGAAAAATCATATAAAATAAATTGTAAGTGAGATGAAGATAATTTATATATGAAAAATTATCAGAAAAATCCAATGAATCCAATGGTGCTATTCTCATGCATGTTAGAGCAACCTAAATAGGTGAACATGGACATTTATCACTAGGTTAATATATGGAATTTGAAATGAGAACAACTTTGAACCTATATTCAAATCTACTTTAGATTGACATGATCACTAGTTACATTAGCTCACTCATGCATACTACTATGCCATGATCATGCATCATATTGTTGCATTTGCTTGTATCAAATGCTCTTATCTGCGTTGCGGTAGGCCCTAATCCGGAAGATACTACCCCGTATCCCGACGAAGGAGAGAACTCCTCCGCAACCCAGCAAGTCAAGCAACCCCATTGATCATTCCGATAACAACCCACTCTCTCGCTCTTGCTCTTGTTTATTGCATTAGGACAAACGATCACATGTCGGTCATACACGGTAGATGATCCTATTCTTATGCATGACCTGATCTTGTCACAGTAAATAGCTAAACCTTGCAACCTAGCATACCTGGTAGATGCTTGTGCCATGATGTGCTTAGCTTACTTTCATGCCATGCTGCTATGCTTAGAGTTGTGTCAGGTCGGATTCATCTGGGTGATGAACTGAGTGGAACGGTGTTGTCCGAGGTGATGAGCACATAATGAATACGATTTGGTAAAGGTAGCGATGAGAGGCTATGTAGGAGTACATAGTGGGTTGTCTCATTGGGACCGTTCTTAGGAACTGGGTTCCGTGTTTGTGATCCAAGACTAGATACTACCACACGTTGGGATACTTAACTGACCCGCTCGACTTATCAGTCGCCTAGTCCTTGGTCCAGGTATTGCAAGTAGTTTCTGGTGTTTATAGCATGCTGGAGGCCGTGCATAGTGCTGACCCTCGGGGTGGGTTACGACGCGGTAGGCAGTGGCACGGTGTACCAAGGGTCACCCGAATGGTGGGCTTGGGAACCCTACGCACATCGTTTGGGGCCATAGCGGAAACTTCGGCCGGACTTCCGTGCGGGTTCAGTCTCAAATAGGCGGTAGCCTGGACTAGAGGTCTTATGTGATTGACGGTCGTGGCCGACTCCCTCGCTGGGCATCCGCTTAAAGGTTGCCGAGGTGCATGGTTTATGGCACACAGCGATAACTGGCGAGAGCGTGTGTGAAGAAGTACACCCCTGCAGGGTATGAAACTATTCGAATAGCCGCGTCCTCGGATATGGACTACTTGGAGAACTTATGCTGTTCATAGATAATCAAATGGATACTCCTAAAAATATCAAGACAGGTGTGAGTACCATGGATGGCACTCTTCCGAAAGGGGAAGGTGAATCCATGGTGGTGTATTGTGATGGAGATAGTGGACTCGTGTGCGATAACTAAAATTGTAACAAAGAGTTTAAAATTGAGTAGTGTAGGTTAGCCATGAGTCAAAGCTGGCATTCCTGCATGAACTCCACCCCCCCCCCCTATTGATACATGAGCATAAATAGACTAGGTCTGTTTTAAAGACTTGTTGAGTACGATTGTACTCATCTTTGTTTAATTAATGTTGCAGAAGAGAACCAGGACCCATCAGTTGGGTTCTATCTAGACATTGACGATGCCGAATAGCTGGTGTCCCAGCTACGATCTTGCCCGTGTGGTGGGCTGTAGATAGTTAGGCCGTGTGCCTCTTTTATATTTCACCGTCTGTACTCAGACAGCTTAAGTTTCCGCTGGCTTGTATGACTTTGTTTTTATGGCTTGAGTGTCGGGTCATGTGACCCTATCTGTAAGAACATATTATGAAAGGCTCGCCTGAGCCTCTTAAATAAAAGTCATGTTGTTGTATGGTTATGTTGTGATGCCATAGTTGTATCTATGCATACCAGGCATGTCATGCGTACGTGTGACGTGCAACGGTATGTATGGGATCCGACACCTAGTCGTGTGCCTTTAGTAGTACTCTTTACGGGAAACTGGCTCTTTGTGCTTCCATCGATCCATGGTAGCTTGCTACTGCTCCGGACACATTGATTGACCGGCATGTATCCTTCTTTGCTGTTGTGTCTGTCCCTTCGGGGAAATGTCTCGCGGTGTAATGGAGTCCATGTAGCCTGCTACGACTTGTCTACGTGCAGTGATGACATTCGTGTCTCGCAACGTAATGGAGTCCTTGTAGCTTGCTATGACTCGTCTACACACGCTTGAGGCCGACACCTGCATTGCTGGGTTATGTATGCCTGTATCCGTACGGATGTACCACTTGGGTTCTATGACTAGTCATGTCGGCCCGGGTTCTTTGTTGTGTGGTTGCCAGCGTCATGTTCACATACGTGAGCCAAAAGACGTAAACGGTCCCGGGCAAGGTAAGGCTGCAGCTGTGGAGTGCCGTGCGTGAGGCCGCAAAGTGATGTGGCTTGTTACAGTATGGAATCATATGACTTAGGATCGGGGTCCCGATAGCGTTGGTATCAGAGCCTGACTGACTGTAGGACTACCAAGCCAAACCGGTCGAAGTTGAGTCTAGAAACACTATAGATAAGTAGGGGAATTGATTTTGGAAGGGAACGTAAGGCTCTTTTTACTCCTCTTCCCAAGTTATTCTATGTTGGGTCATTCTCATCTCTTCTATGGGGATAGGAACTAGGATTCTCATCTATTGCTTACGATGACGAGTTACTAGCCATGGACCAATAGCCAGCTTGTTTGTAAGTGAGTGCAGTTATTCAAGTATTGTTGGTGTGACAAACAGATGGAGAAGAGATTTGAGTCTAGATAGTCGAGTGGTTATGCCTTTCCAATCTTTTTCAATTGTCTCAAAAAAATTCTTGAGCAATAACAGCCGTTATGCTGTCCAATTTCTGCTAGGATCTCTAATGTCTTTGCATAATTCTCTGTTTCAGATGCCCTCTTGTCCTTTTCGTCAGGTGGTCCGTTTGACCAGGTGCATCGATGTGCTGGGTCACACGGCCATGTTGGTTAGAGTTATGATGGAGGTTGGATACCGCTGGTACCCAGAGTACACAGTGGAGGAGCAGTATCGAGATTTCAACCAGAGTCAGTATTTGTGTACCGTTAGGTTATATCCTTCATATCCTGGAGCTGTAGAGCCGCTTCACTAGATTCATGGATTGGGAGTTACCATAGATATGGCAGTTCAGGAAGCCGCATACACCATGCTGACTATCATGAGGTTTCACCATGGTCTGCTACAGAACACGGAGTTCTGTTATGTTCCTGCTTCCATGGGAGGAGAGGATGGATATCTTAGTGCAGCCTACTATGATTATTCTCATGAGGACCCTAGGCTGCAGGTGACTGCTCAGATGTTGGAGAACAGGGATTGTGATGCACGTGCTCTTCGCATGGAGCTCTATGCTACCCGTTCCCGTCTTTGGACAGCCTTGATGCAGTTGGCACCTGTCGTGCAGACAGGCTATGGAGATTTGGAGATGCTGACCCCATCGCGGACTCATTTGCCAGCACACATAGACTGGCCTGATGTTGGAGGCATCACCCCTCTTCGAGGACCGCTGTTGCCGACGACAAGGGGACCAAGGCCACATCCGTGTCCTTATGGTTTCCAGGGATCCCAGGCTAGAGTGTTTCCAGATCCTCAGGTTTAGCTCCCAGGTCACGGGGGTAATCTGTATGAGGCATTCTACGGTGATGTTTGAGTGCGTGGATGTTAGTCCTAGTATGGTAGTAGTCGTATCGCCACAGTCCTGCGTGTCTTGTGGGATATGACCAAGGTCGAGAGTTGAGTTCCGGAGGTGTAGATAGATAGTGTATAGGAAGCTTGTAATGCCTCCGATGAGTTGTGTCATCTCTCCGTAGTTGTTTTCAGCTTGGGCTTGTACTGAACTAAGTCATGGTGTGTATGAAACCTAATGTTCATATGGTAGTTGCTTTACCATGTTGATTGGTGTTTGTTCTACATGCCATGTTGATCAGCACATTCCATAATTAATGTCTTAGAGTTGATGTTCTCTATGTTTAAGCTGTGGATTGTTTTCCCCAGGATGGTAGCAACTAGGAACAATCCCGTGCCTGCTCCTGAGCAGGGCGAGAGTAGCCAGCCAAGGCAAGAAGAGCTGCCACATGCACCATCCCTGGCGGAGGTGATGTTAGAGGCTGAAAGGAATAAGAGGGAGACCAACAGGCTGTTGGAAAGAATTGAACAAAACACAGCTCGTGCTCCCCGCAATGATCACCACGATGGAGTATCACTTGGTGACTTTATCAAGCTGTGTCCGCCCAAGTACCATCATTCGATCGACCCCCTCGATGCGGATGATTGGTTGACTAGTATGTCACGCAAGATCCGAGCTGCAAATGTTTCAGAGGCCAACAAGGTGACCTTTGTGACATACTTTCTGGAGGGACCTGCCAACCCGTGGTGGGAAAGCTATGAGTCTATGCGTCCCTAGGGACCTGCACCAACCTAGGCAGAGTTCAGCGCCGCATTCCGTATCCATCACATCCCGGAAGGGCTGATGGATCGCAAAAGAGAGGAATTCTATGCCTTCACCCACAGCAGATTGTCAGTGCATGCATACAGTCGCGAGTTTGGTAATCTTGCTCGCTATGCTCCAGAGGAAGTCTCAACTGATGCTAAGAAGCAGGCTAGGTTTCACAAGGGACTTAACGCTGAGCTTCGCCGAGATCTTCGTCTGCACGAGTGCACCACCTTCTAGGCTCTCGTCAATAAGGCCATCAATGCTGAGTATGGACAAACTGACTACGAGGCTACGAGGAAGCATAACCGTGACTTCAACCCTGCATAGGGTTCAGGCCCTAACAAACGCCAAGTGTGGGTGCCCAATGCAGCTTTGTCGCCAAGATACACCGCGAGGCCATCCTTCCAGGCACCTCGTCCAGTTCAGTCCAACCCTCCACCCAGACCATTTGGAGGACCGCCTACAAATGTTGCACCTCGTGCTATAGTGGTATGCTACAAATGTGGAGAACCGGGACACTATTCTCGTGAGTGTCCTCAGAACAATACTAAGCCCGCTGGACGTGGGAAACCAGGAAAAGCTTTCTATGTGAAGCCAGCCCCTGTTCGTGGGCAAGTGAATTATGTGTCTGCTGAAGAAGCCCTTGAAGATCCTGATGTCATTCTAGGTATGCTTCTTGTTAATAGCCATCCAGCATCTGTTCTATTTGATATTGGGGCATCTCATTCATTCATCTCAGAAAGTTATGCACAGTTGCATAATATGTCCTTCTGTGACATGCCCACTCCTTTAGTAGTTCAGACTCCTGGTTCAAAATGGAAAACTTCTAGAGTGAGCCATGACAATGAAATTTTGGTGGATAGACTAGTATTCCTAGCATCCTTGATAGCTCTTAAGTCTTCGGGCATCAATATCATTCTAGGTATGGATTGGATGAAAGCCCACTATGCCAAGATTGATACTCATTCTAGGAATGTTCAACTTACACATCCATCGGGTGAGATAGTTAATGTCTCTACTCGAACAACCAAGCGCCAACTCTATTCCCTAAATGCTATCCCTCTTCTAGAGTTAGCAGATATTCCGGTAGTCCATGAATTTCCGGTTGTCTTCCCAGAAGAACTGCCAGGTATTCCACCTGTCAGAGATGTTGAGTTCGTGATAAAGCTTATTCCAGGGACAGTCCCAATAGCCAGAAGAACCTATAAGATGGCACCCTTAGAACTGGCCGAGCTAAAAACCCAACTTGATGCAGCTTTGAAGAAAGGTTTCATCCATCCTAGCTCTTCTCCCTGGGCTTGCCCTGTCCTCTTCGTTAAGAAGAAGGATGGATCGGATAGGATGGTTGTGGATTACCGACCAGTGAATTTGGTCACTATCAAGAACAAGTATCCGCTCCCCAAGATCAACGATTTGTATGATCAACTCGTTGGATCCTCTATCTTCTCCAAAATGGATTTGAGGTTGGGATACCATCAAATCAGAATTAGAAACGGGGACATTCCAAAAACGGCTTTTGTCACTCGTTATGGCCAATACGAGTACACCGTCATGTCCTTCGGTTTAACCAATGCCCCAGCCACCTTCTCTCGTCTGATGAATTCGATCTTCATGGAGTATTTGGATAAATTCATCGTGGTTTACCTCGACGACATACTTATCTACTCGAAGAACGAACAAGAACATGCCGAGCATCTAAGGCTGGTATTGATGAAACTTCGAGAGCACCGCTTATATGCCAAATTCTCCAAGTGTGAATTTTGGTTGCCAGAAGTGACCTATCTGGGCCACGTGATCTCTGGCAAAGGTATTGCTGTCAACCCCGAGAGAGTTCAGGCCGTCCTTGATTGGACTCAACCTGAATCGGTTAGCAAGTTTGGAGTTTCCTTGGCTTAGCAAACTATTGTTGCCGCTTTGTTAAGAACTTCTCCAAGGTTGCAAAACCTCTGACTGAACTCCTCAAGAAAGATAAAAAGTTTGAGTGGACCCCACAATGCGAGCATAGTTTTCAGGAGTTGAAAAGACGACTGACCTCAGCTCCCGTTCTGGTGCCACCAGATTTCTCTAAGGACTTTATTATCTACTGCGACGCCTCACGACAAGGATTAGGTTGCATTCTCATGCAAGATCGTCATGTGATTGCATACGCATCTCGACAGTTGCGTCCACATGAGGATAATTATACAACACATGATCTTGAGCTTGCAGCTATAGTCCATGCACTAAAAACATGGCGACATTACCTTCTGGGTAATCGTTGCGAGATATACACTGATCACCAAAGTCTGAAATATATTTTCACCCAGACGGATTTGAATCTCAGGCAAAGACGGTGGGTAGAGTTGATTACAGATTACGACTTAGGGATAACTTACACCCCGGGGAAAGCCAATGTCATGGCTGATGCACTAAGTCGTAAGTCTTATCGTAACAATTTGATGTTACAACAAGGTCAACCGCTTCTCTATGAGGAATTCCGGAAGTTAAACCTTCACCTTGTTCCTCAAGGATTCCTATCCAACCTGGTGGCGAAATCTACCCTTAGGGATCAAATAGTAGCTATCCAGAGGTATGACAAAGGTATATCTCGGATTAAGGGGAATATTGCTAGCGGAAATGCTAAGGATTTCTCTAAGGATGATGAAGGTGTGGTGTTCTTTCAGAATCGGTTGGTGGTTCCCAAGAGCACCCGTCTAAGACAGCTGATTCTTAAGGTGGCTCATGATTATACTCTCACAATTCATCCGGGTAGTACCAAAATGTATCAGGATCTACGCTAGAGGTTCTGGTGGACTAGGATGAAGAGAGAAATTGCTCAGTATGTTGCTAACTGCGACGTTTGTCGTCATGTGAAAGCAAAACATCAAAGGCCTGCTGGCACCCTTCAACCTTTAGCTATTCCTGAATGGAAACGGGACAAGGTCGGTATGTATTTCATCACCGGTTTTCCCAGGACCAAGAGAGGGAACAATACTATATTCGTAGTCATTGATCGCCTCTCCTTTTCTTCCTGTTCGTGAAAGCGTTACTGCTAGCCAGCTAGCGGAGTTATATGTTTCTCGAATAGTTTCTCTTCATGGTGTTCCTCTGGAGATTAACTCAGACCGTGGAAGTATCTTTACTTCTCGATTTTGGGAAAGTTTTCAAACCGCTATGGGGACTCATCTATCCTTTAGCACTGCTTTCCACCCTCAATCAAGTGGTCAAGTAGAGCGAGTCAATCAAATTCTCGAAGACATGCTCCGAGCTTGTGTTATATCTTTCGGTATGAATTGGGAGAACTGCCTTCCATTTGTTGAATTCGCATATAACAACAGTTATCGGTCAAGCTTGGGCAAAGCCCCTTTTGAAGTTCTCTATGGACGAAAATGTCGAACACCTCTTAACTGGTCAGAAACCGAAGAGAGGCAACTCTTTGGTCCGGACATGATTCAGGATGCAGAGGAGCAAGTTCGCGTTATCCGTGAAAAGTTGAAAACAGCCCAATCCCGTCAAAAGAGTCAATATGACCGTCATCATAAGTCTGTGACCTATGAGGTTGACGAGAAGGCTTACCTTCGGGTTACACCTCTGAAGGGTACCCATCGATTCGGTATCAAAGGCAAGTTGGCTCCTCGTTACATTGGACCTTTTCGCATTCTTGCTAAACAAGGAGAGGTTGCCTACCAATTGGAACTTCTGCTGCATCTTTCCAAGGATCATGATGTCTTCCACGTCTCGCAACTCAGGCATTGCTTTTCGGACCCTGTCCGAGAAGTAGACCACGAAGCGCTTGATCTCCAAGATAACCTTACATACCGAGAATACCCTGTTCGTATTCTCGACCAAGCTGAGCGTACCACTCGGCATCGGAACATCAAGTTTCTCAAGGTTTAGTGGTCGCATCATTCTGAAAAGGAGGCGACATGGGAAAAAGAAGATCGTCTTCGACTAGAGTACCCCGCGCTCTTTCCGACGACTTCAAAATCTCGGGACGAGATTCTTTTGAGTGGGGGTGAGTTGTCACAACCCTAGCAAGTTGTCCTAGGTTAGCATTGTGTTTGCATCATCTTCATCATCAATGCATTAACTTGAAATGGGGAGAAAGAAAAGAAACCCTAAGCACTTAATGAATTAAAGAAATTCAAGTTTAGTGAAATTTCAACAAATCCAAAATGCCCATCAAAAATGTTCCCTATGTCTGATAATTAAGGACATGGATATACCAGGGACCATTCTAATCATTTGAACATTTTAAATAATTTAAATTAATGATTTAAGCCTCTGAAAATGATAAATAAAGCAAATACCATTAATTATGTTTTCAAATTATTTTGGAACATCTTCAAAAAAGTTTGAGATAGTCAAACTATAGTTTATAAAATACTTGGAGTATTTTCAACTAGTATTTTATACCTGAAAGAATTAAACAAATATTAGAAAAGAAATTAGAAAATAGAATAAAAGAAAAAGGGAAAAGAAGCAGGGCTTACCTGGTCGCGGCCCACCAGGTGGCCCAGCCCACTAGGGGCAGCCCCGTCTACTACCTCTTGCCACAAGGCAGAGGAGAAGCAGGGGACGGCGCCCGCGGCGGTGGCGCCACGCCACCTGCCTGCCTGGCTGCCCCCTCGCCGCGCTGGCGAGCGAGAAGACTCGCCAGGGACGAGCTGGCTCCCTCCCCTCTCCATTCTCCCCTCTCTTTTCTTTTCCCTCCTCCCCTGCCGAGCGCCGCCGTAGTCGCCGCTCGTCGTTGCCGCCGTTCTGGCCACCCCCGCTCCCCTCTGAGCCCATCAGTAGACTCAGATGTCCTCGTCCTCGTCCTCCCCGTGGCGCCAGAAGGACCCGAGAGCCCCTCGAGGCCGCTACTGCGTCCATCTTCAACCTCGGGATCCGCCGGAGCTCCGTCGCCGTTCCTGCCGTCGCCGGTCGTCTCCGAGCCCTCTAAGCCCCCCTGCAGCTTCCCAGTGAGCACCCCGTCCTTACCCCTCTCTTCCCTGGTCTCCCTGTGCTCCCTGGCGCTCCTCGCCATTGTGGCCGTTCGGGCGCCGCCACGAAAGTGCTCCCCGGTGAGCCTCCGGCGACCGCAGGTCCTCCCTGACCAGCCCACTCGACGCGGTCGAGCACGGGCTCCGTCCCAGTGCTCTCCCCGCGCCGATCTGAGCCCTCTAGCGGCTTCCGGCGAGCCTCCGCCGCGTCGGATGGTCGCTGGCGACCACCCTCCGGCCAGTGCCGACGTGGCCGGTCAGTTAGCCGCTAATTACCCCAATTAGCTTAGCCCGGCCACTGACAATGGGCCCCATTGGTGGGTCAAACCTCAGTCAGCGCGGGGATTAGCTCCCTAACGCTGACACTAGGGTCCCACGCTGTCAGGTTTGACCTGGCAGGTCAGCTGACCAGCTGACGTCAGGATGACGTCAGGATGATGTCATAATTCCATTTTCTTATTTAAAATAATTCCAGAAATTATTTAAAACTTTGAAAAATCATATAAAATAAATTGTAAGTGAGATGAAGATAATTTATATATGAAAATTTATCAGAAAAATCCAATGAATCCAATGGTGCTATTCTCATGCATGTTAGAGCAACCTAAATAGGTGAACATGGACATTTATCATTAGGTTAATATATGGAATTTGAAATGAGAACAACTTTGAACCTATATTCAAATCTATTTTAGATTGACATGATCACTAGTTAGATTAGCTCACTCATGCATACTACTATGCCATGATCATGCATCATATTGTTGCATTTGCTTGTATCAAATGCTCTTATCTGCGTTGCGGTAGGCCCTAATCCGAAAGATACTACCCCGTATCTCGACGAAGGAGAGAACTCCTCCGCAACCCAGCAAGTCAAGCAACCCCATTGATCATTCCGATAACAACCCACTCTCTCGCTCTTGCTCTTGTTTATTGCATTAGGACAAACGATCACATGTCAGTCATACACGGTAGATGATCCTATTCTTATGCATGACCTGATCTTGTCACAGTAAATAGCTAAACCTTGCAACCTAGCATACCTGGTAGATGCTTGTGCCATGATGTGCTTAGCTTACTTTCATGCCATGCTGCTATGCTTAGAGTTGTGTCAGGTCGGATTCATCTGGGTGATGAACTGAGTGGAACGGTGTTGTCCGAGGTGATGAGCACATAATGAATACGATTTGGTAAAGGTAGCGATGAGAGGCTATGTAGGAGTACATAGTGGGTTGTCTCATTGGGACCGTTCTTAGGAACTGGGTTCCGTGTTTGTGATCCAAGACTAGATACTACCACACGTTGGGATACTTAACTGACCCGCTCGACTTATCAGTCGCCTAGTCCTTGGTCCAGGTATTGCAAGTAGTTTTTGGTGTTTATAGCATGCTGGAGGCCGTGCATAGCGCTGACCCTCGGGGTGGGTTACGATGCGGTAGGCAGTGGCACGGTGTACCAAGGGTCACCCGAATGGTGGGATTGGGAACCCTACGCACATCGTTTGGGGCCATAGCGGAAACTTCGGCCGGACTTCCGTGCGGGTTCGGTCTCAAATAGGCGGTAGCCTGGACTAGAGGTCTTATGTGATTGACGGTCGTGGCCGACTCCCTCGCTGGGCATCCGCTTAAAGGTTGCCGAGGTGCATGGTTTATGGCACACAGCGATAACTGGCGAGAGCGTGTGTGAAGAAGTACACCCCTGCAGGGTATGAAACTATTCGAATAGCCGCGTCCTCGGATATGGACTACTTGGAGAACTTATGTTGTTCATAGATAATCAAATGGATACTCCTAAAAATATCAAGATAGGTGTGAGTACCATGGATGGCACTCTTCCGAAAGGGGAAGGTGAATCCATGGTGGTGTGTTGTGATGGAGATAGTGGACTCGTGTGCGATAACTAAAATTGTAACAAAGAGTTTAAAATTGAGTAGTGTAGGTTAGCCATGAGTCAAAGCTGGCATTCCTGCATGAACTCCACCCCCCCCCCCCTTATTGATACATGAGCATAAATAGACTAGGTCTGTTTTAAAGACTTGTTGAGTACGATTGTACTCATCTTTGTTTAATTAATGTTGCAGAAGAGAACCAGGACCCATCAGTTGGGTTCTATCTAGACATTGACGATGCCGAATAGCTGGTGTCCCAGCTACGATCTTGCCCGTGTGGTGGGCTGTAGATAGTTAGGCCGTGTGCCTCTTTTATATTTCACCGTCTGTACTCAGACAGCTTAAGTTTCCGCTGGCTTGTATGACTTTGTTTTTATGGCTTGAGTGTCGGGTCATGTGACCCTATCTGTAAGAACATATTATGCAAGGCTCGTCTGAGCCTCTTAAATAAAAGTCATGTTGTTGTATGGTTATGTTGTGATGCCATAGTTGTATCTATGCATACCGGGCATGTCGTGCGTACGTGTGACGTGCAACGGTATGTATGGGATCCGACACCTAGTCGTGTGCCTTTAGTAGTACTCTTTACAGGAAACTGCCTCTTTGTGCTTCCACCGAGCCATGGTAGCTTGCTACTGCTCCAGACACATTGATTGACTGGCATGTATCCTTCTTTGTTTTTGTGTCTATCCCTTCGGGGAAATGTCTCGCAGTGTAATGGAGTCCCTGTAGCCTGCTACGACTCGTCTACGTGCAGTGATGACATTCGTGTCTCGCGACGTAATGGAGTCCTTGTAGCTTGCTATGACTCGTCTACACATGCTTGAGGCCGACACCTGCATTGCTAGGTTATGTATGCCTATTTCCGTACGGATGTATCACTTGGGTTCTATGACTAGTCATGTTGGCCCGGGTTCTTTGTTGTGTGATTGCCAGCGACATGTTCACATACGTGAGCCAAAAGACACAAACGGTCCCGACCAAGGTAAGGCTGCAGTTGTGGAGTACCGTGCGTGAGGTCGCAAAGTGATGTGGCTTGTTACATTATGGAATCATATGACTTAGGATCGGGGTCCCGACAGAGGCATACCTAGGGTTGGGGCTTCGGTCGAAGTGGGAGGAGGTGGAGCCTCCCACCAATCCTACTCCAAGTAGGATTCTCTTTCCTACTTGGTTTTCCTTTCCCCCACTTTGGGGTTTCCTTTTCCCACTTCCCTATCCTCATGGACCTTGGTGGGCCCACCCGGTGGACCCCCCGAAACCCTTCCAGTAACCCCGGTAAATTCCGGAACTTTTCCAAAAGTCAAATACCAACTTCCTATATATAAATCTTTACATCCGAACCATTCCGAAGCTACTCGTGACATCTGGAATCTCTTCCGGGACTCCTAACAACCTTCGGTCACAAACACATATATCTCTGTACTACTGAAACGTCACTGAACGTTAAGTGTGCAGACCCTGCGGGTTCGAGAACTATGTAGACTTGACCGAGACACCTCTACCATCAATAACCAACAGTGGGACCTGGATGCCCATATTGGTTCCTACATAGTCTACGAAGATCTTTATCGGTTGAACTTATATGTCAAGGATTTAGTTAATCCCGTATGTTGTTCCCTTTATTCTTTGGTATGTTACTTGCCCGAGATTCGATCATTGGTATCTATATACCTAGTTCAATCTCGTTACCAACAAGTCTCTTTACTCGTTCCGTAATACAAGATCCCGTGGCTAACTCTTTAGTCACTTTGCTTGCAAGGCTCATTGTGATATTGTATTACCGAGTGGGTCCTGAGATACCTCTCCATCACACGGAGTAACAAATCCCAGTCTTGATCCATGCCAACCCAACAGACACCTATAGAGCACATTTATAGTCACCCAGTTACGTTGTGACATTTGATAAACACAAGGTACTCCTCCAGTGTCAGTGAGTTGCATGATCTCATGGTCATAGGAACAGATACTTTACGTGCAAAGAACTATAGCAATAAATTGACACGGTCATATTCTATGTTTATAGTTTGGGTCTTTTCCATCACATCATTCTCCTAATGATGTGATCATGTTATCAAATGACATCTCATGACTATGCCTAGGAAACCTTGACCATCTTTGATCAACGAGCTAGCCTATTAGAGGCATACTAGGGACACGGTGTTGTCTATGTACCCACACATGTATCTGAGTTTACAATCAATACAATTATAGCATGGATAATAAACGATTATCATTAACAAGGAAATATGATAATAACTGATCTATTATGGCCTCTAGGGCATATTTCTAACAGTCTCCCACTTGCACTAGAGTCAATAATCTAGCTCACATCACCATGTGATTTACATTGTTAAGAATCTCATGCCCAATGAGTTCTGGGGTTCAATCATGTTTTGCATGTGAGAGAGACTTTAGTCAACGGTCTGCAACATTCAGATCCGTGTGTACTTTGAAAATCTCTATGTCATATCGTAGATGTTGCTACCATGCTCCACTTGGAGCTATTCCAAATGACTGCTCCACTATACGCATCCGGATTACTACTTAGAGTAATATGGATTGGTGTTAAAGCTTGCATCGACGTAACCCTTTATCACAAACTCTTTATCACCTCCATAATCAAGAAATATCCCCTTAGTCCTCTAGTTACTAAGGATAATTTTGACCGATGTCCAGTGATCAACTCCTGGATCACTCTTGTACCCCTTGACAGACTCATGGCAAGGCACACATAGGTGTGGTACACAACATGGCATACTATATAGAGTCTATGTCTAAGGCATAGGGGACGACCTTCGTCCTTTCTCTTTCTTCTATCGTGGTCGATCTTTGAGTCTCACTGAACTCCACACCTTGCAAATTAGGCAAGAACTCTTTCTTTGATTGATCCATTTTGAACTCTTTCAAAATCTTGACAAGGTATGTGCTCATTGAAAAATCTTATCATGCGTCTTGATCTATCTCTATAGATCTTGATGCCCAATATTCAAGCAGCTTCATTCCAGGTATTCCTTTGAAAAACTCCTTTCAAACAACCCTTTATGCTTTCTAGAAATTCTACATTAGTTCCGATCAACAATATGTTAACCACATATACATATCAGAAATTCTATTGTGCTCCCACTCACTTTCTTGTAAATACAAGTTTCTCATAAACTTTGTATAAACCCAAAAGCTTTGATCACCTCATCAAAGCGCATATTCCAACTCCGAGATGCTTGCTCCAGTCCATAGAAGGATCGCTGGACCCTGCACACCTTTTAGCATCCTTAGGACCGACAAAAACTTCTGGTTATATCACATACAACCTTTCCTCATGGAAATCATTAAGGAAACTCCATTTTGACATCCATCTGCGAGATTTCATAATCAAATAATGCAAAAACTGCCAACATAATTCCAACAGACTTTAGCATCATGATGGGTGAGAAAGTCTCATCATAGTCAACTCATTGAACTTGTCGGAAACTTCTTTGCGACAAGTCGAGCTTTATAAATGGTGACATTTACCATCAATGTCTGTCTTCTTCTTAAAGGTCCATTTGTACTCAACGGACTGTTGTTCAATGGGCAAGTCTACCAAAGTCCATACTTGGTTTTCGTACATGGATCCTTTCTCGGATTTCATGGCTCCTAGCCATTTGTTGGAATCCGGGCCCACCATCGCTTCTTCATAGTTCATAGGTTCACTGTTGTCTAACAACATGACCTCCAAGACATGATTCTTGTATCACTCAGGGGCAGTACGAGTCCTTGTAGACCTATGAGGTTTGGTATTAACTTGATCTGAAGCTTCATGATCATCATCATTTGCTTCCTCTTCACTTGGTGTAGGCATCGCAGAAATATCTTTCTGCATCATGCTACTATCCAACTGAAGTGACAGTTCAACAACCTCATCAAGTTCCACATTCCTCCTACTCAATTCTTTCGAGAGAAACTCTTTCTCGAGAAAGGACCCGTTTTAGCAACAAACACTTTGCCCTCGGATATGAGATAGAAGGTATACCAACTGTTTCCTTAGGGTATCCTATGAAGATGCACCTTTCCGCTTGGGGTTCGAGCTTATCAGACATAAGCGTTGCATTCCCAAACTCTGAGAAATGACATCTTAGGTTTCTGTCAAACCATAATTCATACGATGTCATCTCAACGGATTTTGATGGTGCCCTATTTTAAAGTGAATGTAGCTGTATCTAATGAATAATCTCAGACGATAGTAGCAAAATGATAAGAGATACCATAGTACGCACCATATCCAATAGAGCACGACTACGATGTTCGGACACACCATCACACTATGGTGTTCCAGGTGGCGTGATTTGTGAAACAACTTCCATATCGTAGACACTTTATCTTCTTGTCACGATGATCTCAAACTTCACTCTGAATTTGATTGAAATTTTAAAATGATTCAGACTTGTGTTTCATTAAGTAAATATACCCATATATACTCAAATCACAAGTGAAGGTAAGAAAATAATGATATCCACCACATGCTACAACACTCATTGGACCACATACATCAGCATGTATCATTTCCAATAAGTCACTTGCCCGCTCCATCATATTAGAAAACAGGGTCTTAGTCATCTTGCCCATGAGGCATGGTCCGCATGTCTCAACCGATTCAAAATCGAATGAGTCCAAAGATCCATCAGCATGGAGTTTCTTCATGCGCTTTACACCAATATGACATTTAGCACAGTGCCACAAGTATGTGGTACTATCATTATTAACTTTGCATATTTTGGCATCAATATTATGAACATGTGTATCACTACAATCAAGATTCAATAAACCATTCTCATTGGGTGCATGACAATTGAAGATATTATTCATGTAAACAGAATAACCATTATTCTCTAACTTAAATGAATAACCGTATTGCAATAAACAAGATCTAATCACGTTCATGCTCAACGCAAACACCAAATAATATTTACTTAGGTTCATCTCTAATCCCGAAGGTAGAGAGAGCGTGCGATGGTGATCACATCAACCTTGGAAAAACTTCCAACACACATCGTCACCTCGTCCTTAGCTAGTCTCCGTTTATTTCGTAGCTTTTATTTTGAGTTACTAACATTTAGCAACTGAACCGGTATCTCATACCCAGGTACTACTAGGAGTAATAGTAAGGTACACATCAATAACACGTATATCAAAAATACTTCTGTTGACGTTGCCAGCCTTCTTATCTACCACGTATCTAGGGTTGTTCCGCTTCAGCGACCGTTCTCCTCATAATAGAAGCAATCAGTCTCAGGTTTGGGTTCAACCTTGGGTTTCTTCACTGGAGCGACAACTGGCTTGCCATTCTTGAAGTTTTCCCTTCTTGCCCTTGCCCTTCTTGAAACTAGTGGTTTTACTAACCATCAACACTTGATGCTCCTTCTTGATTTCTACCTTCGCGGTGTCAAACATCGCGAATAGCTCACGGATCATATTTTCTATCCCTCACATATTTATAGTTCATCACAAAGCTCTAGTAGCTTTGTGGCAGTGACTTGGAGAACTATATCAATCACTATCTTATCTGGAAGATCAACACCCACTCAATTCAAGCAATTGTAGCACCCAGACAATCTAAGCACATGCTCACTGATTGAGCTATTCTCCTTTCATCTTGCAGGAAAATGAATCTTGTAGGAGGTCTCATACCTCCCAACATAGGCACGAGCCTAAAATCTCAATTCCAGCTCTTGGAACATCGCATATGCTCTATGACGTTCAAAACGTCTTTGGAGCATCAATTCTAATCTGTAATGCATGACACACTGAACTATCAAGTAGTCATCACAACCTGCCTGTTAGATGTTCACAACATCCACAGACGATGCTAGAGGGGGTGGCGCACTGAGCGGTGCATCAAGGACATAAGCCTTCTGTGCAGCAATAAGGACAATCCTCTGTTTACGGACCTAGTCCGCATAATTGCTACCATCATCTTTCAACTCTATTTTCTCTAGGAACGTAACAAAAACACAGGAGAGCTACAGCGCGAGCTATTGATCTACAACATAATTTTGCAAATACAACTTTAGACTATGTTCATGACAATGAGTTCAATTAATCATATTACTTAAGAACTCCCACTCAAATTGACATCCCTCCGGTTATCCGAGTGCTACATGATCCAAATTCACCAACCCAAGTCCGATCATCACGTGAGATGAGGTGGTGTCAATGGTGAACATCTCCATGTTGATCATATCTACTATATGACTCATGTTCGACCTTTCGGTCTCTTGTTTTCAGAGGCCATGTCTGTACATGCTAGTCTCGTGAAGTTTAACCCGAGTGTTCTGCACGTGCAACACTGGCTTGCACCCGTTGTATGTGAACTTAGATTCTATCACACCCGATCATCATGTGGTGCTTCAAAATGATGAACTTTCGCAATGGTGCACACTCGGGGAGAACACAATTTTATCTTGAAATTTTAGTGAGGGATCACCTTATAATGCTACCGTCGTCCTAAGCAAAATAAGATGCATAAAGGATTAACATCACATGCAAATCATAAGTGACATGATATGGCCATTAACTTGTGCTTTTGATCTCCATCTCCAAAGCACCGACATGATATCCATCGTCACCGGCATGACACCATGATCTCCATCAACATGTCGCCATCAGGGTTGTCGCACCCACCATGCTTCTCCTACTATTACTACCGCTTAGCGATAAAGCAAAGCATTACATAGCGCTTAATGATTGACACACGGGTCATACAATAATTAAAGACAACCCTATGGCTCCTGCCGGTTGTCATACTCATCGACATTCAAGTCGTGATATTTTATACAAAATATGATCATCTCATACATCACATATATCGCATCATGAAATTGGCCATATCATATCACAGCATACCCTGCAAGAACAAGTTATACATACTCTAATTGGTGTTGCATGTTTTACGTGGCTACTACGGGTATCTAGCAAGAATGATTCTTACCTACACAAAAACACAACGGTGATACACAAGTTGCTTTTCAACCTTCTCAAGGACCGCCTTTGTCGAATCCGATCCAACTAGAGTAGGAGAGACAAACACCCGCCAGCCATCTTTATGCAACAAAGCAACATGTCAGTCGATGGAACCGGTCTCTCATAAGCGTATGAGTAAGGTTGGTCCGGGCCCCTTCATACCACAATACCGCCGAATCAATAAAAGACCAAGGCAGGAAGCAATCTGAGCATCAACGCCCACAAACTACTTTGTGTTCTACTCGAGACCTCATCTATGCATAGACCTAGCTCTGATACCACTGTTGGAGAACGTTGCATGGGAAAAAATCCTACGCATACATAAGATCTATCCATGGTGATGAGCATCTACGAGAGGGAGAGTGGATCTACATACCCTTGTAGATCGCTAAGCAGGAAGCATTAAGAAACGCGATTGATGTAGTCGAACATCTTCACGATCCGAATCACAAGCCATTTCATGATCCAATCACGATCCGTCCCGTGATCCAATCAGGTCCTTCTAATCTAGCGCCAAACGGACGACACCTCCATGTTCAACACATGCACAGCTCGATGATGATCTACGCCTTCTTGATCCATCAAGAGGGAGCGCAGAGGTAGATGAGATCTCCAGCAGCATGACGGCATGGTGGTGGTGGTGGTGGAGTTATCCTGGCAGGGCTTTGCCTAAGCACTACCGGAATCTATTTGGTGGAGGAACTAGAGAATAGAGAACTAGCACGTGGCCGTGTATATTGGGGCTCTATTCCTCTAGTATATATACGAGGGAGGGGGAAGGAGGCAGACCTAGGGTTTCACCTTGGGGCTTCGGCCGAAGTGGGAGGAGGTGGAGCTTCCCACCAATCCTACTCCAAGTAGGATTCCCTTTCCTACTTGGTTTTCCTTTCCCCCACTTTGGGGTTTCCTTTTCCCACTTCCCTAGACACATGGGCCTTGGTGGGGAGGTCGGCCAGCCCACCAGGGGCTGGTCTGTCTCCTCCAACAGCCCATGGGACCCTTTGGGGTGGGTGGGCCCACCCGGTGGACCACCGGAACCCTTCCGGTAACCCCGGTAAATTCGGAACTTTTCTGGAAGTCAAATACCAACTTCCAATATATAAATCATTACATCCGGACCATTTTGGATCTCCTCCTGACTTCTAAGATCTCATCCGGGACTCTGAACAACCCTCGGTCACCAACACATATATCTCAATACTACCGAAACGTCACCGAACATTAAGTGTGCAGACCTTGCGGGTTCGAGAACTATGTAGACATGACCGAGACACCTCTACGGTCAATAACCAACAACATGACCTGGATGCCCATATTGGTTCCTACATATTCTACGAAGATCTTTATCGGTAGAACCTCTATGTCAAGGATTTAGTTAATCCCGTATGATGTTCCCTTTGTTCTTCGGTATGTTACTTGCCCGAGAGTCAAGCGTCAGTACCTCTATACCTGTTCAATCTCGTTACCGGCAAGTCTCTTTAATCGTTCCATAATCCAAGATCCCGTGGCTAAATATTTAGTCACTTTGCTTGCAAGCTCATTGTGATGTTGTATTACCGAGTGGGCCCTGAGATACCTCTCCGTCACATGGAGTAACAAATCCTAGTCTTGATCCATGCCAACCCAACAAACACCCTCGGAGACACCTGTAGAGAACCTTTATAGTCACCCGGTTACGTTGCAACGTTTGATACACACAAGGTACTCCTCCGGTGTCACTGAGTTGCATGATCTCATGGTCATAGGAACAGATACTTGACATGCAACACGATCATATGCATTTATAGTTTGGGTCTTGTCCATCACATCATTCTTCTAATGATGTGATCCCGTTATCAAATGACATCTCATGTCTATGGCTAGGAAACTTTGACCATATTTGATCAAGAGCTAGTCTATTAGACATGGTGTTGTCTATGTACCCACACATGTATCTGAGTTTCCAATCAATAAATTATAGCATGGATAATAAACGATTATCATGAACAAGGAAATATGATATAACTAATTTATTATTGCCTCTAGGGTATATTTCCAATAGTTTGTTGCCTCCATCCATTAGGACTCTTGTAAGATGGTACCCGTGTACAATAGGGTCAAGCACTAAAGTCGTTGATCCGCCATGTCGAATACTGGTCGGGTGGTCAGTGCGCTTGAAAGTGATCGGGCAGGCCAACCACGGGTTTGTACTTCGGGGCTACATGCTCTATGGCGTAGACATCCCTGAGTGCTCGCTTCCTCTCCTTCTTTGGTATTTGTGTGACATAAATCATGTTCTCAGTTTTTACCTTGGGAGGGAATTGCTTCTGGCCTCCATTGTTCGTCCTGCAAGGCTCCTCATCATCCTCGTTGCGGGGGCATTTTCGTTGGTCCTCGGCTGCAAGTTTGCCGGCATGTTTGAACACCCAACAATTATAGTTGGTGTGTTTGGCGGGCTTGTCTTTGGTACCGTGGATTTGGCAGGGCCTTTCCATGATATTCTCCACCTGAGTAGGTCCATCCCTATTCCCTTTAAAGGGTTGATACTCGTGATTTGCATTGTGTTTTCCATGAAGAGGAACGGGTAATCGCATCACAAAGTGGGTAAGTATTTCCCTCGGTTATGAAACCAAGATTTATCTAACCAATTGGAATACCAATCCTTAACCATCTTTAGTGGTTGCACACAAAAGAACAAACAACTTGCACCCAACGACGGGAAGAGGGTTGTCAATCCCCTTGATCTCGTTATTTGCAAGAAAGTGAGTTGTGTAGATAATTGTAGATAATAGTAAAGTGCAAAATAAAATAAAAGGTAATAAATAAGTGAATTGATAAGTGAATAGACCCGGGGGGCGTAGAGTTCTCTAGTGGCATCTCTCATAAGCAAAGCATACGGTGGGTAAACAAATTATTGTTGGTCAATTGATAGAAAAGTGAATAATTATGCGATGTTCACGGAAATGATCGTGTGTATATAGGCATCACGTCCATAAGAAAATAGGCCAACTCCTGCCTGCACCTACTACTATTACTCCACTTCAAGAGCGCTTCTATGCTTCCTTCTCTACGTATTAAGTTCATGACAAACAGAGTAATGCTTGGAGAACGATGAAATGATGTAGACAAAGTAAACTCAACTAATATGAATAAACCCCATCATTTTATCCTTAGTAGAAACAACACAAAAATGCAACTTGTCCCCTTCTGTCACTGGGATATAGAAACTCGTCAGGTTGAACCTACTACAACGCACCACTCCCATTGAAGAAATACAAATCTAGCTGGCCAAACTATCTCAATAGATCGAAGAGCATTACGAAGCTATGATGATCATTCAAATAAGAATCATAGTAATCAGGTTTGACTCAAATAATTCTCATGAATAATCTGAACATAAAATCACAATTCATCGGATCCCAACAAACACCCCATACAAAGGGATTACATCGGATAGATCAAGGCAAAGATGCGATGAACATTGTATTGAAGATCGAGAGAGAGAGAGAGATTGCCATCTAGGTACTACCTACGGACCCATAGGTCTGTGGTGAACTACTCACAGATCATGTTGAGGGCACCAAGGTTGATGAAGAGGCCCTCCGTGCTCAATCTCCCCTCCGACAGGGTGCCAGAATGGAGGTGTAGATGGCCTCCCGTCGGAACAGAGACTTGCGGCGGTTAAAAAAGTGTTTTGGGAGTGCCTCTGGTGTTTCTAGGGTATATGTAAATTTACAGGACAGAGAACAACGCCGGGAGACGCTCTGGGGGGCCACCACATATCTGGTCGCCCCCCTGTAGGGCACCGGCTAGATGTGTGTAGTGTGCCCTTGGTGCACCTCCTGGCCCTCCTCCGAAGCTTGTAGGTCTTGTATTGGTCCATAAAAAATCACCAAAAAATTCGTGGCAATTGGACTCCGTTTGCTATGGTAACTCTGGAAAGGCAAAAACATGCAGAAAGCAGGAACTGGCACTAGGCACTGTGTCAATAGGTTAATGCTCAAAAATATTATAAATTGGTAAATAAATACCCCAAAATTATCCTAGAATTATAATATGTCAGCATGGAACAATCAAAAATTATAGATTCGCTGGAGATGTATCAGCATCCCCAAGCTTAATTCCTGCTCGTCCTCAACTAGATAAATGGTAGAAACATAATTTTTTATTTTACATGCTACCCATTATGAAATACCTGGTATGTATGCTCGTTGAGAAATGATGAATTAACAAACAGCAACATAGTAATATTTATAAGTATATTTTATAAGTATAAGAAACAAAATTATTGATCTTTCGAAGTACACGATCCTATTAGAATGTTTTACCCATATTCATCTTATTATATTAACAAGGCATGATTCCATCTTCACCACATAGATACAAATGTTAAGCACCACAGTGTCCAAGTCAAGCAATTGGATCGTACTTTTTCAATATGCAACAACTTTTTATTCTTCACGTAATACATGAGCATGAACCATTGTACATAGCATATAGGTGGAATAGAATATCATGGTAGGTATCAAAGGAGTAAAAAGTGGAGAAGATAGTCTCACATCAACTAGGCGTACCAACGAGCTTTGGAGATGCTCATCGATAGATATCACTGTGAGGAGTAGGGATTGCATGAAAATGATGCACTAGATCTATAAGTGTATGAAAGCTCAACTGAAGCTAAGCGGGGTGTGCATCAAACTTGATTGCTCATGAAGGACCTAGGGCATTTGAGGAAGCCCGTCATAGGAATATACAAGCCAAGTTTGTTATATGTAAAGGTAATTCCCCCTAGCATATGGAAGTGTCAACATAGGAGACTGTAAGAGCACATTTCTCCATGTGTGGTTTTGGTAATGGATGACACCCCTATGGACTAATGGTTGCCTTGAGTTATATTCGAAGGATTTGTCCATAGGCACTTCTTGAAGTCCATCTGTGGGGTTTCAAGGAGTTTATATGATGACCAAGGTGGTATTCAAGGTTTATCCAAAGATTGGTCATGTGAGAGTTGAGCTTATTGCAAGCATGTCTTGAAGAAGGAGATGGTGTGAGCATTCATGATTACCCTCAAGACATCATCTTTATGAAGAAAGAAGATAAGATACAAGGTTGATCAAGACTAAGTCAAAGAGTGAATCAAGTGATCAACACACAAAGCGTACAAGATGTACCGAGAGGGATCAAGTGATCCCATGGTATGGTAAGCATTGTCCATTACGCTTTGTGTACTAACCCATGTTCCTTGTGAGAGTTATTTGTGGGGTTAGGCATATTTCCATGGGATTGCATCAAGAGGAAGATCCCATACAACCCATGGAAGATGACATCAAGTGGTGATCATTATCAAGGTTGCGGTGTGCAAGTTCAAGTGAAGCATCACAGAGAGATCATACTTGAAGCTTGTCGTCCATTGTGGTGACAATGGACTTGTGAAGATGTGCCGCATAGTAGCTCACCCATAGTGGAGTATGGGGGAGCAATCATCTAGTCTTCATCAAGCCAACGCAATCAAGAAAGGTGGTCCATCTTGAGGAAGTCAGGATCGTCATCATCTAGATCAAGTGGACTATGCGCAAGGCTAAGGTTTGACCTTGATAGGGTTTTCTATTTTACCGGCCTCATAGTGGTAGTTGGGAGACTGGGTTATAGGGTAGGTAATCGTGCTATCAAGGGGGCTCTCAAGTGAGTAGCTTGATCGTATCGTTCGTTGAGAGCTCAGACCATTGCATTCTTGGCATCATCATATTTCTTGGTTCTTGGTTGGTTTTTCTCTTTGAGGTTTCTTGAGCTTATGGTCAACTTCATGACTAGCTCAAGTTCATCGAAAACGGAGTCCATATGCATATTCTATGATGTTTTCGATGTTGGAGTTATTGCCGATTTTCTTCATTGTAAGAGGTTTCTCATCTCTTCTCCTTTGGCATTCTTTTACTGCCTCTTCTTAAGAAAACCAATCGTTGTTGGATAGCTCTTGTCAGCCTGAATCCAACAAGCTTGAGTTTGCTCAATTCGGAGCTCGCTTGCAAAAGTTGTGACAGTTCTGGTGTTGCTGTTCTGAGGTCTGCGGTAGTACCGCTCCCCCGAGCGGTAGTACCGCAAGTGGCACGAAAGTAATTTTTTACTTCCGCCCCGAGGGAGATAGTACCGCTTGTTGCACGGATGTAATTTTTTACATCCGCCCTGCTGCGGTAGTACCATGATTCCTGCACGGTACTACCGTGCGGACTTTTTTCGCACAGTTTCCTATGCAGAGGTTGGCACGGAAGTAATTTTTTACTTCCATGCGCCTCCAGTACCTGCCTCTGCCGAGCCGTGCGGTAGTACCGCACAGGCTCGCGGTAGTACCACTGTGGCGGTCCTACCGCTAGCGCCGTAGTGCTATTTGGCCAGAGCCAGGTACTTCCGCACAAGCGGTAGTACCGCACTGCCCTGCGGTAGTACCGTAAGCCATCACGGTAGTACCGTGGGTTCTGCGGTACTACCATAATGTGCGGGGCTGTCTAGTGGGTAACGGTTGGATTTTTTCCCACCTATAAAAGGGGGTCTTCTTCCCCATTGAACCTGATCCTTAGAGCTCGTGTTTGCCCCCCATTGTTGACCTTCTTTGAGCTTGCTATCTCTCAATCCCTCCAATGATTCTTGCTCCTTTTTGAGGGAAAAGAGAGAGGAGATCTAGATCCACATTTCCTCCAATCACTTTCTCCTCTAAGTGAGGGGAACCCCTTGGATCTAGATCTTGGAGTTCTTCGTGTTCTTCTTCGTTCTTCCTCTCATTTCCTCCCTAGCATTAGTTGCTTTGGTGGGATTTGGGAGAGAAGGACTTGGGTACTCCGTGTTCCCTTGTCATTGCATTTGGTGCATAGGTTTGAGTTCTCCACGGTGATACATGGAAGTGAGAAGTTGAGAATCTATTACTCTTGGGTGTTTGTGCACCCTAGAGCTTGTTCCTCTTGGGTGCTTTGGCGCCCTAGACGATTGGTGGTGCCTCGGAGCTCAATCATTGTGGTGCAAAGCTCCGGGCAAGCTTCAGGGTCTCCAATTAGGTTGTGGAGATTGCCCCGAGCATTTGAGGTCACCTCGGAGCCACAATCCATTGTGGTGAAGCTTCGTGGTGTCATTGGGAGCCTCCAATTCAGTTGTGGAGATTGCGCCAACCTTGTTTGTACGGGTTTGGTGACCACCCTCAAGGGTCCCTTAGTGGAATCATGGCATCTTGCATTGTGCGAGGGCGTGAGGAGATTACGGTGGCCCTAGTGGCTTCTTGGGGAGCATTGTGCCTCCACACCGCTCCGAACGGAGATTAGCATCCGCAAGGGTGTGAACTTCGGGATACATCGTCGTCTCCGCGTGCCTCAGTTATCTCTTACCCGAGCCCCTTTACTTATGCACTTTACTTTGTGATAGTCATATTGTTTCTTGTTATATATCTTGCTATCACCTAGTTGTATATCTTGCTTAGCATAAGTTGTTGGTGCACATAGGTGAGCCTAGTTGTTTTAGGTTGTGTGCTTGACTAATTAAACGATAGTTTTATTCCACATTTGTTCAAGCCTAAACCATAATTATTTTAAAGCGCATATTCACCCCCCCCCCTCTAGGCGACATCCACGTCCTTTCAGAGACTCTCTATATGAAGAACATGGTGCCACTTTTATGCACGAGTGTGGTAAAGGATATTAGCAAAGTCCCTTCTCTCTTTTCTCTCATTTCATTTTTATCTTATTTTTTATGGACGGCTTTTCTATTCTTCTTTTTTTGCCTCCCCATTTTCTCTTTTTTTATATGGTGGGCTCATTTGGCCTCCCCCATTTTTATTTCATTTTTCGTTTGGAGTCTCATCCCGACTTGTGGGGGAATCATAATCTCCATCATTCTTTCCTCGCTGGGACAATGCTCTAATAATGATGATCATCACACTTCTATTTACTTACAACTCAACATGAATAACTAATATGAAAATATGACTTTGTATGAATACCTCTAGCAGTGTACCAGGATGTGCAATGATCTAGCATGATATGTATCAAAAATATGAAGAACTGTGGCTTTGCCACAAATACTATGTCGGCTCTATATGATCATGGAAAGCATTATGATGATGAACGAACTAGTCATATGAAGTGACGATGGAATTTGCATAGCAATATATATCGAAATAGCAATGGAAATGTCATAATAGGTAGGTATGGTGGCTGTTTTTAGGAAGATATAATGAGGCTTATGTGCAACAGAGCATACCATGTCAAGGGGTTTGGATGCACCTGCGAATATTTGCACTGATCCTTGAGGTGAGAATGGGCTATGCACAGTACCGAAGAGGCTAGCAAACATGAGAAGGTGAAGATGTGTATGTCCATGGTGTCACATTACTCATAAATAACTCACATACTTATTGCAAAGTTTTATTAGTTTTATCATAAACCAAAGTACTCCTCCCATGCCCTGAGGGAGAAGGTTGGTAGGAGTTAACCATCACGCGCCCCCGACTCAAAACAACACTAGGATTTCAATGAGGAATATAAATGCTCACACATTATCACCATGCCTCTTTAATTTTTAGATGAATAACAAGTTAACACCTCTTAATCTCGACACTTCTACAAATCAACAATATTGGACTCAAACCTTTTTCATATTACTACATCAATGCCATTAACCCACAACTTCTCTACATATGCTACACGATGTTTTTGATTATCATTCATTGAATACCTAATATTCTTGGACTAGTCTTATGACCCATGAAAATTACCGTCACTATTTATTCAGCTCTCAAAGAAATCTAAGTGAGGAACAAGAGCATAATATTTCTTTAAAATCGACATGCCACTGTGCTCAAAAAGATATAAGTGAAGTAATAGAGCAACTGCCTAGCTCAAAAGATATAAGTGAAGCACATAGAATATTCTAGCAAATTATCATGAAGGTGTGTCTCTCTCAAATAGGTGTCTCCAGCAAATGATAATTGTGACAAACTGAAAGTAAAAGCAAACAAAAGAAAAGAACACTCCAAGCAAAACACATATCATGTGATGAATAAAAATATAGCTCCAAGTGACATACCGATGGATTGAGACGAAAGAGGGGATGCCTTCCGGGGCATCCCCAAGATTAGACGCTTGAGTCTCCTTAGAATTATACTTGGGGTGGCTTGGTCATCCCCAAGCTTGGGCTCTTGCTACTCCTTATTCCGTAGTCCATCGTGATCACGCCCAAAACTTGAAAACTTCGATCACACAAAACTCAACAAAACTTCATGAGATCCGTTAGTATAAGAAGCATATTGCATACTTGAGGTACTGTGATAAGTTGATTCAAATTCATTTTTTCATAGTATGTATTTTATTCTAACTTCCCCATGACTTACACCCCCCCCCCCCCCGATATAATCCATGGCATAATCAAAACAAGCAAACTATGCAAGCAAAACAGAATATGTTTAAAATAGAACAGTCTGTAGCAATCTATAAAGAGCCCATACTTTTGTAACTCTAAAAATTCTTAAAAATTATGACAATGTAAATAATTAGTATAGAAATACTGTGTTAAAATTTAATATCATTATCACGCTCCGCTAAAAATTAAAATTCCTGCACTGGACTCAAAGTTTTTGTTTCAGATTCAACATCGTTTCTACTCATCTTGTGAGTCATCCTAAAGAATTTACTTGTCAAAACACTAATTAAAACATAAAACACAATCATTACAGAGGCAACGATCATGTTATCACTTTAAAAAACAAAGTAAAAAACTAAAATAAAGATACATGTTGGGTTGTCTCCCAACAAGCGCTATTGTTTTATGCCCCTAGCTAGGCATAATGCATAGTGTCAAGTGTTGTCATCTTTGACCCTCAACCCATAGGTAGCTCTCACGATTGATTCATAAGGTGGTTTAATTCTCTTCCTAGGTAAGTGTTCCATCCCCTTATTTAATGGAAATTGGAATCTTATGTTTCCCTCTTTCATATCAATAATTACACCTATAGTTCATAAAGATGGCCTTCCAAGTATTATGGGACAAGAAGGATTGCAATCTATATCAAGCACAATGAAATCTATAGGCACACAAAAAAAATTTAAAAATAATAAGCACATCATTAATTATACCTAACGGTTTCTTGATGGTAGAATCCGCAAGATGCAAGTTTAGGGAACACTCTTCAATATTAGTGAGACCAAGCACATCACATAAAGTTTTTGGTATGCTTGAAACACTAGCACCAAGATCACACAAAGCATTGCATTCATATTTATTTATATTTATTTTGACAGTAGGTTCCCACTCATCATGCAATTTTCTAGGAATATAAATATCAATCTCAAGTTTCTCATCATAAGCTTTTATCATAGCTTCTACTATATGTTCGGTAAAAGCTTTGTTTTGTTCATAAGCATTGGGTGAGCTAATAATGGATTGCAACAAGGAAATACATTATACTAAAGAGCATTTATGATAACTAAAGTCCTTGTAATCCATGATAGTGGGCACATCACTAGTTAAAGTTTTGACCTCTCCAAACCCGCTTTTTCAGTTTTAGCATTAGAATCATCACCCTCCAAGCAAACGGAATGCCTATGAACATTGTAATCCAAGGACTTTAATTATGATAAATACTCTTTAGTAGAATGTTCTTCCTTGCTATAATCCATTATTAGTTCACCCAATGCATATGAACAAAATAAAGTTTTTACGAAACATATAGTAGAAGCAATGATAAAAGCTTATGATGAGAAACTTGAGCTAGAAGTTTCTATACCTAGAAAGTTGCATGATGAATGGAAACCTACTATCAAAATAAAGCTTTAAGAGTATGAATGTGATAATACCCAAGTGCACGGAATCATCCTAGAACTTTCCAAAGATGGAGGTGATAAGTATGGAGTGTCGAATCCACAAGGAGCTAAAGGTAAGATCAATATTCTCTCAAGTCATATCTGCCACCAATACAACTCTACATACACCAAACGTCTGCTGCTATCTAGTAACAAGAAATAAAATTGCATTGTGGGTATAAAGAGGATAGCTTTGCATGACATTGGAGAACTAAAATATGAAAATAGTTGCTGCACTAAATAGAGTTAGAATATATCACAATATATTACAGATAGCGAGTGTGGAATAATGATGGTATGGTGTGCGGAATCATCCTAGGAAATTTATAACAAGATCGGTGATCATTCTTGCAATTTTATATGAGGGAGAGGCATGATATAAAATGCTTTTTGTACTTGGATCATATGAACTTATGATTGCATCTCTAGAAAACATCCACAACTACTAGAAATCATTAAGGTAAACCCAACCATAGCATTAAACATCAAGTCCCCTTTACTCCCATACGTAAACAACCCCCTTACTTGGGTGTAAGCTTCTGTCACTCTAGCCACCCACTATAAGCGAATCATGAACATATTGCAACACCCTCCAGCATGAATACTTCACGTTTGCGCCTCATGGAAGCCACTTTAGGACAGCACCAAAATAAAACATACATTCAAACCAATAATGATCATCAATCAACCCAAAGGACAACATAGATCTACTCAAACATCGTAGGATGGCAACACACCATTGATTAATAATATGTGTCATGAAACACCATGTTCAAGTAGGGGATTACAACAGGGTGCGGGGGGAGTGGACCGCTTAAAAGAGATGAGGAAGGTGATGAAGACAGTGATGTTGATGAAGACAATCACCGTGGCGATGGCTACCTCAGCGGCACTCCGGCACCACCGGAATAGAGGGGGAGAGATTCTCCCCCCATAGGCTTCCTCCTCCATGGCCTCTCCCCATCTAGGGAGAGGTTCTCCCTCTGGTACTTGGCCGCCATGGCTCTCAGAGGGGCAAGAGCCCCTCCGAGATTGGATCTCTCTCTGTTTCTCTCCTATTTTCGATGCAGGTTTCTGGCCCTTCACCATTTCTTATATATCTGGAGATCTGTAACTCTTATCGGGCTGAATTTTGAGGGGATTTATATCGGAAAACATCTTTCTTGTGGCGAAAAAAGGAACCCAATGCTACTTCTTGAGCTTGCGTTGGTTTTCCCTTGAAGAGGAAAGGGTGATGCAGCAAAGTTGATAACTATTTCCCTTAGTTGTTGACAACCAAGGTATCAATCCAATAGGAGGAACAAGAAATTCACCAATTTATGCACCTACACAAATAATCAAACACTTGCACCCAACACTATAAAGGGTTTGTCAATCCCTTCACGATTACTTGCAAGGATTAGATCTAATAGAGATAGATATAAAAGATTGCGAGAAATAAAAAGTAAATAAAATTGCAGCAAGGTATTTATGGTATTTTTGGAATATAGATCTAAAAGTATAGTATGGAAAATAGACCCGGGGGCCATAGGTTTCACTAGAGGCTTCTCTCTTGAAGGAAAATAATACGGTGGGTGAACAAATTACTGTCGAGCAATTGATAGAAAGCGCATAGTTATGACGATATCCAAGGCAATGATTATGCATATAGGTATCACGTTCGTGTCAAGTAGAGCGAAACGATTCTGCATCTACTACTATTACTCCACACATCGACCGACTCCTGCCTGCATCTAGATTATTAAGTTCATGAAGAACAGAGTAACGCATTAAGTAAGATGACATGATGTAGAGGGATAAACTCAAGCAGTATGATGAAAACCCCATCTTTTTATCCTTGATGGAAACAATACAATATGTGCCTCGCTACCCCTACTATGTCACTAGGTGAGGACACAGCAAGATTGAACCCAAAACTAAGCACTTCTCCCATTGCAAGAATTACCAATCTGGTTGGCCAAACCAAACCAATAACTCGAAGGGACTTGCAAAGATATGAAATCATGCATATAAGAATTTAGAGCAGAACCAAATAATATTCATAGATAAGCTGATCATAAACCCACAATTCATCGGATCTCTACAAACACACCGCAAAAGAGTATTACATCAGATAGATCCCCGTGAAGATCATGGAGAACATGGTATTGAATAACAAAGAGAGAGAATAAGCCATCTAACTACTAGCTATAGACCCGTAGGTCTGTGGTGGACTACTCACGCATCATCGGAGGGGCAATGGAGTTGATGTAGATGTCCTCCGTGATCGAATCCCCCTCCTGCAGATTACTGGAAAAGGCTCCAAGATTGGATCTCTCGGGAATGGAGGCTTCCGACGGCGAAAAGGTATTATCATGGATCTTTATGGTATTGGGGAATATTTGGGAATTTATAGGTCAAAGATTAGGGTTGGAGGATCTATGGGGGGGCCACAAGCCAGGGGCACGGCCCCCTAGCCGCGCCAGGGTGGCTTGTGGCCCACCCGTGGCTCTCCTGGCCTCTTCTCCAAGTCTGGTAGGTTTCTGGTCCAAGAAAAATCTTCATAAAATTTTATTCTGTTTGGACTCCGTTTGATATTCCTTATCTGCAATACTCAAAAACAAGGAAGAAATAGAAACTAGCACTGGGCTCTAGGTTAATAAGTTAGTCCCAAAAATAATTTAAAATAGCATATTAATGCATATAAAACATCCAAAATAGATAATATAATAGCATGGAACAATCAAAAATTATAGATACGTTGGAGACGTATCAGCATCCCCAAGCTTAATTCTTGCTCGTCCTCGAGTAGGTAAATGATAAAAACAAAAAAATGATGTGGAATGCTACCTAATATATTTATCCATGTAATATTCTTTATTATGGCATGAATGTTCAGATCCATAAGACTCAAAACAAAATGTTAATGTTGACATAAAAACAATAATATTTCAAGCATGCTAACAAAGCAATTGTGTCTCTTCAAAATATAATGGGAAAAGAAAGTTATCCCTACAAAATCATATACTCTGGCTATGCTCCATCTTCCCCACACAAAGTATTTATATCATGCACAACCCCGATGACAAGTCAAGCAATTGTTTCACACCTTTTATGTTCTCAAACCTTTTCAACTCTCACGCAATACATGAGCGTGAGCCATGGATATAGCACTATAAGTGGAACAGAATATGGTGGAGGTTGTAAAGAAAAAGGAGAAGATAGTCTCACATCAACTAGGCATATCAACGGGCTATGGAGATGCCCATTAATAGATATTAATGTGAGTGAGTAGGGATTGCCATGCAACGGATGCACTAGAGTTATAAGTGTATGAAATCTCAAAAAGAAACTAAATGGGTGTGCATCCAACTTGCTTGCTCATGAAGACCTAGGGAAATTTGAGGAAGCCCATCATTGGAATATACAAGCCAAGTTATATAATGAAAAATTCCCACTAGTATATGAAAGTGACAAAATAGGAGACTCTCAATCATGAAGACCATAGTGCTACTTCGAAGCACAAGTGTGGAAAAAAGATAGTAGCATTGTCCCTTCTCTCTTTTCTCTCATTTTTTTATTTTGGTGGGCATCTTTGGCCTCTCTTTTTTTATTTGGGCTTCATTGGCCTCTTTTATTTTTCATCAAGTCTGAAGTCTCATCCCAACTTGTGAGGGAATCATAGTTTCCATCATCCTTTCCTCACATGGGATAGTGCTCTAATAATGATGGTCATCACACTTTTATTTACTTACAACTCAAGAATTACAACTCGATATCTAGAACAAAATATGACTCTATATGAATGCCTCCGGCGGTGTACCGGGATGTGTAATGATCTAGCATAGCAAATGACATCAAAAAATGGACAAGCCATGGAAACATCATGCTAGCTATCTTACGATCATGCAAAGCAATATGAAAATGATGGTGCGTGTCATAATAAACGGGACGGTGGAAGTTGCATGACAATATATCTCGGAATGGCTATGGAAATACCATAATAGGTAGGTATGGTAGCTGTTTTGAGGAAGGATATATGGTGGGTTTAATGCATCGGCGAAAGTTGCGCGGTACTTGAGAGGCTAGCAAATGTGGAAGGGTGAGAGTGTGTATAATCCATGGACTCACAGTAGTCATAAAGAACTCACATACTTATTACAAAAGTCTATTAGTCATCAAAGCAAAGTATTAGACGCATGCTCCTAGGGGAGAGGTTGGTAGGAGTTAACCATCGCGCACTCTCGAGCCTCACACAAAGGTTGACAATCAATAAACAAATCATGCTCCGACTTCCTTACATAACTGCTCAGCATACGTGCATGCTACGGGAATCACAAACCTTTACACAAGTATTTCTACCAATCCAGAATTACTTCCTAGAATTATTCTAATATCACCAACTTTATATCTCAAAACTTTATGCAAGGAATCAAACTTCTCATAATATTCAATGCACTTTATATGAAAGTTTTTATTATATCCCTCTTGGATGTCCATTATATTAGGACTAAATTCATAACCTAAACCAATTACCATGCTATTTAAATACTATCAAAATAATATAAGTGAGGTACGAGAGTTCAATTATTTCTATAAAACAAAACTCCACCGTGCTCTAAAAAGATATAAGTGAAGCACTAGAGCAAAATTGCCTAGCTCAAAAGATATAAGTGAAGCACATAGAGTATTCTAATAAATTCATGATTCATGAGTGTATATCTCAAAATATGTGTTCAGCAAGTATCATTGTGGCAAACTAAAAAATCAAAGACTCGTATCATACAAGACGCTCCAATCAAAACACATATCATGTGGTGAATAAAAATATAGCTTCAAGTAAATTTACCGATGGATTGAAGACGAAAGAGGGGGTGCCTTCCGGGGCATACCCAAGCTTAGGATTTTTGGCATCCTTGATTCCTTGGGGTGCCTTGGGCATCCCCAAGATTGGTCTCCTGCCACTCCCTATTCCATAGTCCATCAAATCTTTACCCAAAAGTTGAAAACTTCACAACACAAAACTCAACAGAAGACTCGTGAGATCCGTTAGTATAAGAAAATAAATCACCACTTTATGTACTGTTGTGAACTCATTATTTATTTATATTGGTGTAATATCTACTGTATTCCAACTTCTCCATGGTTCATACCCCCGATTCGACCCATAGATACATCAAAATAGGTAAACAACACAAAGAAAACAGAATCTGTAAAAAACAAAACAGTATGTACCAATCTGGAAACTTCATATACTTATGTAACTCAAAAAATTCTGAAAAAATAGTAAAACCTGGGAAATTTGTATATCAATATTGTGTAACAATTTCAGACTCATTCATCGCTCTGATAAATTTGTAAAATCCCTGTACTAGGCACAAAAGTTTCTGTTTTTCATCAAGATCAAATCAACAATCACCATAGACCATCCCAAAGGTCTTACTTGGATCAAACACTAATTAAAACACTAAACACAATTAATACAGAGTTAATAATGTGTGAAACACTCAAAAATACAAGCAAAAACAAAAACATAAAAATAAAATTGGGTTGCCTCCCAACAAGCGCTATTGTTTAACGCCCCTAGCTAGGCATAACGATTTCAATGATGCTCACATAAAAAGTAGTAATTGAAACATGCAAGAGAGCATCATGAATATCATGAGAATAACATTTAATTCTAACTCACTTCCTATACATAGGGATTTTGTGAGCAAACAATTTATGGGGGCAAGAATCAACTACCATAGGAAGGCAAAAGAAGCATAACTTCAAAACTTTGAACACATAGAGAGGAAACTTGATATTATTGCAATTCCTACAAGCATATGTTCCTCCCTTGTAATAATTTTCAGTAGCATCATGAAGGAATTTCCCAATATATCTAACATAAAAAATACTCTCTTTATGATCAACATGCATAAAGTTTTTATCATCTTCCAAAATAGTGGGATTATCATCAACTAGAGTTATGACCTCTCCAAACCCACTTTATCATAAAATTCATAAGATTGAACACTCTCCAAATATGTGGGATTATTTTTACCTAAAGTTGACGCTCTCCCAAACCCACTTTCGATAGTATTGCAAACATTATTATCAATAACATATTCAACATGAGGCTTACATCATTTTTCAAGATCATAAGAAGCATCATCACCCCAATCATGATCATTACAATAAGAAGTGGACATGACAAAATTATCATCCCAAGCTTGTAGTTTTGCATATCATTAACATAATTGATATTAATAGAGTTTATATTAACATCATTGCAATCATGCTTTTCAATCAAGGAGCTATCATGAATCACCTTATAAATTTCTTCTTTCGATACTTCATCAAAAAATTCGGATTCATGATTTTCAAACAAAACTTCATGGAGATAATCAGGTGCACTTAACTCACTAGCAATTGGTTCATCATAATTTGGTATTTTGAAAAGATTAGCAAGTGGATGAGGATCCATATCAATAGATTTTTAGCAAGCGAAGGTGCAAGCAAATAGAAAGCACGTGGCAAAACAAGCAAACAAAAAGACGAACGGAAGAAACGCGAATAAAAAGGCAAATCTTTTTCGTTTTTTCTGAAAATCGGTTTCGAAATGGGGGAGAGGAAAACGAGAGGCAAATGGAAAATAATGTAAATGCAAGAGATGAGTTTGTGATGGGTACTTGGTAGGCTTGATGTGTATCCTCCCTGGCACCGGCGCTAGAAATTGGCAAGTTGATGGGAGAGTTCTTGTCTTGACTTGTTATGTATCCTCCCCGGCAACGGTGCCAGAAATCCTTCTTGCTACTTCTTGAGCTTGCGTTGGTTTTCCCTTGAAGAGGAAAGGGTGATGCAGCAAAGTAGATAAGTATTTCCCTCAGTTGTCGAGAACCAAGGTATCAATACAGTAGGAGGAACAAGCAAGTCACCAATTTATGCACCTACACAAACAATCAAACACTTGCACCCAATGCTATAAAGGGGTTGTCAATCCCTTCATGATTACTTGCAAGGATTAGATCTATAGAGATAGATATAAAAGATTGCGAGAAGTAAAAAGTAAATAAAATTGCAGCAAGGTATTTTTGGTATTTTTGGTATATTGATCTGAAAGTATAATATGGAAAATAGACCTGGGGGGCATAGGTTTCACTAGAGGCTTCTCTCTTGAAGGAAAATAATATGGTGGGTGAACAAATTACTGTCGAGCAATTGATAGAAAAGCGCATAGTTATGACTATATCCAAGGCAATGATTATGCATATAGGCATCACGTCCGTGTCAAGTATAGCAAAACGATTCTGCATCTACTACTATTACTCCACACATCGACCGACTCCTGCCTGCATCTAGATTATTAAGTTCATGAAGAACGGAGTAACGCATAAGTAAGATGACATGATGTAGAGGGATAAACTCAAGCAATATGATGAAAACCCCATCTTTTTATCCTTGATGGCAACAATACAATACGTGCCTCGCTACCCCTACTATGTCACTGGGTGAGGACACCGCAAGATTGAACCCAAAACTAAGCACTTCTCCCGTTGCAAGAATTACCAATATAGTTGGCCAAACCAAACCAATAACTCGAAGAGACTTGCAAAGATATGAAATCATGCATATAAGAATTCAGAGAAGAACCAAATAATATTCATAGATAAGCTGATCATAAACCCACAATTCATTGGATCTCGACAAACACACCGCAAAAGAGTATTGCATTGGAAAGATCCCCATGAAGATCATGGAGAACATGGTATTGAACAAAAAAGAGAGAGAAGAAGCCATCTAGCTACTAGTTATGGACCCGTAGGTCTGTGGTAGACTACTCACGCATCATCGGAGGGGCGATGGAGTTGATGTAGATGCCCTCCGTGATCGAATCCCCCAATGGCAGATTACCGGAAAAGGCTCCAAGATTGGATCTCTCGGGAACGGAGGCTTCCGGCGGCGAAAAAATATTATCGTGGCTCTTTTTGCTATTGGGGGAATATTTGGGAATTTATAGGCTGAAGATTGGGGTTGGAGGAGCTACGGGGGGCCCACAAGCCAGGGGGCGCCCCCTGGCCGCACCAGGGTTGCTTGTGGCCCACCCGTGGCTCTCCTAGCCTCTTCTCCAAGTCTGGTAGGTTCCTTATGGTCCAAGACAAATCTCCGTAAAATTTTATTCCGTTTGGACTCCGTTTGATATTTCTTATCTTCAATACTCAAAAACAAGGAAAAAACAGAAACTATCACTGGGCTCTAGGTTAATAAGTTAGTCCCAAAAATAATATAAATAGCATATTAATGCATATAAAACATACAAAACAGATAATATAATAGCATGGAACAACCAAAAATTATAGATACGTTGAAGACGTATCACCCAACCGACTTAAGGGGGAGACACAAGCCATCAAGGCGCGGCCACCCCCCATGTCGTGCCCTGTTGGCTTGTGCCTCCCACGGGCACCATGTTGCATTGATTCTTCTTCCCAAAATTCACATATATTACATAAAAATCTCCATAAATTTTATCACGTTTAGACTTTTGCAAAACAAAAAACATATAAAAACAGGAACTGGCACTGGGCGTTGGTTAAGTAAGTTGGTCCCAAAAATAAAATATATTGTTGCCAAAAGTATATGAAAGTTGTAGAATATTGGCATGAATACTTCATAAATTATCGATACGTTGGAGACGTATAAACATCCCCAAGCTTAATCCATGCTTGTGATCGAATAGGTAAATGATAAAAGAAATAATTTACGAAGTGTGACTGCTAATATAGTATATAAGTTTGATCAATGTTACTTCCAATCACTTTTTCTAGCATCATAAAACAACAACTCTTTTCTCATAGAACTTATCATGATCAAGTAACAAGATATTCACATGTTAAAGTATAGACCATATTTTTTCTTGAAAACTAGCAAACTATGTTTTCAGTCATCAAACAATTACAATTCATCTTATTTTCGGGAAGGGTCTATGTAAGAGCTTTGATTTCGCAAATTCCACATACTCAACTATCATTTAGTCTTCCATGATTGTTGACACTCAAAGCATAGTTTTAGAACAAGCAGTTTCAATCAAACACATAGGAAGATAGGAGCTTAATGTTCCTCCTCCCAACTTATTTATCTCAGGGATAATGTCAACAATAATGAATCATGATCACCTATATCCAACTGGATATATGTGCCTGGATCTTTCCCCACCACATGATGCTTGTCAACTAAAGAATTAATAGATTGGAATAGGTATGAACATTATTGAATCTTGCATAAAAGTAAATAAGGAAAAGTAAAAGATAGGCCCTTCGCAGAGGGAAGCAGAGGTTGTCATGCGCTTTTCATTTTTGGATGTGCAATCTCTTAATGAAAAGGAACGTCACTTTATATTGCCCCTTGTGATAGAAAACTTTATTATGCAGTCTGTTGCTTTTATTTCTTTGCCATTACAAGATCGTACAAAGCTTATTTTCCCTTACAATAAAAGATCATACATGTTTAGGAGAAATTTTTATTGCTTTGAGTTTGAATCATTTGACACGTGTGAACCATGCCTCATGGGCAAGATGACCAAGACTCCATTCTCCGGAATAATGGAGTGATCAACTAACTTGTTGGAAATAATACATACCGATGTATGCGGTCCAATGAGCGTCGAGGCTCGCGGTGGCTACCATTATGTTCTCACCCTCACTGATGACTTGAGCAGATATGGGTATGTCTACTTAATGAAACACAAGTCTGAAACCTTTGAAAGGTTCAAGGAATTTCAGAGTGAGGTAGAGAATCAACGTGACAGGAAAATAAAGTGCCTACAATCTGATCGTGGAGGAGAATACTTAAGTCACGAGTTTGGCACGCACCTAAGGAAATGTGGAATCGTTTCACAACTCATGCCGCCTGGCACATCTCAGCGAAATGGTGTGTCTCAATGTCGTAATCGCACTCTATTGGATATGGTGCGACCTATGATGTCTCTTACTGACTTACCGCTATCATTTTGGGGATATGCATTAGAGACTGCCGCATTCACTTTAAATTGGGCACCATCAAAGTCTGTTGAGACGACACCATATGAATTATGGTTTGGAAAGAAACCTAAGCTGTCGTTTCTAAAAGTTTGGAGATGCGATGCTTATGTGAAGAAACTTCAACCTAAGAAGCTCGAACCCAAAGCGGAAAAGTGCGTCTTCATAGGATATCCCAAAGAGACTATTGGGTATACCTTCTACCTCAGATCCGAAGGCAAAGTCTTTGTTTCCAAGAATGGATCCTTTCTCAAGAAAGAGTTTCTCTCGAAAGAAATAAGTGGGAGGAAAATAGAACTTGATGAGGTAATTGTACCTCCACTCGAACCGGAGAGTAGCGTAGCACAGGAAGTTGTTTCTGTGGAGCCTACACCGGCTAGAGAGGAAGTTAATGATGATGATCATGCAACTTCAGATCAAGTTACTATTGAACGTCAAAGGTCCACTAGGACACATTCCACACCAGAGTGGTACGGCAACCCTGTCCTGGAGATCATGTTGTTGGACAACGGTGAACCTTCGAACTATGAAGAAGCGATGACGGTCCCGGATTCCAACAAATGGCTTGAAGTCATGAAATCCGAGATAGGATCCATGTATGAGAACAAAGTGTGGACTTTGGTGGACTTGCCTGATGATAAGCGAGCCATTGAAAATAAATGGATCTTTAAGAAGAAGACTGGCGCGAATGGTAATGTGGCCGTCTATAAGGCTCGGCTTGTCACTAAGGGTTATCGACAAGTTCAAGGATTTGACTACAATGAGACTTTCTCACCCGTAGCGATGCTGAAGTCTGTCCGAATCATGTTAGAGATTGTCGCATTTTATGATTATGAGATCTGGAAAATGGACGTCAAAACGGCATTCTTATTCAATCAATAGATAGGTATGGTGGACTCTCATGTCAAGAAACTAGGTTTAGGGGTTTTTGGATGCACAAGTAGTATCTCTACTTAGTACAAATTTCTGGCTAGCAAAAGATCCTAAGCAAGTACCACATGTTAGTGGATCCATGACAATATAACTACTATGTGAATATAAGAAAACATAACCATTATGTTGTCTTCCTTGTCCAACGTCAACTACTTGATAAAGTTTGAAAATGATTAATGGGGCTCACAATCATAGAAGATGTCCAAGATAGTATATTTATATGTGAAATCTCTCTTCCTTCAATATTATTTCATGAATTGTTCAAGTGATAAATGCTATGTTGCTAACCTCCAATAAATTTTATTGCTTATACTCATAGTATGTGAAGTCACTACTCCCCATGGGATAAGCATATGAAGCATATATAATTTCACGCTTTATGACATTCAATTCATTCAACATTTTCTCTTAAGATATAAGTGAAGCACAAGAGTGATCATCAAACCACTCTCAACAATATACAAGTGAAGTACATAGAGCATTCTTCAATGAATATAGAGATACCAATATCCAAGCTCAAAATATATAAGTGAAGCACACGAAGCATTCTATAAAGCCATACTCAATAGATTTAAGTGAAGCGCATGAAGCATTCTATAAAGTCATACTCAAAAGATTAAGTGAAGCACATGAAGCATTCTATAAATAATCCAGGGAGTATCTCATACCAGCATGGTGCATAAAATAAAAAGGAAAAATAAACACAAAAGATGCTCCCAGAATTGCACATGTGAACGAATAAAAAGTTATGATCATTATAGGCTAACCGATAATTGTTGACGAAGAGAGGTGGGATGTGTAGCATCCCCAAGCTTAGATGTTTGATACTTCATGGAATATTAAATTGGGGAGCCTTGGGCATACCCAAGCTTTAGCTTTTGTATCTTGTTCAATCTTCTCATATCCCGGTTTCACCTAAGTCTCAAAAACTCCATCCACATAAAACTTGAAAAGAACTCGTGAGATAGGTTAGTACATATAAAAATAATCAACAATTCATGTACTGTCAAGACAAGTTGCATAATAATTTTTTCAAATACTAGGTACTGTTTAATATCATTTACACAATTTATATCTACCAATATAAGCCATGAAAATTGTAGGATAAGTAGATAACAAAACTATGGCACCAATCTGTCCAAACAGAATGTGTTGTAGCAATTCATTGAAAACGTGTACTTTTGTAGCACAAAAATTCTGAAAATTTAGGAAAAGCTAAATAATTTGTTTAAAAATACTGTGTAAAGATTTCAGAAACTTTCCACGTTCCAATAAAATACAAAAATTCAAATACTACAGCAAAAGATTCTGTTTTTACACAGTCACACATCAAACATGCAATTGAAACATCTTAAGGAAATTCTTGGAACCTTTTATTTAAAACATGATTATTGATAACATCTAATAGAGAACAAAAAAATAAAATGATGCTCCAAGCAAAACACATATTATGTGACGAATAAAAATATAGCTCCAAGTAAGGTATATGTTGAAGACAAAAACGGAGATGTCTTCCGGGGCATCCCCAAGCTTGGACGCTTGAGCCTTCCTTGAATATTACCTTGGGTGCATTGTTCATACCCACTTAGAGTATTTATGCTCCTTATTCTCCTCATATCGGTATCTCACCCAAAACTTGAAAACATCAATCACACAAAACTTAATAGAAACCTCGTGAGATCCGTTAGTATAATAGGCAAATCATAAACTTTAGGTACTGTTAGAAATTGATTCATATTTAATTATTGCATAAGGTACTGTATTATAACTTCTACATGGCTTATACCCACCGATATAATCCATACTATCATCAAAACAAGTAAAACATGCAAGCAAAAACAGAATCTCTCTAAAACAGAACAGTTTGTAATGATCTGTAGAGAAACAATACTTTTGTAACTCCAAAAATTCTGAAAAAATAGGAAAATATGAATAATTTGTATACAAATATTGTGTAACAAATTCAGATCAAAAAGTCATTCTAGTAAAATCAGAGAAATTTTGCACTGGACACAAAAGTTTCTGTTTTTGCACAAGATCAAATCTACTATCATCCAAATCATCCTAAAGGCTTTACTTGGAACATTATTGAAATAAAAGACACAAAACATGATTACTAAAGTAGCTTAATCATGTGAACACATAAAAACTGAAGGGATAAGTGTTGGTATGTCTCCCAACAAGCGCTTTTTTAAAGCCTTTTAGCTAGGCATGATGATTTTAATGATGCTCACATAAGAATAGTAGACGAAACATGCAAAAGAGCATCATGCTCATTACTTTATGGTACAATGGTATTTAAAAGGAGATAATTATTTTTATGATACACTTCCATGAAAATTCTACATTGTTTCCATGATCATGAACACAAGTGTTCAAGGTCGACCCTCACTTCTCCAATGCATAACTTTCCAATCACTTCTCTTATAAAAGGCAAGTAAAAAATTTGTGTTTTTAATTTTCAATTTTTTTTGTTTGTTTCACCCACAACTAAATAAATAAAAATATAAAACAGAAACAAAATGAATACAAAATCTACTTGGTGATAGAAGCAAACAAGCATACATGAAAATATTAATCGCATGTTATTGCTCCCCGGCAACGGCGCCGGAAAAGAGCTTGATAATACCCAAGTGATAAGGAATCATCATAGCACTTTCCAAAGATGCAAGTGATAATTATGGAGTGTCAAACCTACAAGGAGCTAAAGGTAAGATCAATATTCTCTCAAGTCCTATCTGCCACCTATACAACTCTACATACACCGAACGTTTTCTTCTATCTAGTAACGAGAAATAAAACTACGTTGTGAGTATGAAGAGGATAGATTTGCATGACATTGGAGAACTAAAATATGAAAATAGTTTCTGCACTAAATAGAGTTAGAATATATCACAATATATTACAAATAGCGAGTGTGGAATAATGATGGTATGGTGTGCAGAATCATCCTAGGCAATTGATAACAAGATCGATAATCATTCTTGCAATTTTATATGAGGAAGAGGCATGAGCTAACATACTTTTCGTACTTGGATCATATGAACTTATGATTGAATCTTTAGAAAGCATCCGCAACTACTAGAAATCATTAACGTAAACCCAACCATAGCATTAAACATCAAGTCTCCTTTACTCCCATACGTAAACAACCCCCTTACTTGGGTGTAAGCTTCTGTCACTCTAGCCACCCACTATAAGCGAATCATGAACATATTGCAACACCCTCCAGCGTGAATCCTTCACATGTGTGCCTCACAGAAGTCACATTAGGACATCACCAAATAAAACATACACTCAGACCAATCAAGATCATCAATCAACCCAAAGGACAACATAGATCTACGCAAACATTATAGGGTGTAAACACATCATTGATTAATAATATGTGGCATGAAATACCATGTTCAAGTAGGGGATTACAGCAGGGTGCGGGAGAGTGAACCGCAGAAAAGAGATGAGGAAGGCGATGAAGACAGTGATGTTGATGAAGAAGACCACCACGGAGATGGCTTCCCCGGCGGCACTCCGGCGCAACCGGAACAGAGGGGGGGAGAGTCTCCCCCTTAGGATTCCTCCTCCATGGCCTCTCCCCATCTAGGGAGAGTTTCTCCCTCTGTTTCTCTGCTGACATGGCTCCTGGGGGGCAAGAGCCCCTCCGAGATTGGATCTCTCTCTCTCTGTTTCTCTCCTGTTTTCGCTGCAGGTTTTTGGCCCTTCACCGTTTCTTAAATAGCCGGGGATCCGTAACTCCGATCGGGCTGAGATTTTGAGGCAATTTTTATCATAAAATTACCTTTCCTGTGGAGAAGGAAGGGCCCTGGATGACTTAAGGGGGAGGCACAAGCCATCAGGGCGTGGCCACCCCCCTGGTCGCGCCTTGTTGGCTTGTGCCTTCCTTGGACACCATGTTGCGTTGATTCTTCTTCCTAAAATTCGCATGTATTACATTAAAAATCTCCCAAAAAATTTATCGCGTTTGGAATTTGTTTGATATGGAATTTATGCAAAACAAAAAACACACCAAAAACAAGGACTAGCACTGGGCACTGGATAAATAAGTTAGTCCCAAAATAAAATAAAATGTTGCCAAAACAATGAAAGTTGTAGAATATTGGCATGAATACTTTATAAATTATCGATATGTTGGAGACGTATCAGAATGCAATGCTTTGTGTGACCTTGGTGCTAGTGTTTCAACTATACCTAAATCTCTATGTGATGTGCTTGGTCTCACCGATATGCAAGATTGTTCACTTAACTTGCATCTTGCGGATTCTAGGATTAAGAAACCTTTGGGTAGAATAAACGATGTTATCATTGATAATAGAAATTATGTGCATGTAGATTTAATTGCGCTTGATATTGAATGCAATCCGTCTTGTCCAATAATACTTGGAAGAACTTTCTTACGAACTATAGGTGCCATTATTGATATGAAAGAGGGAAACATAAGGTTCCAATTCCCATTAAAGAAAGGGGTGGAACACTTCCCTAGGAAGATAATTAAACCACCTTATGAATCTATCATGAGGTCTACTTATGGGTGGAGTGTCAAAGAAGACAACACTTGAAACTATGCATTATGCCTAGCTAGCATATAACGATAGCGCTTGTTGGGAGGCAACCCAATAGTTATCTTATTTTCTTGTTCTACTTTTTGTTTGTGTGAGATAACATGATTATTGATATTGTAATGATTGTGTTTTTATGTTTAAATTAGTGTTTGGGCCAAGTAAAGCCTTTGGGATGATTTGAGTGATGAGTAGAATTGATACGGTGCAAAAACAGAAATTTTTGAGTCTAGTGCAGAATTTCTCTGATTTTTTACTGGAACGTCTTTTTGATCTGAATTTTTTACACGGTATTGATATACAAATTCCTCAAGTTTTCATAATTTTTTATATTTTTCTGTGTTATAAAAGTAGAGTGTCTTTGCTGATCACTACAGACTGCTCTATTATAGACAGATATTGTTCTTGCTTCAATAGTTTGCTTGTTTTGATGATGATTGAATTATATCGGAGAGGGGGTAATCGAATCAATTTATAACAATACCTAATGTTTATGGCTCGCCTATCCTACTAACGGATCTCATGAGTTTTCTGTTGAGTTTTGTGTCATGAAGTTTTCAAGTTTTGGGTGTTATCACAATGGGTGAAGGAATAAGGAACGGAAAAGAGCCTAACCTTGGGGATCGCCAAGGCAACCCATGTCAAATTATAGGAAGACTCATGCGTCTAAGCTTGGGGATGCCCAGGAAGACATCCCCTCTTTCATCTCAATCCATTGGTATGTCACTTGGAGCTACATTTTTATTCATCACATGATATGAGTTTTGCTTGGCGAGTCTTTTGCTTTAGTTTGCTTTTGTTGTAGCTTTTCACAATCATTGTTTTCTGGACACACCCACTTGAAACATACACATGTTCACCATGATTTGTTAGAATACTCTATGTGCTTCACTTATATTTTTGAGCTAAGCAGTTGCTCTAGTACTTAACTTATACCTTTTAGAGCACGGTGTCGTATAGATTTTATAGAAATAATTGCAATCTTGTTATTCACTTAAATTTGTTTGAGAGTTAATAAATAGTGATGGTAATTTGCATGGGTTATAAGACTAGTCCAAAAATAATAGGTATTCAAGGAGTGCATAGTCAAAACCTTCATGTAGCACATAGAAGAGAACTTATGGGTTAATGATATTGATGTGGTAATATGAAAGGTTGTGAGTGCATGGTTGTTGGTTAGTAGAAATATCGATAGTTCAAGGGTGTTAATTTGTTGTTCATCTAAATATTGGTTATGGAATGGTGATGATGTGTGAGCATTCTTATTTCTCGTTGAAATCCTAGTGTTGTTTAGGTCGGGGGCATGACGGTTAACTCCTAACAACCTCCCCCCTAGGGGCATGCAAGTAGTGCTTTGCTTCGAGAGAGCTAATAAAACCTTGCAATAAGTATGTGAGTTCTTTATGACTAATGTGAATCCATGGATGTGCGCACTCTCACTTCCTCATATTTGCTAGCCTCTCCGGTATAGTTCATTTCCCGTTCTCACCTCCAAGAATCGGTGCAAACTTCGCCAGTGCATCCAAACCCCGCCACATGATGTGCTCTGTTTCACATAAGCCACCATATATCTTCCTCAAAACAGTCACCATACCTACCTATCATGGCATTTTCATAGCCATTTCGAGATATATTGCCATGCAACTTCCACCGTTACATAATATGACTAGTACACTCATTGTCATATTGCTTTGCATGATCATGTATCTGACATAGTATTTGTGGCAAAGCCACCATTCATCATTATTATACATGTTACTCTAGATCATTGCACATCCTGGTACACTGCCAGATGCATTCATATAGATTCATATTGTTTAGTAACTTTTCATATCAAGTTGTAAGTAAATAGATGTGTGATGCTTTTCATTATTGGGCACTGTCTCAGTGAGGAAAGGATGATGGAGACAATGCCCGAATAAGTCGGGCTAAGACTCCGGACGAAAAATAAAAGAAACAAGGGAAAAGGATAAAAAGAAAGAACGAAAGAAAAAGGAAAAGGGAAAAAGGGAAAGAAAAAGAAAAGTGAGAGAAAAGAGAAAAGGGACAGTGCTACTACCTCTTTTTCCACACTTGTGCTTCAAAGTAGCACCATTTTTCCATATAGAGAGTCTCATGTTTTGTCACTTTCATAGGCTAGTGGGATTTTTTCATTATAGAACTTGGCTTGTATATTTCGATGATGGGCTTCCTCAAATGCCCGAGATCTTCATGAACAAGCAAGTTGGATGCACACCCACTTAGCTTCAGTTGAGCTTTCATACACTAATAGTTCTAGTGCATCCATTGCATGGAAATCCCTACTCCTCGCATTGATATCGATTGATGGGCATCTTCATAGCCCATTGATCTGCCAAGTTGATGCGGGACTTTCTTCTTCACTTTTACCCCTTTAAAACCTACCACCATATTTTATTCCACCTATATGCTATGTCCATGGTTCACGCTCATGTATTGAGTGAGGAATAAAAAGTTGAAGCGTGTTAAAAAATACGATTCAATTGTCTGGCTTAACATTGTGGTGCTTGACATTTGTATTCATGTGGTGAAGACGGAGCCATGTCATGCTAATATGATAAAATTAATGGGGGGTAAACATTCTTTAAGAACTATATATTTTGAAAATTGATGATTATGTTACTTATATTTATGGATATTACTATGTCTATGTTAATTCGTCATTTCTCAATGACCATGCCTGCAATAGATTACATGTTGGGTAGCATGTCACATAAAAATTTCTATTTTTATCATTTACCTGCTCGAGGACGAGCAGGAATTAAGCTTGGGGATGGTGATACGTCTCCAACGTATCTATATTTTTTGATTGTTCCATGCTATTATATTATCATTCTAGGATGCTTTGTAGGAATTTACTTGTTGATATATAATATTTTTTAGCATTAAGCTATTAACCCAATGCCAAGTGCCAGTTACCATTTTCTGTATATTTTTGGCTTTTCATGAATACTGTAACAAACGAAGTCCAAATACCCCGAAACTTTTTGATGAGTTTTTTTGGACAAAATAAGGACCTGGAAGCTTCAGAAGGAGACCGGAGGACCCACTGGGTGGCGCCAAGCCAACAGGGCGCATCGAGGGGGGGGTTGCGCCCTGATGGCTTGAGGCCACCTCCCTTGGCCTCTGGCCCTCCTCTGTGTCCTATAAATTCACATATTCTCCCAAAACCCTAAGGAGCCACCCGAAACACTTTTTCCGCCACCGCAAGTCTCTTTTTTGTGTGTGCCCATCTGAAGCCCCGTTCTAGTGCCCTGCAGGAAAGGGGGTCGATCCGGAGGGCCTCTACATCCATGGTGATGTGTGATTAGTTCACCACAAACCTACGGGTCCGTAGTTAGTACCTAGATGGCTATCTCTCTCTAAGTTCTTTGTTGCCATGATCACCGCAATTCTCGCGGTGATCCATCTTATGTAATCATTCTTGTGCGGTGCATTTGTTGGGATTCGATCAATTATGAGTTTATGTTCAGATTATTCATGAGATTATATCGAGTTACTTGCTAGTATTTTCACATGTATGCATGATTATGATAGTTTCGTAATTCTCTCCAATTTGTTGTTTGGTTTGGCCAACTAGATTGATTTATCTTCAGCGGGAGAGGTGCGTTATAGTGGGTTCAATCTTGCGGTGCTCAATCCTAGTGACACAAAGGGACATGACACGTATTGTACTACTGCCACTAAGGGTAAAATGATGGGGTTGATTCGTATTAACTGGATTTACTTTGTCTACATCATGTCATTGTTCTCCAAGCATTACTTTGTTTTCACTTAATACTCTAGATGCATGTTGGATAGCGGTCGATGAGTGGAGTAATAGTAGTAGATGCAGGCAGGAGTCGGTCTACTTGCTTACGGACGTGATGCTTATATATAATGATCATTGCCATGAATAAGTATTTCATAACTATGTGTTTTTCTATCAATTGTCCAACGGTAATTTGTTTACCCATTGTATCCTTTCTACGAGAGAGAATCCTCTAGCGAAAATTATGCCCCGGGGTCTATTCACAAATATAAATACAAAAATCCAAAATATCTTGTTGCCATTATTTACTTTTCATTTATTTTCTATTTAATACTTATCAAACTATCCATCTACACTACTTATTACTTGCAAGTAACAAGTTCAAGTGGATTGACAACCCTCTTGCCCGCGTTGGATGCAAGTGTGTGCTCTTTTGTGTGTAGGCGCTAGAGACGGGAAATTGCGTGGTCCTCCTATTGGTTCGATAAGCTTGGTTCTCACTGAGTGAAATACTTATCTATATCGTGTTGCATCATCCCCTCCTTTTTGGGGAAAAACCCAACACAAATCATAAGTATCAATGATGCTCCTTCAGTATGTCGCAAGGAAGAGCGTAGAGGAGGATCCCGTAGATTGGGATAAGCTTGTGGCAGAGGACAAGGAGGAGGTTCAGCCGCTGCAGCATCGTCGTAGGTTCGCCAAGGACGACCATGAGGCCGGACCCTCTGGCGAGTAGCTTGCTAGATGGGTAGCACTAGCTATTTCGTTATGAATGACTATTTAAATTTATGCATGTTCTTTTATGTTTGAATCGTGTACCTTTTGTAGAATTGCTTGATTGCTAGTATATGTTTTATTTTGATCTGTTAGTTATTTAGTTTAATAATCTATGCTTACTGTGGTCAACGATGATGAAAGCAGTAAATGGATGTCCCGTGTGAGACCTGTGGTGCTTTGCGATGCCAGAAGGATAGGAAGTTATGTTGGAAATATGCCCTATAGGCAATAATAAATTGGTTATTATCATATTTCCTTTTTCATGATAATCATTTATTATCCATGCTATAATTGTATTGATTGGCAACTCAGATACATGTGTGGATACATAGACAACACCATGTCCCTAGTGAGCCTCTACTAGACTAGCCCGTTGATCAAAGATGGTTAAGGTTTCCTAACCATAGACATGAGTTGTCATTTGATAACGGGGTCACATCATTAGGATAATGATGTGATGGACAAGACCCAACCGTAAGCATAGCATTTGATCGTATTAGTTTATTGCTACTGCTTTCTTCATGTCAAGTATATGTTCCTATGACCATGAGATCATGCAACTCCCTGACACCGGAGGAATGCCTTGTGTGTATCAAATGTCACAACGTAAGTGGGTGATCATAAAGATGTTCTATAGGTATCTCTGAGGGTGTCTGTTGGGTTGGCATGGATCAAGACTGGGATTTGTCACCACGTATGACGGAGAGGTATCTCTGGGCCCACTCAGTAATTCAGCATCACAAGAAGCTTGCAAACAATGTGACTAAGGAGTTAGTCATGGTATCTTGTATTATGGAACGAGTAAAGGGACTTTCCGGTAACGATATTGAACTAGGTATGGAGATACCGACGATCGAATCTCGGGCAAGTAACATACCGTTGGACAAAGGGAACTGCATACGGGATTGATTGAATCCTTGGCATCATGGTTCGACCGATGAAGATCTTCGTGGAATATGTAGGAACCAATATGGGCATCCAGGTCCCGGTATTGGTTATTGGTCGGAGAGGTGTCTCGATCATGTCTACATGATTCTCGAACCCGTAGGGTCCGCACGCTTAACGTTCGGTGACGCTACAGTAGTATCGGGATATGTACGTTGGTGACCTAATGTTGTTCGGAGTCCCGGATGAGATCCTGAACGTCACGAGGAGCTACGAAATGGTCTGGAGGTAAAGATTTATATATGGGAAGTCATACTTTGGCTATTGGAAAAGTTTCGGGTTTTACCGGCATTGTATCGGGAAGCTTTCAGAAGGTTCCGGAAGGTTCCGGAGGGTTCCGGAGGAGTCCGTAAGGGTCCCTCCAGACCCTAGGACGTGCATGGGCTGTAAGGGGGTGTCCAAGCCTTGTTGGGCCAGCCCCCAAGGGCCCATGCGGCTAGGGGGTAGGAAACCCTAAAGGGGAAGGCACCTAGGAGGTGCCTCGGGGAGGGAGGACTCCTCCCTAGCCGCCGGCCCTCCTTGGAGGAGGGGCCAAGGGCTGCGACCTAACACTACCCCTTGCCTCCTATATATAGTAGAGGAGAGGGGAGGGCTATACACAACAACCCACGCCCCGGCGGCATCCCTCTCCCTCCTGTTACCCCGTTCCTTCGTAGATTTGTTTTTCAGTAGTGTTTGGCGAAGCCCTGTCGGAATCGGTGCCACCACCATAACCACCATGTCGGCGTGCTGGTCGTGATCCCATCTACTTATCCGCCCTCGCTTGCTGGATCAAGGAGGCGGAGACGTCATCGAGCCGCACTTGTGTTGAACGCGAAGGTGTCGTCCGTTCGGCACTAGATCGGTTTGGATCGCGATTGGATTGTGAAGGGTACGACTACATCAACCGCGTTATATACGCTTTCGCTTAGCGATGTACAAGAGTATGTAGATACACTCCCCCTCTAGTATCTATGCATCTCCATGGATAAATCTTGTGTGTGCATAGGAAATTTTTTGTTTCCCGTTCAACGATCCCCAACAAGTTCTTCATAGATCTTTGGAAAGACTTCATCACTAAGACGGTATATATATGATTTAGTTCAACATGTTCTGATTGAGTTTCATATAGTACGGTTGTGGCCGGAATTGTCTAACTAGTTTTTTTTTAATTTTTCTCAGATCATCCCTTACGCGCAAGGCGTGACTTATTAGAGAAGTTTCGAGTTTCGCTTGATGCAACCATCACATTCTAATGCACCCTCATGAAGATGTTGATGGCCGAACGCTTCAATTGTCTTGGCACCAATGATTCAAACCACACCTATTTCAGTTGTCCTGGTTGGACAGCTCTTGTAATTGCTTACAAGATGGAAGCTAGGAAGAGATCCACGTTCTACCTTGACTACGATCATGATAAGATCATGGTCTACTACAAGCCTGCTCGCAACGATGATGGTTCACTTACTCCAGATTATGACCATGTGGCCGCCCGCCGAAATGTCGAGTTAGCTAGCTAGTAGGCATGCATGCATGGCATATCCCATGTTGTTAGTTGTTACCACCTCCAGTTTAGTTGAACTTGTGTACTTGTGTTATTTGCTTTTTTTATATACTTTTTTTAACTATGTCAATAAATAAATATTGTTGAATTTAGATTTGGTATTTGCATTGTACTGTTTAATTATTGTTCATAAACTTCAATTATGCTGTCATTTTGGTTGGATCGCGCTGCTGTATAGATTTGGTTTAAAATTGAAAATGAAATTGTTGGCGTCGCACTAACATGCAAGGTCACTACTGACATATATTACTACTGGCGTTGGATACGTGACACGTCATAAACATGTTAAATACTACTGGCGTCGTCTTCAACGCCAACAATATTTTTTAACAGTGCCGTCATATTGGTGGCGTCGGATGTCCACGTCAGCAAGGCTATTTTTTCTACGTCATATCTAGGCTTTTCTGCACTAGTGAGTGGCATATAACACCATCCAGCCCACTACACGTCTTCAGTTTGACTATATAGCAGTATGCGTGGTTGCTTCAAGATGTGGTTTAAATTCAAGCATAAGCAAGATTAAGAAAAAACAGGAAGTTATGTTCTTTTTTCAAATCAAATTTCACAGGACAGAGAAGACACGAAATGCTGACAGCGGAATAACACATGGCAAAAAGCAAGTTTCAGCGTCCTAGACATAGACTCTACTCAACAGCAAAAGACCCAAATGTTGCATTCATGAATCAACTTATTGTGGTACATCTTCAGTTCGACACAATATAATTTAGGGATAGAAGGGTTGTTGCTTGGTTTAGGCATGGTTGGTAATAATCATCTAATAATTTTTTTACAAACCAACAATACTAGAAGCACGGTGCGCGTTTTGCCGTGCCACTTATATTCTTAGGGTTGTACATGTTTCATTTGATTTTTTTAAGTTCTGAAAAATATTTACGTATTAGTTGTTTTGGCGTGTCGGGAATACTCCTACGGATATACTTTGCCGAATCATACTTACAGATGGATGTGTCAATTTATGGTCAGAGATTAGAGAAAAAGTGGTCCAACTGTGTAAATCGGGGAAGTGATTAGTGGGACAATGTTTGGTATGACCAATCCGTAGCGGATCGTTCATGAGTGTATCATTTTTTTTATTTTGGTGTTTCGATGGATTTTTTTTGACTATGTGACTGCAGGACGTCTTTTAATTAGTACACAAACATGAGAAAGTTACTTACGTTGTTGGACGTGTATGTTATGCTGGTGTCAAACGTGTCATGGGTGACTCTTCCGTTTTGTCACACATTCATCAAGAGATCCCATCATGAAATCAGGATGAACGACTCAATCAATTATGTATCCAATCAAAATTGAAAAGTTGAATGGGGGGATTTAAAACGGGATAGGTTAACGAAGTTAGAGATTTCATTGCCACAACAAAGGACTGGGGAAAAAGTTTTAACACTAGATAGCATAGTGTATTAAAAAATGAATGAGAATGCTCATTGTGGAATTGTTGACTCGATAAAAATTAGATGACCCAACTTCAAATTGAGACCTCAATTAATTGTGAGGCCTTAAAAAATAGAAAGCTTAGTGTTATAGATGATTAAAATAACCGAGTGAGAAATTGTTGACCCGGTCAAAATCGGTGACCCAATTTCAAATTGGTGACCTCAATTGAATGAGAGGCCTCCAATTCTAAGGGATTTAGTGATATAGTATATGCCACTCGTCTATCTTGCAACGGTACGTATACAATTTGGGTGTCAATTGGGGTGATGTGGCTACTCCGTCAAGGACTTCAAAGACATGATATACCCGGTTTTATGTCTGCCATGGTAATGCAACTACTACAATGATGTAGTAGTTAGACTAGATCTATCCTAGCTAGATGACGATCATTGTGGCGGTACTCCTTGGAAAATTATGATTGGGTTCATATAATCTCAATTGCTTGGTCTTTCTGTTGGGGCCTCAAGGTTCTTTATACACGCACCTTGTCTTGAGGGGAGATGCTTGATCTCCTCTGGTAGTTGGGCTCGTGGATGTCACCGATCTACCCTTGATTGGTTTACATGTCTGATTCTGTAGGGTAATTGGCATATCCACGTGTGAGGCTTAGAGATCTCATGAACCATGCATATTCATGCCATATTGTATGATATTGTATACATATTTTTCCACTACGCATCGTCATATATGTTTGCCAACGATCTGGAGGAAACAACAAGGGACTAGTTAAAGTACTCGCTATAACATGTTAGTGTTGGACCATGTCCCTTACACATGGAGGTGTATTGCTTATAAGTTCGACACATGTAAACTATTGCTCTCAATTACATCCAACGGTTGTGAGTGCTTCCTGGTGAAGGGAGTAGAAGAAAACCCTAGCCACACCACCCTTGTACGATGCTGGTTGCCAATGTGAGAGTGGGAGAGCACATAAAGAACAACACAACTCATGAGAAGAGAGAAAGGAGAGGCGATTCTATCCAAATTTGATGTATCTGACCACCCAACGTTCAAGGTGGTTATCGACGGCTCAAACATGCTTGGCTCGGCACCAAACTTGGTGAGTTAGTTTCTTACTTTGAGTACTTTGACCTGGTTAGCTAGCTTGAGGATTGTGTCATGGAGCATCAAATTTTGAGAGTGATTTTGTATGTTCAGTCTGATGAAGTTTAAGTACATAATAGTTTTTGTGGACGGATAAATTGGCTAGGCAAACAATGTTTAATTAAGTTGAAATTTGAGGGTATCTCAGGAACTTGTGTGTTTAATTGTCTAGAAAAAAATTAGTTGTTGGCTCAGCGGTTTGATAGCAGCTGACGAAATATAGAATGAAACAAAAGTTGTATTTACTACTGAAATCTTGTCTCTTGTAGTAATAGTTGTTGTTCCTGGCTAGCAACATGTTTAGTGTGTTGTAAATCTATCTAGAGATTTTAAAGAAAACTCTATACATGTCAGTAGTTTATTTTTACTCCTAGGTTTTTCCACATTAAATTTCTGTGTCAGATGTGCATTTTGTTTGTGTTTATTCCGTTGCTTGCTTGTTGGTTGAACTTGTCCTCAAAATTCATTACAGTTGAGGGGGGTTGTATTGTGCACAATGGTTGTGTCGATGAATTGGTGCATTGCTTTGTTGTTTTCATTGCTCATCAGAGGCATGTAACAGTGGTGCAGCCCCAACAGTTACAACATCAAGAAAGTTGCCCAAGGCATAGCTTCCATGGACTCCATAACCCACCAAATAAAACACATACGACCAATTAAAACAAAATTTCCATCAACAAGTATTTACATTTTCCACATTGTTTCATTTTTAGAGGAAATATTAGATGGATTAACCTATTCGCTAATGCATGTTTTTTTTCATTGGATTATGTGCATTATTAACAAATAACTACAAAGACTTGCAAAACTGGCAGGCAAGCTATGGGGATCACAAGGTTTTCGCCTAGCTTTGCGACAAACCTTCTCCAGAAATATAAGGTTTTCAAGAGCCTGATCATGAGCAAGCATAATAAAAAATACAATTTGGCATAGGTCTCAAATTCAAGTTCCCTTTTTAGAACTAGAAATTCACTTAAAAAGGCATGCCCTGTTCGAAGTCTACTTCTAGTTTATGTACTATATACCAATATGTGTAGTGACTTGACGATGTGGTTTAAATTCAAGCATAAGCAAGATATTTAAAAAATCAGGTAACTTATGTTTTTCTTTTGCAAATCAATTTCACATGACAAAGATAGGCGAAATCTGACAGCAGAACAACACAGGACAAATATCAAGTTTCAGTTTCCTAGGCTTAGACTCTGCTCAGCTGCAGAACGCCCAAATGTTGCATTCATGAATGAACTTACTGTGGTACATCTTCAGTTCGACACAAGATAATTTAGGGCTACAGCTACAGCTTAAAGTAGTACAACTACTACAACTCAATTTCAACGACGCAACAAATTTCCTCAGGAAACAGGCTGCAGTGTCAGCACTACTTACACACACATCAGATAGTTCCATGGTTCGGTTCAGCTAAGCCTTGCGGACAATCACATGGCGCTCCCTCTTGTACTCCACTTCGTCCCTCTGGTGCATGATCACAAGGGCTCTTCTCACCTGAAGCAGCACAGAAAAGAGTGGTGAGAAATCTAGCTTTGTGCATGCTATTTGTTTGAGAGAAAAATTGTGTGTGAGATGACAGGTTGCTTACAATGGATTCGTTCAACCCCAGCCGATTCAGTTCATCGAGCAGCCTTCTTTCAGATATGTGGCTCCCGATTCCCATCCTTCTCTTTATCTGAGCTTCGGCTTGCTGTTGGGATGAAATGGAAGGGAAACTCAGGAGATGCAAAAGGTTGAAAAAGAAAGATTCTAGTCTTGGATGCAAGAGACTCACCTTGATTTCGTTTGCAATCTCCGGTGACAAGTTCAGATGCTCATTGATTCCAGATCTTGCGGCATCGACAGTGGAGACATTGAACAGTCTAAATGCCTCTTCGATGTGCTCTGGAGTAGCCACACTAGTCCTGAGAATCAACCACATGTCAGCAAGGAATGGCATGATGCTTGTTTGTCATTAGTAGAGCAGCAAGTCATTGTGCTAAATACATTAAGATCTTCAAAATGTGCGAGAATCGAGCTAGTAGCAAACAAATGCTTGTGGAATAATTAGCATGTGATCAGATTGCACTTACAGTCTCATCTTTGCAAGAGATTCGCTCAACCGTATAATAGCTTCAAGCTGCCTCACAGTGATGGGTATGGCTGCAGCTCTTCCTGTCTCATGGGATTGTTGTCTCATTTTCTGCATGATGATAAAACAAAATGGGTAAGTATCTCTAAAAATGGTAACTATTGTCTAAATATCGTAAAAAACTACTTGAAATTTTCAGAAAGCAGAAGTAGAGAACCATTCAAACTGTTGTGGCATTTGCCAAAAAAGATGGTGGCAGAAATCCAGACAGAACTAAATTACCATCCATCAGAACAGCAAACATGAACATGGAGAAGCTCAAGACTCACGTAATAGCAAAACGCATGCACACAGTAATCACTGAGACAGGAAAAAAAGAATAAAATCTCAGTTTGCAGCAACAGTTTATCAGGTCCATGAGAGCTTCTGATCAGTAAGTTCCCAATCTCTATTTTATCATCATTAACGCAAACTTCAACTCTATGTGTCTTCTCTTGTGCCTGGCAAAGAAGAGATCTTCACCAAAGGCACAGATAAAGCTTACATGCAGAGGAGCATGTTATAATAAGATTTGGCTAACTTTCATCAATTCAGATGGAAAATGATTCCAAACAAGGAAATAGCAAATCCAGATAACCAATATATTCTCATGAACTTAGAAAAAAATGAATGAAATCTCAGTTTACAGCAACAGTTTATCAGGTCCATGCAAGTTTCTGATCAGTAAGTTCCCAATCTCTATTTTATCATCATTAACGCAAACTTCCAACTCTGTGTGTCTTCTCTTGTGCCTGGCAAAGAAGAGATCTTCACCAAAGGCACAGATAAAGCTTACATGTAGAGGAGCATGTTATAATAAGATTTGGCTAACTTTCATCATTTCAGATGGAAAAAATGATTTCAATAAAGGAAATAGCAAGTCCAAATAACCAATATGTTCTCATGAACTTTAAGCTGACTCATTATGTGATGTGGTGAATTCTGCAGTAGATATACCTGTCTGATCTCAACATATTTGTTCTGCAGCATCTCTGCTGCTTTTTCTGAGAGTCGTGGTCTACATGTGTTGCGGCAGTACTCGACGTACCTGTACATTTTTTAAGATTATGAATATGATGAAGCTTGACAAATTCTGAGGGAAACATAACATGAAAAACCAAGCACACCTTTTCAGCCAATTCTCTCCTTCATTGGCATCTGCATTCCTGTTTGCTTGAGTTGCAGCACCACTGGCATGCACCTTAATGATGTGGTTTGCTATTCGCTGCATTTGAAGTTCATTTAGTCAATAACTTACAGGAATACAAGTATCTGAAGAAAGAAATTTGATCCATACCTTATCTTGCTCATACATTCTGACATCTTTAACTATGAAGATTAGATCAAACCGAGAAAGGATTGTTGTCTGCAGATCTATGTTATCTTGTGCGGTCTGATGAACAGCAGAAGACAGTTTATCAAACTTGGCACTAGAATAATAATATTCATTTCAAAATCAAAGAAGTAGGTAAGACAACAACAAAACAGATGGACTAACCTTGAGGTCATCATACCGGCCCGAAATTGGATTGGCAGCTGCAAGAACTGAGGTCCTTGAATTGAGTACTGTTGTAATGCCAGCCTTGGCAATAGATATGGTCTGCTGCTCCATGGCCTCATGAATTGCAACTCTGGAACCACACAAGAATAACATAACAGATTAAAACGATTAAAGAGGGTACAAAATAAACAGGCACACAATGTTGTATTCTAGTTTAGACGAAGAGCTAGTTAAACTTTACCTGTCTTCAGGCCTCATTTTGTCAAATTCATCAATACAAACTACTCCACCATCAGCCAATACCATGGCCCCTCCTTCCAGATAAAACTCACGCTGTGCAGGAAAAGAATAGTCTTTCACACAGAACAAAAACTTAAAGAGTAAACAGAACACAAGATTCAGGGTAGAAACACATACCGAGTTACTATCCCGGGTTACGGATGCTGTAAGACCAGCTGCAGATGAACCTTTTCCAGAGGTATAGACTGCAATTGGTGCTGTCTTCTCTACAAACTTCAGAAACTGTCCAAATGTGCAAATGCATGCCACTCAATCTTTGGTCTTTATAAGTGCAAGAACCAGAAACAATTATTTTTGGCACAGTACATGAACTAAACTAGAGTATCACATGAATTCAAAGTGCAAGCCTTGATATTATTGAGTGAAAGGGCAGCACTCCTGCCTAATGCAAACAGATAAAAGGTTGACTACTTGTGTATTAACATACTGACCCATGCAACAGCAAAAGGGAAGCAATAGGAGGACAGGAGCCTACTTCCTGAAAGTTGACCAACTTGAAAGCTACTTACTAGTACAAGGTATCAAACTATATTATGTTTCACTCCTTCTAAAGATTCTAACAAGTGAAATCACTAATAGTTTACAAATTTCAACAACTCCAGGGAGTTCACAAGATTAATATAAGCTATATTACCATGTTATTTGCCAACAAAGTAAATGTTATATGCTATGATAACTTAAAACAACACTTGCCTGGGATTTTGCTGTGGATGGATCACCCAAGAGCAAGGCATGAATGTCCCCTCTCAAACGGACACCATCTGGTAGCCTCTGTAGTAGACAACAGTTTAAACATGGGAGCGCTGCCAATTAGCTACGGAATAAATTGTAATCTGCAATACACGTCAGGGGCAGACAAGATCAAATACCTTCTTTGATCCCCCAAACAAAAGGCACGCAATAGCTTTCTTGACATCACCATGACCATATATTGAAGGGCCAATCATTGAACAAATCTTGGAATATGCATCGGGCCTCTGCGCAAATTCTTTGAATTCCAATTCCTGCAACCCAACAAGATAGTTATCAATACAGTAAAAGGCATGACTCCCATGATAAATGAAAACACTAAAAATCAAACTACCTCATCAAGTGTGAAATGTGAGGGGCCATTGGTGTTGTCATCTCGAGACTGCTCTAACCCCACAATTCTGATGTAGGGCTGTTTAACTCCAACAGCACCTTTCTGGCTGCAAAATGAATATGCATCACGATCAGCCATGTCACCAGCCTAGCTAACAACAACAAAAACTCGGTTCCAAAACATACTTGTTTGTCCCAGATGCTTGGAATACACTGTAGATGCCAACCACCGTTAATCTAGTCCCTGGAACAATTGTCTGGACAAGATGTCTGTCTACTGAAAGCAGCACATTCCGTGGAAGCTCACCAGTTGGAACATCCTGGAAGATGATATAAAGAAAGATTAATGATTGTAATCATGTTACAGTAGTTAGCCAGTGAACATCACATATAAGTGGATTACTGCAACCCAACAGTTCTGCAGGAAGCATAATGCTAACCTCAGGATTTTCCTGCAATTTGAGAGTCTGTAGATCCACATACTTGCTCTTGTCAGGGACTGCAATCCAGGGGTCCAGGGGGCAAGGCTCTTCTCCAGGCTAAGGAAATGAAGCAATCAGATACAAATACCACCACCACTAACAATGTGAAAACTAAACAGCAGGGCAGTGACTGAAAATGATTACTGAGCAATATACCTGAGGAACATGATCACAGGATCGCGGGACAATAGCCCCACCAAGGCCTGGCCTGCACGGCACTGTCCTCACGCTCCTGCAGTTCTTGCAGAGCAGAGTCACATGAGTGGCCTTGGCTTTCACCCTTGAGGCAGCAATCGCGATACCCGCAATCTTCACCAGTTTCGACATGTAATCTGCCTGCAATTTTTATGTTGGTTGTCAAAATGGAGCTCCTGATACTCTCTGGAATCGGCTAATTTACAGAATTGGGTTCAGAACTAACCCCAATAGATCTCATTGAGACGCAATTCTCCTTGGAGGAGAGGAAGATCTGCACATCGCCGGTGACAGGCTCCTCCATTTCCCCGGTCTCGCCGGCGACCTTCGACCTAAGGCTGGCAAGAACTTCGGACCCAGCCGTCTCAAACTGCAGAAACCCACCATACAAAGAGTTAAACACAGCTCTAAATCAACGGCTAAAAGACAGAGACGGCATAGTTTCAGATATACTGGTTTAGTTCGTCAGACAAAAAAAAAGACAGTTCAGAGAGGGCAACGCACCAGCGGCAGGTAGTCCGCGGGCGCCTTGCGGATCCTGTCGGCGAGCTCGGCGTCGAAGGCGTCGAGGTCCTCGATGGCGACGGTGACATGGTCGCGGTTGTGCACGAGGCTCTCGCTGGGAACAGAGGAACGCGTCCACGGGTCAGCCTAGCCCGATTCGACAACGGCGCCAGATCTGGCGAGGATAGGGGAAGGGGGCGGGAGGGGGTACCGGTAGGGGAAGTCGCCGGTGGGGCCGGTGAAGCCGCGGAGGAACTCCTTGAACTTGCGGAGGGCGGAGTGGCGGGTGATGTCGGCGGCGGCGGGGTCGCCCTGCGGGAACTGCGCCTGGTCGCTGTAGAAGACGGCGCCCTCGTCCCAGCCCGACATGGCGGCGGCGAGGAGGAGGAGGACGCGCGGGCGCGTGGGGCGGGTGCCGACGCGGAGGGGGGAGGAGGACGGGAGGGGAGACGGCGATGGGGGGTGGGGATGGGGATGGGAGGGGTGGCGCGAAGAGGGTAATAGAGAGAATGGTTTGGCGGGAAAGCGGTGCGCGTTTTGGCGGGAGGACGCTGTTGCGCTCCGCGCTCGTGCTCGTCGTCTAGGGTTTGGTTGGGGGCGAGGCCGGGCTCGTTGGTGGGCTGATCGTGTCTGGGCTTGGGCCTAGAATGATAGTGGGCTGGTAAGGGTGTCCTAAGTGTCTCTTATCTTTCTACTAATTTTACTAAAAGGAAAACAACCCTCCATCCCAAAATAAGTGACATGGTTTTAGTTCTAAATTTATTTAACCATGAAAATAACCCCTCCATCCCATAAGTGTCATGGTTTTAGTTCAAAATTTAGTTGAACAAGAAAAATAATCCCCCGAGTATTTTCTTGTAGATAATTCCAAGAAAAATGATTTGTTTTTTCTTTACACACAAATAGCACCCGTACTAAGTACTCTATGGTTTGGTGCTTTAGCAGGTTTATTGATAGGAGTTAATTGTTTATTCCTCGATGCTTTGTCATTCCCTTTTTTTAATTCTAGTTATTGCTTTTCTTAATTCTAGTTATTGCTATGGGAGGGATAGATTTCTTCGTGATATGACAAATTTTTATCTTATCCTTTCAATCTTTTTTAGTACAGAAGGAAAAAGAAAGAAAAGATGGATTGGGTTGAACCTCAGAGTCATTAAAACATTGGTAAACCAAAATTTTAAAATAGAAATTCAATTAAAGGGGTACCCAAGCTAAATCAGGCCTCACAAATCAGAGCATAGAAAAAGATGGGGCTGACTAATTAAATGAAAGGATTTCGAACCAAAATCTTTGATAATTCGACAAGGATTGTATTCTTTGATTATTTCTCTATTTTTATTACTTAATTTAATAATAATAAAATTATTCTAATGAATTTGAATGGCGTAAATTCCATTTTATTCCTTTTTTCACAAAAACTTGTTATGTCTATGCAATGTGTGTATATTGTTATTTGTTTAACCATAAATTTTACCAATTTTTATCATTTTGGGAGATTGTAAATTAAGTTGGGTACATCGCATGATGCAATTGCAAAACAATACTGTAATTGATAAAAAAAAGTATCATATATTGTATGTGGACTGGTAAGGGCGCCCCAACTTTTTTTGTTACTCTGAAAAAACTCCTTTTTTACTATTCTTGTAATAAAGTATTTTACCAAAATATTTTTCTAAGAAAAATGTTATTTTTTCTTTACACACCGATGACCTGAATTCCATTTTATGAAAATGTAAGAGGTTTTGTTAATTTAGCATGCACTTGTTTAATGAAACAACAATGCATTTACAATGTAGGTTAGCTCTAAGGATTGGGCTACAGATGGTTGCTCGCCCTCAAAGTAACTGGCAAAGGCGAGAAAACATATTGGAGTCATTTTAAAGTTGGATTTCGAGAAAGCCTATGACAAGGTAGATTGGAATTTCTTTATTGAATGTCATAATAAAAGAGGTTTTAATGACAAATGGTGTGGTTAGGTAACACAAATCCTGTAAAATGGTACTGTTAGTGTTAAGTTCAATGATGAGACTGGACCATATATCCAGAGTGCTAAAGGGGTTCGACAAGGAGACCCCTTTTCCCCTTTTCTGTTTAATCTTGTTGCGGAGTGTGTGACAAAAATGGTGTTGGAAGCCCCCAAAAAATGGGTTAATCCAAGGGCTAGCACCCAACTTGATTGAAGGGGGCATGGGTATCCTACAAATATGCAGATGACACACTCTTGTGCTTTACTCATGACATTGATAAAGGTAACAATGTCAAACTTTTGTTATACCTTTTTGAAGTCGTGTCTGCGTTGAAAATTAACTTTGAAAAAATGAAGTATTTACTATTGGGGAGACAACAATATCGACTAAATTTATGCTAGTGTGTTTGGATGCCAGGTTGGCAGACTGCCTATGAAATATCTAGGGGTCCCTGTTACTTATGCCATGCTTAAGAATATAGACTGGGATTTCCTAGATGCCAAGTTAATCAAAAGGCTCGATGCCTGTATTGCTTATGCGGCATCTTCTGGGGCTAGGCTTACCCTGATGGACTCCAGTTTGGATGGTATTCCATCATACTTTATGTTTATGTTCCTGCTCAAAAAAGACCTTCGTTGAAAAGATGAACAAACATCAAAGGCATTTCTTTTGGAGAAAAGGGAGGAAAAATGAGCTTATCATATGGTTAAATGGTTTAGGGTCTGCCGCTCCAAGAATAAGGGTGGCTTGGGGTGCTAAAGAGTTACACAGACAAAATATCAGCCTCCTAGTGAAGTGGCGGTGGAAATTAGATACCGGGGATGGCTTATGGCAACGTATTGTTCGTGCTAAATACTTTAGAAACAAAATTGTAGCTAATATCAAGAGTCGCTTCTCTGACTCGTCATGTTGGAAAGCTATTATGAAAGTTAAGGAAGTATATATGGAGGGCATGAAAATCACTATCAATAGCGGTGATCTCACTAGGCTGTGGCGAGATCCTTGGTTGGGCAATGTTGCTTTATGTGATCAATTTTCTGTACTCTTTGACATTTGTCAGGATCAGGAATGCACCCTTGCTGATTTTGTCTCTAAGAACTATTCTTTGAATTACAGACGTAGATTATTTGATGATTTGGCTGATTAGTGGAGACATATCATCACTGGAGCTCGAAACCTCCCCCTTAATGGTGAGCCTGGTGTGGTTACCTGGGCCTTCAATTCCAAATGGAAATACACAACAAAATCTACTTATGAATGGCTGGAGCGACACTTGTCGGGTCCAAACTTTAAATGGATCTGGAAAGCGACAATTTCTTTGAAGATTAAGATCTTCCTATGGCAAGTTTTCCAAAATGCTATTCCCACTCGTGGCAACATGCGACAGAGGAACTGGCCTGGGAATCCTTCCCGTTCTTTCTGTTCAGAGGTGGAATCGACGAGACATCTATTTTTTGAATGCTTCCTTGCTCATTCGGTCTGGAGGACTTGGCTGTCTGTGGGTGTCACTAGCTGCCCCAAATCACTCTAGCAATGTTGGGCGTGGTTGTATAAGTTTTTTTCCTAATGGCAGAAAATACTACATGATGATTATTGCTGCTATTTGATGGAGGGTTTGGTGTACTAGAAATAAAGTCACCTTTGAAAGACATACTATCCACTCACCTTTAGAAAGTGGTCTTCACCGCTTGCTCTTTTATGCTGTATTGGGCAGGATTGCTGAAAGAAGGAGATAAGATGGAATTCCAGGCAGGGATGAAGAGACTGGCTCAGGTTGCTGTAGGCCTGGCTGATAGGCAGCATGCTCGCGGGAGACTTCTACTGGGTGATTGTTCAGGATTTCGCTCCGGGTGACCTTCTTGCTTCGTGCTGGATTTGGTGGTCTTAGTTGCATTTTTCACTGGGTTTTGATGCCCACTGGCCGTATGTTTTAGACTGTAAGCTTTTGGGTATTCTTTGATGCTCATGCTACCTTAGAGGTAGTGGTCAGACTTTAGGTCTCCTTTTGTTTTGGGTTTGCTAGTTAGGTGTCATCATTTTTCGTCCCATGGTGGGTGATTCGTTCCAGAATCAGTCACGATGGGTTTCCAGTCGATGCCCCAACTCGCTCTCCTCCCTTTTCAATCTCCTTTTCAAGTACATGTCGTATAAGTCTTAAACTGACCTTGTCTTTTTGGACAAGGATCGCTGGATCAGACTGATGTATTTTCGTTGATTGCAAAATTAATGAAAAGGGTTGTCAGCCCGGTTGAAAAAAAGCTCTAAGGATTGGGCTACAAATGGTTGCTTGTCCTCAAAGTAACCGACAAAGGCAATTTGATTTTCTCCTGTTGTGATGTCCGGACAACCGTGTCATATCGTTTCATCAATTTTAAAATGTCAAGTTGCATTGAAGGAGGTCGTTTTTCCACACTATCTTTTGATGACAAATAGAAAAAGGTCGATGGGCAATTCTCTCTTCGAACTCAGCTCATCCCGTGGGCGGGTGTAAAAGGCAGCTTGAGAAGCTCAGAGCCTGGGTTTTTTCATGAAGCCTAGTGGCTCAGAATCGGACGGCCGAGGCTGAGCCACGTCCCCCTCCCCCGTTCGAATCCTCCGGCTGCAAAAGTCGACAGCATAAATCCGCCCGTCCAACAGAGACCCTCCGCAGTTCTGACGGAGACTCCAAGGCCATCGCCATCCACCCGCTCCGCTCTGATCCCAGATCACCCCCCTCGCCCCCTCCTCCTCCTCCTGCTCCGCGCGCTGCACCTCTCGCCCCCGCGGATGGCCTCCGCCCTCTCCGCGCCGGCGGCCTCCGCCGTCGCCGCCGCCGCCGGCGGGTGCAAGGCACGGGCCCTCTTCTCCACACCTGTCAGTCGGCGCTCCTTCTTTCTGCGCAGTGGATTCTGAACCTCTTTTTTTCTGTCGTCGGCGCAGGTGTTCGGAGGAGGACGGAACGACGGGAGGGCCGGGTGCCGCGTCGGGATCGCGAGGAAGGTGACTGACCCGATCCCATGTCGCCGCTCTGCTAGATCCCACAGTAGATTCGCGGATTGGTTTGGTTCTGTAACGCGACTGTGCTAGATGGTTCTGGGTCCTGTCATAGGTGTTCCCGTGCGTACCATTGAACAGGGGCTAACTTGCTGGGTTGGAAATTCAGGAATGCTGGTGGTTTAGTCACGATCGACTGTGATTTCCAATTATGCGCGATGCCACAAGCTTCTAGAACAATATATAGTAGTGAGCCACGCGGAATCTTATCTGAGCTGCTGGTATCTGTCCGGGGATTCAGACTTAGCATTGCTCTGATATGCACCGTTCCTAGTTCAGATTTTCAATGACCTTTCAGCTCTGCTAGCCAGGACTCGATACTAAGTAGAAATAATAGTAATAATCAGGAACACTCTTAAGGATTCGAAGGATCAAGTGTCCTCTGTGAATAACTTCTGTTCATCATAAATCATAAAGTATGCTGACTTCTTTTGAGGACAAGCAGTCATTGACACATGAGCAAACAATCGAACATGAAGTTGCACTTTTATTCTGCACAGCTATAACATGGTGTGCTTAGTCCAGGCTTCTTCTGGTACAAGTAGTTATCCATATTTACTGTACTGATAGTGATAGGACCACTCTAGAGCTGCTCGTTTCAAAGTTGAGGCGCATTGCAGTTGGTACTATAGCTGGTTAAGCCAGCATTTCTGTTTCTCCATGGATAATCCCTTTGTATGTGGCCTCAGCTGTGTCTTGAAGCCTGGTGTCATGCCAATATTTGACATCTCTTGATATGGTTTGTGCTTTGAAATTTTATTCTTCCTTTGCTATTTTGAATGCAGAATCTTGGCCGTATCACGATGGCACTCGCAGTAGACTCTTCTCGCTTTGAAGGAGTGCCGATGGCCCCTCCAGACCCGATTCTTGGGGTTTCGGAAGCATTTAAAGCTGATACAAGTGATCTGAAACTCAACCTTGGTGTTGGTGCCTACAGAACGGAAGAGCTACAGCCCGCAGTCCTCAACGTTGTCAAGAAGGTAAGTCCAATCATCCTTAGCATTTCTTGAATAATTTTGGTTCCTATTTTGATGTGCTATTGTTACATGTGGTAGGCTGAAAAACTTATGCTGGAGAAAGGAGAAAACAAGGAGGTACGATGGATATTTACCATTCGGATGATTCAGACTTGATTATAAAGATTTATATTTTCCTTTTCTTTTACTGAGAATGAAAGGCTGAGTGTTTTCTTTGTGGTGCAGTATCTGCCTATTGAAGGCTTCGCTGCATTTAACAAAGCAACTGCAGATCTATTGCTTGGAGCTGACAATCCTGTCATCAAGCAAGGACGGGTATGGATTATGCAGCCCTTGCCATCGCTCTTGTTATATTATGACTGCCTGACAACCTGCCACCTGAGGACTTACCTCTTATGTTTAGTTAACCTTATTTAGTAACCACTCCTACTGTAGGTTGCTACTCTTCAATCTCTCTCAGGGACTGGATCATTACGCCTTGCTGCGGCATTTATTCAGAGATACTTCCCTGATGCAAAAGTACTTATATCATCTCCCACATGGGGTATGTATGGCAAATTGGGAACTGCAACTAGTGCTCATGACTTCATGTGCATAAGTCTGTTTTTCATTGTTTTCTGTGGTGAATCTCATAAATTCGTCCAATTTATATGTTCACAGGAAACCACAAAAACATATTCAATGATGCTAGGGTACCATGGTCAGAATACCGGTACTATGATCCCAAGACTGTTGGGCTGGATTTTGAAGGAATGATAGCTGACATACAGGTAATTAAAACATCTGTACCAAGAAAATTAACCATTATTCAAATATTGCTCTTTATATTGCTATCTTTAATTGGATGAACTTCGTTAAGAGTATTTTTTTCGTTTTATTGGGTTGCACTCAGTGTCAGAGCATCAGGGTTGGGCCATGTCCTGTCCCATCCTTCTCTCCAAGCATTCTCTTAGGATTTGGTATTATTTTGGCCCAATAGCAACAAATAGCCCACTCTGTGCTGAACTGGCCCCTTGTGCACCCCCAGTGGTTGCACTTATTTGTTTTGAACTGAAATGGTTGCACTCGTCATAGGAAACTTGCAATCTCGAAATGAAGTGATTTTTCCTTTTTATATTGTTAACTTACGCACCAGTTATTGTTTAACCTAATGTATTTACTCTTTGCAAACTAGGCTGCACCAGAAGGGTCTTTTGTTCTGCTACATGGTTGTGCTCACAATCCAACTGGAATAGACCCAACCCCTCAGCAGTGGGAGAAATTGGCAGATTTGATTGAAGAGAAAAAACATATGCCTTTCTTTGATGTCGCCTATCAGGTGAGTGGTTTTTATGCGAGTTTTTTTTAATTTATTGTCAAAAATTGCCCCTTACTGACTGTTATATTTTCTTTTGTAGGGTTTTGCTAGTGGAAGCCTTGATGAAGATGCATCTTCTGTCAGGCTTTTTGTTAAGCGTGGCCTGGAAGTGTTCGTTGCACAGTCTTACAGCAAGAACCTTGGTCTATATGCAGAAAGGATTGGTGCAATAAATGTCATTTGCTCGGCACCAGAAGTTGCAGATAGGTAATCTTGATGGTTGCTTGTCTGCCTACCAACCTTTTTTTTGTTATCATTCAGTTACATGAAATGCTATCTTGAATTTCTGCACCTTTATCCTGCATAGTGATAGTCCTGCTTGAGGGCAAACAAATTGCTGCAACGGTGTCTTCATTATAAGAATCTGTATGAATTGTCTATTTATTATGACACTGGACGCTTTGCAGGGTGAAGAGCCAGTTAAAGCGATTGGCACGGCCCATGTACTCAAACCCACCTATTCACGGTGCCAAGATCGTCGCCAACGTTGTTGGTGACCCTACCATGTTCGGTGAGTGGAAAGAAGAGATGGAACAAATGGCAGGGCGGATCAAGAATGTTCGGCAGAAGCTTTACGATAGCTTGACTGCAAAGGACCAATCTGGCAAGGACTGGTCTTTCATTCTTAGACAGATAGGCATGTTCTCGTTCACGGGCTTGAACAGAACCCAGGTGACTTTACCTTCGAATTCCACAGATACTGTTTTCGCATATTATCTCTGAATGACATGTTACCAGAACGCGTCGTGATCTAAGTTTCCATCTTGTGTTTTGCAGAGCGATAACATGACCGATAAATGGCACATATACATGACCAAGGACGGGAGGATTTCGTTGGCGGGGCTGAACCTGGCGAAGTGCGAGTACCTTGCTGATGCCATCATCGACTCCTTCCACAATGTCAACTAGATTATGATCTGCGTCGCAGCCACGCTATTGCGATTAGTTCCTTCTATAGTTTGCTGGGATTTTTGGGTCCTTCCAGCTCGAGTTTTTAGTCAGGATGCTGATGATGCATCCCGTAATTCAGAGGTACAGTAATAAATAATTTGGCAAAACTACGGATGCTAGGCACTTGTACGGTCCTTACAAGCTTGTAATAATACTAATTAATTATGTATACTATGGCATCTGCAACTAGTGCCATCTCAAAGTAACTTGTTTTTAGTTAAGAGGGAGTACTACTCCCTCCGATCCTAAAGTTTGTACTAGAGCAGAACTCCGGGATAGGGTTTGAGACGGGATCTCTTCGAAACAAAGGCTCTCGGCGACGATATTTCTCTTTTGAGAAACGACAAATGGTTTTGATATTTATAAGAAATTATTTCGGTGCAATTTAGGTCGGTTGGGCCTAGGGGGGCACAAGCTTGGATGGCATGGCCACCCAGGCCGTGTCAACTTGGCTTGTGGCGTCCTGGTGACTTCCGAAGCTTCTAGTGTTCTTTCCGGTCCGTGTAAAATCGTTAGAAATTTGCTTAGTGTTTGGACCTCCGTATGTATTGATTTTTTGTAAAATCAAAAGCAAGGTAATAACAGTTTGTAAAACCAAAAGCAAGGTAATAATGGAAACTAACACTGTGCATTGGATTAATAGTTTAGTCTGAAAAATATATAATTTTCTATAAAATACATATGAAAATGATAACATAACAGTATTTATTAATCAAAAAATATAGATATGTTAGATATGTATCATTGGGTAACCCTCAAGTATAAGGCTGAAGTAACCTAGTAATAAGTATTTCCCTTAGTAGAGAACTAACGTTTATCAAACGAGAAGAACTCCTTCCAACAAACAAAGTCACTCGTACCTGCACACAAAACACAACACAAACGTGTCCTCAACATGTCAAGAAGGTTATCAAGCTTTTTCTCCTGCTAGTTACACGATTAAATTGCACGGTATGATAGAAATCGATAGATAAATAAAACAGTACAACAATCAGTAGTAATTGTAATGAAGATTCTAATAATACACTAGTAGAAAACAGACCTTTCGTCCCAAGCATTAGTCCTAGTCTGGTTATGAGCCGGTACTAAAGATGGTATTAGTCCCGGTTCGTGCCAGCTCCAACGGCTAGGAGCAGGGCGACCTTTAGTACCGGCTCGTGAGGGATCTTTAGTACCGGTTCGTGTCACGAGCCGGTACTAACGGGGGCGTGGCAGGCTTTTGGTCAGACTTGGGCCCCGCGTGCCTCTTTAGTACCGGTTGGTGGCACGAGCTGGTACTAAAGGTTTCCCTTTAGTACCGGTTGGTGACACCAACCGGTACTAAAGACTTCCTATATATGCTTCGTCCGCAGCCGATCGAAGAGGCTCTCATTTCTCTGTTTTCTCCCCTGTTCTTTTTCTTGCTCGAAGCTCATCCTCCATTTTGCCAAGGATTTGTCAAGATTTAAAGGCACCCCATCTATCCAAGTGTTCACAAAGGTTAGCAACTTTGCCCCTTCATCTCTTATTGCTAGATTAGCTTGTGATATGCTCAAAGATATGTGATTTGTGGGTTTTAGCTAGGTTTTGGAGGAGTGATCATTATGTGGTAGTTTATTTGATGTATATGTAATTTAAGCTCAAATTAACTTGTTAGGTTGCATATGTGTAGGTGTGGTTTATTTGGTGCCTTCCCATCCCCGTCCTAACCACCGTCGATCGTTCGCACCATCTCGTCGCGGCATCGACCACCTTGGTGAGCCTCTTGTTCTTCTTAAAACATTTTTGTTAAAAAAATCACTTGTATGATTTAGATAGATGCGTGTACGATTTACTTACTTGTATCATTGTTAGTTATTCTATAGTGTCATGGTTATGGTGTCCGCCCACGTCGGCCCTCGTCCAGTCTATGATTCAGATGTGGTATGTCGTTATCTTTTATAACTATTTCACACATCATCTAATGTCTATGACAATTAATTATGCCACCAAATTGACGTAGATATTTTTATCTATAGGAAGTAGTTGAACCAGAAATTCCAACCGACTATGCAATTCTGCTCGAGAAATTAACACAAGCTGAAAAACAAATTGATCATTTGAAAGAAAAATTGAAAAGAACTAAAGATGAGAAGATGAGATTGGAGTTGCATGTTGCCGATATCGTCGATGATCACAAGAACAAGATGGCTGGAATGCGCTTGAAGCTTAGAAAGATTAGAAAATATGCCATTGATAAAGAGGCTTGGTATCATTATGCCGTTGGCTCAATTGTTATCTTAGTTGGGATTATGATCGCATTTGTTGTTGCATTTACATGTTTTAGATAGTTGTATGTTGTTTTATGAGATGTATGTATGAACTATAAGTATCTATTATTTGCAGTAATAACATTTGGTCACTGCTAGCTCTACTTTGGTTGTAATGTGATGATGAAGTTGTATTAATTTGGTCACTTCGATGTTGTGTAGTGAACATGAGCCGACAATGGATGTACGATGACCGACTAAGTCCAGGTTTTCTTCATGGCCTGCATGATTTTATTCATGTGGCTGAGGCAAACAAACAGAATGGTTTCATGTGTTGTCCATGTCGTGACTGTAAGAATGATAGGAATTACTTTACCTCAAAAACCCTTCACTACCACCTGCTAGAGTCCGGTTTCATGTCCGGCTATAGCTGTTGGACCAAGCACGGAGAAAGAGGGGTTATAATGAAAGACAATGAAGAAGAAGAGGATGATGACAACTATCCTTTCGCCGATACAACAATGGGGGAAGCTGAAGAAGAGGCATCAATGGGGGAAGCTGAAGAAGAGGCATCAGATGAGCCCGCTGATGATTTGGGTCGGGTCATTGCTGATGCAAAGAGAACCTGCAAAAGTGACAAGGAGAGGTTGAAGTTGAAACACATGTTAGAGGATCACAAGAAATTATTGTATCCAAATTGTGAAGATGACCAGAAAAAGCTGGGTACCACGCTGGAATTGCTGCAATGGAAGGCGAAGAATGGTGTAACTGACAAGGGATTTCAAGAATTGCTGATAATGATAAAGAAGATGCTTCCAAAGGATAACGAATTGCCTGAAAGTACGTACGAAGCAAAGAAGGTTGTCTGCCCTCTAGGATTAGAGGTGCAGAAGATACATGCATGCCCTAATGATTGCATCCTCTATCGTAGTGAGGAGTACGAGAATTTGGATGCATGCCCGGTATGCGGTGCACTGCGCTATAAGATCCACCGCGATGACCCTGGTGATATGGAGGGCGAACGCCACAGGAAGAGGGTTCCTGCCAAGGTGATGTGGTATGCTCCTATAATACCACGATTGAAACGTTTGTTCCAAAACAAAGAGCATGCCAAGTTGTTGCGATGACACAAAGAAGAACGTAAGAAAGACGGGATGTTGGGAGCACCCGTTGATGGGTCGCAGTGGAGAAAAAATGAGAGGGAGTTCAAGGACTTTGCAGTTGACGCAACGAACTTATGGTTTGGTCTTAGTACAGACGGCATGAATCCTTTTGGGGAGCGGAGCTCCAGTCACATCACCTGGCCCGTGACTCTATGTATCTACAACCTTCCTCCTTGGTTGTGCATGAAGCGGAAGTTCATTATGATGACAGTGCTCATCCAAGGCCCTAAGAAATCCGGCAACGACATTGATGTATACCTAAGGCCACTAGTTGATGAACTTCTACAGTTGTGGAAAAAAACCAGGTGTACGTGTGTGGGATGCGCACACACATAAGGAAATTGACCTACGAGCGTTGCTGTTTGTAACCATCAATGATTGGCCTGCTCTTAGTAACCTTTCAGGACATAAAAACAAGGGATACAATGCATGCACGCATTGATTAGATGATACTGAAAGTATATATTTGGATAAATGTAAGAAGAATGTGTACCTGGGACATCGTCGATTTCTATCGATCAAGCATATCTTAAGAAAGGCAGGCAACCATTTCAAAGGTGAGCCAGATAACCGGAAGAAGCCTGGCCTCCGTACTGGTGAATATATATTTGATATGGTCAAGGATTTATCGGTAATCTTTGGAAAGGGTCCTGGCGGACAATCTGTTCCGAATGACGCCAACGGACACGCACCCATGTGGAAGAAGAAGTCTATATTTTGGGAACTTGGATATTGGAAAGCCCTAGAGGTCCGCAATGCAATCGATGTGATGCACGTGACAAAGAATCTTTGTGTGAACCTGCTAGGCTTCTTGGGCGTGTATGGAAAGACAAAAGATACACTGGAGGCATGGGAGGACAAGCAAAGAATTAACGAAAAAGACGGCATGCCTCCAAAGCAGTATCAAAGTCCTGCGAGCTACGCTCTTACGAAAGAAGAGAAGGACATCTTTTTTGAATGCCTGCTTAGTATCAAGGTCCCGTATGGCTTCTCGTCGAATATAAAGGGAATAATAAATATGGCAGAGAAAAAATTTCAAAATCTAAAGTCTCATGACTGCCACGTGATTATGACACAATTACTTCCGGTTGCACTTAGGGGGCTTCTACCGAAAAATGTTCGATTAGCCATTGTGAAGCTATGCACATTCCTCAATGCAATTTCTCAGAAGGTAATCGATCCAGAAATCCTACCAAGGTTACAGAATGACCTGGTCCAATGTCTTGTCAGTTTCGAGTTGGTGTTCCCTCCCTCCTTCTTCAATATTAGACGCACGTTCTAGTTCACCTAGTCAAAGGGATTAACATTCCGGGTCCTGTATTTCTACACAATATGTTCCCCTTCAAGAGGTTCATGGGAGTCTTAAAGAAATATGTTCATAACCGTGCTAGGCCAGAAGGAAGCATCGCCAAGGGATATGGAATAGAGGAGGTTATTGAGTTTTGTGTTGACTTTGTTCCTGACATTAAGCCGATTGGTCTTCCTGAATCGCGGCATGAGGGGAGACTGGGTGGAAAGGCACACTAGGAAAGAAAGAAGCAATGAATATGCACGAGCATTCTTTCACTCAAGCACACTACACGGTTCTACAAAATTCCACCTTGGTGACTCCATATATCGAGGAACACAAGGATATTGTACGGTCCAAGAACCCGGAGCAGTCTGACCCCTGGATTGAACGTAAACACATGGAGACTTTTGCCGATTGGTTGCAAACAAAGCTCATCAATGACAACGATGTTCCAGATGAACTGTACTGGTTGGCCAAGACACCAAGTTCGACTGTAATGACTTTCAAAGGGTACGAGATAAATGAGAATACATTTTACATGATCGTCCAAGATAAAAAGAGCATCAACCAAAACAGTGGTGTCCGCCATGATGCAACCAACTTTCAAGACACATATTATGGTTACATAGAGGAGACATGGGAACTTGACTATGGACCTGATCTTAAGGTCCCTTCGTTTCAGTGCAAATGGGTCAAATATACTGGAGGCGGGGTACAGGTAGACCCGCAGTACGGAATGACAACAGTGGATCTCAACAATCTTGGATACACAGACGGCTCATTCGTCCTAGCCAATGATGTGGTTGAGGTTTTCTATGTGAAGGACATGTCTAGCAAACCGAGGAGAAAAAAAGATAAGGAAGCGAATACATCATACGACGAGCCAAAGCGCCACATAGTTCTTTCAGGGAAAAGAAACATTGTGGGAGTGGAGGACAAGACAGACATGTCAGAAGATTATGAAAAGTTTCATGAAATCTCTCCCTTCAGAGTGAAGACTGGCCCAAGCATCCTGTTAAATGATGAAGATTCTCCATGGTTACGGCACAATCATAAGCAAGGGACAAACACGCAGAAAAAGTCTTACACCGCGAGATCCCACTCCGGGATGTGACCGGCTTCACCGTCATCACATTCTATGTGAAGGACATGCATGCATTTTCTAGCATGGTATCTTTGTAACAGTTTGTACACGAAGTGCATCCAATTTTTGCCGTAACCCTCTCAACTCTTTAGTAGTTGCTATGTGGGTGAAATTATGATGTTATGCCAAGTTACAACCTTTTTAGAGTTCATTTGTACTCCTTTTAAAACTCGAGATATGACATTTCAAATGTCATTTAATCAAATTGTATTATACAGCAGTTTAAGTTGTTCCAACATGCATGGAAATGCCATAAACAATTTTTTTATATTTTTCTAATATTTTTTCATATATTATTTATTTACATTGGAGTCATAGATTTTTTTCTATGATTTTCTAAAGTTTAGGGGTTTTCTGAAAATAATAATTAATAACGAATTAAAAAACCTTTAGTACCGGTGCGAGCCACACACCGGTACTAAAGGTCCACCGCCCCGCGCATTTTTTTCGGATGGACCTTTAGTACCGGTGCGTGGCACGCACCGGTACTAAAGACCCTTTAGTACCAGTGCGTGCCACACACCGGTACTAAAGGTCCTCTACGTATAAATAGTGGAGGCCTCGTTCCGGTGCGAGACACGCACCGGGAGAAGCTCATTTGCGCCGCCAGGCTGCCGGAATCCGCCGTCGCCGCCGCGCGCCGCCCCGACAGCCCCCACCTAACTTCGGCTCCGGTGAGTGCCCGACGGCCCCCACCTTTTTTCCTATTTTTAGTTAGTTGATTAGTTAGGTTTTTAGGTTAGTTTAGGTTAATTAGTTAGGTTTTTAGGTTAGTTTAGGTTAATTAGTTAGGTTCTTAGGTTAGTTTAGGTTAATCAGTTAGGTTCTTAGGTTAGTTTAGGTTAATTTAGGTTAATTAGTTAGGTTCTTAGGTTAGTTTATGTTAGTTTAGGTTAATTAGTTAGGTTCTTAATTAGGTTAGTTTATTAGGTTAGTTTAGGTTAGTTTATTAGGTTAGTTTAGGTTAGTTTATTAGGTTCTTAGGTTAGTTTAGGTTAGTTTAGATTAATTAGTTAGGTTCTTAGGTTAGTTTAGGTTAGTTTAGATTAATTAGTTAGGTTCTTAGGTTAGTTTAGGTTAGTTTAGGTTAATTAGTTAGGTTCTTAGGTTAGTTTAAGGGCCAGTTCTTTTGAGCCCTCCTGTGGAAATAAGCTTCTGTGAAAATAAGCTCCAAATAAGCTCCTGTGAAAATAAGCTCCAGATAATAAGCTAGCCAGTTCTTTTCGGTGCCTTTTTTCAGCTTATATATGGTATGATTAGTGAAAAGTTGGGCTCGGTGGTGCGACGAGGGGTTGAGCTCGATGGTGGGACGAGGGGTTGGGATCGGTGGTGGGACGAGGGGTTGGGCTCGATTCTAAGTGAGCTTCTGCGCGAAGCTGCTCACCCCCCAGCTTTTTTCCATGCAAAGGGAACTCCGGTGAAAATAAGCTAAGCTAGCTTATCAAAAACGAGTTCTTTTGGGCTTCTAGCTTATTTTGACAATAAGCTGAAATAAGCTGGAAAAGAACTGGCCCTGATTAGGTTAGTTTAGGTTAGTTTATTAGGTTAGTTTAGGTTAGCTTATTAGGTTCTTAGGTTAGTTTAGGTTAGTTTAGGTTAATTTGTTGGGTTAGTTAATTAGTTAATTAGTTAGTTTAGTTTAGTTAGTTAGTTAGTTAGGTTCTTAGGTTATTTTAGTTAGTTAGGTTAGTTTAGTTAGTTAGTTAGTTAGTTAGGTTATCATGTTAGTTTAGTTAGTTAGGTTTGTTGGAAATATGCCCTAGAGGCAATAATAAAATGGTTATTATTGTATTTCCTTGTTCATGATAATTGTCTATTGTTCATGCTATAATTGTGTTAACCGAAAACCGTAATACATGTGTGAATACATAGACCACAACATGTCCCTAGTGAGCCTCTAGTTGACTAGCTCGTTGATCAATAGATGGTCACGGTTTCATGACCATGGACATTGGATGTCGTTGATAATGGGATCACATCATTAGGAGAATGATGTGATGGACAAGACCCAATCCTAAGCATAGCACAAGATCGTGCAGTTCGTCTGTTAAAGCTTTTCAATGTCAAGTATCATTTCCTTAGACCATGAGATTGTGCAATTCCCGGATACCGCAGGAATGCTTTGGGTGTGCCAAACGTCACAACGTAATTGGGTGGCTATAAAGGTGCACTACGGGTATCTCCGAAAGTGTCTGTTGGGTTGGCACGAATCGAGACTGGGATTTGTCACTCCGTGTGACGGAGAGGTATCTCTGGGCCCACTCGGTAAGACATCATCATAATGAGCTCAATGTGACTAAGGAGTTAGTCATGGGATGATGTATTACGGAACGAGTAAAGAGACTTGCCGGTAATGAGATTGAACAAGGTATAGAGATACCGACGATCGAATCTCGGGCAAGTATCATACCGATAGACAAAGGGAATTGTATACGGGATTGATTGAATCCCCGACATCGTGGTTCATCCGATGAGATCATCGTGGAGCATGTGGGAGCCAACATGGGTATCCAAATCCCGTTGTTGGTTATTGACCGGAGAGGTGTCTCGGTCATGTCTACATGTCTCCTGAACCCGTAGGGTCTACACACTTAAGGTTCGATGATGCTAGGGTTATAGGGAAATGGTATACGTGATTACCGAAGGTTGTTAGGAGTCTCGGATGAGATCCCGGACATCACGAGGAGCTCCGGAATGGTCCGAAGGTAAAGATTGATATATAGGAAGTCCAGTTTTGGTCACCGGAAAGTTTTCGCGCTCATCGGTAGTGTACCGGGAGTGCCGGGAGGGTGCCGGAGGACCCCCGGGAGGGGTGTGACGACCATAGGACTTTGTGGGACCTTAGAGGAGGTGTGCCAGCCCTTTTTGAGCTGTCCAAGACCTTCCTTAAAGGCCCATGCGGCTGGAGATCAAGGGATAAGGCAAAAGGAGTTTGAAAGGAGGGAGATCCACCTCCCTTGTGGGAGGTGGACTCTTCCCTAGCTTCGGCCGAAGCTCTCCTACTTAGAGGAGGGTCCAAGGCAGCCCTCCCTCTCCCTCCTCCTATATATATGCAAGGGTTTGGGCTGATTTGAGACACGACTTCTCTCTCTCTCGGCGCAGCCCTACCCTTCCCCTTCCTCGTTCTCCGTAGCGCTTGGCGAAGCCCTGCCGGAGTCCACGTAGCTCCACCGTCACCACGCCGTCGTGCTGCCGGAGCTCTCCCTCAACCTCTCCCTCCTACTTGATGGATCAAGGTGCGGGAGACGTCATCAGGCTGCACGTGTGTTGAACGCGGAGGCGCCGTTGTTCGGCGCCGAGATCGGAATCCACCGCGATCTGAATCGCTGCGAGTACGACTCCACCAACCGCGTTCTTGTAACGCTTCCGCTTAGCGATCTTCAAATGTATGAAGATGCAATCTCTCCTCACTCGTTGCTGGTTTTTCCATGGATAGATCTTGGTGATCGTAGGAAATTTTTTGATTTACTACTACGTCTTCCAACAGTAGCATCATTAGCTAGGTCTATGCATAGAATCTATGCACGAGTAGAACACAAGTTGTTGTGGGCGTCGATTTTGTTAATACGCTTACCACTACTAGTCTTATCTTGATTCGGCGGTATTGTGGGATGAAGCAGGCCGGACCGACTTTACACGTACGCTTAGGTGAGACTGGTTCCACCGCCTGACATGCACTTGTTGCATAAGGTGGCTAGCGGGTGTCTGTCTCTCCCACCTTAGTCGGATTGGATTCGATGAAAAGGGTCCTTATGAAGGGTAAATAGCAATTGGCATATCACGTTGTGGTTTTGGCGTAGGTAAGAAACGTTCTTGCTAGAAACCTATAGCAGCCACGTAAAAACTTGCAACTGCAAATTAGAGGACGTCTAACTTGTTTTTGCAGCATATGCCTTGTGATGTGATATGGCCAAAGAATGTGATGTGATGCATTGTGATGTATGAGATTGATCATGTTCTTGTAATAGGATTCACGACTTGCATGTTGATGAGTATGACAACCGGCAGGATCCATAGGAGTTGTCTTATTTTATTGTATGACCTGCGTGTCAATCATAAACGCCATGTAATTACTTTACTTTATTGCTAAACGTTAGCCATAGTAGTAGAAGTAATAGTTGGCGAGAAAACTTCATAAAGACACAATGATGGAGATCATGATGATGGAGATCATGGTGTCATGCCGGTGACAGTGATGATCATGGTGCCCCGAAGATGGAAATCAAAGGAGCAAGATGATATTGGCCATATCATGTCACCATATTGATTGCATGTGATGTTTATCATGTTTACATCTTATTTGCTTAGAACGATGGTAGTAAATAAGATGATCTCTCAATAAATTTTCAAGAAAATTGTTCACCCTAAGTGTGCACCGTTGCTAAGGATCGTTGTTCCGAAGCACCACGTGATGATCGGGTGTGATAGGCTCTAACGTTTGCATACAACGGGTGTAAGCCAGATTTACACACGCGATACACTTAGGTTGACTTGACGATCCTAGCATGTACTGACATGGCCTCAGAACACGGAAGACCGAAAGGTCGAACATGAGTCGTATAGAAGATACGATCAACATGGAGATGTTCACCATGGATGACTAGTCCGTCTCACGTGATGATCGGACACGGGCTAGTTGACATGGATCGTGTGTCACTTGGATGACTAGAGAGATGTCTATCTAAGTGGGAGTTCATTAATAATTTGATTATGTGAACTTAATTATCATGAACTACAACATGCAAGGGATGGAGAAGTCCATTCCTGAGTTGTACTCGATGCTGAAATCAACAGAGGTCGAGATAAAAAAGGAGCATCAAGTGTTGATGGTGAATAAGACCACTAGTTTCAAGAAAGGCAAGGGTAAGAAGAACTTCAAGAAGGACGACAAAGCTGTTGCCGCGCCTGGTAAGCAATTTGCCGGGAAGAAGAAGAACAAGCATGGACCCAAGCGTGAGACTGAGTGTTTTTATTGCAAGGGTACCGGTCGCTGGAAGCGGAACTGCCCCAAGCACTTAGCGGATAAGAAGGACGGCAACATTAAAGGTATATGTGATATACTTGTTATTGATGTGTACCTAACCAGCGCTCGTAGTAGCTCCTGGGTATTTGATACCGGTGCAGTTGCTCACATTTGTAACTCCAAGCAGGAGCTACGAAATAAGCGGAGGCTGGCAAAGGACGAGGTGACGATGCGCGTCGGGAATGGTTCCAAGGTCGATGCGATCGCCGTCGGCACGCTACCTCTACATCTACCTTCGGGATTAGTGTTAAACCTTAATAATTGTTATTTAGTACCAGCTTTGAGCATGAACATTATATCTGGATCTCGCTTGATGCGAGATGGATACTCATTTAAATATGAGAATAATGGTTGTTCTATTTATATGAGAGAAATGTTTTATGGTCATGCCCCACTGGTCAATGGTTTATTTTTGATGAATCTCGAACGTGATGTTACACATGTCCATAGTGTGAGTACCAAAAAGTGTAAGGTTGATAACGATAGTCCCACTTACATGTGGCACTGCCGCCTTGGTCATATTGGTGTCAAACGCATGAAGAAGCTCCATATTGATGGACTTTTGGAGTCTCTTGATTTCGAATCATTTGACACGTGCGAACCATGCCTCATGGGCAAGATGACCAAGACTCCGTTCTCTGGAACAATGGAGCGAGCAACTGACTTGTTGGAAATAATACATACCGATGTATGCGGTCCAATGTGTGTCGAGGCTCGTGGTGGCTACCGTTATGTTCTCACCCTCACTGATGACTTGAGTAGATATGGGTATGTATACTTAATGAAACATAAGTCTTAAACTTTTGAAAGGTTCAAGGAATTTTAGAGTGAGGTAGAGAATCAACGTGACAGGAAAATAAAGTGCCTACGATCTGATCGTGGCGGAGAATATTTAAGTCACGAGTTTGGCACGCACCTAAGGAAATGTGGAATTGTTTCACAACTCACTCCGCCTGGCACACCTCAGCGAAATGGTGTGTCTGAATGTCGTAATCGCACTTTATTAGATATGGTACGATCTATGATGTCTCTTACCGACTTACCGCTATCATTTTGGGGATATGCATTAGAGACTGCCGCATTCACTTTAAATAGGGCACCGTCAAAATCCGTTGAGACGACACCGTATGAATTATGGTTTGGAAAAAAACCTAAGCTGTCGTTTCTAAAAGTTTGGGGATGCGATGCTTATGTGAAGAAACTTCAACCTGAGAAGCTCGAACCCAAAGCGGAAAAGTGCGTCTTCATAGGATATCCCAAAGAGACTATTGGGTATACCTTCTACCTACGATCCGAGGGCAAAGTCTTTGTTGCCAAGAATGGATCCTTTCTCAAGAAAGAGTTTCTCTCGAAAGAAGTAAGTGGGAGGAAAATAGAACTTGATGAGGTAATTGTACCTCCACTCGAACCGGAGAGTAGCACAACACATGAAGTTGTTTCTGTGGAGCCTGCACCGGCTGGAGAGGAAGTTAATGATGATGATCATGAAACTTCAAATCAAGTTACTGTTGAACGTCGAAGGTCCACTAGGACACGTTCCGCACCGGTGTGGTACGGCAACCCTGTCCTGGAGATCATGTTGTTGGACAACGGTGAACCTTCGAACTATGAAGAAGCAATGGTGGGCCCGGATTCCAACAAATGGCTTGAGGCCATGAAATCCGAGATAGGATCCATGTATGAGAACAAAGTATGGACTTTGGTGGACTTGCCTGTTGATAAGCGAGCCATTGAAAATAAATGGATCTTTAAGAAGAAGACTGATGCGGATGGTAATGCGACCGTCTATAAGGCTTGGCTTGTCGCTAAGGGTTATCGACAAGTTCAAGGAGTTGACTACGATGAGACTTTCTCACCCGTAGCGATGCTGAAGTCTGTCCGAATCATGTTAGCAATTGCCGCATTTTATGATTATGAGATCTGGTAAATGGACGTCAAAACGACATTCCTTAATGGTTTCTGTTGGGGAACGTCGCATGGGAAACAAAAATTTTCCTACGCACACGCAAACCTATCCATGGTGATGAGCATCTACGAGAGGGAGAGTGGATCTACATACCCTTGTAGATCGCTAAGCGGGAAGCGTTAAGAAACGCGGTTGGTGTAGTCGAACATCTTCGCGATCCAAATCGCCGAGCGTCCCGCGATCTCATCACGATCCGTCACGCGATCCAATCACGATACGTCCCGTGAACTCATCACGATCCGTCCCGCGATCTCATCACGATCCGTCTCACGATCTTGATCACGATCTGTCCCGCGAACTCATCACGATCCGTTCCACGATCTCATCACGAACCGTCTCGCGATCTCGATCACGGTCCTTCCGATCTAGCGCCGAACGGACGGCACCTCCGCGTTCAGCACACGTGCAGCTTGATGACGATCTCCACCGTCTTGATCCAGCAAGAGGAGGTGGATAGGAGAGAGAGTTCACCGGCAGCGTGACGGCGCTCCGGTGATGGTGGTGGAGCAATTCCGGCAGGGCTTCGCCTGAGCGCTGCGGAAAACCGATCTAGAGGAGAAACTGTGCACCGGTGAAACGGGTAGCACGTGGCCGGAAATTCTGTCCAAAAACCACCCAATCCACTAGTATATATAGGAGGAGAGGAGAGGAGAGGCAGCCAAGGCCTTTGGGTCGGCCGAAATAGGAGGTGGGAAGAAATCCTACTTCACCTCCAATCCTAGTTGGAGTAGGATTGCCTCCTATTGGCTGATTTTCCACTTTTTGCTTTAGGACTTTCTCTCCTGCGCCATGGGCCTTTGTGGCTGTTTTCCCAGCCCACTAAGGGCTGGTTATTATTCTCCCACAGCCCATGGACCTCTTGGGGTCGAAATACCCCTCCCGGAGGCCTCCCGGTACACTACCGGCACTCCCGGTACACTACCGGCACTCCCGGTACACTACCGATGAGCCCGAAACTTTTCCGGAAACCAAACTGGGACTTCCTATATATGAATCTTTACCTCCGGACCATTCCGGAGCTCCTCGTGATGTCCGGGATCTCATCCGGGACTCCGAACAAACTTCGGTCACCACCATACATAACTCTACACTACCGAAACGTCACCGAACCTTAAGTGTGCAGACCCTGCGGGTTCGAGAACTATGTAGACATGACCGAGACACCTCTACGGTCAATAACCAATGGCGGGACCTGGACATCCACATTGGTTCCTACATATTCTACGAAGATCTTTTTCGGTCGAACCTCTATGTCAAGGATTTAGTTAATCCCGTATAACGTCCCCTTTGTTCTTCGGTATGTTACTTGCCCGAGATTCGATCGTCGGTATCTCCATACCTAGTTCAACCTCGTTACTGGCAAGTCTCTTTACTCGTTCCGTAATACAAGATCCCGTGACTAACACTTAGCCACATTGCTTGCAAGGCTTGTTGTGATGTTGTATTACCGAGTGGGCCCTGAGATACCTCTCCGTCACACGGAGTAACAAATCCCAGTCTCGATCCATGCCAACTCAACAAACACCATCGGAGATACCTGTAGAGCACCTTTATAGTCACCCAGTTACGTTGCGACGTTTGATACACACAAGGCACTCCTCCGATATCCGTGAGTTGCATGATCTCATGGTCATAGGAACATATACTTGACATGCAGAAAACAGTAGCAATAAACTGACACGATCATATGCTATGTTTGTAGTTTGGGTCTTATCCATCACATCATTCTCCTAATGATGTGATCCCGTTATCAAATGACATCTCATGTCCATGGCTAGGAAACCTTAACCATCCTTTGATCAACGAGCTAGTCCATTAGAGGAATACTAGGGACATGGTTTTGTCTATGTATCCACACATGCATTTAAGTCTCCGATCAATACAATTATAGCATGGATAATAAACGATTATCATGAACAAGGAAATATGATAATAACTAATTTATTATTGCCTCTAGGGCATATTTCCAACAGTCTCCCACTTGCACTAGAGTCAATAATCTAGTTCACATCACCATGTGATTCGCATTGTTATGAATCTAACACCCAATGAGTTTTGGGGCTCGATCATGCTTTGCATGTGAGAGAGGTCTTATAGTCAACGGGTCTGCGATATTCAGATCCGTGTGTACTTTGCAAATCTCTATGTCAAACCGTAAACACTGCTACCACACTCCACTTGGTACTATTTCCAAATGGCTGCTCCACTATACGTATCCAGATTGCTACTACTAGTCATCTGGATAGGTGTTAAAGCTTGCATCGACGTAACTCTTTACGACGAACTCTTTATCACCTCCATAATCAAGAAACATTTCCTTAGTCCTCTGGTTACTAAGGATAATTCCGACCGCTGTCCAGTGATCCACTCCTGGACCACTCTTGTACCCCCTGACAGACTCGTGGCAAGGCACACATAGGTGCGGTACACAGCATGGCATAATATAGAGCCTATGGCTAAGGCATAGGGGACGACATTCATCCTTTCTCTTTCTTCTGCCGTTGTCGAGCTTTGAGTCTCACTCAACTTCACACCTTACAAATCAGACGAGAACTATTTCTCTGGCTGATCCATTTTGAACTCTTTCAAAATCTTGTCAAGGTATGCACTCATTGAAAGTCTCATCAAGCATCTTGATCTATCTCTATAGATTTTGATGCTCAACAATTAGGTAGCTTTATCCAGGTCTTCATTTGAAAAACACTTTTCAAACAACCTTTTATGCCTTCCAGAAATTCTACATTATTTCCGATCAACAATATGTCAACCACATATACTTATCAGAAACTCTATAGTGCTCCCATTCACTTTATTGCAAATACAAGTTTCTCGTAAACTTTGTATAAACTACAAAAACTTTGATCACCTCATCAAAGTGTATATTCCAACTCCGAGATGCTTGCTTCAGTCCATAGAAGGATCACTGAAGCTCTCTCATCTTTTAGCATCCTTAGGACTGACAAAACCTTCTGGTTGTATCACATACAACCTTTCCTTAAGTAAACCGTTAAGGAAACGACGTTTTGACATCCATCTGCCAGATTTCGTAATTGAAAATGCAGCAACTGCTAACATAATTCCAACAGACTTTTAGCATCGCTACGAGTGAGAAAGCCTCCTCGCAGTCAACTCCTTGAACTTGTCACAAACAACTTTGCAACAAGTCGAGCTTTACAAATGGTGACATTTACCATCAGTGTCTGTCTTCATTCTAAAGGTCCATTTGTACTCAACGACCTGCCGTCTAACGAGCAAGTCTACCAAAGTCTATACTTGGTTTTCATAAATGGATCCTATCTCGGATTTCATGGTCTCTAACCATTTGTCGGAATCCGGGCCCATCATCGCTTCTCCATAGCTCGTAGGTTCATCGCTGTCCAACAACATGACCTCGAAGACAGGGTTGTCGTACCGCTTAGGAGCAGTACACATCCTTGTCGACCCACGAAGTTCGATAGTAACTTGATCCTGAAGCTTCATGATCATCATCATTAACTTCCTCTTCAACTAACGTAGGCTTCACAGAAACATCTTTCTGCGCTGCGCTACTCTCTGGTTGAACAAAGGTTTAACAACCTCATCAAGTTCTATCTTCCTCCCACTCAATTCTTTCGAGAGAAACCTTTCCTCGAGAAAGGATCCGTTTTAGTAACAACCACTTTGCACTCGGATCTGAGATAGAAGGTTCACCCAACTGATCTTAGGGTATTCTATGAAGATGCATTTGTCCGCCTTGGGTTCGACCTCATTAGGTGAAAACATTTTTCACACAAGTGCCGCAGCCCCAAGTATTAAGAAACGACAGCTTAGGTTTCTATCAAACCATAATTCATATGGTGTCATCTCAACGGATTTAGATGGTGCCCTATTTAAAGTGAATGTAGTTGTCTCTAATGCATAACCCCAAAATTATAGTAGTAAAACGACAAGAGACATCATAGCACGCACCATGTCCAATAGAGCATAACTATGATGTTCGGACACACCATCACACTATGGTGTTCCAGGTGGCGTTTAGTTGTGAAACAACTTTCACATTGTCTTAAGTTGTATGCCAAACTCGTGACTCAGATATTCACCTCCACGATCATATCGCAGTCATTTTTATCTTCTTGTCACGATGATCTTTAAACTTCACTCTGAATTTGCTTGAACCTTTCAAACGATTCAGACTTGTGTTTCATTAAGTAAATATACACTATATCTACTCAAATCATCAGTGAAGGTAAGAAAATAATGATATCCACTGCACACTACAAGACTCACTAGATTGCATACATCAACATGTATCATTTCCAATGAATCACTTGCCCGCTCCATCCAACGGGGTCCTTTAGTCATCTTGCCCAAGAGGCATGGTTCGCATGTCTCAACCGATTCGAAATCGAATGAGTCCAAATATCCATCAGCATGGAGTTTCTACATGCGCTTTATACCAATATGACATTTAGCGGCAGTGCCACAAGTATGTGGTACTATCATTATTAACTTTGTATCTTTTGACATCAATGTTATGAACATGTGTAATACTACGATCAAGATTTCAACAAACCATTCTCACTGGGTGCATGACCATTGAAGGTATTATTCATGTAAACAGAATAACCATTATTCTCTAACTTAAATGAATAACCGTATTGCAATAAACATGATCTAATCATGTTCATGCTCAACGCAAAACACCAAATAACATTTATTTAGGTTCGTCACTAATCCTGAAGGTAGAGAGAGCGTGCGATTTTGATCACATCAACCTTGGAAACACTTCCAACACATATCGTCACCTCACCCTTAGCTAGTTCTCCGTTTATTCCGTAGCTTTTATTTCGAGTTACTAACATTTAGCAACCGAACCGGTATCCAATACCCAGGTGCTACTAAGAGTACTAGCAAGGTACACATTAGTAACTCGTATATCAAATATACTTCTATCAATGTTGCCAGCCTTCTTATCTACCAAGTATCTAGGGTTGTTCCGCTTCAGCGACCTCTCACCTCATAATAGAAGCACTTAGTCTCGGGTTTGAGTTCAACTTTGGGTTGCTTCACTGGAGCAGCAACTGACTTGCTATCCATGAAGTTTCCCTCCTTGATCTTGCCCTTTTCGAAACTAGTGGTTTGATTAACCATCAACACTTGACGCTCCTTCTTGATTTCTACCTTCGCGGTGTCAAACATCGCGAACAGCTCAGGGATCAATACTTCTATCCCTGGTGTATTATAGTTCATCACTTAAGTTCTAGTAGCTTTAGTGACAGTGACTTGGAGAACTATATCAATCACTATCTTATCTGGAAGATCAACTCCCACTTGATTCAAGCGATTGTAGTACCCAGACAATCTGAGTACATGCTCAACGATTGAGCTATTCTCCTTCATCTTACAGGCAAAGAATCTTGTTGGAGATCTCATATCTCGCAACACAGGCACAAGCCTGAGATCACAATCTCTGCCCCTAGAACATCTCATATGTTCCGTGACGTTCAAAACGTTTCGGAGCCTCAATTCTAAGCCGTAATGCATGACGCACAAAACTATCAAGTAGTCATCGAAACGTGCCTGTCAGATGTTCACAACATCTATAGACGACGCTAGAGGGGGTGGCGCACCGAGCGGTGCATTAAGGACATAAGCCTTCTGTGCAGCAATGAGGACAATCCTCAGATCACGGACCCAGTCCGCAATATTGCTACCAACATCTTTCAATTCTATTTCTCTAGGAACATATAAAAATACAAGGGAGCCACAACGCGAGCTAGTAATCTACAACATAATTTGCAAAGACACTTTGACTATGTTCATGATAATGAGTTCAATTAATCATATTATTTAAGAACTCCCACTCAAATTGACATCCCTCCGATCATTCGAGTGATACATGATCCAAATTCACCAACTCAAGTCCGATCATCACGTGAGTTGAGGTGGCTGCAATGGTGAACATCATTATGTTGATCATATCTACTATATGACTCATGTTCGACCTTTCGGTCTCTCGTGTTCCGAGGCCATGTCTGTACATGCTAGGCTCGTCAAGTTTAACCCGAGTGTTCTGCGCGTGCAAATCTGGCTTGCACCCGTTGTATGTGAACGTAGAGTCTATCACACCCGATCATCACGTGGTGTCTCAACACGACGAACTTTCGCAACGGTGCACACTCGGGGAGAACACAGTTCATCTTGAAATTCAAGTGAGGGATCACCTTATAATGCTACCGCCGTACTAAGCAAAACAAGGTGCATAAAAGGATTAACATCTCATGCAATTCATAAGTGACATGATATGGCCATGAACTTGTGTTTAAGATCTCCATCTTCGAAACACCGGCATGATCTCCATCGTCACCGGCACAACACCATGATCTCCATCATCTTGATCTCCATCAATGTGTTGCCATTGGGGTTGTGGCGCCAGCCCTGCTTCTACTTCTATTGCTACTGCTTAGCGATAAAGTAAAGCATTACATAGCGCTTAATGATTGACACGCAGGTCATACAATAATTAAAGACAACCCTATGGCTCCTGCCGGTTGCCGTACTCAACGACATGCAAGTCGTGAAATTCTATACATCACATGATCATCTCATACATCACATATATCTCATCATGTAATTGGCCATATCACATCACAACATACCCTGCAAAAACAAGTTAGACGTCCTCTAATTGTTGTTGCATGTTTTACGTGGCTGCTATGGGTATCTAGCAAGAACGATTCTCACCTACGCATAAACCACAACGGTGATACACTAGTTTGCTTTTCAACCTTCTCAAGGACCGCCTTTGTCGAATCCGATCCAACTAAAGTGAGAGAAACTGTCACCCGCAAGCCATCTAGGCAACAAGTTGCGTCGAGGGAACCGGTCTCTCGTAAGCGTACGAGTAATGTTGGTCCGGGCCGCTTCATCTCACAATCCCGCTGAACCAAAATACGACCAAGGGAGGAAGCAATCTAAGCATCAACGCCCACAAACCTTTTGTGTTCTACTCGAGATCTCATCGAACCATCAACCTAGCTCATGATGCCACTGTTGGGGAACGTCGCATGGGAAACAAAAATTTTCCTACGCACACGCAAACCTATCCATGGTGATGAGCATCTACGAGAGGGAGAGTGGATCTACATACCCTTGTAGATCGCTAAGCGGGAAGCGTTAAGAAACGCGGTTGGTGTAGTCGAACATCTTCGCGATCCAAATCGCCGAGCGTCCCGCGATCTCATCACGATCCGTCACGCGATCCAATCACGATACGTCCCGTGAACTCATCACGATCCGTCCCGCGATCTCATCACGATCCGTCTCACGATCTTGATCACGATCTGTCCCGCGAACTCATCACGATCCGTTCCACGATCTCATCACGAACCGTCTCGCGATCTCGATCACGGTCCTTCCGATCTAGCGCCGAACGGACGGCACCTCCGCGTTCAGCACACGTGCAGCTTGATGACGATCTCCACCGTCTTGATCCAGCAAGAGGAGGTGGATAGGAGAGAGAGTTCACCGGCAGCGTGACGGCGCTCCGGTGATGGTGGTGGAGCAATTCCGGCAGGGCTTCGCCTGAGCGCTGCGGAAAACCGATCTAGAGGAGAAACTGTGCACCGGTGAAACGGGTAGCACGTGGCCGGAAATTCTGTCCAAAAACCACCCAATCCACTAGTATATATAGGAGGAGAGGAGAGGAGAGGCAGCCAAGGCCTTTGGGTCGGCCGAAATAGGAGGTGGGAAGAAATCCTACTTCACCTCCAATCCTAGTTGGAGTAGGATTGCCTCCTATTGGCTGATTTTCCACTTTTTGCTTTAGGACTTTCTCTCCTGCGCCATGGGCCTTTGTGGCTGTTTTCCCAGCCCACTAAGGGCTGGTTATTATTCTCCCACAGCCCATGGACCTCTTGGGGTCGAAATACCCCTCCCGGAGGCCTCCCGGTACACTACCGGCACTCCCGGTACACTACCGGCACTCCCGGTACACTACCGATGAGCCCGAAACTTTTCCGGAAACCAAACTGGGACTTCCTATATATGAATCTTTACCTCCGGACCATTCCGGAGCTCCTCGTGATGTCCGGGATCTCATCCGGGACTCCGAACAAACTTCGGTCACCACCATACATAACTCTACACTACCGAAACGTCACCGAACCTTAAGTGTGCAGACCCTGCGGGTTCGAGAACTATGTAGACATGACCGAGACACCTCTACGGTCAATAACCAATGGCGGGACCTGGACATCCACATTGGTTCCTACATATTCTACGAAGATCTTTTTCGGTCGAACCTCTATGTCAAGGATTTAGTTAATCCCGTATAACGTCCCCTTTGTTCTTCGGTATGTTACTTGCCCGAGATTCGATCGTCGGTATCTCCATACCTAGTTCAACCTCGTTACTGGCAAGTCTCTTTACTCGTTCCGTAATACAAGATCCCGTGACTAACACTTAGCCACATTGCTTGCAAGGCTTGTTGTGATGTTGTATTACCGAGTGGGCCCTGAGATACCTCTCCGTCACACGGAGTAACAAATCCCAGTCTCGATCCATGCCAACTCAACAAACACCATCGGAGATACCTGTAGAGCACCTTTATAGTCACCCAGTTACGTTGCGACGTTTGATACACACAAGGCACTCCTCCGATATCCGTGAGTTGCATGATCTCATGGTCATAGGAACATATACTTGACATGCAGAAAACAGTAGCAATAAACTGACACGATCATATGCTATGTTTGTAGTTTGGGTCTTATCCATCACATCATTCTCCTAATGATGTGATCCCGTTATCAAATGACATCTCATGTCCATGGCTAGGAAACCTTAACCATCCTTTGATCAACGAGCTAGTCCATTAGAGGAATACTAGGGACATGGTTTTGTCTATGTATCCACACATGCATTTAAGTCTCCGATCAATACAATTATAGCATGGATAATAAACGATTATCATGAACAAGGAAATATGATAATAACTAATTTATTATTGCCTCTAGGGCATATTTCCAACAGTTTCCTTAAGGAAGAACTGTATATGATGCAGCCGGAAGGTTTTGTCGATCCTAAAGATGCTAACAAAGTATGCAAGCTCTAGCGCTCCATCTATGGGCTGGTGCAAGCATCTCGGAGTTGGAACATCCGCTTTAATGAAGTGATTAAAGCGTTTGGATTTGTACAGATTTATGGAGAACCCTGTATTTACAAGAAAGTGAGTGGGAGCTCTGTAGCATTTCTCGTATTATATGTGGATGACATACTGATAATGGGAAATGATATAGAACTCTTGGAAAGTGTAAAGGCCTACTTGAATAAGTGTTTTTCAATGAAGGACCTTGGAGAAGCTGCTTACATATTAGGTATTAAGATCTATAGAGATAGATCGAGACGCCTCATAGGTCTTTCACAAAGCACATACCTTGAAAAGATATTGAAGAAGTTCAATATGGATCAGTCCAAGAAGGGGTTCTTGCGTGTGTTACAAGGTGTGAGATTGAGTACGACTCAATGCCCGACCATGGCAAAGGATAGAGAAGCGATGAGTGTCATCCCCTATGCTTCAGCCATAGGCTCTATTATGTATGTCATATTGTGTACCAGGCCTGATGTGAACCTTGCCATAAGTTTGGTGGGGAGGTACCAAAGTGATCCCGGAGCGAAACACTGGACAGCGGTCAAGAATATCCTGAAGTACCTGAAAAGGACAAAGGACATGTTTCTCATATATGGAGATGCCGAAGAGCTCATCGTAAAGGGTTACATCGATGCTAGCTTCGACACATATCCAGACGACTCCAAGTCGCAAACCGGATACATGTATATTTTGAACGGAGGGGCAGTCAGCTGGTGCAGCAGCAAGCAAAGCGTCGTGGCGAGATCTACATGTGAAGCGGAGTACATAGCTGCTTCGGAAGCAACAAAGGAAGGAGTCTGGATGAAGGAGTTCATCACCGACCTAGGAGTAATTCCAAGTGCGTCGGGCCCGATGACTCTATTCTGTGACAACATTGGAGCTGTTGCCCTTGCGAAGGAGCCCATGTTTCACAAGAAGACAAGACACATCAAGCGCCGCTTCAACTCCGTCCGTGATTACATTCAGGAGGGAGATATAGATATTTGTAAAGTGCATACGGATCTGAATGTTGCAGATCCGTTGACTAAACCTCTCTCACGAGCAAAACATGATCAACACCAGATTGCTATGGGTGTACGATTCATCACAATGTAACTAGATTATTAACTCTAGTGCAAGTGGGAGACTGTTGGAAATATGCCCTAGAGGCAATAATAAAATGGTTATTATTGTATTTCCTTGTTCATGATAATTGTCTATTGTTCATGCTATAATTGTGTTAATCGGAAACCGTAATACATGTGTGAATACATAGACCACAACATGTCCCTAGTGAGCCTCTAGTTGACTAGCTCGTTGATCAATAGATGGTCACAGTTTCATGACCATGGACATTAGATGTCGTTGATAACGGGATCACATCATTAGGAGAATGATGTGATGGACAAGACCCAATCCTAAGCATAGCACAAGATCGTGCAGTTTGTCTGTTAAAGCTTTTCAATGTCAAGTATCGTTTCCTTAGACCATGAGATTGTGCAACTCATGGATACCTTATGAATGCTTTGGGTGTGCCAAACGTCACAACGTAACTGGGTGACTATAAAGGTGCACTATGGGTATCTCCGAAAGTGTCTGTTGAGTTGGCACGAATCGAGACTGGGATTTGTCACTCCGTGTGACGGAGAGGTATCTCTGGGCCCACTCGGTAAGACATCATCATAATGAGCTCAATGTGACTAAGGAGTTAGTCACGGGATGATATATTACGGAACGAGTAAAGAGACTTGCCGGTAACGAGATTGAACTAGGTATAGAGATACCGACGATCGAATCTCGGGCAAGTATCATACCGATAGACAAAGGGAATTGTATAAGGGATTGATTGAATCCCCGACATCGTGGTTCATCCGATGAGATCATCGTGGAGCATGTGGGAGCCAACATGGGTATCCAGATCCCGCTGTTGGTTATTGACTGGAGAGGTGTCTCGGTCATGTCTACATGTCTCCCGAACCCGTAGGGTCCACACACTTAAGGTTCGATGACGCTAGGGTTATAGGGAAATGGTATACGTGATTACCTAAGGTTGTTCGGAGTCCCGAATGAGATCCCGGACGTCACGAGGAGCTCCGGAATGGTCCGGAGGTAAAGATTGATATATAGGAAGTCCAGTTTTGGTCACCGGAAAGCTTTCGGGCTCATCGGTAGTGTACCGTGAGTGCCGGGAGGGTGCCGAAGGACCCCCGGGAGGGGTGTGACGACCATAGGACTTTTTGGGCCCTTATAGGAGGTGTTCTAGCCCTTTTTGGGTTGTCCAAGACCTTTTAGAAAGGCCCATGCGGCTGGAGATCAAAGGATAAGGCAAAAGGAGTTTGAAAGGAGGGAGATCCACCTCCCTTGTGGGAGGTGGACTCTTCCCTAGCTTCGGCCGAAGCTCTCCTCCTTGGAGGAGGGGCCAAGGAAGCCCTCCATCTCCCTCCTCCTATATATATGCAAGGGTTTGGGCTGATTTGAGACACGACTTCTCTCTCTCTCGGCGCAGCCCTACCCTTCCTCTTCCTCGTTCTCCGTAGCGCTTGGCGAAGCCCTGCCGGAGTCCACGTAGCTCCACCGTCACCACGTCGTCATGCTGCCGGAGCTCTCCCTCAACCTCTGCCTCCTCCTTGCTAGATCAAGGTGCGGGAGACGTCATCGGGCTGCACGTGTGTTGAACACGGAGGCGTCGTTGTTCGGCGCTGAGATCGGAATCCACCGCGATCTGAATCGCTACGAGTACGACTCCACCAACCGCGTTCTTGTAACGCTTCCGCTTAGCGATCTTCAAAGGTATGAAGATGCAATCTCTCCCCACTCGTTGCTGGTTTCTCCATGGATAGATCTTGGTGATCGTAGGAATTTTTTTGATTTACTACTACGTCTTCCAACAAGGTTAGTTTAGTTGGTTAGTTAGTTAGTTAGGTTATTAGGTTATTAGGGTATGTGTTAATTTTGTTAGATGCTAAGTGTTTTTTAATTTGTTAAATGTTTTTTAATTTTTTAGATGGTAAGGTTTTAATTTTGCTAAGTTTTATTTAATTTGTTTTCATAATTAAGTGTTTCTTCTCGAAGTCGACGATGCCGATCCCGCATCCTCGTCGTCGAGTCGGCGGAGGAGGTCACTTGCTTGAGCCGAGGGGCCTTCTCCGGGAGTGGGCTCCGCCGGGCTGGTACTGGGAGGTGCTGCCTTCCGGGCGGCGCAGCTTGGTGAGGAGCCAGCCCGTCGTCGACCTGGAGGTTCTATGGTGGCGGTCGCATGGGCCACGGACAATTCGGAGGCTTGAGTCCCGTGCGGAGGTGGTACAGTACCATGTCAGCAAGGAGAACAAGCACGTGCGTCGCTACATGGCAGCTTTGGATGACAGGTCCGACAATACCTAGCAGATTCTTTAGGGATCTCACTAGAGCTATGTTCCTGTGATGGTTCCTTCTCTTTGGGTGTCCACCACCCGCCCCGATATCCTTTGGGCGCTAGGGTTCTAGCTAGATCTATATATTAGCTACTATATATGTATTATTATGATGTATTAGCTAGATCGATGGATTAGCCGATGTATTAACAATTATTCGAGATTATGAGATGAGATCTTTTCTAAGAACTACTATATATGTATTCGATGATGCGTTATTAATTAACTATCAATTATTTTGCTTCTTGAATGCATGCTAATTTGAATACTAATTTGTTTTATCTATATTATTATGGATTAGTTATTAAGCTATGGACAATATCGGTAGAGCTCATGAAGAGGACATCTTCGACATGATACGCTCCTCCGAAAACCCAGCGGACCTTTTGGGTGAATCACATGATGATGACGGCTCACAATATCTGAACGATTACGGTGATGGATGTGAGGCCGAGGAAGAACAACTTATGTTCCAAAATCCGGAACAACTAACAATGTCTGGCGAGGTATATACACATATTAGCCTCTAGTGATCATTACATGTGTATTAATTGATTTGTATATATATATATTAACAAATATTTTTTATTTTAATTATCAGCCCTCCGAATCGATCCAATCTAGTGAAAGGTACGAAGCGGTGCCAAAATATTGGACGGTAACGTAAAGCTCAATCTTGATGCTTTCAAACATGATGGCGCACCGACTCACCCTGAAGTCAATGCCAAGACATTTGTGCGTCAATGCGGAGTTGTTGTTAGGGATGGAGTCTCGATCACAATGCAAGAATGGATTCAACCAAACAACCCAAAGCCAGGAGTGAATTATGTTGATACAAGAATTAAAGATGCCCTTTGGCGAGATCTCATGGAGCATTTAATCCTACCAGATTCTCTCTCGGAGCGCCAAAGGGACAAAGTCAAGGAGTTTGCTCTCCATAAGATGGTCGGCGCATTCCAGACTTGGAAGAAAAGATTATGGACTGAGTACAATGCTAGAGGCCAGAAGGCGCCCGAATTCAGAGGAATATACGAGAAGGTAAGGAATCACTGGGACGCATTTATCGAGTACAAGACATCGGAAGCTGCTATGGAGAAGTCGACAAAGAATAAGATAAATGCGGAGAAAAAAGTATCACCATAAACTAGGGACACGTGGATACAAGTCAGCCATTCCTAAGTGGGATGCATTAGAGAATAAGATGCATGTTGAAGGGATCATTCTAGTAACCTTCAACTGGCCCCGAAGGTGCAGGAATTGGTTTTTGGCGCATGGGGGAAAGTTGGACCCAGCAATAGGGAAGATTATTGCACTGGCCAGTCTGAAGCATGCATCAGATGAGTTGATTAAAGCAATAAAAGCTGCCCAAGAAGGACGGTTTCACCTCGATAGAGAGAACGGCGAGCTTACACGTGCCCTCGTGAATCCCGAACACAGAGGACGAACACGAGGCATGGGCGTTGTTCCGTGGTACGAGGGGTTTGCGGGATGGAAGGACAGTTATAAAAGCCGTTCGAGAAAAAAGAAGGTGGAAGCAGACCGACTTTCAAAGTTGGAACAGAAGTACGAGCAGCAACAGCTGTAGATACAGGTACTGACCCAGCAAAGGGAAATTCCGCAGCAGGAGGCATCGGAACCCGTCCCATCTACACTGCCGAAAAGCAGCATGGGTTCCACGGGGGCACCGCTAGGTCACACCCCTATGGATGATATCACCGACAAGACATTTTGTGAGCTAATCCAAAAAATGAAGAACATACCCGTGCGGGTCGCCACGAGCTATGCTTTACCAAACACACCTGATGTTCTCTGGCATTTCAATCTGGTTCCAGCTGGGTATGCTCGTGTCGCGGTGAACGCAATAGAGCCAGGATATGATGAACTATTGCTTGACATCCCTCGAGGTGAGGGGGGGGGGTCCACACTGGCAGAAGCCGGCAGTGGTCTCATTCTATGGAGTAAGGATTGCATCATCTTTCCACACTCGGCGCTAAGGCCACCGGCTCCTCCGAGTATCGATGTCCAGCGCGAGGGATCCCAGCCAGAGGCATCGCAACGCCAGCAGTCCTCCCCACCTCGCCAGCAGTCCTCCCCACCTCAAGAGGCGTCCCACTTCGATATGGATACCAGCACGAGTCCACCAAACCTCGGGACGAAGCACGACGCGAGTCCATATCGTCGATATCGATCTCCGTCGCGTGAGCCGACTCCACCCCGGCAGCGGTCCCGCCAGCAGGGCTCCCAAAAGAGGAAGGCCATCAGCAGTCCTCTTCGGAAGAAAGCAAAGAAGAAACCCGAGCCTCCGACCAAAAGGAAGTTGCCTTACGACATGACACCAGAGGAAATCAAAATTGAAAGCGATCGCCAAGTGAAAGCCTTTTTTGTGAAGAAGACCCTGCCGCCAAAGGAGGTAATACCCAAGGAAGTCCACGAGCATTTTATGGAACACTTTATTGATCGAACCCCGACATATGTGGAGCGTATGCCGACAGACTACGAGCGATAGATTCAGAAGGCAAGTGAGCAGAGAAGTCGACCCAGCCCAAGGAAGAAGTCGGGAAGTACGACATTAACGACAGGTGGTACTACTAGCGGAAAAACAGTTCTCCAGCTCGGAGAACAATCCAAGCAATCGATCTCTTCACTCAAGGTGAGTACCAATCCAAGCAAGCAATCGATCCAAGTAGTCGACGTGCAAGACAACCCAATCAAACTCGAAGAAGTAGAGGCTGCAGGTCTCACTCTTGGCCAAATCCTTGGCACCGAGGAAATCCACGGGTACGGTGCAGATGAGTACGCAATACAATATGTTGTCGGAAAACCACTTGTCACACCCGAGCAGTACAAGGAACTACCAACTGTGATGCGACGTTTGCATGATTGGTACCTACGTGAAGCAAAGCGAGGGGAGACAACGGTCATGGTCAAAGTAAGGAAAGAGCATTACGTCAATGGATGTGACATATGTCTTGAATTCTCAAATTTTTTTCAGTTATACAACATGGACTCTATCGACAAAACTCTCATCAGTTGCTATTGTCTATAAGTGATTTATATCTTTAATAATTTAAGTCTCTAGCTAAGATATCGTTCATTGGCTTATCCTCATTATATATGTTCTTTTCTACGCTATTATGTAGATTGAAGATGTGGGAATTGAAACAAGAGGGAATCGATGACATTGGGTTCATCGACCCAAGTACCGTTCATGGTCATCTGGTAAAACATTATGCCAAGGACACAGAAGATATCTTGGAAAATTTTCTAGAGGCATTAATGAATACCAAATCTACTATAATATTTCCTTACAACATGGGATGAGTGTTTACTCTCTTGTATACTATAAATTCTATTTTTGCTTACTAGCTCGCTGTCAAGCGTAGTTGATGAGTTATATGCATGCCTGCTTAATTATATAAATTTTTACGCAGAGACCACTATATCCTCCTAAATATTATCCTCGCGGATGGACTTGTTCAAGTGTACGACTCACTAGATACACTAGAACAATCATACGTGGACTTGTATTTTATGATAGAACGGTAATTTCAATCTTTATCGACCTCGCTTTCTTTCATTATTTCCTGATATCAAAAGTAATTATAATAACTCTATCGTTCTTTTTCTTCGCCGCGTAGTGTTTGGGAAAAGATGATAGAAAAAACCATCACGATCGTCAATGGAAACTGAAGCTGAAGTGAAAAAAGATATAGGTAATTAAGTAGTACTACTAGGTTCGCGCATCTCTTTAATTTAGTTTCAATACCATTATCATGTTTGATTACTAATTATCTTAATGAATTCTATTCTTTTGCAAAGTGCGCGAAGCAGCCACAGGGGACAAATTTATGTGGATACTTCTTTTGCGAGAACATTCGCATCCAGACCGAAGGCCGTATACGTCGCAGAGGAGCACGTGAAAGGCAACTCCAGGTTTGGCAGATGATATCGAAGCTCTCACCCGAGAAACGCTTTGTAGCACTTCAAGAGGAATTTGCGGCATTTCTTCTTCGACATGTCATTGATGTAAACGGAGAGCACTATTACTTATCGCCGTCTCAATAATGCTAGCAAATCAGTAGTAGAAAACTGAGATTTCATCCGGAGCACTAGCTAGCTAGTCCCGACCGGGTTTTGCGCCTTAATTTATAAGTCCAGAATATATATGGATGTGTAATTCCATTTCTATATATACTGTGTATGACATATTGTATATTATATTACACACACATATATATATATATGCATCAACTTGTGTAATACTTACATTATGTAGCACCGTAAAATAAATTTGAAATGAATGGAATACACAATAAATAGAGAGGAGAACTAAAACCTAATTAAAAGCTAAAAAAACAGAACACTTAGTACCGGTTGGTATCACCAACCGGTACTAAAGGTCCTCCATCACCAACCCACGCAGGTAGCTGTTGGGGAACGTCGCATGGGAAACAAAAATTTTCCTACGCACACGCAAACCTATCCATGGTGATGAGCATCTACGAGAGGGAGAGTGGATCTACGTACCCTTGTAGATCGCTAAGCGGGAAGCGTTAAGAAACGCGGTTGGTGTAGTCGAACATCTTCGCGATCCAAATCGCCGAGCGTCCCGCGATCTCATCACGATCCGTCCCGCGATCCAATCACGATCCGTCCCGTGAACTCATCACGATCCGTCCCGCGATCTCATCACGATCCGTCTCACGATCTTGATCACGATCTGTCCTACGAACTCATCACGATCCGTACCGCGATCTCATCACGAACCGTCTCGCGATCTCGATCACGGTCCTTCCGATCTAGCGCCGAACGGACGGCACCTCCGCGTTCAGCACACGTGCAGCTTGATGACGATCTCCACCATCTTGATCCAGCAAGAGGAGGTGGAGAGGAGAGAGAGTTCACCGGCAGCGTGACGGCGCTCCGGTGATGGTGGTGGAGTGATTCCGGCAGGGCTTCGCCTAAGCGCCGCGGAAAACCGATCTAGAGGAGAAACTGTGCACCGGTGAAACGGGTAGCACGTGGCCGGAAATTCTGTCCAAAAACCACCCAATCCACTAGTATATATAGGAGGAGAGGAGAGGAGAGGCAGCCAAGGCCTTTGGGTCGGCCGAAATAGGAGGTGGGAGCAATCCTACTTCACCTCCAATCCTAGTTGGAGTAGGATTGCCTCCTATTGGCCGATTTTCCACCTTTTGCTTTAGGACTTTCTCTCCTGCGCCATGGGCCTTTGTGGCTGTTTTCCCAGCCCACTAAGGGCTGGTTATTATTCTCCCACAGCCCATGGACCTCTTGGGGTCGAAATACCCCTCCCGGAGGTCCTCCGGTACACTACCGGCACTCCCGGTACAATACCGATACTCCCGGTACACTACCGATGAGCCCGAAACTTTTCCGGAAACCAAACTGGGACTTCCTATATATGAATCTTTACCTCCGGACCATTCCGGAGCTCCTCGTGACATCCGGGATCTCATCCGGGACTCCGAACAACCTTCGGTCACCACCATACATAACTCTACACTACCGAAACGTCACCGAACCTTAAGTGTGCAGACCCTGCGGGTTCGAGAACTATGTAGACATGACCGAGACACCTCTACGGTCAATAACCAATGGCGGGACCTGGACGTCCACATTGGTTCCTACATATTCTACGAAGATCTTTATCGGTCGAACCTCTATGTCAAGGATTCAGTTAATCCCGTATAACGTCCCCTTTGTTCTTCGGTATGTTACTTGCCCGAGATTCGATCGTCGGTATCTCCATACCTAGTTCAACCTCGTTACTGGCAAGTCTCTTTACTCGTTCCGTAATACAAGATCCCGTGACTAACACTTAGCCACATTGCTTGCAAGGCTTGTTGTGATGTTGTATTACCGAGTGGGCCCTGAGATACCTCTCCGTCACACGGAGTAACAAATCCCAGTCTCGATCCATGCCAACTCAACAAACACCATCGGAGATACCTGTAGAGCACCTTTATAGTCACCCAGTTACGTTGCGACGTTTGATACACACAAGGCACTCCTCCAATATCCGTGAGTTGCATGATCTCATGGTCATAGGAACATATACTTGACATGCAGAAAACAGTAGCAATAAACTGACACGATCATATGCTATGTTTGTAGTTTGGGTCTTATCCATCACATCATTCTCCTAATGATGTGATCCCGTTATCAAATGACATCTCATGTCCATGGCTAGGAAACCTTAACCATCCTTTGATCAACGAGCTAGTCCATTAGAGGCATACTAGGGACATGGTTTTGTCTATGTATCCACACATGCATTTAAGTCTCCGATCAATACAGTTATAGCATGGATAATAAACGATTATCATGAACAAGGAAATATGATAATAACTAATTTATTATTGCCTCTAGGGCATATTTCCAACAGTCTCCCACTTGCACTAGAGTCAATAATCTAGTTCACATCACCATGTGATTCGCATTGTTATGAATCTAACACCCAATGAGTTTTGGGGCTCGATCATGCTTTGCATGTGAGAGAGGTCTTATAGTCAACGGGTCTGCGATATTCAGATCCGTGTGTACTTTGCAAATCTCTATGTCAAACCGTAAACACTGCTACCACACTCCACTTGGTACTATTTCCAAATGGCTGCTCCACTATACGTATCCAGATTGCTACTACTAGTCATCCGGATAGGTGTTAAAGCTTGCATCGACGTAACTATTTACGACGAACTCTTTATCACCTCCATAATCAAGAAACATTTCCTTAGTCCTCTGGTTACTAAGGATAATTCCGACCGCTGTCCAGTGATCCACTCTTGGACCACTCTTGTACCCCTTGACAAACTCATGGCAAGGCACACATAGGTGCGGTACACAGCATGGCATAATATAGAGCCTATGGCTAAGGCATAGGGGACGACGTTCGTCCTTTCTCTTTCTTCTGCCGTTGTCGAGCTTTGAGTCTCACTCAACTTCACACCTTACAAATCAGACGAGAACTATTTCTCTGGCTGATCCATTTTGAACTCTTTCAAAATCTTGTGAAGGTATGCACTCATTGAAAGTCTCATCAAGCATCTTGATCTATCTCTATAGATTTTGATGCTCAACAATTAGGTAGCTTTATCCAGGTCTTCCTTAGAAAAACACTTTTCAAACAACCTTTTATGCCTTCCAGAAATTCTACATTATTTCCGATCAACAATATGTCAACCACATATACTTATCAGAAACTCTATAGTGCTCCCACTCACTTTATTGCAAATACAAGTTTCTCGTAAACTTTGTATAAACATCAAAAACTTTGATCACCTCATCAAAGTGTATATTCCAACTCCGAGATGCTTGCTTCAGTCCATGGAAGGATCACCAAAGCTTGCACACCTTTTAGCATCCTTAGGACTGACAAAACCTTCTGGTTGTATCACATACAACCTTTCCTCAAGTAAACCGTTAAGGAAATGATGTTTTGACATCCATCTGTCAGATTTCATAATTGAAAACGCAGCAACTGCTAACATAATTCCAACAGACTTTAGCACCACCACGAGTGAGAAAATCTCATCGTAGTCAACTCCTTGAACTTGTCACAAACAACTTTGCAACAAGTCGAGCTTTACAAATGGTGATATTTACCATCAGCGTCTGTCTTCATTTTTAAAGATCCATTTGTACTCAACGACCTGCCGTCCAACGAGCAAGTCTACCAAAGTCTATACTTGGTTTTCATACATGGATCCTATCTCGGATTTTATGGTCTCATCCATTTGTCGGAATCCGGGCCCATCATCGCTTCTCCATAGCTCGTAGGTTCATCGCTGTCCAACAACATGACCTTTAAGACAGGGTTGTTGTACCACTCAAGAGCAGTACACGTCCTTGTCGACCTACGAGGTTCGATAGTAACTTGATCCGAAGCTTCATGATCATCATCATTAACTTCTTTCTTCAACTAACATAGGCTTCACAGAAACAACTTTCTGCGCTGCGCTACTCTGATTGAAACAAGGTTCAATAACCTCATCAAGTTCTATCTTCCTCCCACTCAATTCTTTCGAGGGAAACCTTTTCTCAGGAAAGGATCCATTCCAGCAACAAACACTTTGCACTCGGATCTGAGATAGAAGGTATACCCAACTGTTCTTGGCGTATTCTATGAAGATGCATTTGTCCGCTTTGGGTTTGAGCTCATTAGGTGAAAACATTTTCCACACAAGCTTCGCAGCCCCAAACATCAAGAAATGACAGCTTTAGGTTTCTATCAAACCATAATTCACACGGTGTCATCTCAACGGATTTAGATGGTGCCCTATTTTAAAGTGAATGCGGTTGTCTCTAATGCATAACCCTAAAACGATAGTATTAAAACGATAAGAGACATCATAGTATGTGCTATATCAAATAAGGCATGACTATGACGTTCAGACACACCATCACACTATGGTGTTCCAGGTGGCGTGAGTTGTGAAACAACTTTCACATTGTCTAAATTTGTATGCCAAACTCGTAACCCAGATATTCACCTCCACGATCATATCATAGAAATTTTTATCTTCTTGTCACGATGATCTTTAAACTTCACTCTGAACTTTGCTTTGAACCTTTCAAACAATTCAGACTTGTGTTTCATTAAGTAAATATACACTATATCTACTCAAATCATCAGTGAAGGTAAGAAAACAATGATATTCACTGCAAGCTATAAACACTCATTGGATCGTATACATCAACATGCATTGTTTCCAATAAGTCACTTGCCCGTTTCATCAAGCCAGAAAACGGGGTTTAGTCATCTTACCAAAAGGCATGGTCCGCATGTCTCAACCGATTCAAAATCGAATGAGTCCAAAGATCCATCAACATGGAGTTTCTTCATGCGCTTTATACCAATATGACATTTAGCGGCAGTGCCACAAGTATGTGGTACTATCATTATTAACTTTGCATCTTTTGGCATCATTGTTATGAACATGTGTATTACTATGATCAAGATTCAATGAACCACACTTACTAGGTGCATGACCATTGAAGGTATTTATTCATGTAAGCAGAATAACCATTATTCTCTAACTTGAATGAATAACCGTGTTGCAATAAACATGATCTAATCACGTTCATGCTTCAATGCAAAACACCAAATAAAATTTAGGTTCGTCACTAATCCCGAAGGTAGAGAGAGCGTGCGATGTTTGATCATATCAACCTTGGAAACATTTCCAACACACATCGTCACCTCACACTTAGCTAGTTCTCCATTTATTCCGTAGCTTTTATTTCGAGCAACCGAACCGGTATCCAATACCCAGGTGCTACTAGGAGTACTAGCAAGGTACACATCAATAACATGCATATCAAATATACTTCTGTCGACTTAGCCAGCCTTCTTATCTACCATGTATCCAGGGTTGTTCCGCTTCAGTGACCGTTCTCCTCATAATGGAAGCACTCAGTCTCGGGTTTAGGTTCAACTTTGGGCTGCTTCACTGGAGCAGCAACTGACTTGCCATCCACGAAGTTTCCCTACTTGCCCTTGCCCTTCTCGAAACTAGTGGTTTTTACTAACCATCAACACTTTGATGCTCCTTTTTGACTTCTACCTTCGCGGTGTCAAAACATCGCGAGAAGCTCAGGAATCATTTCTATCCCTGGCAATTTATAGTTCATCACCAAGTTCTAGTAGCTTAGTGATAGTGACTTGGAGAACTATATCAATCACTATCTTATCTGGAAGATCAACTCCCACTCGATTCAAGCGATTGTGGCACCTAGACAATCTAAGCACATGCTCAACTATTGAGCTATTCTCTTTCGTCTTGCAAGCAAAGAATCTTTGTTTGAGATCTCATATCTCATAACACGGGCACGAGCCTGAGATCATAATCTCAGCTCTTAGAACATCTCATATGTTCCGTGACATTCAAAACGTCTTGGAGCCTCAATTCTAAGTCGTAATGCATGACGCACTAAACTATCAAGTAGTCATCAGAACGTGCCTGTCAGATGTTCACAACATCTACAGACGACGCTAGAGGGGGTGGCGTACCGAACGGTGCATTAAGGACATAAGCCTTCTGTGCAGCAATGAGGACAATCCTCATATCACGGACCCAGTCCGTAATATTGCTACCATCATCTTTCAACTCTATTTCTCTAGGAACATATAAAAACACACGGGAGCTACAGTGCGAGCTAGTAATCTACAACATAATTTGCAAAGACACTACTGACTATGTTCATGATAATGAGTTCAATTAATCATATTACTTAAGAACTCCCACTCAAATTGACATCCCTCAGGTCATCTGAGTGTCACATGATCCAAATTCACCAACTCGAGTCCGATCATCACGTGAGTTGAGGTGGCTTCAATGGTGAACATCATTATGTTGATCATATCTACTATATGACTCATGCTCGACCTTTCGGTCTCTTGTGTTCCGAGGCCATGTCTGTACATGCTAGGCTCGTCAAGTTTAACCCGAGTGTTCCGCATGTGCAAATCTGTCTTGCACCCGTTGTATGTGAACGTAGAGTCTATCACACCCGATCATCACGTGGTGTCTCAACACGACGAACTTTCGCAACGGTGCACACTTGGGGAGAACACAATTTATCTTGAAATTAAGTGAGGGATCACCTTATAATGCTACCGTCGTCCTAAGCAAAACAAGGTGCATAAAAGGATTAACATCTCATGCAATTCATAAGTGACATGATATGGCCATCAACTTGTGTTTAAGATCTCCATCTTCGAAACACCGGCATGATCTCCATCGTCACCGGCACGACACCATGATCTCCATCAACGTGTCGCCATCGGGGTTGTCACGCCCTGCATGCTTCTACTACTATTGCTACCGTAGCGATAAAGTAAAGCATTACATAGCGCTTTAATGATTGACACGTAGGTCATACAATAATTAAAGACAACCCTATGGCTCCTGCCGGTTGCCGTAATCACCGACATGCAAGTCGTGATAATCTATACATCACATGATCATCTCATACATCACATATATTTCATCATGTAATTGGCCATATCATATCACAACATACCCTGCAAAAACAAGTTAGACGTCCTCTAATTGTTGTTGCATGTTTTACGTGGCTGCTACGGGTATCTAGCAAGAACAATTCTCACCTACGCAAAACCACAACGGTGATACACTAGTTTGCTTTTCAACCTTCTCAAGGACCGCCTTTGTCGGATCCGATCCAACTAGAGTAAGAGAAACTGTCACCCGCAAGCCAGCTAAGCAACAAGTTGCATCGCGGGAACCGGTCTCTCGTAAGTGTACGAGTAATGTTGGTCCGGGCCGCTTCATCTCACAATACCGCTGAACCAAAATCCGACCAAGGGAGGAAGCAATCTAAGCATCAACGCCCACAAACCTTTTGTGTTCTACTCGAGATCTCATCGAACCATCAACCTAGCTCATGATGCCACTGTTGGGGAACGTCGCATGGGAAACAAAAATTTTCCTACGCACACGCAAACCTATCCATGGTGATGAGCATCTACGAGAGGGAGAGTGGATCTACGTACCCTTGTAGATCGCTAAGCGGGAAGCGTTAAGAAACGCGGTTGGTGTAGTCGAACATCTTCGCGATCCAAATCGCCGAGCGTCCCGCGATCTCATCACGATCCGTCCCGCGATCCAATCACGATCCGTCCCGTGAACTCATCACGATCCGTCCCGCGATCTCATCACGATCCGTCTCACGATCTTGATCACGATCTGTCCTACGAACTCATCACGATCCGTACCGCGATCTCATCACGAACCGTCTCGCGATCTCGATCACGGTCCTTCCGATCTAGCGCCGAACGGACGGCACCTCCGCGTTCAGCACACGTGCAGCTTGATGACGATCTCCACCATCTTGATCCAGCAAGAGGAGGTGGAGAGGAGAGAGAGTTCACCGGCAGCGTGACGGCGCTCCGGTGATGGTGGTGGAGTGATTCCGGCAGGGCTTCGCCTAAGCGCCGCGGAAAACCGATCTAGAGGAGAAACTGTGCACCGGTGAAACGGGTAGCACGTGGCCGGAAATTCTGTCCAAAAACCACCCAATCCACTAGTATATATAGGAGGAGAGGAGAGGAGAGGCAGCCAAGGCCTTTGGGTCGGCCGAAATAGGAGGTGGGAGCAATCCTACTTCACCTCCAATCCTAGTTGGAGTAGGATTGCCTCCTATTGGCCGATTTTCCACCTTTTGCTTTAGGACTTTCTCTCCTGCGCCATGGGCCTTTGTGGCTGTTTTCCCAGCCCACTAAGGGCTGGTTATTATTCTCCCACAGCCCATGGACCTCTTGGGGTCGAAATACCCCTCCCGGAGGTCCTCCGGTACACTACCGGCACTCCCGGTACAATACCGATACTCCCGGTACACTACCGATGAGCCCGAAACTTTTCCGGAAACCAAACTGGGACTTCCTATATATGAATCTTTACCTCCGGACCATTCCGGAGCTCCTCGTGACATCCGGGATCTCATCCGGGACTCCGAACAACCTTCGGTCACCACCATACATAACTCTACACTACCGAAACGTCACCGAACCTTAAGTGTGCAGACCCTGCGGGTTCGAGAACTATGTAGACATGACCGAGACACCTCTACGGTCAATAACCAATGGCGGGACCTGGACGTCCACATTGGTTCCTACATATTCTACGAAGATCTTTATCGGTCGAACCTCTATGTCAAGGATTCAGTTAATCCCGTATAACGTCCCCTTTGTTCTTCGGTATGTTACTTGCCCGAGATTCGATCGTCGGTATCTCCATACCTAGTTCAACCTCGTTACTGGCAAGTCTCTTTACTCGTTCCGTAATACAAGATCCCGTGACTAACACTTAGCCACATTGCTTGCAAGGCTTGTTGTGATGTTGTATTACCGAGTGGGCCCTGAGATACCTCTCCGTCACACGGAGTAACAAATCCCAGTCTCGATCCATGCCAACTCAACAAACACCATCGGAGATACCTGTAGAGCACCTTTATAGTCACCCAGTTACGTTGCGACGTTTGATACACACAAGGCACTCCTCCAATATCCGTGAGTTGCATGATCTCATGGTCATAGGAACATATACTTGACATGCAGAAAACAGTAGCAATAAACTGACACGATCATATGCTATGTTTGTAGTTTGGGTCTTATCCATCACATCATTCTCCTAATGATGTGATCCCGTTATCAAATGACATCTCATGTCCATGGCTAGGAAACCTTAACCATCCTTTGATCAACGAGCTAGTCCATTAGAGGCATACTAGGGACATGGTTTTGTCTATGTATCCACACATGCATTTAAGTCTCCGATCAATACAGTTATAGCATGGATAATAAACGATTATCATGAACAAGGAAATATGATAATAACTAATTTATTATTGCCTCTAGGGCATATTTCCAACAGTAGCCACATGGTGGGCCTTTAGTACCGATCCGTGGTCCAACCGGTACTAAAGGTCTGGACCTTTAGTCCCGACCCTTTAGTACCGGTTGGGGAACCGGTACTAAAGGCCCATTCCGACCGGGACTACAGATCGATATTCTACTAGTGATAGAGAATAGACCCAAAAGGCCATAGGTCCACTAGTGACATTCTTCATAAAGCATGATAGTATAGTGTGGCAAACAAATTACACTTGTGCGGTGATTAAATTACAATGTTGACATTTATGACTATTATCCATGATATAATCTTATATAGGCAATACGTCTGTGATATGTAGGCTGTTATCCAATTGCACCTACAACTGATATTTTACCCCAAAACCGCTATCCAGCATGCATTTCAAAATACTAAGTTCACGACAAACATAATACTGTAATAAGCAAGATGTCATAATGTAGACAATAAAATATCAGCAATATGAGAAGAAACTATCATTGTATCCCAATGATAATAAAATATCCTTAGTGGCAGAAACTTCGGTCGTCCGTGCAACACTTGTCTAATCGCGGGGATTGAACGCTCCTCCCTTCGCCCACGTGCAACGATGATGCCTACTCATCACCCACTCCCTGTACCTTACCCTCTTCCACCTCGTACCGTTCCCAACTTCTTTTCTCGTCTCTTTTACATTGCTCTATCCTCCGCGGGCGCGATCATGCACACACTGCTCTCGACCATCCCCTCCGTCCAACATTTTTGTAAGAAAATCAAGGGTTCCATTGAATATTGAACAAATATCTAAAATGATAACGAATTTACGAAGGAAAAGAAAGGGAACGAAGGACTTTACCTAGTAGGAGGGATTAGAGATTGATTCCAAGGCTGAAATCTCCAGATCTGAGAGGTGTGTGTGGTGGTGGTGGGGGGGGGGAGGGGGTCGAAGGGGGCGTCGCCGCTGCTCTTTGTTGACAGAGAGGAAGAGGGAGAACTGCGTGAGGAGGGCTGGTCCGATGCGGCTAAAGTCAATGTGCAGCGCCTAAGCGCTACGCGCTGCACATTATACCATGTGGCGTTGTGGGGCTGTGCCTGACCACGGGCTGCCACGCTGGCCGGGCGTGCGGCGCCTAATGACAAGGCGCTGCATAGTGTAGTGTAGCGCCCGATTGTCAGGTGCCACACAAAACGTCCAGTTTATGAATTTTTTTCATTGACAATTCAGATCGTAATTTGATTTCGACAACAGATCAAATACGTTTTTTTTTTGCACGAGTACCACCCGACCTTTCGCCGGTAACGAACGGAGGGTGAGCCTCCCGCAGAAAGCAAGAGGGCAAGTGGGCAGGAAGCCAGCCATCGCGCGAGCTGGCTACGCAGCGTCACCATGACTTTGACGTGTTCCACGTGAGTGAGCGAGTGAGCATCACGGACCCGGCAGCCTCGACGAAAAGGGTGGCCAGGTCAACTCAGCGTTCACATCCCGCGGCCAGGCCCGATCCACCGGCGCAGCAGCCGGGGCCGGGTCAGCCACCGCACGCCGTACTCGTACTACGTTCTACTACCTGCTCCGCAACCGCATATTCCCTCCCCGCAACTCCTCACGCGCGGCGCACGTGAGTCTCGAGCCGAGCCGAGCCCATGTCGGCATCACCCTCGCACTGACTCCACCCAGCCCGACCCCATTCATTCAGCCTTACGTGTCCCCCGGCCTCTCCCTTTCCTGCTTTTTCCCCAGAGGGAGACGTCCCTTTAATCATACGCCCATGGCGTTCCACACCATCCCGTGCCCGCGCTTTCCTCACCGACCGGTGGGCCGCAGCGACGGTGGACCGCGTCGGGCCCGCACCCCACACGACGCGAAGCTTTGGATGGAGCTGGACGCGAAAGGCGGGCCGGAAATATGCTCGGAAAATGAAAAGGGAGCTAAAGATTAGGAAAAAGATTTGACCACGACGTGCGCTGCCCTGCCTCGTCCTCCCCGCGTCCCCGGTACCGACCGCCGGGCCCGCCGCCGGGCCGCGACGAGCCGGACGACGAGTTGTTTTAATCGCGGCTGCCCCTCCGTGACCAACCACGTTCATGGAAGGTGTGGCCTCACACATAACATATTCCGCGAATAATATTCTTTGTTTAACTACTAAAGAAAGATCGTACGGTACTACCGAATGATGCTTCGGATTTAATTAATTATTTGGCGAGCGAGCGATTATCATCGATCATTCAATCATCGGTCACGGACACGGTGGTGGGTGCGGCGATAAATGGAATCGATAAGGACGCGCCGGCGAGGGGCCCGGGCCGAAACCGCCTGGCAGGCCGCAGCTGGAACGGCAGCAGCCCACAGCTGTCGCCGGGCCCACCGGCACGCCCCCACTTGCGTCTCGCGGCTCCCACGTCAACTGTGCCAGTACGTCTGTGCCTATCCCCTTCCCCGATATTTACCCCTCAATTTCCGACGAATTTCTCGCGCACGTCTCTCCATTTCAGCACACCTTTTACCCCCCAAATTAGCCACTATTCACACCCCAACTGCCACCCCGCCGCACCAACCGCGATGGCACGCCGTGCAATTTCACGCAACCCCGAGGGCTCGACCCAACCTTCGCCAATAATCCAGCCGCCCACGTCGGCCACGAGCACGAGCCCGGGCCCGCACAGCAAAGCCGGTCCCACCACGTCATCAGACCAATAAAGATCTCTTCCCCCCTAAGCAAAATAAAAAAAACGTTTTTATTTATTTATTTCTTCATTTCACGTCGAGTCGGAGAGGGCTAAGCGCAGCGCGCACGCTTCCGTCTGCGGGCCGGCCCGGCCCGGCCCGCTTCTTTCTTCTTCTTCCTCTATATAACGCGGCCCGGCGGCACCGGGATAAACTCCCCCCATTGTTTTCTTCCTTCTCTCCCGCAGATCCCCTCCCCTCTCTCTCCCGTTAGGGTTAGGTCTCTCGCGGGCGCCGCGGCAACCGCGACGCAATCCACGAATCCCGCGACCAAATCTCTCCTCTGCGGATCCAGTCGTCGATCTAGTCCCGTGGCGAGCCTATGGCGACGGCGGTGCTCAGATCCCACGACGCGCTCAACAACAGGATGCATCTCGACGCCTTCGCCGCGTCGTCCCCCCAGGCCGCCAAGCAACGCCGCCGACGCCACCCCAAGCCCGCCTCGCCCCCGCCCAAGGTAACCGCCGTGGTGGCAGGTTCGTCACCGCCCAAGCCGGCTCTTTTGGCGTCGCCGGCGATGAAACAGGCGCCCGCGGCGGGTCGTCGGTCCCCGCCGGCCAAGCCTGCGCGCAAGCAGCCTTCCCCGACCAAGGAGAAGCCCAGGCAGCAGCCCATCGTGATGGAGGCTGTCCGGATCCTCAAGCGCGGCGAGGAGCCGCCGGCCCCGGCCCCGGCCCCGACTCCCGCCCCAGCGCCAGTCCAGGTCCGGGCGCAAGCCCCGCCGGCGGACAGGCGGGTGCGGTCCCCCTCTCCTGCCTCACCGCCCGTTGTCAAGGCTCGGCCCCAAGCCCCGCCAGCGGACAGGCGCGTGCGGTCTCCTCCACCAGCCTCAGCACCTGTCGCAGCCCGGGCGCAAGCCCCACCGGCCGATAAGCGTGTGCTCAGGACCACCAGCCGGATCGGCCCACAGCAACCCGCTGTCGTGCCTGCCAAAAAGATGTTGCCGGTCGCCGTAGCGGCCAGCTACGCCGGCCCGGCGTTCTCCGGCGCGGCTCCGGAGCCGAGCTCGCTGCCCCTGCCGGGCTTCTTCTTCCGGCGCGCGGAGGAAGAGGCCACCCGTGGCCTACGCTGCCTGCTCCGCATCGGCGAGCTCTCATGATGCCGGCTCCCCCCTCCAGCAGCGTGTGCGCCACCTCCGCGGCCGCGCCGTTCTGCTCTGCTTCCTCCTCTCCCCTCGTCTCATCTCATCTCCACCGAAGAAGAAGAAGAAGAGGTGGTAATAACTCTCCCTGACTGATGGATGGAAGGATTTCATCTGTGGATGGTTGGTGTGCGGATGGATCCGGCGGCAAGCTTTGGCCGGATCAGATCCCGGCTCCGTTCCGATCAAACCCTTCCGGTATTTTTTCAGAGGAAGGGTTGGGGGAACCGGAGGTCCGGCGGTAGGGTTTGGTGGTGGTTGCTTTAGGTTCACACGTTGCTGCTGCTGCACAGCCGTTTGGTTCGCCTTGATGTCATTAGGTAGATGTTAATTGCTCGATTAAGGGTTGGTTCTTAGGTGGTCGCTGGCTGGTTTAGGTGATCATGATCTGGTAGCTAGTGAGTGGGTCTCAGGTTTGGTTACAGTGATAATAATCGAAGTTCATGTGTGTGCGTGTGTGGAAGATTAAGGTTAAGGTATGAGTTATTAAGAGTATAAGTTATATGTACTGAGAAGAAGTATGGTAGTTGCATCAGCTGAGCTATGAGTAGTTGGTGTAGCAACTGAGAAGTGTATCTAGTTGCATCAGCTAGGCCATGTGTAGTTGATTTAGCAGCTGAGTTATCTTAGGTGTAAGAGTTGTTCATGGTTCTTTGTAAGATAGATATATCAAGAACCAAGTCTGTATCTGTATCGGTCCATCTTATGAGAGTTATAATCCGTGAAATAAATATATCAGTGGTAGATTGTATAAGCTCTTGTCTTCCATGGTTTGTGATCATCATCCGTTCTTGATTCTTTGTTGATAACGATTTGTTTGAACTCGCACAAGAGTCTGATCAAAGATTTCACTTGTGAACTGGTATTTGGTTCAGTGGTGAAATATATGGGTGACGGTTTGCAAAGATTGTTCGCAAACCACGGCGTGTCGTCTTTGGCAATTCGTTTGGTTTTGGGCTGGTGTGGAGTGCTGTCTACTTTGCGTGCTCGGCAACCTTGTGTTTGGCAGGCAGGCTTTGCTTACTTTGGTGGTGGTGGTGGTGGTGATTGAATGATTTTGCACTTGTCTCTCTGGCTAAGCAAGGCCAAATCAGACTCCGCCAGCCGTGTTAGCTGGTTTTGCACACCTAACTTGGTGGTTGGCTGTTCATGCATCACCCAACAACCACATACTGAGGGGAGGAGGAAGAAAAATGTGCTGAACGTGCGGACGCGTCTGCTGAGCCGAAACTCCGTGTGCCGGACGCCACTTGAATCTTCTAGGCTTGGCTCCGACCAGCCTCACGTCTTTGCGTGGCTGCCGTCCGTCTCTCAGGCCTCAGGGGCAGCAGCAGAGGGATGGATAGCGGGCGTCTGCGTCTCGTTGTCAATCAGGACTGGACTGGTTACGTGGGCGTTGGATGCAACAGCTACTTGCGTTTGCCAGTGAGTATTTATCCCAACTGGTACGTTTAAAGCTTGCTTGGAAATTTTCGTGGAATTGATTGATGGTCAATCCTAGGCACGGTTAATAACCAACCCATTGGTGGCGACCTTGGTACTAGTGCAAGTTGGGGGGCTACTGGCCTTGTTGACGGTGATGAGATGCGTCGACTTTGACGTGGTGGATGGAAGTTGAACCGACCGACAGCCAAGGCGAAGGAAGCAAGGCAGGTAGCGTCGCTTTTCATTTCAGAATAATGGTCAAGTTGGGCAGGTTTGACGATTCCACCTCCACCGGGTTTCATTCATTCATCATCAGTACGAGACACCAAACTTTGTCGCCAGCTCGCATAAAATTAAAATGATCATGCTATTCACTTCACAGACAACCGTATAAAACCTAGGCACGGTTGCGGTAGTATGTACTAGTAATACTCAAATCATATCAACTGGGCTATAAACAAGGTGCTGAGTAATCAATCATATGATTCTGGCAGGAGAAGATACAAAACCCAGTCTGAAAAATATATATACTTATAATACTCACTACCTGACATGACAACCTCCAAGAAGAAAAACACATTGTCAGTGCAACCACGTCTGAAAATAAGGCAGGGGCCATAAATCATAAATAAGGCCTTTGCAAAAATGTAGCTGGTTGGAAGCTACATTTTGCAGCTTCAACAACAGCAGTGGGGTAACAATAGTTATGGGCAGGCGAAAACATGAGAGAACTGTTGTTTGTATTGAGTACGGCGCAAATGAGAAGGGTGTCACTCGATACAAGCAAACAACAGAGACTGCTACATGGCCGCTAACTGAATCGAGCCTAATGCACAAGTGGGGGAAACATCAACGCCTAATCTGCCAGACACATTAACATAACAACTATAGGGCTGACATAACATGTCCTAACCAATAAGTAGTTCAGAACAAAGAACATTTGCATAATCAACTTGTCATCACTAAGTAGCAAAAGATAATGGCAGCATGTAAACAGATTAATGACTGTAACACATATAGCAGAAGTGAACTATTTTGTACTGGGGACGCTGGAGTTTCCCTCTTGTAGTTGAATGAACATCTAAAGCAGAAGCGGGGAAAACATCAAAGCCTAATCTGTCAGACACACTGACAACAACAAGTGTCCTAACCAACGGTTCTGAGCAAAGAAACATTTGCAATAGCAAGTCGTCATCATCATCATAATTGGCACCATAACTAACAGCATGCAGCAGAGAAAACTACCAAGCTTGCATGCTAATATATGGAGTACCAAATGGCAGAGCGATCAGCTAAAATGACAGTGAAATGTGAATAAACCAATTCATTCCTATTACATCGTGCAAGCTGCCTGCACCTCACCATAAAGCCCACCGGGCGAATCCTACTAAGACCATACAAATAGTTATTCAGGACATGTATACCAAAAGTTGGGACGAACTACCGACTGTGATGACTACTACAAATTTTTCAATGCCCGCTCCTCCCCGCTATGCTTACTCACCTCTCAATTCAATGGTCACCCCTCGCAGGGGGAAACTTAATCGGCCTTCACAGACGAGAAGAGGTAGTGCACGAAGCAGAACGAGGAGATGAACCCGACCGTGCCGGTGGCCAGCATGACGGCGATGACCATGAAGAGCGAGTAGCCGAGGTAGAGGGTCGCTGACACCGGCCCGCTCAGGCTCTTGAGGTCGAACACCAGGTAGTTGATCGAGTAGAGGAAGATGTAGATGGCCACGGATCCGGACGAGAAGAATGACTTCCACCACCACTTCCAGTCCTCCACGCAGAGGTGCATATAGGTCAGGACCAGGGAGACCTCGGCACAGACGATGACCAGGAGCAGCATCACGATGAAGAGGAACCCGAAGACGTAGTACACGCGGCCCATCCAGATGCTTGACATGATGAAGAAGAGCTCGATGAACAGGGTGCCGAAGGGCAGCGTGCCGGCGCCGAGAACCAGCAGCCAGGACGGGTACTTCTGAGCAGGGATCTCACGCGGGATCTGGTTTGTGCGGACGGGGTACTCGATGTGCGGCGCCTTGGCACCGAGGAACCCACCGACGAGCGTAAGCGGCACAGAGATGCAGAACCAGAGCAGGATCAGCACAACGAACAGCGAGAAGGGGATGGCGCCGGTGCTCTGGCTTCCCCACAGCAGGAAGTTGAGTGTGGTGAGGATCAGGAACGCAATGCCGGGGAAGAAGCAGGCTGTCCTCCACGAAACACCCACCCAGCCTGAGTGATCTCCACACCTGATTGTCTTCCACACGCGGACACTGGCGTATCCTGCCAGGATCCCGAGAACCAGGTAAAAAAAGAGCATGCCTGTGATCAGGGTGCCACGGGAGGCCGGCGACATGAACCCAAGCGCGGCAAAGAGGATGGTGACCACGGCCATTCCAAGGATCTGAACCCCATCCCCAACCATCATGCAGAGCAGCATTGGGTTGCTGGGCGCACGGAAGACATCGCTGACGACCAGCTTCCACCCGGACAGCTCCTCGTTCATCTGGGCCTGCGCCTCGCTGTCGAGCTCCTCGTACCTCGTGAGGTCACGCCTGACGGTCCTGAGCAGTATGACGAAGACGATGCCGGCGAGGAAGGCAATGACCATGAGCGAGTTGAGGATGGAGAACCAGTGCACCTTGGCGCCCTCCATCTTGAGGTATGCGTCCCACCTGGAGGGCCACTTGATGTCGCTCTCGACGAAGGAGACCTCGTAGGTGTAGACGATGGGCTCGTTCTCCTTGATGCTCATGGAGACGGTGGTGGGGTCGCACTTGATCTTGCCAGGGAACTTGCCGTACATCTTGACGGCCTTGGCGTCCTCGGGGTTGTGCTTGATGCTGCAGGGCACGACCTCGAATCCCACGACCATCCAGCCGGAGGAGGCGGAGGCGTCCCTACCGGCGGTGGCGGCGGGGACGGCGCCGTCGGAGGCGTCGCCGGCGGCGCCCATGACGCGGGCGACGTTGGGGTCCTCGTAGCGGTGCACGAGCACGGTGAACTGGAGGTGGTTGAAGACGTAGTAGTCGACGCCGACGCGGATGCCGACGGGGTAGCCCGTCCAGCGGAGGAAGTAGTCGTCCTTGCGGGTGTAGCGGATGGCGGGGAGGTTGTCGAGGATGAGGTTGACCTGGTACATCTCGTCGATGCGGCGCTTGAGGAGGGCGAAGGCCTTGGCGTCGAGCGGCGGGGAGCGGCAGAGGAACACGTCCGACTCGTTGGCGTGCATCCGGAAGCGGTAGGGCGAGCTCTCGATGCGGTCGCCCATGAGCAGCTCCCCGAGGTTCTCGGCGCTGTCCTTGACCCCCTCCGGCGGCGCGCAGAAGGGCAGGCTGTAGTAGCTGTAGGGGATCTCGGTGTCGATGGAGGTGAGCGAGTTCACCTTGACGCTCAGCGGCTCCCCGGGTGAGTACTTGTGCGGGTAGCTCCCCGGGAGGTAGAAGGCGTGGGCCGCGGGCGGGGCGGCGAGGAGCAGCGCCGCCGCCGCCGCCAGGGCGAGCGCCAGGAGCGCGCGCTTCATGGCCGCCGGATCTGGATCTGGGAGTGGGACGGCAGTGGCGTCGGTGGAGGCGGAGGGGAGCAGATCTGGGGCGAGGGGCGGCGGGGGTGGAGATGGAGATGGAGATGGAGATGGAGGCGGACGCGACTCACGCGAGGCGACGGGGGTTTGGCGTCGTCGGTGGTGGTGGTTTATACGGCGTGAGCGTGACGGCGCGTTGCTTTGCTTGGAGATGGAGATGGAGAGAACGTGGAGGAATTCGGCGTCAAGGCCGGGGGTGTCGGTGCTGGCTCCTCTTGGCTGGGTTTTTTCTCCCCTCTTATGCTCAACCCGGTTTTTTTTTGTTTCTTGCGGAAAGCCGACCCAACGGACCGGCTCGCCAAACTTGACCGGAGAAACGTCGGTCTCACGATCGAAAACCCGTTAAACCACGGCTTCTAGGGTTTATGTTTGGTCGAAACAAAGGACGGACAAAACGACTCGGAGTTATTGGCCGCACGCTTCACACTTACGTATACTTTTTAGATGAACTTATTTATTGTTTTAGATAGACGGAGTGCAATTTGCATGATGGTGCAATCATTCGTATGGTTGTCATACATCCATGATGTAAGACGACGTTATTTAAAATGATAGGTTTTCATTCCCGCGGCAATATTTGGTGGACATTTCGTACGCCGATAACATGTTTTATGAAGTTAAGAGCTATTTTGATTGTACTTTTGATGATTACATAATTTTACAGTTAGGTTTTTTTGAGTCATGGAGGGGAAAATGTGAGTTACAACGTAATATCTACAAAGGTTACCCAATGCCTTATCTCTTTAGGCGAGAGCACCTGCAAGGATTTTGAATTTTACGCATAACTCTTGTCCTACCAAATTGATTCGGCTTTCAAGTGGATTTCTACTATTGGATCACATGCACTAACCGCTTTCCCCAAATACCAAATTAATTCGGAAAAAAAGAAAGATGTATTTCTATATTTTTGCATGTAAAACACTAGAAGACTTTACAAATATAGCTTTGATGAGAAAAGTTGGGTGAGTGTAAATGTATGAAAATGGCAAAGGCATCAAATCATAGAGCTTAAATATTGAAATATGAAGTTATCATATGTAATAATGGTCGTCAACAACATGGACAAAATGCGATATAAATGACACAGCAGGGCGATCTATATAGTTGTGAAGTTATACTTGCCTACCGATTGTCGTGAATTTCATGCATGTTTGGTTTCTAGTCTAAAGTTACTATAAATAACCTTAGTTGTGCCACAAAACCTTAGCCACTCACGTGTTTGATTCACTCAAATTGGCAAGAGCGTAGAAAAACGATCATTGCGCATGGAATAATTCAAGTCGTTATAGAGTCATTGACTGTAATTATAAGAATGTTGACCTGGGGGACGTTAGATTCTCTAGGCCCCAATTATTGTTTACCACACTGTTTTTACCTATATAATATATGGGTATCATAGGCTCAATTTCTTATCAAATCTTGTTACATTTGCGGTGAACGATTTTGTCTACCACACTTTTTAGGTGGGAGCCATGATTTGATTTATGAACTAAATATGTCTTTCATGGAGAGTTTCCACGATGACTTACATGCCATTGCTAATACTAGAATATTCTTCTCGTTTTCTACTCCTCTAAAAGATGCGACTAGTGATTATGTTGTGTTTACCGTTTTACCAGCAGGCTGGTCTATAAAGGTAGGAAGGCGCACCTCCACTCGTCATTTTCGACCATCTGATAGGCTTATAACACAGACTAGGTAACGCATCTTGCAAACCACCTAACCACGCTACTTCATATTGGCAGAAAATCCCATAGTCTCTACAGATCAGTGTTGGAAATATGTCCTAAATGCAATAATAAATTGATTATTATCATATTTCCTTATTCATGATAATCATTTATTATCCATTCTATAATTGTGTTGATCGAAAACTCAGATACATGTGTGGATACATAGATAACACCATGTCCCTAGTATGCCTCTAATAGACTAGCTCGTTGATCAAAGATGGCTATGGTTTCCTAGTCATGTACATGAGATGTCATTTGATAACGGAATCACGTCATTAGGAGAATGATATGATGGACAAGACCCAAACTACAAACGTAGCATGTGATTGTGTCAGTTTATTGCTACTGTTTTCTGCATGTCAAGTATTTGTTCCTATGACCATGAGATCATGCAACTCACTGACACCGGAGGAGTACCTTGTGTGTATCAAACGTCGCAATGTAACTGGGTGACTATAAATGTGCTCTACAGGTATCTCCGAGGGTGTCTGTTGGGTTGGCATGGATCAAGACTGAGATTTGTTACTCCGTGTGACGGAGAGGTATCTCAGGGTCCACTCGGTAATACAACATCACAATAAGCCTTGCAAGCAATGTGACTAAGTGTTAGTCACGAGATCTTGTATTACGGAACGAGTAAAGAGACTTGCCGGTAACGAGGTTGAACTAGGTATGGAGATACCGACGATCGAATCTCGGGCAAGTAACATACCAAAGAACAAAGGGAACATCATACGGGATTAACTAAATCCTTGACATAGAGGTTTGACCGATAAAGATCTTCGTAGAATATGTAGGAACCAATATGGGCATCCAGGTCCCGCTATTGGTTATTGACCGTAGAGGTGTCTTGGTCATGTCTACATAGTTCTCGAATCCGCAGGGTTTGCACACTTAAGGTTCGATGACGTTTCAGTAGTATAGAGTTACGTATGATGGTGACTGAAGGTTGTTCGGAGTCCCAGATGAGATCCCAGACGTCACGAGGAGATCCATAATGGTCCGGAGGTAAAGATTGATATATAGGAAGTCCTGTTTTGGTCGCCAGAAAAGTTTCGGGCTCATCGGTAGTGTACCGGGAGTGCCGGTAGTGTACCGAGGGACCATCGGAAGAGGTATTTTGACCCAAGAGGCTACGTGGGCTGTGAGAGGAGGTAAACCAGCGCTTGGTAGGCTGGCCGAAGCCTCCTCTAAGGGCCCATGCGGCTGGAGTGGTCTGAGAAGGAAAAAAATCCAAAGGTGGAGAGGTGGAAAGAGTTTCCAAGTGGAAAGGAGGAATCCTACTCCTAATAGGATTGGAGTAGGACTCCTCCACCTCCAGTTTTGACCAAACCTTGAGGGTTTGAGGCTGCCTCCTCCCCTCCCTCCCACCTATATATACTAGAGGATTTAGAGGAAAAAGCTAACGCTAATAGCCACGTGCTACCTCTCCTCTAGATATCAGTTTCTCCTCTAGATCGGTTTTCAGCGGTGCGTAGGCGAAGCCCTGCTGGAATAGCTCCACCACCATCACCGCAACACCGTCGCGCTGTCGGGGAACTCATCGACCTCTCCGCTCCCTCTTGCTAGATGAAGAAGGTGGAGATCATCATCGAGTTGTGCTTGTGCTGAACGCGGAGGTGCCGTCCGTTCGGCGCTAGATCGGAAGGACCGTGATCAAGATCGCGAGACGGATCGTGATGAGATCGCGGGACGGATCGTGATGAATTCGCGGGATGGATCGCGATTGGATCGCGGGACGGATCGTGATGAGATCACGGGATGCTCGGCGATTTGGACCGCGAAGACGTTCGACTACACCAACCGCGTTTCTTAACGCTTCCCGCTTAGCGATCTACAAGGGTATGTAGATCCACTCTCCCTCTCGTAGATGCTCATCACCATGGATAGATCTTGCGTGTGCGTAGGAATTTTTTTGTTTCCCATGCAACGTTCCCCAACAGTGGCATCATGAGCTAGGTCTATGTGTAGATGAGATCTCGAGTAGAACACAAAGAGTTTGTGGGCATTGATGCTTAGATTGCTTCCTCCCTTGGTCATGTTTTGGTTCAACGTTATTGTGGAATGAAGCGGCCCGGACCAACCTTACTCGTACGCTTACAAGAAACCGGTTCCATTGACTAACGTGTAACTTCGTTGCACAAAGATGGCTGGCGGGTGTTTGTTTCTCCTACTTTAGTTGGATCGGATTCGACTAAGGCGGTCCTTGAAAAGGTTGAAAAGCAACTCATGTATCACCGTTGTGGTTTATGCATAGGTGAGAATTGTTCTTGCTAGATACCCGTAGCAACCACGTAAAACATGCAACAACAATTAAAGGACGTCTAACTTGTTTTTGCAGGGTATGTTGTGATGTGATATGACCAATTACATGATGAGATATATGTGATGTATGAGATGATCATGTGTTTTATAGAATATAACGACTTGCATGTCGATGAGTACGACAACCGACAGGAGCCATAGGGTTGTCTTTAATTATTGTATGACCTGTGTGTCAATCATTAAGCGCTATGTAATGCTTTACTTTATCTCTAAACGGTAGCAATAGTAGTAGAAGTATGGTGGGCGCGACAACCCCGATGGCGACACGTTAATGGAGATCAAGATGATGGAGATCATGGTGTCATGCCGATGATGATGGAGATCATGCCGGTGCTTTCAAGATGGAGATCAAAAGCGCAAGTTCATGGCCATATCATATCACTTATGATTTGCATGTGATGTTAATCCTTTTATGAACCTTGTTTTGCTTAGGACGACGGTAGCATTATAAGGTGATCCCTCACTTAATTTCAAGATAAATTGTGTTCTCCCCGAGTGTGCACCATTACGAAAGTTCGTCGTGTCGAGACACCACGTGATGATCGGGTGTGATAGACTCTACGTTTACATACAACGGGTGCAAGCCAGTGTTGCACATGCAGAACACTCGGGTTAAACTTGACGAGCCTAGCATGTACAGACATGGCCTTGGAACACAAGAGACCGAAAGGTCGAACATGAGCCATATAGTAGATATGATCAACATGATGATGTTCACCATTGAAACCACCTCAACTCATGTGATGATCGGACTTGAGTTGGTGAATTTGGATCATGTATCACTCGAATGACCGGAGGGATGTCAATTTGAGTGGGAGTTCTTAAGTAATATGATTAATTGAACTCATTATCATGAACATAGTTAGTAGCATCTTTGCAAAATTATGTTGTAGATTACTAGCTCACGATGTAGCTCCCTTGAACTTCTATATGTTCCTAGAGAAATAGAGTTGAAAGATGATGGTAGCAATATTGCGGGCTGGGTCCGTGATATGAGGATTGTCCTCATTGCTGCACAAAGGCTTATGTCCTTAATGCACCGATCGGTGCGCCAACCCCTCTAGCGTCGTCTGTAGATGTTGTGAACATCTGACAGGCACGTTCTGATGACTACTTGATAGTTTAGTGCGTCATGCATTACGGCTTAGAATTGAGGCTCCGAAACGTTTTGAACGTCATGAAACATATGAGATGTTCTAAGAGCTGAAATTAGGATCTCAGGCTCATGCCCGTGTTGCGAGATATGAGATCTCCAACAAGATTCTTTGCCTGCAAGATGAAGGAGAATAGCTTAATCGTTGAGCATGTGCTCAGATTGTCTGGGTGCTACAATCGCTTGAATCAAGTGGGAGTTGATCTTCCAGATAGGAGAGTGATTGATATAGTTCTTCAAGTCACTGTCACTAAGCTACTAGAACTTGGTGATGAACTATAAAACGCCAGGGATAGAAATAATGATCCCTGAGCTGTTCGCGATGTTTGACACCGCGAATGTAGAAATCGAGAAGGAGCGTCAAGTGTTGATGGTTAGTCAAAACCACTAGTTTCGAGAAGGGCAAGAGCAAGGAGGGAAACTTCATGGATAGCAAGTCAGTATCAGCTACAGTGAAGCAACCCAAAGTCTAACCCAAACCCGAGACTAAGTGCTTCGATTATGAGGAGAACGGTCGCTAAAGCGGAACAACCCTAGATACTTGGTAGATAAGAAGGATGGCAACGCCGACACAAGTATATTTGATATACATGTAATTGATGTGTACCTTGCTAGTACTCCTAATAGCACCTTGGTATTGGATACCGGTTCGGTTGCTAAATGTTAGTAACTCGAAGTACAAGCTACGGAATAAACGGAGACTAGCTAAGGGTGAGGTGACGATGTGTGTTGGAAATGTTTCCAAGGTTGATGTGATCGACATCGCACGCTCTCTCTACCTTCGGGATTAGTGACGAACCTAAATAAATGTTATTTGGTGTTTTGCATTGAGCATGAACGTAATTAGATCGTGTTTATTGCAACACGGTTATTCATTTGAGTTAGAGAATAATTGTTATTCTGTTTACATGAATAATACCTTCAATGGTCATGCACCCAGTGAGAATGGTTTGTTGAATCTTGATCATAGTAATACACATGTTCATAACATTGATTCCAAAAGATACAAAGTTAATAAGGATAGTACCACATACTTGTGGCACTGCCGCTAAATGTCATATTGGTATAAAGCGCATGAAGAAATTCCATGTTGATGGATCTTTGGACTCATTCAATTTCGAATCGGTTGAGACATGTGGACCATGCCTCTTGGGAAAGATGACTAAGGACCCCATTTTCCGGATTGATGGAGCGGGCAAGTGATTTATTAGAAATGATACATGTTGATGTATGCAATCCAATGAGTCTTGTAGCGTGCGGTGGATATCGTTATTTTCTTACCTTCACTGATGATTTGAGTAGATATAGTGTATGTTTACTTAATGAAACACAAGTCTGAATCGTTTGAAAAGTTCAAGCAAATTCAGAGTGAAGTTTAAGATCATTGTGACAAGAAGATAAAAATGTCTGCAATATGACCGTGGAGGTGAATATCCGAGTTACGAGTTTGGCATACAACTTTAGACAATGTGAAAGTCGTTTCACAACTCACGCCACCTGGAACACCACAGTGTGATGGTGTGTCCGAACGTCATAGTCGTGCTCTATTGGATATAGTGCGGGCTATGATGTCTCTTATCGTTTTGCTAATATAGTTTTGGGATTATGCATTAGAGACAAGTACATTCACTTTAAATAGGGCACCATCTAAATCCGTTGAGATGACACCATGTGAATTATGGTTTGATAGAAACCTAAGCTGTTATTTCTTAATGTTTGGGGCTACGACGCTTGTGTGGAAAATGTTTTCACCTAATGAGCTCGAACCCAAAGCAGACAAATGCATCTTCATAGATTACCCTAAGAACAGTTGGGTGAACCTTCTATCTCAGATCCAAGCATAAAGTGTTTGTTGCTAAAACAAGTCCTTTCTCGAGAAAAAGTTTCTCTCGAAAGAATTGAGTGGGAGGAAGATAGAACTTGATGAGGTTGTTGAACCTTTGTTTCAACCAGAGAGTAGCGCAGCGCAGAAAGATGTTTCTGTGGAACCTATGTCAGTTGAAGAGGAAGTAAATGATGATGATCATGAAGCTTCAGATCAAGTTACTACCGAACCTCGTAGGTCAACAAGGATGCGTACTGCTCCTGAGTGGTACGACAACCCTGTCTTGGATGTCATGTTGTTGGACAACGATGAACTTACAAGATATGAAGAAGCGATGATGGGCCCGAATTCTGACAAATGGTTAGAGGCCATGAAATCCGAGAAAGGATCCATGTATGAAAACCAAGTATAGACTTTGGTAGACTTGCTCGTTGGACGGCAGGTCGTCGAGTATAAATGGACCTTTGAGATGAACACAGATGTTGATGGTAAATGTCACCATTTATAAAGCTCGACTTGTCACAAAGAAGTTTCCGACAAGTTCAAAGAGTTGACTGCGATGAGACTTTCTCACTCGTAGCGACGCTAAAGTCTATTGGAATTATGTTAGCAGTTGCTGCATTTTTCAATTAAGAAATCTGATAGATGGATGACAAAACATCGTTTCCTTAATAGTTTACTTGAGGAAAAGTTGTATGTGATACAACCAGAAGGTTTTGTTAGTCCTAAGGATGCTAAAAGGTGAGCAAGTTTCAGTGATCCTTCTATGGACTGAAGTAAGCATCTCGGAGTTGGAATATACACTTTGATGAGGTGATCAAAGTTTTTGAGTCTATACAAAGTTTATGAGAAACTTGTATTTACAATAAAGTGAGTGGGAGCACTATAGATTTTCTGATAAGCATATGTGGTTGACATATTGTTGATCGGAAGTGATGTAGAATTTTTGGAAAGCATAAAGGTTGTTTGAAAGGAGTTTTTCAAAGGAAGACCTGGATAAAGCTACCTAATTGTTGAGCATCAAGATCTATAGAGATAGATCAAGATGCTTGATGAGACTTTGAATGAGTACATACCTTGACAAGATTTTGAAAGAGTTCAAAATGGATTAGTGAGAGAGAAGTGTTCTCGCCTGCTTTGTAAGGTGTGAAGTTGAGTGAGACTCAAAGCTCGACCACAGCAGAAGAAAGAGAAAGCACGAATGTCGTCCCCTATGCCTTAGCCATAGGCTCTATATAGTATGCCATAATGTGTACCGCACTTGTGTGTGCCTTGCCATGAGTCCGTCAAGGGGTACAAGAGTGATCCAGGAGTGGATCACTGGACAACGGTCAAGATCATCCTTAGTAACTAAAATACTAAGGAAATGTTTCTCGATTATGGAGGTAAGAAAGAGTTCGTTGTAAAGAGTTACGTCAATGCAAGCTTTGACACCAATCCGGATGACTCTTAATAGCAATCCGGATACGTACAGTAGAGCAACCATTTGGAATAGCTCCAAGTGGAGTGTGGTAGCAGTGTTTACAGTTTGACATAGAGATTTGCAAAGTACACATGGATCTAAATGTCGCAGACCCATTGACTATAAGACCTCTCTCACATGCAAAACATGATCGAGCCCCAGAACTCATTGGGTGTTAGATTCATAACAATGCGAATCACATGGTGATGTCAACTAGATTATTGACTCTAGTGCAAGTGGGAGACTGTTGGAAATATGCCCTAGAGGCAATAATAAATTGGTTATAATCATGTTTCCTTGTTCATGATAATCATTTATTATCCATGCTATACTTGTGTTGATCGGAAACTCAGATACATGTGTGGATACATAGACAACACCATGTCCCTAGTATGCCTCTAATAGACTAGCTCGTTGATCAAAGATGGTATGGTTTCCTAGTCATGGACATGAGATGTCATTTGATAACGGGATCATGTCATTAGGAGAATGATGTGATGGATAAGACCCAAACTACAAACGTAGCATATGATCGTGTCGGTTTATTGCTACTATTTTCTGCATGTCAAGTATTTGTTCCTATGACCATGAGATCATGCAACTCACTGACACCGGAGGAGTACCTTGTGTGTATCAAACGTTCCAACGTAACTGGGTGACTATAAAGGTGCTCTACAGGTATCTCCGAGGGTGTCTGTTGGGTTGGCATGGATCAAGACTAGGATTTGTTACTCCGTGTGACGGAGCGGTATCTCAGGGCCCACTCGGTAATACAGCATCACAATAAGCCTTGCAAGAAATGTGACTAAGTGTTAGTCACGTGATCTTGTATTGTGGAACGAGTAAAGAGACTTGCCGGTAACGAGGTTGAACTAGGTATGGAGATACCAACGATCGAATCTCGGGCAAGTAACATACCGAAGAACAAAGGGAACATCATACGGAATTAACTAAATCCTTGACATAGATGTTCAACTAATAAAGATCTTCGTATAATATGTAGGAACCAATATGGGCATCCAGGTCCCGTTATTGGTTATTGACCGTAGAGGTGTCTCGGTCATGTCTACATAGTTCTCGAATCCGTAGGGTTTGCACACTTAAGGTTCGGTGATGTTTCGGTAGTATAGAGTTATGTATGATGGTGACCGAAGGTTGTTCGGAGTCCCAGATGAGATCTCGGATGTCACGAGGAGCTCCATAATGGTCCAGAGGTAAAGATTGATATATAGGAAGTCCTGTTTTGGTCGCTGAAAAAGTTTCGGGCTCATCGGTAGTGTACCGGGAGTGCCAGTAGTGTACCGGGGGACCATCGGGAGAGGTATTTCGACCCAAGAGGCTACATGGGCTGTGGGTGGAGGTAAACAAGCCCCTAGTGGGCTGGTCGAAGCCTCCTCTAAGGGCCCATGTGGCTGGAGTGGTTTGAGAAGGAAAAAAATTCAAAGGTGGAGAGGTGGAAAGAGTTTCGAAGTGGAAAGGAGGAATCCTACTCCTAATAGGATTGGAGTAGGACTCCTCCACCTCCAATTTCGACCAAACCTTGAGGTTTGAGGCTGCCTCCTCCCCTCCCTCCCTCCTATATATACTAGAGGATTTAGAGGAAAAAGCTAACCTAATAGCCACGTGCTACCTCTCCTATAGATCACAGTTTCTCCTCTAGATTGGTTTTCAGCGGTGCTTAGGCGAAGCCCGACTGGAATAGCTCCACCACCATCGCCGCAACGCCGTCATGCTGCCGGAGAACTCATCGACCTCTCCGCTCCCTCTTGTTGGATCAAGAAGGCGGAGATCGTCATCGAGTTGTACGTGTGCTGAATGCGGAGGTGCCGTCCGTTCGGTGCTAGATCGGAAGGACCGTGATCAAGATCGCGAGACGGATCATGATGAGATCGCGGGACGGATCGTGATGAGTTCGCGGGACGGATCATGATTGGATGGCGGGACGGATCGTGATGAGATCACGGGATGCTCGGCGATTTGGATCGCGAAGACGTTCGACTACACCAACCGCGTTTCTTAACGCTTCCCACTTAGCGATCTACAAGGGTATGTAGATCCACTCTCCCTCTCGTAGATGCTCATCACCATGGATAGATCTTGCATGTGCGTAGGAATTTTTTTGTTTCCCATGCAACGTTCCCCAACAATCAGTCCCATCTCTCACCCACTCATCCAAAAGAGAAGAAAGTTTTGATGAAACATAACATATTTTTAGTAATATATACAAAAACTAAGGGACTTTTTCTTCAATTTTTTGAACATGTATTAGATTATTTTAGGTCTAGCACTTTGGTAGTTCGAAGTTGATAGGTCATGTGTCACATGTAGTCATGTAAAATTGATCTTGACAAAAAGTATCATATTTATGCTCTCCAAATAGTTTAGCAAAAGGAGTGCATGTAACGTAAAGTAGCTGCGGTTCAATCTTTTATCACACTTTGAACTAGCGAGAAACCATTGTCCCTCGATGTGGCTAATTTGAATGGCATTTTAGATTGGCCAAGGACACAACTATTTGCCTCACGTCGCGAGAATAAACAAGCAAAGATCTCACAAAATTAAGTGCATCCCCCTTTGTTATTTTTGTAGAAAGGACACCACCATCTATCATTTAGAATTTCCGAGAGTTTCAATTTACCGACTATGTGAACCTGCTCCTCGATTAGAATCCACATAAAGATCTTGTATCTTTCGAATGCGTAAACCTTTTAGGGTAAACTTCTAGAATGACTTGTTCCTATGGTTTTGGTAAAAATAAAAATGAATCGACCTCTCCCCCTTTCTTTTATATGCAACAATGGAAATACATTGTATGCACGTTGAAAGATAAAAAGAAGAGGGAAATGAAAAGAAAAAAGTTAAATGCATTATCAAGAAGAAACCCCACTTCGTGTGTTCTTGTCATTGCATTAGTTGCATCGATTTGAGTTCTCCACGATGATACGTGGAAGTGAAAAGTTGAGAAACTTATTACTCTTGTGTGTTTGGGCACCCTATAGCTTGTGCCTCTTGGGTGCTTTGGCACCCTAGACGATTGGTGGTGCCTCGGAGCTCAATCATTGTGGTGTAAAACTCCATGCAAGCTTTGGGGTCTCCAATTAGGTTGTGAAGATTGCCACGAGCATTTTGTATAGGTTTCGGTGACCTTCCTTGTGACGCCCCCAGTTTTGACCGTACAGTAAACATACACGCAACGCGTACAACCAAGATTAGGGACTCACTAATCAATATGACAACACAACTCTAGACACAAATTAAAGTCATACATCTTCATATTACAAGCTAGGGGCCTCGAGGGCTCGAATACAAAGCTCGACAAGCATGAGTCAGTGGAAGCAAATAATATCTGAGTACATACATAAGTTAAACAAGTTTTGCCTTAAGAAGTCTAGCACAAACATAACAACGGATCGAAAGAGGCAATGCCTCCTGCCTGGGAACCTCCTATCCTACTGCTAGTCGGGGGCTGCCTCCACATAGTAGTAGGATCCTGCGGTGGTGTAGTAGTCTTCTCCGGCGAACTCAATCTCCTGGGCTCCATCATCTAAACACAAAATCGTATCGAGGGGGAAAGAGAAGGCAAAGCAGCGGTGAGTACTCATCCAAAGTACTCGCAAGACTGACATCAAAACTATCCTAAGTATGCATCATTATCAAGGTGAGGGGTTATATCTGGACTGACTGCAGAAAGCAAGAATAGGGGGAAGACCTAGTCCTATCAAAGACTAGCATCTTTAGCATCTTGTAGCATTAGAAGAGAGTAGACTGGTATCTTACATATAGTCATATTTTTGTAGCAATTTTATTAAGTAACCACACCTAGAGATTCTTCCTCGACTCCCTGCGAGGAAGCAATCCCGGAGCCACACTCATTTAAAGTAAAACACAATTATAGTTGTATAAGGTCAAGGTACAACTCCAAGTCGTCCTGTTACCATGGACACGGCTATTCGAATAGATGAATTCATCCCTGCAGGGGTGCACCACATTTCCAACACGCTTGATCACCTCCGGCCGGACTCACTTTCTAGGGTAATGCCCGGCCTCGGGATCTAAAACGTCGTCACCCACCTAGACTCAACGAAGAGGCCAGCCCACCGGTCTAACTTCCATTGCTGACGTCCGAAGAGCTTCGGCTGATACAACGACCCTGATCACCCATAACTTCTCCCACGTGAAGGTTTAGTGTGTAAAAGGTCAACGACCAACTCAGATCAAATACCCAACCCATTAGCATTTTATTAATGCGGGGTAGGCATGACCCATAAAGTGTGGTCCCGTCACCCCGTCTCGAGGATGTGTGGCAAAGGCCTCTCTCGCCAGTCCACGCCTCATCATCATCAAACCGTGGGTACCCCTCAGGGCTGACCCATCACCAACAAGTTTTTGTAACAAGGTCATAGTAACTATGTGTATGAAACATCAAGACAAGAACTGAGGAATCACCCTCAATGGTCCCCGCTTAATGTCACCGTCAAGGTGGACTTTAGAGGAATCACCCTTGTCGTGGATTTGTCACGGCAGATGTCCGGGTGAACTGACTTAGGTTCAGGGTGATCGCAACTATGTGGTGGCTTGAGAGGGGTTTAGTCGGAATCGAGAGACGCGGAGTTTACCTAGGTTCGGCCCCTCTGATGGAGGTAAAAGCCTACGTCCTGCTTGCCTGGTATTGATCATGAAGGAGATCTCTCGGTTACAAGGGTGCTGTTTTGCTACCTCTAATCCCGAGAGTCTCTAATCTCTTGTCTATCTAAGACCTGTCTATTGAGACGTCTAAAAACTTGAACCTCTCGGGGTGACCCGCCCCTCCTTATATAAGCTGAAGGGGCATCTTACATGTAGAGTCTAAATCGGATTGAGACAACCTATAATGACTTCCCATCGTGGGCTTCTCTTCATGGGCTTCTGAGTCACCGGGCGGCTTATGCCAGGCGGCTTACGTCGGGAAGCTTACAACTAGAGAATCATCTTCATGGACTTACAACCGGAGAGTCATCCATGGACTCACAACCGGAGAGTCATCCAGGGACTCACAACCGGAGAGTCATCCAGGGACTCACAACCGGAGAGTCATCCAGGGACTCACAACCGGAGAGTCATCCAGGGACTCACAACCGGAGAGTCATCTTCCGGCCGGGTCATAATTGTCTCCCGGATCATACCGCGGGGTATATCCCCAACAACCCTCGAGGGTCCCACACTTGAGGGGTGGCACGCCAGAGACATCATCGGGAATGATGAACGAGGAATCACCCTCGATAACCACGACCGACTAGCTGCACTACAGGGCTAGCATCATGAGTACTTCATGAGGTGTCACCCTCGGTACTCGATAGTAGCACTACAGAGTCGTACAACTAAGGGGGAGTGCGGTGATGTGAGGGGCCTAGCTTGTCGGTCGGTTGACCGAGTCTTCGAGTCATCGAAACGTCGGGTCGTCGATGAAGAAGCAGGGGCAACCGGGACTAAGGGATCACTGGGGATTCATTAACCAACCTATACTAAGCAGTTGATATGGTTGCATGTATAGTAACAGCTCATCAAAAACAGGCTATGCATCAGAACAAGAGCTAACTATTACAGTAGCAAAAATCTAATGCAAGAATAAGAGGGAAGAATGGGCGATATTGGAATGCTCAAGGGGGGTTGCTTGCCTTGCTGCTCTGTGGCAAAAGGCTGATCGCCACACGTGTAGTCGTACCCGGCAGCAGCGTCAGTCTCGGGGTGTACCGGAGAGAAGAGGGGTGAAGAAACTATAAATATAAAGCATAGATGCGATCACAGTGCATGACATGGCAATATGCAGGGCTAGGAATGCACTAACGTAGTACTACACGTCGCAGACGGGTCGGAAGAATATCTGACGATATTTTCCGTGTCTCGGGCTACTACCAGACAGATGATCCTAACACCAAAATTTCCATGTTCATCATGCTAGGAGCATGTGACAGATGAACGGATAGCGTATTCGGATCCGTAGGATTTTTCTCATCAACTTTCATGTTTAAAACTTTTTCATCTGAGCTACGATTTATTTTATATGATTTAATAAAGATTTAGCAATATTCTAAAATTAATTTAATTATTAAATTTGATTTATCCGAAAAGTGTAGGCTAACATCATGATGACGTCAGCATGACATCAGCGGCCAACAGGACTAGTGGGTCCCAGTGTCATGGACCCTAACACTAACTAACATATTAGGTGCTAACTAACTAATTAGGGTAACTAAAACAGAGTTAATTACCTTAATTAATTATCTAATTAATTAACTAATTACTTTATTATTATTATTATTATTATTTCCTTTTCTAAAAGGGGCACTAGGCCCACTGTCCAGTGGGCAGGCCGGACAATGTCCGGGCTGGCCAGTGGACACAGCTACGGGCGCGGACGCGCGCACATGCATGCACTGGCCAGGGTGCGGCGGCCAGTAGGCGGGTTGCGCGTGGCTGGTGCGGCGGTGGGGGGGAGCTCACATGGGGCTTGGACCGAGGCGACGGCGGGAGGCGGCTAGGTGGTCCAGGCGCCACGGGACCGGGCCGATCTGGGCGTCGGCAGGGAGGGCGAAGGGGCGGCCGGCGCGGGGAGCGATGAGGGGGGAATGAAGCCCGCGGATACGGGGGGAGGAAGGGGAGGCCATGGCCTCACCAGGTCCGAACGGGGCTGGCAATGGCCTCAGGGGCGAGGTGAACGGCGACCGACGACGGTGGTCGAGGGGGCCGACAGGGAGGAGGGTGAGGAGGGTCCGGGGCGGCGACGGGCGATGGGGGTAGCGCCGGCGACATCGGCTGGTGGGAGGGGAGAGAGCAAGGTGGAGTGGGGGGAGAAGTGGTGGTGGTTTTGGGAGACGTAGTAGTAAATCAAAAATTTTCCTACGTGTTCACCAAGATCTATCTATGGAGAAACCAGCAACGAGTAAGGGGAGAGTGCATCTTCATACCTTTGAAGATCGCTAAGCGGAAGCGTTACAAGAACACGGTTGGTGGAGTCATACTCGTAGTGATTCAGATCGCAGTGGACTCCGATCTTAGCGCCAAACAACGGCGCCTCCGCGTTCAACACACGTGCAGCCCGGTGACGTCTCCTACGCCTTGATCCAGCAAGGAGGAAGGAGAGGTTGATGGAGAGCTCCGGCAACACGACGTCATGGTGATGGTGGAGCTGCGTGGTCTTCGACAGGGTTTCGCCAAGCACTACGGAGAACGAGGAGTGAGAGGAGTAGGGCTGCGCCGAGAGGGAGAGAGAGTCGTGTCTCAAACATCCCCAAGGGCTCCACTATATATAGGAGGAGGAGGAGGGAGGGATGCACCCTAGGTTTCCCACCCTAAGGGCCGGCGGCAGCCCTAGATGGGACTTGGTGCGGCGGCCAAGGGAGGGGAGAGGTGGTGCGGCAGCCCTAGCCGCCCTATGAGGCGTGAGTTGTGAAACAATTCCACATTTCCTTAGGTGCCTGCCAAATTCGTGACTTAAATATTCTCCGCCATGATCAGATCATAGGCACTTTATTTTCCTGTCACGTTGATTCTCTACCTCACTCTGAAATTCCTTGAACCTTTCCAAGGTTTCAGACTTGTGTTTCATTAAGTAGACATACCCATATCTGCTCAAGTCATCAGTGAGGGTGAGAACATAATGGTAGCCACCGCGAGCCTCGACGCTCATTGGACCGCATACATCGGTATGTATTATTTCCAACAAGTCAGTTGCTCGCTCCATTGTTCTGGAGAACGGAGTCTTGGTCATCTTGCCCATGAGGCATGGTTCGCACGTGTCAAATGATTCAAAATCAAGAGACTCAAAAAGTCCATCAGCATGGAGCTTCTTCATGCGTTTGGCACCAATATGACCAAGGCGGCAGTGCCACTGTAAGTGGGACTATCGTTATCAACCTTACACTTTTTGGTACTCACACTATGGACATGTGTAACATCACGTTCGAGATTCATCAAAAATAAACCATTGACCAGCGAGGCATGACCATAAAATATTTCTCTCATATAAATAGAACAACCATTATTCTCAGATTTAAATGAGTAGCCATCTCGCATCAAGCGAGATCCAGATACAATGTTCATGCTCAAAGATGGTACTAAATAACAATTATTGAGGTTTAAAACTAATCCCGAAGGTAGATGTAGAGGTAGCGTGCCGACGGTGATCACATCGACCTTGGAACCATTCCCGACGCGCATCGTCACCTCGTCCTTTGCCAACCTCCGCTTATTCTGCAGCTCCTGCTTGGAGTTAAAAATGTGAGCAACTGCACCGGTATCAAATAACCAGGAGCTACTACGAGTGCTGGTTAGGTACACATCAATAACAAGTATATCACATATACCTTTAACGTTGCCGACCTTCTTATCCGCTAAGTACTTGGGGCAGTTCCGCTTCCAGTGACCGGTACCCTTGCAATAAAAGCACTCAGTCTCAGGCTTGGGTCCATTCTTGTTCTTCTTCCCGGCAACTTGCTTACCTGGCGCGGCAACAACTTTGTCGTCCTTCTTGAAGTTCTTCTTACCCTTGCCTTTCTTGAAACTAGTGGTCTTATTCACCATCAACACTTGATGCTCCTTTTTGATCTTGACCTCCACTAATTTCAGCATCGAGTACAACTCAGGAATGGACTTCTCCATACCCTGCATGTTGTAGTTCATCACAAAGCTCTTGTAGCTAGGTGGAAGCGACTGGAGGATTCTGTCAATGACCGAGTCATCCGGGAGATTAACTCCCAGTTGAGTCAAGCGGTTGTGCAACCCAAACATTTTGAGTATGTGCTCACTGACAGAACTATTCTCCTCCATCTTACAGCTGAAGAACTTGTCGGAGACGTCATATCTCTCTACCCGGGCATGAGCTTGGAAAACCAGTTTCAACTCTTGGAACATCTCATATGCTCCGTGTTGCTCAAAACGCTTTTGGAGCCCCGGGTCTAAACTGTAAAGCATACCACACTGAATGAGGGAGTAATAATCACAACATGACTGCCAAGCGTTCGTAACGTCTTGGTCCGCTGGGAAAATGGGTGGGTTACCTAGCGGTGCATCAAGGACATACAATCTCTTGGAAGCCATGAGGATGATCCTCAAGCTACGGACCCAATCCGCATAGTTGCTTCCATCATCTTTCAGCTTGGTTTTCTCTAGGAACGCGTTGAAGTTGAGGGTGACATTAGCGTTGGCCATTGGATCTACAATATAGATTGTAAAGACAATTTTAGACTAAGTTCATGATAATTAAGTTCACATAATCAAATTATTTAATGAACTCCCACTTAGATAGACATCTCTCTAGTTATCCAAGTGACACATGATCCATGTCAACTAGCCCATGTCCGATCATCATGTGAGACGAACTAGTCATCCATGGTGAACATCTCCATGTTGATCATATCTTCTATACGACTCATGTTCGACATTTCGGTAACCCGCGTTCCGAAGCCATGTCTGTACATGCTAGGCTCGTCAAGTCAACCTAAGTGTTTTGCATGTGTAAATCTGGCTTACACCCGTTGTATGCGAATGTTAGAACCTATCACACCCGATCATCACGTGGTGCTTCGGAACAACGATCCTTAGCAACGGTGCACACTTAGGGTGAACACATTTCTTGAAATTTTATTGAGAGATCATCTTATTTACTACCGTCGTTCTAAGAAAATAAGATGTAAACATGATAAACATCACATGCAATCAATATAGTGACATGATATGGCCAATATCATCTTGCTCCTTTGATCTCCATCTTCGGGGCACCATGATCATCACTGTCACCGGCACGACACCATGATCTCCATCATCATGTCTTCATGAAGTTGTCTCGCAAACTATTACTTCTACTACTATGGCTAACGTCTAGCAATAAAGTAAAGTAATTACATGGCGTTTATGATTGACATGCAGGTCATACAATAAAATAAGACAACTCCTATGGCTCCTCCCGGTTGTCATACTCATCGACATGCAAGTCGTGAATCCTATTACAAGAACATGATCAATCTCATACATCACAATGCATCACATCACATCCTTTGTCCATATCACATCACAAGGCATATGCTGCAAAAACAAGTTAGACGTCCTCTAATTTGTAGTTGCAAGTTTTTACGTGGTTGCTATAGGTTTCTAGCAAGAACGTTTCTTACCTATGCCAAAACCACAACGTGATATGCCAATTGCTATTCACCCTTCATAAGGACCCTTTTCATCGAATCCAATCCGACTAAGGTGGGAGAGACAGACACTCGCTAGCCACCTTATGTAACAAGTGCATGTCAGGCGGTGGAACCGGTCTCATGTAAGCGTACGTGTAAAGTTGGTCTGGGCCGCTTCATCCCACAATACCGCCAAATCAAGATAAGACTAGTAGTGGTAAGCAAATTAACTAGATCGACGCCCACAACAACTTTGTGTTCTACTCATGCATAGATTCTACGCATAGACCTAGCTCATGATGCCACTGTTGGGAGACGTAGTAGTAAATCAAAAAATTTCCTACGTGTTCACCAAGATCTATCTATGGAGAAACCAGCAATGAGTAAGGGGAGAGTGCATCTTCATACCTTTTAAGATCGCTAAGCAGAAGCGTTACAAGAACGCGGTTGGTGGAGTCGTACTTGCAGCGATTCAGATCGCGGTGGACTCCGATCTTAGCGCCGAACAACGACGCCTCCGCGTTCAACACACGTGCAACCCGGTGATGTCTCCTATGCCTTGATCTAGCAAGGAGGAAGGAGAGGTTGAGGGAGAGCTCCGACAACATGATGGCGTGGTGACGGTGGAGCTGCGTGGTCTTCGACAGGGCTTCGCCAAGCACTATGGAGAACGAGGAGTGGGAGGATTAGGGCTGCGCCGAGAGGGAGTGAGAGCCGTGTCTCAAACAGCCCCAAGGGCTCCACTATATATAGGAGGAGGAGGAGGAAGGGCTGCACCCTAGGGTTCCCACCCTAAGGGCCGGCGACAGCCCTAGATGGGACTTGGTGCAGCGGCCAAGGGAGGGGAGAGGTGGTGCGGCAGCCCTAGCCGCCCTAGGGTGGGCCTAGGGTTTGCCCCACCTCTCTCCTTGCTGCGCCTTGGGCCAGGTGGGAGGGGCACATGAGCCCACCTAGGGGCTGGTTCCCTCCACCTTCGGCCCATGCAGCTCTCCGGGGCCCGTGGCCCCTCCTGATGGACCCCCGGAACCCTTCCGGTGGTCCTGGTACATTACCGGTGACGCCCGAAACATTTTCGGTAACCAAAACTTCACTTCCTATATGTCAATCTTTGTCTCCAGACCATTCCGGAACTCCTCTTGATGTCCGGGATCTCATCCGGGACTCCGAACAACCTTCGGTAACCACATACACTATTTCCCTATAACCCTAGTGTCATCGAGCCTTAAGTGTGTAGACCCTACGGGTTCGGGAGACACGTAGACATGACCGAGACACCTCTCTGGTCAATAACCAACAGCAGGATCTGGATACCCATGTTGGCTCCCACATGCTCCACGATGATCTCATCAGATGAACCACGATGTCATGGATTCAATCAATCCCGTATACAATTCCCTTTGTCTACCGGTATGATACTTGCCCGAGATTCGATCGTCGGTATCCCTATACCTTGTTCAATCTCGTTACCGGCAGGTCTCTTTACTCATTCCGTAACACATCATCCCGTGGCTAACTCGTTAGTCACTTTGAGCTTATTATGATGATGTCTTACTGAGTGGGCCCAGAGATACCTCTCCGTCACACGGAGTGACAAATCCCAGTCTCGATTCGTGCCAACCAAACAGACACTTTCGGAGATACCCGTAGTGCACCTTTATAGCCACCCAGTTACGTTGTGATGTTTGGCACACCCAAAGAATTCCTACGGTATCTAGGAGTTGCACAATCTCATGGTCTAAGGAAATGATACTTGACATTGGAAAAGCTTTAGCAGACAAACTACACGATCTTGTGCCATGCTTAGGATTGGTTCTTGTCCATCACATCATTCTCCTAATGATGTGATCCCGTTATCAATGACATCGAATGTCCATGGTCATGAAACCGTGACCATCTATTGATCAACGAGCTAGCCAACTAGAGGCTCACTAGGGACATGTTGTGGTCTATGTATTCACACATGTATTACGGTTTCCGGTTAACACAATTATAGCATGAACAATAGATAATTATCATGAACAAGGAAATACAATAATAACCATTTTATTATTGCCTCTAGGTCATATTTCCAATAGGTGGGTGGGGCTAGGTTTTCAGGTAGTGGGGGATAAGGGGGGCGGCGTGGGCCGGCCTGGTAGGCTGGCCGGTTAGGGAGGCCAGGCTGGGCCGAGGCCCGGGGGGAGGGGTTTCCTTTTTTGTTTTATTTTTATTTTTGTTTTGATTTTTAGGTTCTGTTTTATTTAAACTTAGCATTAATTCTCGATAAAAAATGCGTGACAAGGTCCATAAAATATATTGCAATATTTTGAGTGGCCACACCAAGTTTGAGCCTTTTTGGAAACTGATTGGATTTTCCACATAATTAAAGAGCACTTTTAAATGCTTTAAGCTTCTGTTTTTTTTGTGTGTGGGGGGGGGGGGTCCACACCACATGTTTGGTGATGTTATTTTCCCCAACACCAATTGTTTGGTGATTTATCACAAGTGTGCAACATTTTATTCTTGCAGTTTGCAATTTTTTTATTTTATCACATTAAAATCCAATTGGCTTTTGAAGTGGAAATTGAATTGAGACATGAACTTCAACTTGAACATATTCTATTTAGCAAAATGATTTGTTGCTGATCATGGTCATCACTGTAGCTTAATTACAATCATTACTGTAGTAGAAATCCAGGGGGTCACATTCCCCAAAGGGTACCAAAGGGTACTGGTTCGGCGACTGCCCCAAGGTTTGCCATTTGCATAGGTTCGATGACAGCCCTCGAGGGTCCCTTAGTGAAATCACGACATCTTGCATTGTGTGAGGGCATGAGGAGATTATGGTGGCCCTGGTGGCTTCTTGTGGAGCATTGTGCCTCCACACCGCTCCAAACAAAGATTAGCATCTGCAAGGGTGTGAACTTCGGGATACATCGTCGTCTCCGCGTTCCTCACTAATCTCTTACCCGAAGCCTTTACTTATGCACTTTACTTTGTGATAGACATATTGTTTCATGTTATATATCTTGCTATCACTTAGTTGCTTATCTTGCTTAGCATAAGTTGTTGATGCACATATGTGAGCCTAATTGTTTTAGGTTTTGTGCTTGACAAATTAAACACTAGTTTTATTCCGCATTTGTTTGCGTAAACCAAAATTATTTTAAAGCGCCTATCCACCATCCCTCTAGGAGACATCCACTTCCTTTGAGTTGGACTCCTATCATGATACACACTCACTACTGGAATTCAGTTATTTGCCATGTTCTAGGCCTTTGCCGTCTGCTGACACATAGCAAAGATGCTCTTTGCCGTTTGCTGTCACAAAGCAGACGACAAAGAACTGGCACATGTCAAAGGCACTGTTTGCCATGTGCCTGTTCTTTGCCACCTGCCCCCAGACGACAAAGAGAGCTAGGGCAGACGGCAAAGAGCTAGGTCCAAACGGACGGGGTCTTTGCCGTCTGGTCACCTTTGCCATCGGCCCTGCCCCTCTTTGCCTTCCGGGGGCAGACGACAAAGGGGATGCCCTACTAACGGCCGCCCGACCCCCACTCCTCTCTCTCTCTCACTCTCTCCTCCCTCACTCTCTCCTGCCTCCCCCAGTGACCGCCGCCGCCAGCCCCCGTGCCGCCCCTCCCCCGACCTTCCCTCCCCCTCGCCGCTGCCAGCCCCCGGCCGCCCCTCTCCCGGTCGTCCTTCTCCCTCGCCACCGCCATCCCCCGCGCCGCCCCTCCCCCGGCCGCTAGCCCCCGCGCCGCCGCCAGCCCCCGGCTGGCCCCGCCCCCAACCACTAGCCCCCGCACTACCGCCAGCCCCCGGTCGACCCTCCCCTAGGCGCCCCCGCCCCCGTGAACCTTCTCCAGCGCCGCCGCGCCAACGTCCTCCCTACGGCAGTCGTCCTCCACTGGCCTCGTCCTCCACCGGCCCCTCCAAGGTGAGTTTTTCTGGTTTTTGTTTTTGTTTTTTAGGTTAGTTAAGTTTTAGTTTTAGGTTAGTTTAGTTTTAGTTTTAGTTTAGTTTAGTTTAGTTTAGTTTTAGTTTTAGGTTAGTTTAGTTTTAGATTTAGGTTAGTTTAGTTATAGTTTTAGGTTAGTTTAGGTTAGTTTAGTTATAGTTGTAGGTTAGTTTAGGTTTAGGTTTAGGTTGGTTTATTAGGTTAGTTTAGGTTTAGGTTAGCTGGTTTATTTACTAGTAAAGAAAAACCTAGAAGAAAAAAACCCGACACGATGCCCCGACACGACGCCCCGACACGACACCCGACACGACACCCCGACACCCCGACACGATGCCTAGACACGACACCCTGACACCCCGACATGATGCCACCGACCCCCGACGCCACCGACCCTTGACCACCGACGCCACTGACCCTGACCACCGACGCCACTAACCCCCGACGCCATTGACCCTCGATCCTCGACGCCACCAACCCCCGACGCCACGGATCCCCGACGCCATTGACTACCGACGCCATTGACCCCCGACCCCCGACACCTATTCTCCCTCGTGTTGACCGAAAAGGTGCTCTTCGACCTTCCAGAGGCCGAGGAGGTCATAGTTTTGTCAATTATGAGTTAGGTCACATATTTTCTGATTTTGTTATAAAAACATCATATTTGTGTTGATCGGGGTGAATTTCAATGTGCAGTTGTTCGATGACCTCCCCGTATGTTTGACGAGCACCCCTGCTGCGTTCGTTGGTGAGCACAAATGACATCTCCTCCCCCGGGCCCCTTCATTTGCTCTATTCCGGTCTTCGTGCCAATGAAACATGCTAGCTGTAGGTAGATTGAATCATCAATATGCGTGACCACTATGCGTCTCCTGTTCGAAAGGGTTACGTCTATAAATATGCATGCATTTGCATATTTATAACCGTGATTCTTTCGAATTGCCCAACGTTATCCATAGACAGCCCTAGTATGTGTAGATTGGGTTCGTTTTCTCATATGCTCTGCTCTGGATCCGATGCAGAATTTCGTTAGTGCCTCCCCGTTGTTCTCCAGATACACATCCTCTCTGCTTATTGCCGAGACGTGTATCAGGAGAACCATGGGGAGGTGCTGCAGAAATTCCGCGTCAGATCCGGAGTAGAGCATGGGAAAACGAACCCAATCTACACATACTCGGGTGGGATTAGGACCTATCTCTACCTATTAGCGTGTAGGTTGCATGGACGTAAGAAAATGGACAAACTTGATTAACGAATGAATATAGATGATGAATTATATACATATATATATATATTTCTTATGTATTTAGTAGGTAGGCAAGATGTGTGATCGTGCTTGGATGTACACTGGTCACCCTAGTCAGGAAGACATGACCAATGAATGGTTAACAAAAAACCAGGGGGTTTGTGAGAGCCGCATTTGCAAATGGCCAGCAAAAAACATGGTGCCCCTGTCCCAAATGCGACAACATTAAAAGGCAGACAGAGTTTGAAATGGGTAAACACCTACAAAAGTGAGGTTTTACGCCTAATTATACGGTGTGGACTTTTCATGGTGAGTCTGACCAACGTGCCAGAGCCGAGGTGGTTCGTCGTCGCACCGACGAGCATGGTACCGAGATCGAAGACATGGTGCAAGACTTTGATGATGCTCGAGATTCGAACGATGAGATCGAGGAATCTGCAAAGGCCTTCTGTGAAATGTTGGGGTCTTCAAAACGTCCTCTCCATGAGCACACTGAGCTTTGTCAGCTGGATGTCATCGCGCAAGTAATGGCTCTAAAGGCTCAATTCAACCTAGGCAGAGAATGCTACGACGCGATGATGACGATATTTGGACGCTTTCTACCCAAACCTACACTTGCTCCATATGGATATGAAACCATGTATGTATGGATGAAACTATTGTAATATGGTTTTGTACGGATGAAACTTGCATAATATGTATGTATGTATGGATGAAACTTATTTTAACATGGTTATCAGTATGGCAACATATTTATTTCTGTGAAATATATATACATATATCATATTGTTGTGAAAATTGCTGTGAAAATTATTATAATAAAAAATAAAGAAGGACATTTTGTTTACCCTTTGCCGTCTGCCCACCGGCGACAAAGGGGGGGCTGGGCAGACGACAAAGTGGGAACCCCAGGCGGCATGGGCCTTACTCTTTGCCGTTGACCCACCGATGACAAGGGGGGGGCTGGGCATACGGCAAAGGGGGGCGGGGCTTGACAGACGGCAAAGACTGCCGTTAACACTTGACGGCCCTAATCCCGTGGGTCTGCCGTCCATCCTATTTGTCGTCAGCTCCCCCACAGCAAAGATTATTTGCCGTTCGTGGTCCTAAGACCGACGACAATGGGGCGCTTTACCGAGTTTTTTCTTTGCTGTGATGTTTGCCGTCTGATGACGGACGACAAAGGCCTTTGCCATCCGGGGTCCTTCCTTTTGCCGTCTGCCATGGCAGACGGCAAATTTCCTGATTCCTTTAGTGGTACTAGGCCGATATGGTATCCATACTTTAAGGTGAGCAATGCAGTATGTAGTTCATTGCTTCATATGCTAGGATTGTTCAAGGTGAGCACTAACACATTCTTGTATTGCCATTTCAGGATTGCATTGGGGCAATACATAGTACTCATGTCACTTGTAGAGTGTCGAGGTCACAATTTGCAGTATTTAAGGGGAGGAAGCACTACACAAGCCAGAATGTGTTTGCTGCTATTGACTTCGATATGAATTTTACATATCTGTTGCATGGCAGTGAAGGGTCAACACAGGATGCTAACATACTCGGTGACAACATGAGTCGTCCTGATGGCATCAACGTCCCTGATGGGAAGTCCTACCTAGGAGATGCTGGCTATGCATGTCGCCCAGATGTTCCTCCACCCTTCAGGAAGACCAGATACCATCTTAACGAGTTCTCTAATAGGAACTACCCTAGGACTCCACAAGAGTTGTTCAATCTCAAACACTCCGGCCTTAGAGTAACCATTGAGAGAGCATTTGGAGCTCTAAAGAATAGGTTCAAGATCCTGGATCAAAATCCATTCCACCCTTACCCCACCCAGGTTAAGCTTGTTCTTGCATATTGCATTTTGCATAACTAGATCCTGCAGTGAGGTTTTGATGAAATCGTGCCTGAGGAGGAAGATGTGACGCTTGGTGATCTTGACCTCGGTGGCCATGGTGTGGATGCATTTGACAATGAAGCCTAGAAGACGAAAAGGCTAGAGTGAGCACATGCAATGTGGGATAACAGAGGCCAGACAAGGATCTAAAGAAGAAGAAGAAGAAGAAGAAGAAGAAGAAAAAGAGCAAGAGCAGCAGCAGCAGAGGAAACAACAGTAGCCGAGGAAGAGGAACAACATCAACACAAGAAGAGGTAAGAGGAAGTCGAAGAAGATGGATGATGAACTTTCCCATTCAGCCAATCGATTCTTAATAATGTGTACTACTATTTAGGATGAACCATAATTTATTTAGTAGCTAGGAGTGATACTCTTAAGATCGTGTGTGGTAAGGTCACCACTAGTGAAAAGTGATGAGAGCACCTAATGTAGGTTGCAACCAAACAATGTGTCCTATGTGCGCCTAATGCAATGCAGTCAATCAAAGAACGGGTCAAAATTAGTTCCCTCATGCAGCTAACCTATATGCGGGCAACCAATCAATATGCATATGATGGTTTTGTGATTGTTTTTCCTCAACCAGGCCCATCTAAGAAGTCTATGCAAACACTCCAAAATTGATGCGGGCAACCAAATGCATCCTAACACAACGGCCAGCCAGATCAATTCAAAGTTTAAGCAGAGCTAGAATGGTTTAATTAACACAGACAGGCATGCCAGCCTTAAAACCAAAGCCAAACTCCATAACAGCTGCAAAACGACCCAGTCAAAAAAAAAACAGCCGCAAAACAAGACAACACATTGATGTTGAGCATATGCATGTAGAAACGTATTGACTGGAGTGATGCATATAAAACGTAAATGAATAAAAACAAAAACAAAAGAAAAATTGACCAGAGTGATATTCTTAAGATCGTGTGTGGTAAGATCATCATCAGTGAAAAGTGATGATAGCACCTAATACAGGTTGCAACCAAACAATGTGTCATATGTGCGCCTAATGCAATGCGGTCAATCAAAAAGGGGTCAAAATTAGTTCCCCATGCAACTAACCTATCTGCGGGCAACCAATCAATATGCATATGATGATTTTGGGATTGTTTTCCCCCAACCAGATCCATCTGAAACACTCCAAAATTAATGTGGACAACCAAATGCATCCTAACACAACAGCCAGGCAGATCAGTTCAAATTTTAAGCAGAGCCAGAATGGTTTAACTAACACGGGCAGGCATGCCAGCCTTAAAACCAAAGCCAAACTCCATAACGGCTGCAAAACGACCCAATCAAAAAAAAGGCGTTCTTCGCCTTTCTTCTTTAATATATAATATGCACACTCGTGCATATTCGAGAAAAAAAAACAGCTGCAAAACGAGACAGCACGTTGATGTTGAGCATATGCATGCGGAAACATACTGACCAGAGTGATGCATATACAAGGTAAATGAATAAAAACAAAAACAAAAGAGAAATTGACCAGAGTGGGATTTGAACCCACGCCCTTTCGGACCAGAGCCTTAATCTGGCGCCTTAGACCAACTCGGCCATCTGATCTTTGATGCAATATTATCCAAGTTATTAACTTGTCAGATCTTACACCTGCCCACGGCATGCATACGGCCAGCTTGGGACGGAGCACCTCGTTTTCAGATCTAGAACGTCACTTTCTTCCGATCCGGTGGAGACTCGTCAAGTCAAACAAGCCTGCTGGTGGCCGTCAACCGGCTGCTGCCATGGTGTCCCTGTCGTTGGATCTAGATTATCACCATCTACTAATCTCCGCCAGTACGAAGCTAACCAACTCGATTAAGAAAACCAACCAACCAACGAACGCACCATTTGTCGTCCTCTCCATCTCCGGTGAACTGTCTACGAGTCGATGCTCGTTGGCTGGCACGCGCGAGCGTCCCGATTGGACCGATCGGGACCGGCCAGCGGGCTCGCCGGCTCGACCGGACCGGTCGCAACTTTCTTGACTCGTCGACACGACAGCGGATTCTGGTACGAGAGCTGGGAGCTCCTCTTCCTTCTCTGGACGGAGAAGTTGGTGGCATGGCAACAAATAAAATGGTTCGAGCCGAGCGGATGGATGCTCCGGCGTCACCATCGTTCGACCGACCCAGCCCGGAGGAGAAAACGGCAGGCCACCTACGAGCGAGCGAGCGAGCAGAGTAAACCACACGCGATCGAGCATGCCACGCACTACTTCAGTACGTACTGTACGAGTGTAGCGACGGCTCACTGGGTGTCTGGGGACGTTGCCGGTGGCACGCACGCAGACGACAAATGGGTAAAAATAGAAGAATGCAGTTCATCTATCTGAATAATGTTTCTTTTTGCCGCGAACTGAATAACGTTGTTGCATTTTCTCATCTATTTTTTTCTCGTAAAGAAGGACTATGTATTATAGTATATATTGGTCGGTCAAAGTAACTAAAAGAATCTACGTCCGGACCCCTTATACCCGTCTCAAACGGATAGGCCGTTCGGTCAGCGCCCGTCAGGAAAAATTGACCCAGACGGACGCCCTAAACGGGCCTCAAACGTCCGAACTGACCGTCACCCCTCATATCCAGCCAAATATGGGACGGATATGCGGAGCCCGAGCGCGTCCGGGCATGCCCGCCCAACAGGCCCGGCCCACCATCGACCCCACCGCCACGTCAACCTCGACCCACCACGGACCTCACAAAATACTCCATTCCATAAACCCTAGACATTCGGCACTTCACTCTCCGTCCACTCCATTTCCAATCCCCTACCCTCCGATCCAATGGCCGACAACAGAAGCAGCTTTCACGGATCGAACGTCAATGTGAAGGAGGTGGCCCTCTGCATTGTGTTGCACCAGTCGTTGCAGGACCAAGACGGCCCCGGCGGCAGTGGATCTCCATCCTCCGGGCCCGTCGCATGCCGATGGAGCACCGACGACGTTGCATGCCCTTCCCCGAGGCGCACAGCTTCGACCGATCCGCTCCAGGTCAGGTACACCGTACGCCGCCCAGCTCCACCACCTTTTGCTCCGTAAGTGGTGCCCGACCATCGCTGGGTCCTCATGCCCGCGTCGGCGACGGGGGCGCACGAGGACGCTGGAGTCCGAGGCGCGTGCATCTTGGCGCGAGCGACAACGGACGAGGGAGAGGCGCTAGCCGCGTGACGTTCGACCTCGAGCGCGACTGTCGTGTTGGGGAACGTTGCATAGGAAACAAAAAATTTCCTACGCTCACCAAGATCGATCTAGGAGATGCACATCTACGAGAGGAGAGATTGGATCCATATACCTTTGTAGATAGTTGAGCGGGAAGCTTTAAGAAACACGGTTGATGTAGTCAAACGTCTTCGCGATCCAAATCGCAATCCGTCCCGCGATCTAAATCGCAATCCGTTTCGTGATCCAATCACGATCTAGTGCCGAACGGATGACACCTCCGCGTTCAGCACACGTACAGCTCGATGACGTCTGATATGTCTCCAACGTATCGATAATTTATGAAGTATTCATGCCATATTCACCTATGTTTATAATACTTTTATATGGTTTTGATGCACTTTATATGATTTATTTAGAACTAACCCGGACTGATGCTGTTTTCAGCAGAATTATCGTGGTGGAGTTTTTTGTGTGCAAAAAATGGAAGTTCTCGAAATTGCTCGAAACTTTTTGACGATTTTTTTTGGAACAAAAGAAGCACTAGACGCTTCGTGGGAGGGCTAGAAGAGCCACGAGGTGGGCACCACCCACCAGGGCGCGTCAGGCCCCCTGGCGCCCTGGTGTATGTTCGTCACTTCGTGGCCCACCTTTACGTGAAACCAACGCCAAAAATTCCTATAAATATAGAAACCATCAGAAATAACCCTAGACTCTTCGTTCTGCCACCGCAACTCTATGTATCAACGTAAAACCACGTTCCAGTACCATGCCGGAGAGGGTAGATCATCTCTGGTGGCCATCTTCATCATCCCGACAGAGGCCATGATGAGGAGGGAGTAGTCCACCCTCGGGGCTGACGGTTTGTACCAGTAGCTATGTGTTCAATCTCCCTCTCTCTCTCTCTCTCGTGTTCTTGAGATGACACGATCTTGATGTATCACGAACTTTGTTAATATAGTTGGATCATATGGTGTTTCCCCCTCTCTTTCTTGTTGTGATGAGTTGAGTTTTCCATTTGAGATTTTGTTATTATCGGATTGAATACTTTTGTGGATTTGAGAGCACTTGGTATATGTCTTGCATGCGGATACCCGTAGTGACACTGGGGTATTCAAGTGATTCACTTGATATATGTTAAGGCGCAAACTTGTGGATTCTGGTGACCTTTGGAATCTATGCATAGGGCTTGATTGCACGTTTTCATACCATATTCTCTGGTAGAAATCTTGAGGCACTCTTTGAGGTTCTTTGTGTTGGATTGAGTATTATGAATTTGAAATAGCAAGAGGCGGCAGCTTTGGCAACGGCGGCTCACCAAGAGCCCACGCCCTCCGTGTCAGTAGGGGCGGGAGGGACCACCAGGGCCGTGGGAGTGCCATGCTTAACACCGGCTCTGCGAAGTGAGCAGTTGCCAAAGGATTTCAAAGGACCTCACAAGGTCCCGAACTACACTGCTGACTTACCTCCGGAGGCCTGGATCGAAAGTTATGAGCTGGCTATGAAGATGTTGGATGTTAGTGAGGCAGTGTGTGCTAAATACTTCATAATGATGCTCGAAGTGTTGGAAATATGCCCTAGAGGCAATAATAAATTGGTTATTATCATATTTCCTTGTTCATGATAATCGTTTATTATCCATGCTATAATTGTATTGATCGGAAACTCTGATACATGTGTGGATACATAGACAAAACCATGTCCCTAGTATGCCTCTAATAGACTAGCTCGTTGATCAAAGATGGTTAAGGTTTCCTAGCCATGGACATGAGATGTCATTTGATAACAAGATCACATCATTAGGAGAATGGTGTGATGGACAAGACCCAAACTACAAACGTAGCATATGATCGTGTCAGTTTAATGCTACTGTTTTCTGCATGTCAAGTATCTGTTCCTATGACCATGAGATCATACAACTCACTGACACCGGAGGAGTGCCTTGTGTGTATCAAATGTCGCAATGTAACTGGGTGACTATAAAGGTACTCTACAGGTATCTCCGAGGGTGTCTATTGGGTTGGCATGTATCAAGACTGGGATTTGTTAATCCGTGTGACGGAGAGGTATCTTAGGGCCCACTTGGTAATACAACATCACAATAAGCCTTGCAAGCAATGTGACTAAGTGTTAGTCACGGGATCTTGTATTACGGAACGAGTAAAGAGACTTACCGGTAACGAGGTTGAACTAGGTATGGAGATACCGATGATCGAATCTCGGGCAAGTAACATACCGAAGAACAAAGGGAATATCATACGGGATTAACTGAATCCTTGACATAGAGGTTCGACCGATGAAGATCTTCGTAGAATATGTAGGAATCAATATGGGCATCCAGGTCACGCTATTGGTTATTGACCGTAGAGGTGTCTCGGTCATGTCTACATAGTTCTCGAACCCGCAGGGTCTGCACACTTAAGGTTCGAAGACGTTTCGATAGTATAGAGTTATGTATGGTGGTTACCGAATGTTGTTCGGAGTCCCGGATGAGATCCCGGACGTCACAAGGAGCTCCGGAATGGTCCGGAGGTAAACATTGATATATAGGAAGTCCTATTTTGGTCGTCGGAAAAGTTTCGGGCTCATCGGTAGTGTATCGGGAGTGCCGGTAGTGTACCGGGGGACCATGAGGAGAGGTATTTCGACCCAAGAGGCTACATGGGCTGTGGGAGGGTGAATACCAGACCTTAGTGGGCAGGTGGAATTCCCACACAAGGCCCATGCGGCTGGGAGAGAAAACCCAAAGAGAAAAAGGTGGAAAAAAAAGGCAAAATAGGGAGGAATCCTAGTCCTACTAGGATTGGAGGAGGAGTCCTCCTCTCCTCTTTGATTCAGCCGAACCAAGGGCTGGCCCCTTGAGGGCGAAGCCTCCTCCTCTCTTCCTGCTATATATACTAGAGGTTTTAGGGTTTTTGGCACTAGTTTTTCAGCCACGTGCTACCCGTTCCTCTAGTGCATAGTTTCTCCTCTAGATCAGTTTTTTGTAGTGCTTAGGCAAAGCCCTGCCGGAATTGCTCCACCACCATCGCCGCGGCGCCGTCACGCTGCCGAAGAACTCAACTACCTCTCCGCTCCCTCTTGTTGGATCAAGAAGGCAGAGATCGTCATCGAGCTGTATGTGTGCTGAACGCGGAGGTGCCGTCCGTTCGGCGCTAGATCGGAAGGACCGTGATCAAGATTGCGAGACGGATCTTGATGAGATCGCGGGACGGATCGTGATAAGTTCGCGGGACGGATCATGATAAGTTCGCGGGACGGATCGTGATTGGATCGCGGGACGGATCATGATTGGATCGGGGGACGGATCGTGATTGGATTGCGGGACGCTCGGCGATTTGGATCGCGAAGACGTTCGACTACACCAACCGCGTTTCTTAACGCTTCCCGCTTAGCCATCTACAAGGGTATGTAGATCCACTCTCCCTCTCGTAGATGCTCATCACCATGGATAGGTCTTGCGTGTGTGTAGGAAATTTTTTGTTTCCCATGCAACATTCCCCAACACAAAGGTCCGGCTCGCACGTGGTTAAAAGGTTTGCCACCCAATACCATTAATTCATGGGCTGAGTTGAGGGCAAGGTTCATCAAAAACTTTCAAGGGACTTGCAAACAGCCTATGACTATTGTGGATCTCGATCATTGCGTTCAGTAGGAGAATGAGTCGGCTCATCATTGGGTCCGACGGGTGTCGACCATCATCCACTCATCTGAAAAGATCACGACGGCTCAAGCTGTGATGATCCTGGAAAAGAACTGCCACTTCACCCCTCTGAAGCAGAAGCTTGGCCGGCTCAAGCATACGTGTCAGGACATGGGAGAACTCATGATGACTCTCACAAAATATGTTGACTCTGATAACACGAAGGATCCAGGCTCTGATGAGGAGAAGGCCGACCAGGGTAAGAGGAACAACCAGGGCAAGGGTGCGGTGAACAATGGTAACCAGAGTAAGCGGAAGAACCCAGATGGTGGGTCAGAACTTGTGGCCAATGCAAGCACCGGCTAGAATCATCCTAAAGGCAATGGGAAGTTCAGGCCGCCTTTTAACAAAAATAGGACTCCTTTCAATTTGGAGGAAATGCTCAAAAAACCCTGTCCACAGCACAGCTGGCCCGATAAACCTTCAGCGCACACATGGGATGATGCAGCACAACAACCATGGCGGTGGCCCGCCCGGCGGCTCAGGACCAGGCGGGTCAGGAGCCGGATTTGGATCCGGTGGCTCAGGGTCCGGTCATCATGGTCAGGGAAATCAAGGAGGGCATCCTCATCACTGTGGTAACAACAATCAGCAGCAGCATAACCAGTCTGGGTATCAGAGTAATCCAAAGCAGCTCAGTTCGGGCCAGTATCATGTTTTCACGACCAGCCTTAACAAGCGGGATCAGAAGTTGTGCAAGCGAGCGGTTAATGCAGTTGCGCTGGCTCTGCCGCAATACTTGAAGTGGTTTGAATATGACATAACGTGGAGCCGGGAGGATCACCCGTCGCGTGTTGATGGCTCGGGGTGGTTGGCCTTGGTCGTTGCCCCCCCAAGTGGGAGGGTATATGGTGAATAAGGTGCTTATGGATGGTGGCAGTAGCATCAACATCCTGTATTATGATACCTTCCGGCGGATGAAGTTGCTTGATAAAGACCTTAAATCTTCATCAACCGTTTTTCATGGTGTGGTGCCGGGCAAGTAGGCTTATCCAGCGGGCAAGATTTCTTTGGAAGTCGCCTTTGGTGATGAATACAACTACAGGGTGGAGTCCTTGTGTTTTGAAGTGGTCAAGATCAAGAGCCCTTATCATGCGTTGTTTGGGCGGCCGACTTATGCTAAGTTCATGGCTAGGCCCTGTTATGTCTACTTACAGCTCAAGATGCTCGGGTTAAAAGGTATGATTACCGTTCATGGTGATCGAAATACGACTATTGAGTGCGAGGAAGGAGACACGGCTTATGCGGAATCCAGTTGTGCCGAGGCGGAGCTTAAGTTTTATAAGGAGAATGTTGACCCGGAGGATATGAGCCCGCTGAAAAAGCCCACGACGGAGGTTGAACCACCCCTCAAATTTTTGGCAGATGATACCAAGGCGGTAGATTTCACTCCGGGCAACTCATCCAAACAGTTCATCATTGGGTCTAACATGGATCCCAAATAGGAAAGCGTGCTCATCGAATTCATCCGTGAGAATCGAGACATCTTTGCATGGAAACCTTCTGACATGCCGGATGTACCGAGAGAGTTCGCTGAGCATAACCTTAATGTGGATCCTAAGTTTAAACCAGTTAAGCAGTTTCTATGGCGGTTCAATGAGGAGAGACGCAAGGCCATTGGGGAAGAGGTCGCCTGGCTCTTAGCGGCGGGTTTTATCGTCAAGGTCTTTCACCCAGAGTGGCTTGCTAACCAAGTGCTTGTGCTCAAGAAGAATGGCACGTGGCGTATGTGCGTAGACTATACGGACCTTAACAAGGCTTGTCCGGCTGATCCTTTTGCTCTCCCTCATATTGATCAGATCATTGATGCTACGGCGGGTTGTGAAAGCTTATGCTTCCTGGATGCTTATTCGGGATATCATCAGATCAAGATGGCAGTTAAGGACCAAGAGAAGACGGCTTTCATCATGCCTTTTGGAGCTTTATGTTATGTGTCTATGCCTTTTGGGCTCAAGAGTGCCCAGGCAACTTATCAGCGCCGTGTGCAGAATTGCCTTCACAGTCAGATCGGACGCAATGTTCATGCTTATGTGGATGATATTGTGATCAAATCAAGGAGGAAGGAGACCTTGCTTGACGACCTAAGGGAAACCTTTGACAATCTCCGGATCTATAAGATGATGCTTAACCCGGCCAAATGTGTCTTTGGTGTTTCGACTGGCAAGCTCTTGGGTTTTCTGGTTTCTGAGCGTGGCATTGAAGCTAACCCGGATAAGATCAAGGCTATCACCTCCCTGGCTGAGCCAGCTTGTATTAATGATGTCCAACACCTGGCAGGGCGGATCACCGCGTTGAGCCGGTTCATAAGCCGCCTTGGTGAGAAAGCTATCCCTCTATATCAGATGATGAAAAAGACAGACCATTTTTCTGGAGTACGGCGACGGGTGAAGCGTTTGAGGCGCTCAAGAAGCAGCTCATAGAGCCGCCGGTATTAGCTGCTCCGGTTGAGAAAGAGCCTTTGCTCCTGTATGTGTCGGCTAACAATAGGGCTGTCAGCACTGCAATTGTGGTCGAGCGCAAGGAAGCATGGAAGGAATATCCGGTACAGAGGCCGGTTTATTATATCAGTGAGGTCCTGACAGAGTCTAAGCAGAGATATCCACATTGGCAGAAGCTAGTGTATGGGGTATTCATGGCCAACCGCAAGTTAAAGCATTACTTCTTAGGGGACCAGATCATCGTGGTCAGCTCTGCTCTGTTGGGGGATATAATTCAAATCAGAGAAGCCAATGGTAGGATTGTTAAGTGGGCATTGGAGCTGGAACCTCTCAATATAAAATACGTACCTCGAATGGCTGTCAAGTCTCAAGCCCTTGAGGATTTCATACACGATTGGACAGAGTGTCAGGCGCCATAGGAAAAGCTGGACAACACATACTGGACTATACACTTTGATGGATCCAAGCAGCTGGAAGGATCAGGGACAGGAGTTGTTTTAACATCTCCCAAAGGTGATAAGTTTTGTTATGTGCTTCGGCTGATGTTCCCTTGCACCAACAATGCAGCTGAATACGAAGCCCTGCTTCATGGTCTGAGAGTCACTAAGGAGATGAATTTAAGCCAGGTAAGGTGTTTTGGCGACGCAGATCTTGTGGCTCAGCAAGTTTCAGACACTTGGGATTCCAGGGACCCGCGGATGGCGGCTTATTGTCAGGCGGTGGTTGTCATTGCTGGTCACTTCAAGGGTTATCAGGTGGATCATATTGATCATCGCAGGAATGAGGCGGCTGATGCCTTGTCAAGGTTAGGCTCTCAGCGAAGGCTGGTGCCGCCCAATATCTTTCTGGACGTCTTACATCACCAGACTGTCAAGTTACCTTCAGAGGAAGATTTGGCTATTCCTGACCCGAAGGGGCAATTGGTGGCGGCTCTACATGCTATTCTTGATTGGACTTTGCCTTACTTAGCATATTTGACTCGGGGCGAGTTACCTAATGATGAAAATCTGGCCAGACAGATCACCCGGCGGTCTAAGTCCATGATAATAGTTAATGGTGAGTTGCACAAGTGCAGTGTTACCGGGGCGTTTCAACGTTGTGTCTCACGAGAGGAGGGCAAGGAAATCTTGAGTGAAATTTACGCTGGAGATTGTGGACATCACACCGGCTCAAAATCTTTAGTGGCAAAGGCTTTCCGGCATGGTTTCTTCTGGTTGATGGCTCACAAGGATGTAGAGGATCTGGTCCGCAAGTGTGACGGCTGTCAAAAATTCGGCCGGCGGGCTCATGTTCCAGCTCAAGAATTGCGCATGATACCAATTACTTGGCCATTTGTAGTCTGGGGGCTTGATATGGTCGGGCCTTTCAAGAGATCCAAGGATAAGAAAACGCACCTGTTGGTGGCGGTTGATAAGTTCACAAAATGGGTAGAGGCTGAGCCGGTCAGCAAGTGTGACGCGGTTACGGCAGTTCAGTTTATTAAAAAGCTGATCTACCATTTTGGTTACCCTCACAGCATCATCACGGACAATGGTACAAACTTGTCCAAGGGGGCTATGAAAAAATTCTGCAATGTGGAGCACATCCGGTTTGATGTTTCGGCGGTTGCTCATCCACAATCCAACGGTCAGGCGGAGCATGCTAATCAAGAAATCTTGAGAGGTATCAAACCCCGGCTTATGGTCCCTTTACAACGGACGCCGGGTTGTTGGGTGGAAGAATTGTCGTCCGTCTTATGGAGCATCAAAACTACCCCTAACAGATCCATAGGTTATACACCTTTTTTCATGGTTTACGGTGCAGAGGCCATGTTACCAAGTGACATCCGGCATGACTCGCCATGAGTGGCGGCTTACGTTGAGACGGACAATGAGGTGGCGTGTCAAGACGCGTTGGATGCTTTGGAGGAGGAACGAGAACTAGCGGCTGCCCGTTCGGTGATCTATCAGCAAGACCTGTGCTGCTATCATAGCCGCAGGGTCAAGACCCGGACGTTTCAAGATGGCAACTTAGTGCTGCGACTGATTCAAGACTAGACAAATATGCATAAGTTATCTCCTCCATGGGAAGGACCTTTCGTGGTCAGCAGAAATCTCAACAACGGGTCATATTATCTCATTGACATCCAGGACGACTCAAATACCTCGGGTCAGGAGACCCGCCGGCCGTGAAACATAGCGCATCTGCGGCCTTATTATACTTGAGTTGTTGAGAATCAACATTGTACACTATCATTGTACATATCATATTTATATATGAATAAAGTAGCATCCCTGCAAGCCAGGGCCTCTGCCATTTCACATATCTTCATCCATACAAGAAAAATCCAATCTTTGGTTGTCGAAGGGGGCTTCCCACCTCCGGGTGTAGCTTATCTAACCCTAACAACCGGATTTCAAGCCAAAAAATGTTGACACTTCAACATTAGCTGTCGAAGGGGGCTTCCTACCTTCGGGTATAGCTTATCTAACCCTAATAGCCGGCTCTTATGCCAAAAAATTTGACGAGTCAACTTTGGTTGTCAAAGGGGGCTTCCCACCTCCGGGTGTAGCTTATCTAAGTCTAACAACCGGCTTTCAAGCCAAAAAAGTTGACAAGTCAACATTAGCTGTCGAAGGGGGCTTCCTACCTTCGGGTATAGCTTATCTAACCCTAACAGCCGGCAATTATGCCAAAAAAGTTGACAAGTCAACTTTGGTTGTCGAAGGGGGCTTCCCACCTTTGGGTGTAGCTTATCTAACCCTAACAATCAGCTTTCAAGCCAAAAAATGTTGACAAGTCAACATTAGCTGTCGAAGGGGGCTTCCTACCTACGGGTATAGCTTATCTAACCCTAACAGCCAGCTCTTATGCCAAAAAAGGTTGACAAGTCAACTTTGCTTGTCCAAGGGGGCTTCCCACCTCCGGGTGTAGTGTTAGTGCATCTAGTGCCCCTTAGTGATTTTGGTGTATTGAAGACTTATAGGTTAAGGCACTAATGTGTTTGTGAGTGTACACATGCTCTATAAGTCGATGAGGAGTTTGGTATAATCGGAGATTATCGACCCCTAAAAATGAATGTCTTCAAGTGAAGACTTTGCTGAAGACTTTTTGAAGACTTTGGTGAAGACTTTGTGAAGACTTTGAAACTGAAGAAGTTGGTGTGACCTTGAAGATATGAATGAGGAATATGAAGCGTGAAGACTTTTGTTTTCGCTATTTCATTTCATTTATTTATGTCATAGGAAACACCGTACTATTAAAGGGGGTCGAGGTAATACTAAGGAATATTTCCAACTGATGCTCAACTCCAAAATCCACAACCCATACAATCCTTCGAGTAAAGCCTTTGGAAATCTCTTACAGCTCAGACAAGTTTTTCAGTGATAGAGACGAAGTTCTTCTGGTCTCTGAGGAAATTGTTCTGACTGAGGAGTTAGGATTTTGCCAGTGCGAATTGCCTACAAGTGAGGATTATGATAAGCTGAGGACTTTCATAGTTCGAAATTCCGACCATTGCTGTGCTTAGTGCCAGCTGTCCCCAATCGTTCTTATCCACATAATGGTCATATCATTGGGGGCATTTATGACTTATCATGTCAGGTTGCACCCTGGCTATAAATAGCCAACCCCCACAACCACTAGCTGGTTGGCTGCTCCGAGAAAGAACTGACACTTGTCATTTGAGAGCAACCCATCCTCTGAGGACTTTGAGAGAAAATCATGAGTGAGGAAAAACCCACAACCAAACCACAAAACCCATAGTGATTGAGCATCACTGAAGAAATTCCTGTGTGGAACCGACACTTGTTACCTTTGAGGACTGTGTATCCTCCAGACGGTTAGGCGTCATGGTCTAGTGCTCCTGCAGTTAATTGGGGACCACGAAGTGACCTTGGTCTAGAGCATCCAGCAGTAAATTGTGGATCGCCGGGTGACCAGTTTGTGAGAGTTTTGGAAGTCTACCCTGAAGACATACCACGAGTGTTGGGCGAGGACTGTGTGACCTTAGCTCAAGGAGAATACGGTAAGGACTGTGTGTCCTGGGACTGTGTGTCCTCTGGTTTGAATACCAGGCCACTCCAAACCAGACGTACGCTATCACAGCAGTTGGAACTGGGTCATCAAACCATTGTCTTCATCAAGCTATCTGGTTCTATTTCCTCAACCCCTCTATTCCTCATATACCTGTTGATGAAATTGATTGTTACAATTGGAAGAATTTGACTGAAGACTTTCACAAATTCCTCACCTCAAATTCTTCAAGTTACCTTGTTCATCACTGCTTATCCTGTATCACGCTACTCTCTATTTGTGCATGTTTCATTTAATCATGAAGACTATGTTGTCACTATGTTCCTCATGCACTTGAGTACTTATTCCGCTGCTAGTTATTCATCACATTTCAAATTCCTCAAAATTGAAATTCCTCAAATGATGAATTTGTAAAAATCGTCTATTCACCCCCCTCTAGCCGATATAACGCACTTTCAATTGGTATCAGAGCATGTACTCCGTTGCTCTGTGTGATTTTGGGTTAACCACCTGGAGTTTTAGTTATGTCGACTGCAGGTATGATCAAGGTTTCCACGGGATGTCCTACTTTCGATGGGACAGACTACCGCTACTAGAAGAACAAGATGCGTATGCACCTTGAAGCTATTGACAACGATCTCTGGTACGTCGTGGAAAATGGTGTGCCCTCTGTCGCTACCACTGTTACAGCTGCTGATGTGAAGAGATTCAAGCAACTCGATTCTCAAGCGAAGAATATCATCTGTGGTTATCTGAGCAAAGGACAGTATGGTAGAGTGAGTGCTTTGGAATCTGCTAAGCTTATCTGGGATAGGTTGTCCAAAGTCAACGAAGGTGTTTCCACTCAATGTGACTCTCGCGTTGATGTTCTTCGCAATCTCTTCAACCGCTTCAAGAGGCTTGACAATGAAAATGTTTGGCAAACATTTGATCGCCTCACTAATATATCAAATGAACTTCAAGCACTGGGTGCCACTGATATCACTAACCATGAAGTAGTGAAGAAACTGCTTCGATCTCTCGATTCCTCATTTGATACTCTTGTGTTGATGATACAAGAACGTGGAGACTACAAAGCTCTTGATCCTGCTGATATTCTTGAGAGACTCAATACTCATGAATTCCAACAAGCTGAGAAAAGAGACCTCTACGGGCCAAGCTATGGAAGATCTCGTGCTCTGAAGGCAAAATCAATTTCCTCATCTGAAGAAGAAGATTCTGACATCAGCCTTGGTGATCCTGAAGAATTAAGTCAGGAACTAGCGACGCTTGTGAGGAAATTCCAGAAGTTTTCAAGACGAGGTGGATTTGGAAAGTCATCAAAAAGTGGCTTGAGGAATCAGATTCCTCGGAAGATTACAAAAGGAGAACATGTCATCGTTGCAAGAAGCCTGGCCACTTTATCTCTGATTGTCCTCTCTGGGAGAAAGACTCAAAGAAGAAGAAGAAATACAAGGATGATAGTTCTGATGACTCGAAGAAAAAGAAGAAATCTTCAAAGTCCTCATCTGCAAAGTCCTCATCTTCAAAGTCCTCAAAGCTCAAGAAGAATGGTTCCAGAAAGGCTCGAGCATTCATCGGCAAGGAAATGGATTCCGAGGAAGAATCTGAAGAATATGAAGAAGAGGAAGAATCTGAGGAGGAATCAAAATCTGGTGTCTCTAGCCTTGCTCTGGCTACTGCGTTCGTCAGCAAGTCCATCTTCAACAATGAAGAATATGACCACTCCAACGACTCCGACGTCAGCAATGATGATTATGCTCCCACTTATTGCTTCATGGCAAAAGGCTCAAAGGTACACAAACATCATTCCTCATCTGAATCAAGTGAAGGTGAATCTGATGAATATGTGAAACCCAGCTATGCTAAAATTATTAAAATTGCCACTAAGCAACAAAGTGCACTTGAAAGCTTCAGAAAATGCTAGACAAAAGCGATGATATGTTAAACCATGAAGTGGATCGAACTCAAACTCTATCTGTTGATCTTAAAAGTCTTCAGGCAAAGTATGATAACCTTCAGAGTCATCATAACGACCTCTTAGTCGATCATGAGAAGCTTTCATATGAATTTCTTCAAAGAAAGCAAGATCTTGAAAAGCTGAGGGTGTCAAATGAGGATCTCCAAAGGGAAAACGATTCCTTACTGGCTCAACAGATCAGTACCGCTCAGGAAGAATTTGTTCCACCTTGTTTGAAATGCATCGAACGTGAAACTGCTAATTCTTCACCTGAATGTTCAAATGCTTCTATTGCTGCAATTTCTTCAACTATTCCCGTGGTCTTAAATTCCTCATCTGAGGATACCACTAGTATCACTGATGACAATGCAGGGTTGAAGGAATTGTATGTGACAGGCACATACAAAAGTCTCAAAGGGCATCAAACCCTTTGTGATGTCCTCAAAAAGGAGATTCTGAACAGGAACCCTAGGAAAGAGGGTATTGCCTTTGTGAGGAAACTCAATGCTGATGGATCCTACTGGACACCTGAGCAGTACCCCAAAACCTCATGGGTTGCTGCAAAAGGATCTCCTGTGGATCCATCCACTTTATCTGGCTTTACTTGTGAAACTTCATATTCCTCTGAAGAGTCACTTGACTCCAATTACAGATTCTTCAAAAGTAAGTCAAGTGAGGTATTTGCTACATATGTTGGAACTAACTGCAGGAACGGTTCTCCTATGAAGAAAATCTGGGTTCCCAAGAGCTACCTACAAAATCTTCAAGTGAATGTCCTCACGACACCACTCATGAAGAATCGGAACCCCAGACCAAATTCCTCAAATGGTCAAAATCATCATTCTCGTGCTAATGCCTCTGTTTCGCAGGGATAACCTAAGAGTTATGAATATGTGCATTATTCTTCAAACCATTATGTTCATAAGTCCTCGAAAAATTTCTCTGCTTATTCATTTGAATACTCTAACCCTCGCCCTGTGAAACGAAGCGCCCTTGCTTCAATGCCTCCTTTCTCACATGGTCCTCGTAGAATGATGAATTCTTTGCCACCCTTCCAAATGTGGGTGGTGAAGAAAACAAACTGACATGTTATGTAGGGTCAGGTCTCCAGATGAATTTGAACATCTGATGAATTTGCTGGAGACCTGAGGAAATGCTTGAAAGGACGCAAGTTAACCCTGATGAAATGAATTCTTCATTTCTCACGTCCTCACTCTACTTACTTACTATCTTGTGTGATGAAATTCTGTTTGATGAAATTGATATCATATTCTTCACTCTGAAGCACATGAGTTCGTAAGATGTACTAATTCATCTGCAGGATGATAATTTAAAAGCTACTGAATGGGTTCTCGATAGTGGATGCACAAACCACATGACGGGTGACAAGAATCTACTGATGAATTTGCCACTCACTCCATCCCCTCTGAAGCATATCACCTACGTAGACAAAGGAAAAAGCAAGGTATTGGGACTTGGTAAGGTTGCTATCTCAAAGGACCGAACCATGGACAAGGTGATGCTTGTTGAATCCCTCGGGTTCAATCTTATGTCTGTCTCAATGCTTTGTGATCTTGATATGGTTGTCATATTTGGAAAATATCGTTGTGTTGTCATCATGGAATCTGACAATTCCAAAGTCTTCAAAGGCTTTAGGAGAGGAGACCTGTATATTGTTGATTTCTCTACAGGTCCTCAACCTGCCACTTGCTTACTTGCAAAGTCTTCAGAAGGCTGGCTGTGGCATCGACGACTTGGACTTGCTGGTATGAGGAATCTGCACACAGTCGTGAAGAAAAAGCACGTCATTGGCATCGAGGGTGTCAAATTCCTCAAGGACCACCTTTGTGGTGCATGTGAATTTGGGAAAATGACCAGATCCAAGCATCCCTCAAAGACAATCATGACCACTACGCGACCTTTTGAATTGCTTCATATGGATCTCTTTGGTCCCACTCACTACTCCGTACTAACAAATTCTTCAAGTTTGTATGGATTTGTCATTGTTTATGATTACTCTCGTTACACATGGGTGCATATCATTCTGTACAAAAATGGAGTACAGGATGTCTTCAGACGATTTGCTTCAAGGGCCTCCACCAACTTTGGCGTCAAGATCAAGCATATTAGGAGTGATAATGGGACTGAATTCAAGAACACTAACCTTGATGATATCTTGATGAACTTGGTATTACTCATGAGTTATCCGCTCCTTACACTCCTCAGCAGAATGGCATCGTGGAGCGCAAGAACAGGACTCTTGTTGAGATGGCTCGGACCATGCTTGACGAACACAAAACCCCTCGTCGCTTCTGGCCTGAAGCAATTGATATTGCATGCCACATCATCAACAAGGTATATCTTCACAAATTCCTCAAGAAGACTTCATATGAGCTCATGACAGGCAAGAAACCCAATGTAAGTTATCTCAAAGTCTTCGGTGCAAAATGCTGGATCAGAGATCCTCACCACAGTTCTAAGTTTGCACCGAAAGCACATGAAGGTTTTATGCTTGGTTATGGAAAGGACTCGCACACCTACAAAGTCTTCAACACCTACCATCACAAGGTAGTTGAAACTGTAGATGTGTGGTTCGATGAAAATAATGGCTCGCAAAGAGAGCACCTGCCTTCTGTGTTAGATGAACAATCTCCTGAGGAATCCATCAAGCTAAAGGCAACTGAAGATATCATACCCACTGAGGAAATCATTTCAATAAATGAAGACTCTCATGCTGATATGCCTGAAGAAAATGGTGCTGATGAAACTCCTCAGCCTCGTCAACCTGCTCATCCAAGAGTAGCAAATGAAGTGCAGATTGACAAAATCATCGATGACATCAATGCACTAGGTCCTCTCACACGCTCAAAAGCTTCACATCTAACTAACTTTTGTGGGCACTTTGCCTTTGTCTCTATCTTAGAGCCCACCAAAGTTGATGAAGCATTCAACTAGCCCGAATGGATTCAAGCTATGCAAGAGGAATTGCATCAATTCAAGCTCAACAACGTGTGGGAACTTGTCAAGCGGCCAGATCCTCGCAAGCATAACATCATAGGTACCAAGTGGATCTACCGCAACAAGCAAGATGAAAATGGTCTTGTGGTGAGGAATAAGGCTCGACTTGTAGCTCAAGGCTATACACAGGTTGAGGGAATTGACTTTGATGAAACTTTTGCACCTGTTGCTAGACTTGAAGCTATTCGCATATTACTGGCTTACGCTAACCATCATAATATCATCTTATATCAAATGTATGTGAAAAGTGCATTTCTCAATGGTAAGCTTGAGGAAGAAGTATATGTTGCTCAACCCCCAGGTTTTGAAGATCCTAAGCATCCTGACAAAGTCTTCAGACTAAACAAGGCCCTCTATGGCCTCAAGCAGGCCCCTCGGGCGTGGTACGACACTCTGAAGGAATTCCTCATGAAGAAAGGCTTCAAACCCGGTTCACTCGACCCTACTCTTTTCACAAAATCCTATGACAATGAACTGTTCATATGCCAAATATATGTTGATGATATTATTTTTGGATGTACTGACAAACGTTATAGTGATGAATTTGCCTATACGATGAGTGAAGAATATCAAATGTCTATGATGGGAGAGTTGAAATTCTTCTTAGGTCTTCAAATTCGTCAGCAAGAGAATGGCATCTTCATCTCACAAGAGAAATACCTCAAAGATGTTCTGAGGAAATTCGACATGCAAGATTGCAAAGGCGTCAAAACTCCAATGCCTTCAAAAGGCCATCTCTGCACTGATGAAAATGGTAAAGATTTCGATCAGAAGGTATACCGCTCCATGATTGGCTCCTTATTGTACCTATGTGCATCTAGGCCTGATATAATGATAAGTGTATGTATGTGTGCTTGATTCCAAGCAACTCCGAAAGAATCACACCATAAGGCTGTGAAACACATTCTTCGATACTTAGCTCACACACCAACACTTGGATTGTGGTATCCCAAGGGCTCAAATCTTCATCTCGTCGGATACTCTGATGCTGACTATGCTGGAGATCGCGTGGATCGCAAGTCAACCTCAGGCACATGTCATTTCCTCGGACGATCCTTAGTCTGTTGGTCCTCGAAGAAGCAGAACTGCGTTTCACTCTCTACTGCAGAAGCTGAGTACATTGCTGCTGGCTCGTGTTGTGCTCAGTTACTATGGATGAAGCAAACCCTCAAGGACTACGGAATCAAGCTGAAGAATGTGCCTCTTTTCTGCGACAACGAGAGTGCCATCAAGATTGCGTACAACCTTGTTCAACACTCCAAGACCAAGCACATCCAGATTCGTCATCACTTTCTTCGAGATCATGTACTCAAGGGCGACATCTCCATCAATCACATTCCTACTGAAGAACAACTGGCAGATATCTTCACAAAGCCCTTGGATGAAAAGAGATTTTGCAAGTTGTGGTGTGAGCTAAATATCTTAGAATCTTCGAATGTTCTTTGATGAAGAACACACATCCTAACACGTATGCAAAATTGATGACTTAGATGTGCAACACACGAAGTAACGTTTTTCTTCAATCAATGAAGAATAACTCTCTAAGTGTGAATAAATTAACGAAGAATTTGATTCTCAGAACTCTACGACAATTGTAAGCGGTGTCTGAAATCATCATTCTTATACGGTGGGTTAAGCCACCAACCAAAAGTTGAAGTTCTTCAAAATTGAGTGCTTTTGCAAATTCATCAAATTATCAAATTCCTCAAGTTTTTCAAATTTATCAACTCTTCAAATTATTCAAAACTTTTGAGACTCATATATACTTTTGAGTTTTTCAATGTCCTCAACAGCATTCACTTATTGCTAATTCTTCAAGTTGATTTTCATCTAAGTGAATGTGATCGGACCCTTTTCCCGTGTATGCTAAACTCAACCCAGTCTGTTCACAAATTCCTCATATGCGTTCTACTTTGAAACTTGTTCAAAGTCTTCACTGTGTCCTTGACAGCTGAAGAATTTGCGAACGAAAACGTTGAAATCTTCACTACCAAAATTTTCGGTGGTTCCCGCTCAAACTGTTCCGATTCCCGTGCCTAGATAACCCACGATCCTCCACAATCTTCACTACCCAGATCGTGGGTGACACCTGTCGCGTGGAGAGCAAGGGTCAGGGGCAATCCTGTCCAAAATCTTTGGGAGGATCCGTTTTTACTTCCTCTATAAATGCCCCCTTCCCATCTACTGTGCTCAGTTACTCCGCATCTCATCTCTTTCTCGAGCTCCATCCAAGCGCCACCGCTAAAGTCATCGTCGCCGGTGAGGAAGAGCTTCGCTGCCTCAACCTCATCGGCCGCGGAAATCTTCATCCCACCGCCGCTGTAGCTGTCTCCTTCTGCCAAGCTAGGGCGTGGGAGATCTGAACGGACGAACCTCCTCTTTTCATCTCTGTGTTCATCGTGTTCTTCACCAGGGTAATTAAAATTTATTTTTACTACCCATGTTTGATCCTCAACTACAACTACTATTCCTCAGATATGTGTTTAAACGTTATACATCAAATACACAAGCACCTTCATCTCCTCATACCTGATACTTGATGTTTCTTCCTAAGCAATGGCTTTCTTCAAGATTCCTCAATTGTGCGAATTCTAAATTTGCACAACTCTGGAACCTGAGGCTAAGAACACTTAGTTAAAATCCTCAAGACATCCATGGTCAAATTCCTCACACCTATCTCTCTTAAAATTTCTGAGAACGCATATGACCTCTTCAAATTCTTTGCACCTATACTCTATTCACAGGTACAACATGTCCGCTGATGAATCACTAGGTTCTCATCAACTTAACTCATTTGCAGTGCTACTTGAAGAAAAACTGTGTACCTCCTCAGAATCTTCAAGAGTTCATATTCCTCAAGTGAAGAAAATGTCTGATGGAAAGAAACCTCAGAAAGGAGGGAAAAAGCCAGATGTGCACACTGCATTTGAGATCCCTAAGGATCTATATGATGAATATTGCACACCTGACGAAGAAACTCATGGAAAAGAGACGACCAAGAAGAGGAAGATTCGTCTGCAAAAGATTGAGAGGAGATGGGCCAAAGAATGGAGAGAATATAGTTATGTAACTCCAAAATACATGATGAAATTCGCAGTGAAACCACCCTGCAGCAGGCCTCCTCTAGCTCCTAACCAAATTGCTGATCCTTCTAGCATCAAAACTGGTGAGGACTTTCCTGCCATGTGGGAAAAGCAACAAGCCAAATTGGCAAGGAAAGCCAAAGAGGCTGTGAAGAAATTCAACGAGGATTCTGCTGCTGCTACCTCTGCTGGAGCTTCTGCTAGTGCACCGAAGAAGATGTTAAAGAAATCTGCTCTGAAAATTGACTCTTCAAAATCTTCAGTGCAAATTCCTCAAGGTCAAAGGCCTCAGCCCAGAAAACCTTTAGCTCCTGGAACTGTTGCTGCTCAGTCATCTGCAACTGTCAAAAAGTCCTCAACTCCAGTGCATCTGGCAACATGCAAAAGGACTGGTGGTTTCGCGTTAGTGCCGAAGCTCACTGCAAGCCCCTCCACTACTGCAATATCTTCAACCAGTACCTCTGCACTTAAAATGAAGAAGACGACTGGACGTCAAAAACCAAGCTCTCACACCAGCAAGGCTCTGGTTACAATTCCCTCAGATTCTTCTGATGATAATAATGATGATGCTGATGATGAGAAATTGGTAGAAATCTTCAGACAGAGTCAACACAGGGCAGCTAAAGCAAAGGGGAGCTATGTTCCTCTCATGTTGGATCATATATGGCATGAGGACCCAAGTACTCCACTTTCCTCACTAAATCTACCTCCTGAAGTGGATCATGTCCTCACCCATTTCATCTCTGAAGAACAATGGAAAAGAGAGCAAGCTCAGAGGGCTAAGAGGAACAAGACTCGCAAAGAAAAGTTTCTGCGCGAAAATGTGATGAACTTGACCCCAAATCAACTGGTCACAGTTCAGTCCGAGATTCGCACTCTATCCTTGGATCAACAAAGATATGATGCTGAATGGCAGGGCACCAAGGTTAGACTCGTCAAGGTGCTAATGCGGCTGTAAAGGATCACAACACCAGGGTTGCAGCTCGATCGCAACCACAAAAGACTCAGTGTGAAGAAAATGCTCAGACTGAATATGAAATTCCTCAGGCTGCTGATGAAAATGCTTAGCCTGAAGAAACTGTTGAAGAAAGAGCTTTTGCATCAAAAGCATCTGCCAGTGCTGCTGAGGAAACTCAGTCCACTGATGAACTTACCAGGACAACCCCCAATGTTGTGCCTGAAGAATCTGATAGGCCAGCTGTAGAATCCACTGTGCCTCAAGAAACTGAACCACCTAGGGTGGCTGCATCAGTCGTTCCTGAAGAAACCGCTCATGCTGAGGAAAATCCCCTCAAGAGAAAAGCATCAACTTCTGAAGCCCCTGTGTTGAAGAAGTTGAAAACTTTGACAAGTTCCTCAGCTACACCTCTTGATGCAACTCCAATTTCCTCGGCACCAGCCTATGCTATTGTGCCAACTGGAGAAGCATATGACATTCCTCACGAAGAAAAGAATCATTCGGCTGCTTCCTTAGAGCCTCTTGATGAGGAAATTGTCATTGATGACACTGCATCAACTCCCAAGGTATCATCTCCACAGCTTTTGCTAACTGCTGGCGCTGAAGAAATTGATGAAGAAGTTGACATTGGTGACACTACTCCTGTCATCAATGATGAATATTGGGAATCTGCACACCCCAACTCACCTATGGCAACTCCTCTGATGCTGCTTCCTCAGTCACCTGCACAAACTGAGGAAATACCTGAAGATTCTGAACACCTGTATCTTCCAGACCTTGAAGAAATTCCAGCTGCAACAGCTGAGGAAATTGATGCTCCGGCCACTACTGAGCAACCTGTTCTACAAATCACTCAGTCTGTAGTTCCTCCGATGCCAACTGAAATCAAAGGGCGCAATCGACCAAATCTTCAACCTAAGCAACGAATGCCATTCAAAGGTTCGGTCCGCCCCAAATTCCTCAGGACAAATTTCTTCAATGAACACATGTTCTTCACAGGGCCAAATCCATATGATTCTGCTCGAACTGGTCGCACAAGGTTCTGGACTCCTACTCAAATGAACTACTATGCCACTTTTCTATGTGACAAGAAGAAAATCTTCGAGCACCACAACATTCCTCATGTGGACATGGAGTCAATTCCATCATTCACGCCGGTGCTCCAAGTTCTTCATGATGCTGGGCTTCTTCCCTTCTGCGTAGATGTCTGTGACTGGAACAAGGAGTTGATTCTTCAATTCTAGGCCACTCTATACATAAGTGGAAATTCCTCAGACATCAACTCCCGGGTCTTGGACTGGATGACTGGAACAACTCATTTCACTGCAAGCTCTTCTAAATTGCTTTAGTCTGTCCCGGTTCCAATTCCTTCAGATGAAGCCCGCTGCCTGTTCAATGATCCACCACTGCCAAATCAGATGATGAATGTGATGATTTCTTGTGAAGCCTCAAAGGACAACCTTTCTTGTGAAGGATTTGCTGTATGTACCAAGAATAGTATATCGCATCCTCACTCACACCCTATGTCCTCAGAAGGGGCACAACTCTGAAGAAGAAGAAGTTGAAGGAATCATGAAGAATATGCTTTTCAACATCATTCATGGGATTCCCATCAATTTTCATGATTTCTTCATGAGGACTCTGGCCAATGCTGCTATGTCACCATTTGAGTTGAAGCCATTTGCTCCCTGGATTATGCATTTCCTTAGAACAAAGTCTTCAATGCACTTTGAGGCTGACTTCCAAAATCATTTCAGTTTTCTGCCCCCGATTGAAGTCCTCAAAAGTACAATTGATGAAGGAAAAGGCAAGGATGTCATTGATCAAGGCACTCGTCCATTGGATGGTCAGTTTCGTCAAGCAGCATCGTACTCCACCAATGATGACTCTGCAACACAGGACTCCTCTGCCAAAACCTCTGCACAAAAGCCTCATGCAACTGCTCCTCGTGTGATGACTGATCGTGAGCTTCTCTTAAGTCTTCATCAGAAGGTCGATCGAAATCACAAGTGGGTCAAGCGTCAACTTGGGTATATTGTGCAGAATATGACTGTGACACAGAACACTGTTAAGAGGAACCACTACTATGCTCATGATAACCTCAAGCGCTCTTGGGCTGTGCTAAATCACATCATGTCTTCAGAAGAATTGGATGAGCTAAACTTTGAAGAATATCCAGACTTTGCTCGCTGTCCTCAGAAGAAGTTCTAGAAAGTCCAAGTTCCTCTGATGGTCACCAGTTCCTATTCTTCATCTCGCGAGCGCGAGGAAGATGAAGACAATGATGATACTGCCGCTGGACCTGCATCAACAATCGACCCTGACAACGCTGGCGCTCCTTCTTCACCAACAAAATGAAATTCATCAAGGGACGTTAGTCATCATTTTTTCTTCCCTTTTGGTCCTAAATGACAAAGGGGGAGAAAATTTGAGTTAGTCTTCAAGCGGGTCTACATATATGGGCTATTTTTGTTTAAGTTGCAACTCTCGCTCTTCTGAAGTTTTTGGTTATTGAGTTGTTAACTTAAGTCCGATGGTGGTCTGACACTTTTGAACTATGTCCTCGCATGTTTATTTCCTCAAATACCTTAATGCATGCATCTGAATTTCGTCAGACACCATTTTCCTCACGCATTTTAAATTCTTTATTTCATATATTCAAATGCGTGTATGAATTACAAGATATAGGGGGAGTTCTCCATGTTTTGAACCTGCCATGTGCATTTGCAGCCCAAAGCAAATTCCTCAAATATGCACATCTTCAAGGGGAGTTCTTCTATATATTGCAATCAAATTCCTCAAAATCTGTACTTTCACTTCATATGTTTATCCCCGTTGAAAACTTAACCTATTTGTCATCAATCACCAAAAAGGGGGAGATTGTTAGTGCATCTAGTGCCCCTTAGTGATTTTGGTGTATTGAAGACTTATAGGTTAAGGCACTAATGTGTTTGTGAGTGTACACATGCTCTATAAGTCGATGAGGAGTTTGGTATAATCGGAGATTATCGATCCCTAAAAATGAATGTCTTCAAGTGAAGACTTTGCTGAAGACTTTTTGAAGACTTTGGTGAAGACTTTGTGAAGACTTTGAAACTGAAGAAGTTGGTGTGACCTTGAAGATATGAATGAGGAATATGAAGCGTGAAGACTTTGTTTTCGTTGTTTCATTTCATTTATTTGTGTCATAGGAAACACCGTACTGTTAAAGGGGGTCGAGGTAATACTAAGGAAAATTTCCAACTGATGCTCAACTCCAAAATCCACAACCCATACAATCCTTCGAGTAAAGCCTTTGGAAATCTCTTACAACTCAGACAAGTTTTTCAGTGACAGAGACGAAGTTCTTCTGGTCTCTGAGGAAATTGTTCTGACTGAGGAGTTAGGATTTTGCCAGTGCGAATTGCCTACAAGTGAGGATTATGATAAGCTGAGGACTTTCATAGTTCGAAATTCCGACCGTTGCTGTGCTTAGCGCCAGCTGTCCCCAATCGTTCTTATCCACATAACGGTCATATCATTGGGGGCATTTATGACTTATCATGTCAGGTTGCACCCTGGCTATAAATAGCCAACCCCTACAACCACTAGCTGGTTGGCTGCTCCGAGAAAGAACTGACACTTGTCATTTGAGAGCAACCCGTCCTCTGAGGACTTTGAGAGAAAATCATCAGTGAGGAAAAACCCACAACCAAACCACAAAACCCATAGTGATTGAGCATCACTGAAGAAATTCCTGTGTGGAACCGACACTTGTTACCTTTGAGGACTGTGTATCCTCCAGACGGTTAGGCGTCATGGTCTAGTGCTCCTGCAGTTAATTGGGGACCACGAAGTGACCTTGGTCTAGAGCATCCAGCAGTAAATTGTGGATCGCCGGGTGACCAGTTTGTGAGGGTTTTGGAAGTCTACCCTGAAGACTTACCACGATTGTTGGGCGAGGACTGTGTGACCTTAGCTCAAGGAGAATACGGTAAGGACTATGTGTCCTCTGGTTTAAATACCAGGCCGCTCCAAACCAGACGTACGACTGTCACAGCAGTTGGAACTGGGTCATCAAACCATTGTCTTCATCAAGCTATCTGGTTCTATTTCCTCAACCCCTCTATTCCTCATATATCTGTTGATGAAATTGATTGTTACAATGGGAAGAATTTGACTGAAGACTTTCACAAAATTCCTCACCTCAAATTCTTCAAGTTACCTTGTTCATCACTACTTATCCTGTACCACGCTACTCTCTATTTGTGCATGTTTCATTTAATCATGAAGACTATGTTGTCAGTATGTTCCTCATGCACTTGAGTACTTATTTCGCTGCTAGTTATTCATCACATTTCAAATTCCTCAAAGTTGAAATTCCTCAAATGATGAATTTGTAAAAATCGTCTATTCACCCCCCTCTAGCCGATATAACGCACTTTCATGTAGCTTATCTAACCCTAACAACCGGCTCTTACGCCAAAAATGTTGACAAGTCAACATAGCCGTCCAGGGGGCTTCCTGCCCTACGGGTGTAGCTTATCAAACACTATCGGCCGGCTCTTAAGCCAAGCAATTGACTCCATCAACACGTTAGGAAGATACATCATCTTCGGGTTATGCTTTTAAGCCGCCCTCCTAACGGTATAAGGATACATCTATTCTTGTAGGAAATTAAGCTGCTAAGAGCCGGTAAGGCATACAATGAGAAGCACAAGGAAGATGACATATATATATATATGTTAAGCTGGACTTTTCATATGTGCACGATGGCACAATTCAAGCAAAGGCAAAAGTTACTACCAGTATATTACATATGCTCTCTGTGGAGCCCAAAAATATCATAAAGTTTTTTACACCGCTCATGGCGGGTCACAAAGAGCCGGCTATCAACAGGCGCTCACAGTGCGATCAGCTGGCTGGCGGGTCACCCTGCTTTGGGTCTTCGACTGCCTGGATCTGAAGATTTTTCAAGTCCCAGTTGCAGTTGGTTAAAGCCGCAAAGGTTCCTTATTCAAAGAAGGGGACGGGTCAAGTTTAGAGGCGAAAATATGCTTACTGCGGGCGGGTGTCAGATCCTTCGACTCAAAGAGCGGGCCACAGATCCTTTTCTGATCTGTGTTGTAAGCCGCCTGGTAAGTCGCCAGGTTGATCTCTTCTGCTAAAATGGGGCTAGGACTTTGGAATCCTTCACACATTGGGCATAGTCAGCGTCCGTGAATTCGGAACCATCATCCTTTTTGGAGGGAAATCCATCCATCATAACAACTGGAGTTAGCTCTAAAGCGAAAGCCAATGCGTGGCTTATGGCCTCGATCGCCCCCTGGCGGACGGCTAATCTCTTCAACTCCACAATCTGCTTCAGCAGCATCGACAGAATCTCTAAGACCCCTTTGAGAGTTGAAGGGATATTATCCTTGTACTGCACAGCTTTGATGGTACACACAGCGCCGTAGTATAGTTGTTCTGTAAAGGTATACATGGCCTTCAAGGGCAGCAGGCTGTCAGAGGCAAGTTGGCGGCTCCTAGGACCTGCATAAGACGGACTCCTCATCATAAGTCGCGAGCACAAGTACAAATACACAAATTGAGTTAAGTTATCAAATACTTACCAAAGATGGCAGCTGTCATTTTCATGATGTGGCGCTTCAAGGACTGCAGCTCATCAGATACGATCATAAGTCGCTGATCAGCGTCATCCACCCGTTTAGTCAAGGCGGCTTGTTCGGTCTTAGAGGATTCCTTGAAGGTTGCAAAGTCGGCCTTGATTTTGGTCAATTCTTCAGCAAGGCGCCGACATTTCTCATCAGCTTCACTCTGGGCGGCTTGCTGCGTGGCTAGATTGTTTTTTAAGCCGGCCGTTTCCGACTTGGCTCCGTTTAAAGCTTCCCGCGACATATCAAAGCATGGAATAAGCCGAGAGGAGGAGAAGTTTCAAAGATTCAGCAAGTCTCAAACAGATTGCAAGCAATATGTATGACACTTGGGGGCTAATGTCTATTTTAAAGACAGTTCCAAATCATCTTTATCAAGTTAACCCGGAACTTGGGGGCTACATATTGGTTTTTCAGGCTGTTCAGAATAAAAGTCCCGACTCAACTTCGACAAAATTGAGCCGGCCCTTGAGGGCTACAATTGGCTCTATAACGCATTCTTAATAAAGTCTCAACTCAACTTTGGAAAAGATTGAGCTGGCCCTTGGGGGCTACAATTGGCTCTATTATCTATCTTCTATAAAGCTCTGGTTCAATGTTATCAACCTTGAGCCGGCCCTTGGGGGCTAATAATGATGATTTTAGGTTACTTCTAAGTAAGGTGAGACCTACATGCTAAATATTTCTACTTCTACCATGATGGAAGAGCCGAATTATCATCAACCAATGTTAACCCGGCTCTTGGGGGCTGAGTAAGGGTATAAGGAGGAAAAAGAATACCTCATATTTTCTCTTCATTAAGTTGACAAGTTTGAGCTCCAGATCCCGGCTTCTAGACAGCCGGCTCATATAGCTAGCATGAAGTTCATCAGCTGTCATTTTCTCGAGGGTAGGGAGCTCAAACTCCAGCTTCCTGGAGGCTTCAGCCGTCTCACTATGCTTTGTCAACACGTGAGGAGGAGAGTGAAAGTCGGCGCTGGTAATCACGACGTCCAGAGCAGTGGTGTCATCAGTAGCCTTGGCAGGACTCGGCGGCTTGGAATGGTCCTTCTACAGACTCTCTGAAGTAACATCAGCTGCCGGCTCTGCATGGGCCGCTGAGGGGTTTGCATTTGGCATAGGAGCGTCCGGCTTGGCAAGCTCCTATTCTTGAGCGGTAGGGCCAGGGGCGGACTTGTTGGTCTTCCTTCACTTGGCCTGAGCCTTGGAAAAGCATAAGAGTTAGATCCCAAGGTTTACAACCACCAAAGAGTCGGACATAAAGCTTGAAAAACACGTACAACGGGTTAATCTTTGGAGGCGGAAAAGTGGTGGCCGTAGAGTCGCCAGATGAAGGCGATGATCCCTGAAAGGCAATTCAGATAATGTAAGGCAATGTTGGAATTACAAAGGAAGAGATAGTAAAATCAAGCAGAGAAGAAATACATTCCTCTGTGGGGAGCTTCATCTGAGATCGGTAGAGCCGGCGCTCCGGGTCTGACATCGGTCGGCTTGCTGTTGCTTTTTCAAAAAAAATTGGGGATCCAAATAAGCAAGAGGATGAAAAAGGGGAACTTTTCAAATGACCCGCCGTATCTTCTGGGGTATAAAATATTCTGAGTCGGATGAAATATAAGTTACCTCAGGGGCGTTGGCGCGTCTCGTTTCTACCTCGTCCTATGAATGGCTGTTGTCAGTAAAGTGAATGAAGAGGCGGCAAAAAGTAGTCAAATTATACCTCTGAGCCATCTGATTCCGGCGGTTCAAACCATTCTTCTTGAGGAATGGTCTTTTTCGTCCTCTTGACCGCGCCTTTCTTCTTGGCCTTCTTCAGAGGAGGAACATATTTTTTCTTCCAGAAGTTGGAGTCAGCCTGAAAAGATAAGACGACAAGTAGTGAGGAATTGCCAAGACATAGCTAAATAAAGAGAAGAGACTATGGAGAGTTGCCTTACTTCTCGGGCCGGGTTAATGACACAGAAAGGTGCCAGCCCAATGGCACTGCAAGCTCCTGAAGTCTCGTGGACAAGACTCCGTATGACAATTGTAATATCATCTTCTGTTAACGTCGTCCGGCTGAAGCAAAGGGAATCGTCGTACTGACCCGGATATTCGCACATAAGGAGATTTCTTCGGCTCAAGGGCATAATTCTCCAGGAGATCCAGCAGCGGATCAAATCCAACCCCGCCAGTCCGTTGGCCATGAGGGCCTTAATCTTGGCGTGAGCCGGCTCGTGCTTCGCCCGTTCAGCAGTTGAAAGCCGGCCAGGAAGCTCGGAGGTCGTCTTGAGCCGAGATTTGTGGTAACCCGGCAGTGGACATTCACCCTCTAGGGAGGTATCTTTACAATAAAACCAAGTCTTATTCCAATCTTTTGGGTGACTCGGCATCTAGACAGTCAGAAAAGTTATGTCCCGGCGCCTCTGAATTGAAATCGCGTCGAGCTCTAAGCTTGGGTCGGCCTTCACTTCGGTCTGGCGGTTTGCGTAGAAGAACTCCCGGAAGAGACCAACAGACGGCTCGGCTTGCAGATAGACTTTGCTAAGAACTTGGAAGTTATAGATGTTGGAGACAGAATTGGGGGCAAGGTCTTGAGGGTGCAACTTGTAAAAGTGAAGAACATCCCGGAAGAATTTTGAGCCGGGGGGTACGAACCCAAGTTCGATGTGATCTGAAAATACCACTACTTCGCCCTCCCGAGGAACGGGCTTCAGTTCATTGCCCGGAACCCGCCAATGGATGACATCCTTGGCGGGAAGGGTGCCCGCATGTACAAAGTCCATCAGGAACTCTTCGGTGATGCAAGAGGCGACCCAGTTGCATGAGTTGGACGCACGAGACATGGCGGCGGTTTAAAACTATGCAAAGTAACAATGTACAGCGAGTCAAGGAACGACAGATATCTATGGGCGGTTAAAAGCTTAAGACCTTAAGGTTGAGTCACTAGGATCCAGTTGGCGAGAGCCAGAATTACATGGCGGGTCAAGAAGACAAAGCAAAATTTGGCTAAGTACGGAAAACAGGTCTCACAAAGTATCTATGAGATTACGGATCTACAAAATGGAGAAAAATGTTTTTATTTCAGACCTAGAGATGAACTGATGAAACGGTGAAAGTTTGAAAACGATAGGCGGAGCCGTTACAAATCTATGGAGTGCTACTATCGGTCTCCTACAGAACACCGCATTAGGAACAAGATATCGTCAAGTTCTTATGGGCTAAAGCATGGCCGGCATTGGGAAAGAAGCTCGGGTTCAAAAGCGGCGGAAGAACTCTATGAAACCCTACCTAAATGGCTACGGATCTAGGGGAAGAAGAACTCACCGGAGACGGCACGGCGGACGCGGGCGAAACTCTAGAACGAACAGGTCGATGCAGCGGCCTCGACGATGACAACATGGAGGTGGCACCGTATCAAGGTGTGCTAGAGCGGCGGCACAGGAAGGAGGAAGACAAAGAGCAAGCAGGAAGAAAGGCAAGAGCCACCCCTCACGGTCCTATTTAATAGGAAAAAGTGGAAACAGGTGTGAAAATCCAGGTGACGGATGTCATTTAACTGAGGCGGACGCCTCGATTCCCGGATCGCCCATTTAATAAGGGAAAAGATTCGTTGCGGACATTAGAGGATCTTTCTGACAGATTTGGCATGACGTCATGGCGGGTCATCATTTTCAGGTAGACTCACCGATGATGAAGAAGGAGGCTGAAATGAGCAAGCTCAAATCAACCTGGGGCCTAATGTTGGGGATATAACCCCACGGTGAGACCCGCCCCAGAGGCTCCGGGTCACACTAGGCGGCTCGTACACCAATCCAAGAGTGGGCTGCGAAGATTTAAGCCCAAGACGTTTGGCGGCTTGACAAGATGGGCCGGAACATGGCCCGGACAGAGAAGACCTGGGCGAGTGAGCCGCCCGAGGACAACTTGGTCAGGAAGGCAAGATAAGGTAGAGATAGACTCAGACACGTAGTGAGAGTCGGTTACAACTTGTATGACCCGTGGTCTTGACCTCCTATATAAAGGGGAGACCCGGGGCGACTTAGAGATCAGATTATCGTGAACTAGGTTAAGCAATAGCTCCCTTGTAATAGATACGCCAAGCAATACAAACACAAGCAGGACATAGGCTATTACCTCGACTAAAGGGGCCGAACCTAGGTAAACTCGTGTCCTTCGTCCCAACCAACCCCTTTGAGTCCATCACCTTAGCGATGGCCTCGAATCCAAATCCGTTCACCCGGACATCTGCCGTGATAAAACCACAACACGTATCGTATAATTAACTCATGGATACTTGTGGTGACATTAGAGTATCTAGGTTACATTAGAGTTGGTTGATTCGTATCATATGGTGTTATTCTAGTACGAAATCTTAGATAGATTGATCGGAAAGGATAACATGGTTATTTTAGTATGAACTCTTGGATAGATCGATCAGGAAGGATAAATTTAAGGTGGTTTCGTACCCTAGAAACAATTTCTTCTTATGTTCTCCGCTAGATAAGAACTTTGGAGTGATTCTTCATTGCACGTTGAGGGATGGTTATATGATCCAATTATATTAACATTGTTAAAGTACGGACCCTAGGCCTTGTTTTCAAGCTTTGCAATACCGTTTGTGCTCACTTTTGTTACTTGCTACATTGCTGTTTTTCATTTTTACTATTACAAAAATCAATATCTACTATCATTACTACACTTGTATCACCATCTCTTCGCCGAACTAGTGCACCTATACAATTTGCCATTGTATTGGTGGGTGTGTTGGGGACACAAGAGATTTCTTGTATTTGATTGCAGGGTTGTTTGAGAGAGACCATCTTCATCCTACATCTCCCATGGATTGATAAACCTTAGGTCACCCACTTGAGGGAAAATTGCTACTGTCCTATAAAACTCTATGTTTGGAGGCCCAACACGAGTCTACAAGAATAAAGTTGCGTAGTAGACATCAACGTCCTCCACCTCCTTGATCCAACAAGCGAGGACAGATAGGTAGATGAGTTCTCCGGCAGCACGATGGCGTGCTGGCGGCGGCGATGGAACTGTTTTGGCGGGGCTTCGCCAAGCGCTACCAAAATCAATCTAGAGGAGAAAACGATCTATGAGGGAGGGAGAGGCTGCGCCGTGGCTTAGGGGTGTTGCAGCCCTCCCTCCCCTCACATATGTATAGGGGAAGGGGAGGGGCCGGCCGCCCTAGGGTTTCCCTAGGGTTGGGTGCGTCGGCCTGGAGGGCTGCCTTGGCCCCCAAGGCAAGGGGGCGGCGGCCACCCCAAGGCCATCCCTTGCCCTCGGCCGCATGGGCCCTTGGGAGGTGGTGCACCCAGCCGACTAGGAGCTGGTGCGCCTCCCTCTCAGCCCATGGGGCCCTCCGGGGCAGGTGGCCCTCCCCGATGGACCCCCGCAACCCTTTCCGGTACTCCCGACGGAATCCGGTAAACCCCGAAACCATTCCGGTGGCCGAATAGCAACTTCCCATATGTGAATCTTTACCTCTGGACTATTCCGGAACTCCACGTGACGTCCGGGATCTCATCCGGGACTCCAAACAACCTTCGGTCACCAACATATATGACATTGAACGTTAAGTGTGTAGACCCTGTGGGTTTGAGAACTATGTAGACATGACCGAGACACCTCTACGGTCAATAACCAACAGCGGGGCCTGGATGCCCATATTGGTTCCCACATATTCTATGAAGATGTTTATCGGTCTAACCATGATGTCAAGGATTCAATCAATCCCATATGCAGTTCCCTTTGTGTGTCGGTATGTTACTTTCTCGAGATTCGATCATCGGTATCTCCATACCTAGTTCAATCTCGTTACCGGCAAGTCTCTTTACTCGTTTCGGAATACAAGATCCCATGGACAACTCTTTGTCATTTTGCTTGGAAGCTCATTATGATGTTATAGTACTGAGTGGGCCCTGAGATACCTCTCCATCATACGGAGTAAGAAATCCCAGTCTTGATCCATGTCAACTCAACATACACCCTCGGAGATACCTGTAGAGCATCTTTATAGTCACCCAGTTACGTTGCGATGTTTGATACATACAAGGTACTTGACGGGGTTCTTACCCCTAGGTAGTCCAAAGCAATGGGGTCTTCCCCCTTTCACTTTGAAGAAAACAACGTGGTCGGCTGGCCGTGGTCGGCTGGAGGACGTCTAGCGCAAGCCAGTGCTGGCTGGCGCCCCGACCAGTTGGTCAAGGAGCCGGTTGGGCCCTCGGCTGGCTGGGCGTGGCCGGCTGCCCACGGGCCGGCTCTTCCATTGTCATCGGGACGGACATGCCCCGTCCTGTCCCTCTACGTGTAGGTACGATGATGCGACGTGACCGGCATGACGGGTGGCCCTGTGTCTAAAGTGGCTGCTTACGCACTACCGCACATGGCTACAGTCCGACCGTCCCGGCCGCTGACCTTGGTGAGCGCAACCGGGCAGGGGAACAGTGCGGGACACCCTCGCCACTCGATTACCTGCCCCGGCGTGGCTACAGTACCGCCGACCGTACCGGAGACTTTGGCCGGCTGGCGCTAGACGATGCCCCCCGGGCGGCCCGTGACACGGCAGGTGGGCGAGGGCCAATCGCAGAGCCGACTAGCGGGGCCCAACGGGAGATGGGACTACTCGGCCGGCGGGCCCCACCAGCGACGAGACGCCACGAGCGGCGGGACCCCCTGGCCAGCTGGAGAGGTTGCCAGCCGGGTCCCCTCACCTTTGTACTTACGACATATTGTAAGAGCCGGGGTTTGGCCTATAAAACCCCCCGAGCCCCCATGCAACGGGGACGGACGGATGGTCGCTCACACACACCCACGAAACTGTTATTCCCTTCTCTAGTGGCAGAGGAAGACGAGCCGGCTGCTCCTTCTTCCTCCTCTAGACACAACTCCAGGAGCATCATTGTACACGTACCCATCCATCCAACTAGACCAAGCAGGACTAGGGGTGTTACCTCCCACGGAGGGCCCTGAACCTGGGTACATCATGTGTCACCACCGCTTGTGCCCAATCTCACACTCGGAGCCCGTCGGCGTTCTCCGACCCCAACCACTTACGATAAGCCACCCCATGGCATCTGTCATGAGAAAACGACGACAGTTGGCACCCACCATGGGGCCATATGCGCCGCCGGCCGGATTCATGCTCCGGGCGGGACCCCTTGCCATTCTCCGCCGCCGCCGCTCATCTCGGCGAAACCGTGGGGAGCTCGTGGGGCTTGCCCCAGCACGCCCTGCGGGCAACTCCGTCGGCCTCACGGCCTACATCGATGCGCTCACCGAGCGCTTCGGCAGGCTTAGCCTCACTGAGGCTCCGGCCGCTAACGAGTACCCCGCGGGGGTGCTCGTCTGCGTTGGTCCGCCCACAGTAGTGGGCGCACTCGCTTTGGCTCAGCCCAGCAGGTCCCATGATCGCATGGGGGTGATGGCCATCACTTCCTCCACCGCATCCGGACAGGCGCAGGTCACGGCTACCGCTGCCGCCGCCCGCGTCGGCACGTCCGACCCGCTCGGTGCGGCCCTCCGGGGCTTGAGCACTCCGATCGCCCTGACGGCGAACCCCGACACCGCCACGGCCGATCTCGAGGCAGCTCACCGCATCCTGTTCAAGGATGCCACCGCCCTCACCGCCACGCGGTGCCGCATGGAGGCGGCACAGCGGGAGTACGCTTCCGCCTATGGACTCACCCCGGCAGGCACCGAGCCCAGCCGACGTGGGGCTGTGCGTGACCGCGGTCGCGTGGTCGCCGAAATACTCGGTGGCAAAATGCCCGTCTACGACACCCTCGTGGCTAACCTGTGGGCTCTCAAGGTGGCCTATGAGGAATTGGCCACCTTGGAGGGCAAAGAGCGTGCCGCCCACGAGTGACACATCAAGGAGCTCATCGATGCTGCTGATGCGCAGCAACATCTGCTCACAACAGGCGGCGCCGCCACTACAGGCCCCCGGCGCGAGCGCGAGGGCACGGGAACTGCTGGCCGCCAGGCGGCCCAGTACTCCTGCTCCCCTTGCATTTCAAGCCACCGGGACCGAAGCGAACAAGCCCTGACCCTCTTAGACACTGAGGGGTGAGCAGCCGGCTGTTAGCAGCCGGCGCACCAACGAGCCGCCTTGGAGTGGCCGCCACGACGAAACACCGGCATCCGGCAGCCGGCGTAGCCAGGGGCACACGCCGTCTCCGCGGCGCGAGTCGTGGGAGTCAGCGCCACCCACCGTCCGCCCCGAACTCTCGGCTCGGCTCGGACCACGCGTCCCCGCAGCGAGAACGACCCCCGCAACCGCAATGACAAACTTGCGCAATCCTCCCTCCTCGAGGAGGAGGGCTCGATTGGTCCGGCCTGCTTTGGCCCGCGGATTCGCATCGAGCCATTCCGAACCGGCTCATGCTCCCTAGGGCACCCCAAAATACAACGGGGCCGCCAAACCCGAAGACTGGCTGATCGACTACACCATCGTGGTGGGCATCGCCAGGGGGGATAAGCGCGTAGCCGTTCGCTACGCCCCCCTTATGTTGATCGGCTCGGCTCGCACCTAGCTCAACAGCCTAGCGGCCGGCAGCATCAACACTTCGACGGACTTCAAGGAGGCCTTCGTCCGCAACTTCACCGGCCCGTACAAGCAGCCTAGCGGTCCCCGTGAACTCGCCATGCGCGTTCAGGGGCCGGACGAATCCCTCTGCGACTACCTCACCCGGTGGACCGAGCTCCGCAACTCCTGTGAGGGGGTGCACGAGGTCCAAGCCGTGCGGTACTTCATCAAGGGCTGCCAGGACGACACCCCTCTCAAGCACAAGCTCCTGTGCTCCGAGCCGGCCATGCTCGCTGAGCTCATGACCAAGGCGGACAAATACGCCATGGCCGATTCGGCCATCCGGGTCAAGACGACCCCGCCCGCCATGGCAACGACGACGCCGGCCACGACCTGGCCGGCTGCCGACAATTGGTAGCCGCAAAACAACAAGCGCAAGAACGACCAGCCGGATCCCCGCTACGGGAGCCGGCAGGTCAATACCGTCGAGGATCAGGAGCCGGCTGCCCAGTCTTCCGGCCAGCGCCAGCGCACCGGCAAGGCTGCCTGGCAGCCGAAGCTCACCTTCGAGCAAATGCTCGATCTCCCCTGCAAGAACCATCCAGGGCCAAGCCCTCTACGCACATGCTCCGGCAGTGCAGCTTCTCACAGTGCTTGGCCCGGAGGGAAGGCCTTCCGGCTCCTCCCGCGCCGCCAGCCCCGGCCCAAGCGTTCGCCCCAGTGTCGGCAACGACTGCGAACGCCGGTCGTCTGATCGACCAGTTCCCCAACCAGGACGGTTGCTACGTTGTCTTCACCAGTGAAGAGACGGGCAAACACGCTCAGTGCTCCGCTGTGAGGTGAACGCCACCATGCCGGCAACTCCCCAGTTCATGCACTGGTCGGAGAAGCCGGTCACTTGGAGCTAGGACGATCACCCTGCCATGATGCCGAATCCTGGCAGCTATGCCTTGGTCCTCGACCCCACCATCACCACCAAGGAGCGAGCCTTCCGCTTCTCGCGGGTGTTGATAGATGGCGGTAGCAGCATCAACATTCTCTACCTCGACACGATGCATAAGCTGGGGCTGAAGATAGAAGACATGTAGGCGAGCCGGACGGTTTTCCATGGCATTGTGCCTGGGAAGTCCTGCTCCCCTGTCGGCAAGACCATGCTCGACGTCCTCTTCAGCGGACCCGGCCATTTCCGCCGCGAGCCAGTGCTGTTCGAGGTTGTGGACCTCACGAGCCCCTACCACGCACTGTTGGGCCGGCCGACTCTTGTCAGCTTCATGGTGGTCCCCCATTATGCTTATCTCAAGCTCAAGATGCCGGGCCAAAAGGGGATCATCACCATCAAGGGCGACTACAATATGTCACTCGAATGCGCTCGAGAGGGCAGTCGGCTGGCCGAGGCCCTAGAGATTGCCGAGGAGAAACGACAGCTCGACTGGCTCGTGGCCCTTGCTGCCAGCCAGCCGGCCGTGCCGACTCCACCCTCGCAATCCACCGGCGAGGCCTCCTTCCACCCATCCAAAGACACCAAGAAAATCCCGCTCGACCCGGCCAACCCGGCTCAGTGCGTCACCATCGGCTCCCGCCTCAATAGCAAATAGGAAGGCGAGCTCGTCAACTTCCTTCGTGAGAATCGAGACATCTTTGCATGGTCCCCCAAGGACATGCCGGGTATTCCGAGGAAGTTCGCCAAGCACAAACTCCATGTCCGGCCGGACGTCAAGCCGGTCAAGCAACCCCTGTGCCGCTTCTCTGAGGAGAAGCGGCATACTATAGGCGAAGAGATCGCCCGGCTGCTCGCAGCCGGGTTCAACATGGAAGTATTCCACCCGGACTGTCTGGCCAACCCAGTCCTGGTACTGAAGAAGAACAAGACCTAGCGCATGTGCATCGACTACACTAGCCTGAACAAGGCATGTCCCAAGGACCCGTTTGCCCTGCCGCGGATCGATCAAGTCATCAACTCCACGGCCGACTGCGACTTGCTGTCCTTCCTGGATGCCTACTCAGGCTACCATCTGATCAAGCTGGATCCAGAAGACCGACTCAAGACCTCCTTCATCACGCCCTTCGGGGCCTACTGCTACATCACCATGTCCTTCGGCGTGAAGAATTCTGGCGCCTCCTTCCAACGATGCATGCAGAAGTGCCTCCTGCCTCAGATAGGCAGGAACGTCCGTGTTTATGTCGACGACATCGTCGTCAAAACCAAGAAGCACTTCAGCCTCCTCGACGACCTTCGGGAGACCTTTGCGAACTTACGCGAGTACAAGATCAAGCTCAACCCGGAGAAGTGTGTCTTCGGCGTCCCTGTCGGACAACTCTTGGGTTTCTTCGTGTCCGCCCGCGACATCGAAGCTAACCCCGAGAAGATCAGCGCGATCGAGCGCATGCCGAAACCAACCTGGCTCCGCGACATCCAGAAGTTCACCGGCTGCCTCGCCTTGCTCAGCCGGTTCATCAGCCGGCTAGAAGAGAAGGCCCTGCCCCTCTACGGGCTCCTTCGCAAGACGGCTCTGATCGAGCTGGGTCAAACCAAGAGGTCGGGCGCCTTCGACTGGCCTGACAAGGCGGCCAAGGTCTTCCGCGGCCTCAAGAAGGCTCTCACCCACGCGCCCATCCTGGCCACACCGGCTGAGAAGGAACCGATGCTCGCCTACATCGCGGCGACCACCCGCGTCATCAGCGTCGTTCTGGTGGTCGAGTGGCCTGAGGAGGGCAAGTCCCTGCTGGTCCAACGACCCGTCTACTACCTCAGCGAGGTCCTCTCTACGTCCAAGCAGAACTACCCCCACTGTCAAAAGATGTGCTACGACATATACTTCGCCACCAACAAGGTCAAGCAATACTTCCAAGAGCATACCATTACCGTGGTGAGCATGGCCCCGCTTGGCGAGATCATGAGCGGTCGGGACTCCACTGGCCGGATCGTCAAGTGGGTCCTCGCCCTCGTCGATCATGAGATCCGATATGAGCCAAGAACCACCATCAAGTTGCAGGCGTTGGAGGATTTCCTCGTCGACTGGGCAGAGACGGAGTTCATCCCGCCTCCCCCACACTCCACGCATTGGCGCATGCACTTCGACGGCTCGAAAATGAGGACCATCCTGGTTGCCGACATAGTCCTCTCCTCCCCGAAAGGTGATCAGCTCAAATATGCCCTACAGATCCACTTCGCTGCCTCCAACAACATGTCTGAGTATGAGGCCATCATCCATGGCCTCCGGCTCTCCAAGGAGATCGGCATCAGGTGCATCCTTTGCTTCGGCGACTCCGACCTCGTGGTGCAGCAAGTCTCTGGTGAATGGGATGCCAGGGACGCCAACATGGCCAGCTACCGCTTCCTCGTACAACAGCTCACCGGCTCCTTCGAGGGTTGTGAGTTTCATCATGTCCCACGAGCGGACAATGAGGCGGCGGATGCGCTGGCGAAGATCGGCTCCACCCGGCAGGCCATCCCAGCTGGCGTCTCCCTCGAACGGCTGCTCAAGCCGTCGATCAAGCCTTCCCTTGAATCGGAGTCAATCTTCATGCCAGTGGGTGTCGCCGGCCCATCGACGGCCCCGGCCGCCTCTCCGGCAACTTCACCACCGACTCTCGAATGGTCGGCCGCCCAGCCGGCTCCGATCGAGCCGGCGGTGCCCGAGGCGGCCAGCCCCGGTGGCACGGCCGTCATGACGATCACCAGCCATCTGGCCCTGGGGGCCGGCGAGCCAAACCCGGGGGTTGGCCAACCAGCCTCAGGGGCTCCCGAGCCGGTCCCGGGGGCTGGCAAACCGGCCCCAGGGACTGATCAACCAGTCTCGAGGACTCCCGAGCCGGCCGCCGTCGCGGCCCTCTCATGGGCCCAACCCATCTTAGTGTTCCTTCTGCGAGGCGAGCTGCCTCTGGACGAGGCTCTGGCTAGGCAAATCCAGCGCCGGGCCACGGCCTATGGCATCATCAACAACGAGCTCGCCCACCGCAGCACCACCGGCATTTTGCAGCGATGCGTCGAGCCAGAAAGGGGTCTGAAGATCCTCCTCGACATTCACCAAGGCGAGTGCAGGCATCATGTCGCCTCTTGGACCCTAGTGGCCAAGGCTTTCCGCCACGGCTTCTTCTGGCCAACGGCTCTCGAGGCGGCCAACAAATTGGTCGACGAGTGCGAGGGCTGCCAATGCTTCAGCACGCAAAGCCACCTGCCGACAACGGCCCTCCAAACCACCCCTCTCTCGTGGCCTTTTGCCATTTGGGGGCTAGACATGGTGGGCCCATTCATGACCACTCGAGGCGGCATGACACCCTTATTGGTGGCCATCGATAAATTCACCAAGTGGATCGAGGCGTGACCAATCAAGAAGCTGGACGGCCCCACGGCCGTACAGTTCATCGACGACATCACGGTACGCTATGGCTTTCCCCACAACATCATCACCGACAATGGCACCAACTTCGCCAAGCGCACACTCGCGCGTTTCTGCTCCAAGCAAGGAATCCGGCTCGACCTGGCCTCCGTCGCTCATCCATAGTCAAACGGCCAGGTCGAGAGGGCGAACAGCCTCATCCTGTCCGGCATCAAGCCCCGACTCATGACGCCGTTGGTAAGGTCGGCCAACTGCTGGATCGACAAGCTACCGGCCATCCTTTGGAGTCTCAGGACCACCCCGAACCAGTCAACCGGCTACACTCCCTTCTTCCTTGTGTATGGGTCTGAGGCAATCATCCCCACCGACATCAAGTTTGATTCGCGTCGGGTCGCCCTATACACGAAGAGGGACGCTAAGGAGGCAAGAGAAGACGGCATCAATCTACTCGAGGAGGCTCGCGAACTGGCCTTGAGCTGGACAGCGATCTACTAGCAGAAGCTCCGGCACTACCACAGCAAGCGGATCCAACCACTCTTGTTCCGCAAGGGGGACCTGGTCCTCAGACGGATCCAGCGAACTGCCGGACAGCACAAGCTGCCCTCCCCATGGGAGGGCCCGTTAATCATCAGCAAGGCGCTACACAACAACGTGTACTACCTGATAGACGCCCAGAAGCCGCAGAAGCGCAAAAGAGATGCTTTTGGTGAAGAGACAGAGCGCCCATGGAACGCAGCACTCTTGCGCCCGTTTTACTGCTGAGGAAAATCAATGTATGTATGTATCCCCGTCCTTTTGGGCTTATGAATGCAACAGGCACCCCAAACCAGCTCTTGGGGCGTGCCCCATTTCGTTTCTTTCAAAAGTGTTCCTCACTCACTCGCTCCCCGACCCGGCTCCCGGGCCCAGGGGCTAGCCGGCTGGGCCTAGAAGCGCCTCTCTGAAAAAGCAGCTAAGTAATGTGAGCCGGCCAAACTTCCCCACCCTTACCAGCTACAGAACCGGCCCCTGGCTGTTTGGCTGACGGGGCCCTGGGGCGGCAAGGTTTGGCTCACACGAAAGGTCGAAACAAAGGGAGACCCCTTCGGGGCCTAGCCGGACCATCGTCGCGTCTCTGCCGCTCTACTTATCCCGAAAAAACCCTCACGATTCCTAAGTTTTGAACCAACTCCCCTAAGGCGAACACCACGACCCAGCTACAGACCGGCTCCCAGCTATCGGGCTTGCGGGGCCAAAACCAAAGTGGAAAAGGAATAGAAACGGAAAGAGTTGAGGCGGGCGAAAAGGGATAAGGACGAGGCGGTATGAGTCACAAGGCAAACACAATGGAATATTCATGGCATAAACATTAAGGCAAAAGTGGCCCACGGCCAGCATTCGGTTCATTACACAAACACCCCAAGTGGGTAGATTCAAGTTTTTACATGCAGGAAAAAAAGATAAAAAAGATGCCCGGGGGCTTAGGCCACCGACGCGTCGCCAGTCGACGTGCCCCTAGTCGGCGTGTCGCGAGGCGGCTTGGTCCTCTCCTCGGAGGTGGTCGCGGTCTTTGGGTCGGCCTCCTTGGCCTTCGAGGTGGGCTCCTTGGTCTCGGCCGTCTCGCCGCTCGAGTCGGTGCTCTCGTCGGTGACTTCGTCATCCGCCGGGCCTTGAGGGATGCCGAAGGAGTCCTTGGGCAACGGCTCGCCATCCTTGCCAAGGGCCAACAGGAATTCGTCCGCGTCAACGTATGACGCGAGCTCGTTGGCCCGCTGGACAAGGGCCGGCTCGCGGGCCTCCCGCTCTATGTCCGGCACGTCCTGCATGGTCGCCAGCCGGCCCAGGTCAACGCCACGGTACCAAGACGTCACGAACTGGAGCACCTTCTGTGCCCCGGCTCAGGCGGCCGATGCCTTCCAGGCCTCGAGGCGGGGAACGGCGTGCTCCAGCCACTGAGCCACGCGGTGCGTCGGAGCTCCCCCATGGCCCGGCCATAGCGCGGCGATGACTTCAATGCCGACGGACTTGAGCCGCTCCACGCTCCCCTCGAGATGGGTCATCCGCATCTCGATGGCGATCCCAATCTCGTCCATGTCCCACGCGGCGTGCTCCTCAATGGAGCGACCGCACTCCCGAAGGTATTCCTGGTGCTCCTCAACGGCGCGCACAACACGGCTATGAGTTTCTGGGGAACGCCCTGGAAGGAAGAAGAAGAGAAGGAAAGAAAAAGCAAGATGAAACATGAGAAACGACAAGGGGAAGAGCAACCAGCTGAGGAAGGAGAGAGATTGGCACCTACCTTCGATCGCGTCGTCCACCCCAATGGCAAACTGGAGCGCCGCCTCGTGCTCTGACTTCCGGGCCGCCTCCGAGGTGACGATGGAACCCTTGACCTCCTCGAGCGTCCTCTCGAGGCGGGTCACCTTGCCTTGAAGGGCGGCGGTCCTCAGGGCGGTGTCAGCCGCCTCGTTGACGGCCGTCTCCCTGGCCGCCACCTCCTTTGCCACCTCGGCCTTGAGACAGTCCCGGGCCGCCTCCCCGTCGACCAGCAGCACGGCTAGCCAGTCCATCTCCTGCGCGGCCGCCTGGACGTCCCGCGTCAACCGGTCCCGTTTGGTGACAAGCCCGGTCTTCTCCCCCGAAGGGTGACCAGCTCACCTGCAAGACGCAACCAACGCCAGCCTACCCCCGAGGGCTATATGCCTCTCCTACGAAGTGCAACCTACCTTGCACACGTGCCAGCTCCTCCTCCAGGCGGTAGAAGCCGAATTTGCCGCGGTCGTGGATGGTGACCGCTTTCGCGAAGAGCTTCTGCCGCAGGGAGGTTCCCTCCTGTCACAAAAAAGGCAAAGGTCAAGACATGCTCAAAGGAGATCCGGCGCGGCTACCCGTCAGCCGGTCAGCCGACCTGCATCTCGTGGGCTACACCCAGTGGGTGCGCTCGCATGCCCCCACTAAAAACCCTAAGGCAAAGTGTCGGATTACCTCCGCATGCTAAAGGGCGGCATCCGCCGCCTTCGCCAACCGGGCCAGCTCCTGCTGGCACCGGTCCAGGACACTTCCTAGATCCGTGAGGGAAGGGACAAGGTCGCCTGCCTGGGGGGCCAGCAGGGCCGGCACGCTCGCCAGCGCGTCCCAGTCCCGGATGACCTCTTGCATCGACCGTAGGGTCCTCCAGGCCCGGCCGCCGTTGCCGCCCAGGCTCGCCGCGGCTCCGACCGCCGGGGCGGGTTGATGACGGCCAGGGGCTGGGAGTCGCCTCCTGCCGGCCCCCCGCCTGGCACCATCGCCACCTCCTCTCTTGGCCGCTCCGGCGTGTCGGTCGCACTAGAAGGCACCTCCACCTCCATGGCCGCCGCCTCCGGGGCCGCGGGAACCTCCGGCACCTCGACCCGGGCTGACTCGGCCACAGGTGGGACCACCTCCGGCACCTCAGGCCGGGTTGCCTTGGGAGCTGGCTCCGTCGACGCCTCCCTCGCCTAGACCGTCTCTTGCACGGGCGGAGGCACTGGCGGGTCCATAACCGCCCTCGTGGCTCGCTCGACGGAGGCCTCTACATGCGGGTGGACTCTGCTGCCGAGTCCGAAGCCCGCGGAGGCTCGGCCGACCCCCTTCATCGCTGGCCGCTCGAGGCCCCGGAGTGCGTGGCCCCTCCTCGCATCCTAGACCTGGAGGCTCACAGCTCCGCAAGCCTCCTCTTCTCCTGCTGGGTGGCCGCGTGCTCGCGGGCCAGCAGGCTGGCGGCATCCGTCTGCTCCCCCGCTGCCTCCTCCTCGTGGAGCTCGATGGGGTCGCTGCAACGCCCAAGTACCGGTCATTAACCGGCTGGCGAGGCAAAAGCAAAAAACTTACGCAGAAACAAAGAACTTACGTGATGACGAGGGGCAAGGCCCGCTTGGCACATGGCGGCGGCTTCCGCGCGGCCATCTTGACCCGCTTTGGACTGGGCGGCGGGGCCGCCGGCCCCTCTTGAGCCGGCCTCTTCCCCCGGCCGTCCGCTTCGGCTGCCGGGCCTCGAGCCGGCTGCTCCTCGCTCCTCCGGTCCTGCCGCACTGTGGGAGGAGGCCAGTCTAAAATCATCAAATTGTCATCATCATCGTCGTCGTCTGTCCAGTCCCTGATGGAGGGGTCAAAAGGGAACTCACCCGCTCCGCTGGGTTCCCCGGCCGCCTCGCGGATCCGCTGGCTCGTCGGCTCCTCCCGAGGAGTCCACTCCTTCCTCCAGGGGACCTCCTGTCTGGAAGTATTCAGAGTCGGAATCCTCCCGCTCCGCCTCGAAGATCTGCGGGTGCGAGCCATCCGGCGTGTTTTGTCGCACCAGCAGCTGCGCTCAGCATTTCAATGTAAGTTCTCCTGCCGGCTGCCGGCTGGGGAATGCCAAACAAAAAAGAACCGCCTCGACGAAAAAACTCACCAGGGGAGGCCAGTTGATACGGTCGTACGGATCCATACCGAAGGACCATGAGGCGGGCTGCAACTTGAACGTCGTGAGGGCGTTCACCCGCTTCGCCACCTGAGCCGGCATCAGCTCGACGGTGGACTGCCGACAGGGGTCGTGCCGGCCGGACATGTCGTCGATCCGCTGTGGTCGTATCTGGAGGGGCGACACCCGGCGCGAGACGAAGGCCGCCACCAGGTCGACGGCGACCAGCCCCTCGTCACTCTTCAGTTGCGTGAGCTGGGCAAGCTCGTCCAAGGCCACGCCGCGCGGGGCAGGTCCCAGCCAGTTCTGCTGAGAGGACTGCCGGTTCTCAAACGGCGGCAGCCGGATGTAGTCCGTCCTTGGGTCGACGTTCTTCACATAGAAGATCGTCCGGTGCCACCCCTTGACAGAATCGATGAGGGAAAGAGGAGGAAAGCGAGCAACACCGCGGCAGCACACCACCGTGCCCCCGCAGCCATCGCTTTTCAGAGGTTTGAGATAGAAGAGGGCGTTGAAAAGATCAATGAAAGGAAGGATATCGAGGTACCCCTCGCACAACGTTATGAAGGCGAAGAGGTACAAAATCAAATTTGGACCGAGGTTGTGCGGCTAGAGGTCAAAGGTGTCGAACAGAAGACGGAAAAAGAGACTCACCAGGAGCCCGAAGCCCCGGGAGAAGTGCCAGAGGAACACGACGTGTTCCCCTGGCTATGGTGTCGGCGCTATCTCGTTGCCCAGCACGCATGCGGCCACCCGCTCCGCCGACGGCAACATGCGCGCGTGGTGCAGCTCGGCGATGTCCGCCTCAACCACGAAGGAACCAGCCCAACTGCCTCTGCGTCCATCGGCCATCGCAGCGGCGGTGCGGTGTGCGGGCGCGGGCGCGAGCACGGGCTCGGGTGCGACGGCGTGCGAGGGAAGGAAAGAGGTGACGACGAAGGGCATCAAGGAGGCAAGTGGGGTGCGGATACCTTCGCCCCCTGCCCTTTCTCTCCTTTTATAGGGGAGGCCACGACCGGGGGACGTGGATCGTTTGCGCCCACTCCTCCCGAAAACTCCATGCGCGTGGGTGGCCTCGGGCCGTAACGGCCGCTACGGGGCGCAGAGGATCTTGTCCTGCGCCCCGAGGCCTACGAGGGCTATGCTTGGGTCCTACCGGGCTAGGCCTGGGCGACATCCCGTCTCCCCGCGTGCGCAAGACCCGTGGTATCATTACTCGCCGCATGGCATGCCGTGTGCCGGCGCGGGTCCCGGGGCGGCGCGCCAGAACCCGAGGCGTCGGATCCAATGGCCGACCCGGCTGCCCCTTCACCTTCGAGCCGAAGGCGGGTGGCACTGAGGGGAAGCCGTCGGCTCCCCACCGTCCGCCAGACGCGGGCCCCCGCTGGCTTCAGGGGCTATTGACGGGGTTCTTACCCCTAGGTAGGCCAAAGCAACAGGGTCTTCCTCCTTTCGCTTCGAAGAAAAACTATGCGGCCGGCTGGCCGTGGCCGGCTAGAGGACACCCAGCGCAAGCCAGTGCCGGCTGGCGCCCTAGCCGACTGGTCAAGGAGCCGGTTGGGCCCTCGGCCAGCTGCCCATGGGCCGGCTCTTCCGTTGACATCGGGACGGACATTCCCCGTCCCGTCCCTCTGTGCGCATACGACGACATGACGTGACCGGCAGGACGGGCGGCCCTGTGGCTACAGTGGCCGCTTACGCACTACCGCGCATGGCTATAGTCCGACCATCCCGGCACTGACCTTGGTGAGCGCGACCGGGCGGGGGAACAGTGTCGGCACGCCCTTGCCACTCGATTACCTGCCCCAGCGTGGCTACAGTACCACCGGCCGTACCGGAGACTTCGGCCGGCTGGTGCTAGACAACGCCCCCCGGGCAGCCCGTGCCGCGGCAGGTGGGCGAGGGCCAATCGCAGAGCCAGCTGGCGGGCCCCAACGGGAGATGGGACCGCTTGGCCGGTGGGCCCCGTCAGCGACGAGATGCCATGAGCGGTGGGACCCCCTAGCCAGCTGGAGAGGCTGCCAGCTGGGTCCCCCCACCTTTGTACTTATGTCATATTATAAGAGCATGGGGGGTTGGCCTATAAAACCCCCTGAGCCCCCCATGCAACAGGGACGGACGGATGGTCGCTCACACACACCCACGAAACTCTCCTATCCTTCTCTAGTGGCAGAGGAAGACGAGCCGGCTGCTCCTTCTTCCTCCTATGGACACAGCTCCAGGAGCATCATTGTACTCATACCCAACTAGACCAAGCAGGACTAGGGGTGTTACCTCCCATGGAGGGCCCTGAACCTGGGTACATCGTGTGTCACCACCGCTTGTGCCCAATCTCGCACCCGGAGCCCGTCGGCGTCCTCCGGCCCCAACCACTTACGATAAGCCACCCCATGGCATCTGTCGTGAGAAAACAACGATAGTACTCCTCCGGTGTCAGTGAGTTGCATGATCTCATGGTCATAAGAATAGATACTTGACATGCAGAAAACAATAACAATAAACTGACACGATCATATGCTACGTTCATAGTTTGGGTCTTGTCCATGACATCATTCTCCTAATGATGTGATCTTGTTATCAAATGACAACTCATGTTTATGGCCGGGAAACCTTGACCATCTTTGATCAACGAGCTAGTCTATTAGAGTCTCACTAGGGACACAATGTTGTCTATGTACCCACACATGTATTTGAGTTTCCAATCAATACATTGATGGCATGGATAGAAAACAACGGGCTTGCTAAAAATCAGTCAATTGAGACTTTGCAAAGTCTCAGTCGGCACTATAATCCGTTGATCTTGCATCGAGATTCATGCAAACAATTTTTTTCAGTTTGTTTTTCTTTTTGCATACTATACTGCTTGACTGAGACTTTGTGAAGTCTCAGTCGACTGAGACCTAGACACTCCCAATAAACAATTATCATGAACAAGGAAATATGATAATAACCAAATCATTATTGCCTCGAGGGCATATTTCCAACAGTCTCCCACTTGCACTAGAGTCAATAGTCTAGCTCATATCACTATGTGATTTACAGTGTAATGAATCTAACACCCATACAATTCTGGTGCTGATCATGTTTTTCTCATGGAAGAGGCTTAGTCAATGGGTCTGTGATATTAAAATCCGTGTGTACTTTGCAAATATTTAAGTCCTCCTCCTTGATGTAATCGCAGATGGAATTAAAGCATCGCTTTATGTGTCTGGTCCTCTTGTGAAACCTTGGTTTCTTGGCCAGAGCAATGGCACCAGTGTTGTCACAAAACAGAGTCATTGGGTCTAGTGCACTGGGCACAACTCCAAGATCCTTCATGAACCGATTCATCGAGACAACTTACTCAGCCGCCTCTGAGGCAGCTATGTACTCTGCTTCGCATGTAGAATCAGCTACCACACTTTGCTTGGAACTGCACTAGTTTACCACTCCCCCATTGAGAATATATATGTATCTGGTTTGAGACTTAGAGTCATCCGGATGAGTTTCAAAGCTTGCATCGATGTAACCCTTTACGACGAGCTCTTGATCACCTCCATAAACGAGAAACATTTCCTTAGTCCTTTTCAGGTACTTAAGGATATTCCTGACCGCCATCCAGTGCTCCATTCCTGGATCACTTTGAAACCTTCCAGCCATACTTATGGCAAGGCTGACATCTGGTCTTGTGCACAACATTGCATACATGATAGAGCCTATGGCAGAAGCATAGGGCATGACACTCATCTTTTATCTATCCTCTACAGTCACTGGGCATTGAGTCTTACTCAACTTCACACCTTGCAATATAGGCAGGAACCCATTCTTGGACTTATCCATTTTGAACCTCTTCAAAACTTTATCAAGGTATGTGCTCTGTGATAGTCCTATTAAGCGTCTCGATATCTCTCTCTAGATCTTGATGCCTAATATGAAAGCAGCCTCTCCTAGGTCCTTCATTGAAAAACTCTTGTTCAAATATTCCTTCACGCTATCCAAAAATTCTATATTGTTTCCAGTCAGCAATATGTCATCCACATATAATATTAGAAATGCTATAGAGCTCCCACTCACTTTCTTGTAAATACAAGCTTCTCTGTAAACTTGTATAAGCCCAAACACTTTGATCACCTCATCAAAGCGAAGATTCCAACTCTAAGATGCATGCACCAGCCAATAAATGGATCACTGGAGTTTGCAAACTTTGTCAACATTCTCTGGATCGACAAAACCTTCCAGCTGCATCATATACAACTCTTCCTTAAGGAAACCATTAAGGAACGCTATTTTGACATACATCTACCAAATTTCATAATCGAAAAATGCAGCAATTGCTAACATGATTCTAACGGACTTAAGCATCGCTACGGGTGGGAAAGTCTCATCGTAGTCAACTTCTTGAACTTGTGAAAAAACTTTTGCCACAAGTCGAGCTTTTTAGACGGTGATATTATCGTCCGCGTCCATCTTCTTCTTAAAGATCCATTTATTCTGAATGGCCTTTCGCCCTTTAGGTAATACTTCCAAAGTCCACACTTTGTTTTCATACATGGATCCTATCTCGGATTTCATGGCCTCTAACCATTTGTCGGAATCCAGGCCCACCGTCGATTCTCCATAGCTTGTAGGTTCATCATTGTCCAACAACATGGCCTCTAAGACAAGGTTACCGTACCATTCAGGAGCAATATGTGTCCGTGTCGACCTACGAGGTTTGATAGTAACTTGATCTGAAACTTCATGATCAGCATCATCAACTTCCTCTTCAACCGATGTAGGCTCCACATAAACATCTTTTTGCACTCTGCTACTCTCTGGTTGAAGTAAAGGTTCAACAACCTCATTGTTAGGGATATTACCCCACGGTATAACCCGGCCAGGACTTGGCGACTCACTGGAGACCCGGCCAAGCTTGGAGGTTCATTGGTGACCCAGCAGGCGGGTCAGACAAATGACAAGACCCAATGGCCCAAAAGGCGGCTCATGGGGGGGCGATCATGTTATGGTGGGCCGGTTCACAGAGAAGGCCCAAGGATAGGAAAGACTCCCTCACGAAGAAAATAAGACTCGGATTAGGATCCAAGAGAGACTAGTCCTAGTCCTACTCCAGTAGGACTCTACATGTAAACCTACCTCTTCCACCTATATAAGGAGGGGTAAGGCGCTCCTAGAGGGACAGGTTCAAGTCATTCGAGATAGACAGATTAGAGGCTCTTGAGATTAGAGGTAGCAATATAGCACCCTTGTAATTGAGATCACCCTCATCATCAATACACACAAAGCAGGACATAGGCTTTTACCTCCATCGGAGGGGCTGAACCTGGGTAAACTCGCGTCTCTCAATTCCGACCAATCCCTCTCAAGCCGCCACATAGTTGCGATGGCCTCACACCTAAATTCACTCACGAGGACATCATGTCATGACAAAACCACGACACTCATCAAGTTCTATCTTCCTCCCACTCAATTCTTTCGAGGGAAATGACCCGTTCTTAGCGACAAACACTTTGCCTTCAGATCTGAGATAGAAGGTATACCAAACCATCTCTTTTGGGTATCCTATGAAGAAGCATTTGTCCACTTTGGGTTCAAGCTTTTTTGGCCAAAGCCTTTTTACATAAGCATCGCATCCCTAAACTTTAAGAAACGACAACTTTGGTTTCTTGCCAAACCACAATTCATACGACATCGTCTCAATGGATTTAGATGGTACCCTATTTAAAGTGAATGCTGATGTCTCTAACACATAACCCCAAAAATGATAGTGGAGTATCGGCTAGAGACATCATCGAACACACCATATCCAATAAGGTTCGATTACGACGTTCGGACACACCATTACGTTGTGGTGTTCCAAGCGGCGTCAACTGTGAAACAATTCCACATTGTCTTAAGTGATTGCCAAACTCATAACTCAGATATTCTCCCCCTCGATCAAATCTTAGGAATTTAATCTTCTTGTTACAATGATGCTCAACTTCACTCTAAAATTGCTTGAACTTTTCAAACATTCCAGACTTATGTTTCATTAAGTAAATATACCCATATCCACTTAAGTCATCGGTGAAGGTGAGAAAGTAACGATATCCACCGCGCGCATCAATGCTCACCGGACCGCACACATGAGTATGTATGATTTCCAATAAGTCACCTGCCCGTTCCATTGTTTTGGAGAACAGGTGATACATCTCCAATATATCTATAATTTTTTGCTTGTTCCATGTTTGTCGTGGATTTGTCACGGCACATGTCCGGGTGAACGAACTTAGGTTCGGGGCGATCGCAACTATGTGGCGGCTTGAGAGGGGTTGATCGGAATCGAGAGACGCGGAGTTTACCCAGGTTCGGCCCCTCCGATGGAGGTAAAAGCCTATGTCTTGCTTGTCTGGTATTGATGATGAGGAAGATCTCTGGGTTACAAGGGTGCTAATCGCTACCTCTAATCTCGAGAGCCTCTAATCTGTCTAAACTTGTGGACTTGTGAACTTGTCTCTCTAGGGGTGCTCTACCCCTCCTTATATAAGTGGAGAGGTTAGGTTTACAAATAGAGTCCTACTAGGAGTAGGATTAGGACTAGTCTCTTTAGAATCCTATTCCGGGTCTTGTTTCTCTTGTAAGGAAATCCTTTCTCCTTTAAACCTTGACTTGTGAGTTGCCTAGCGTAGGCTCACACGCCGGGTCTTGGGCCTGGTCGTCCTGTGACCCGCCTACTGGATCACCAATAAAACGTCATGTCTTTACCGAGTCTCCTATGAGTCGCCAGGCCGGGTCATACCGCGGGGTATATCCCCGACATTAGCCCCCAGGTTAGCTTGAATTTATTCATGCTAAGCTCCTGAAGTAAGAGTAACAAATATGTTAAGTGGTCGGCTTTCTCCTTTCACCGCTTATAAAATGGCTCTTCAAAAATCTAGGTCTTTTCTGCATATGAATGAGTCGTCTTGATAATCATCTTGCTTGTCAATGTCCTTTGAAAAATATTGAGAATAGAACACCCATATGCCATTGAGTCGGCTTCCAATACTCTTGGCGGGTCATCTCCTTGAGATAATAGGGTCTTGCTGACAATGTAATGATTTGAAAACCGGCTTGCATTAGCTTCCAAGTGCCGTGGTGCGTGCTTGCAGCGACATGGGACTTGCATACTTGATATAAACTGTACTTGAATAATGTAGGCCCCAAGTGCCGGGTCGCCTGCCTGTAGCGACTTGGGACTATGTAAAAGTAATATAACTCACCACAATTTGTTGAATGAATCCTTGACCGTGGTTGTAATATAACCGCGAATGAATATCCTAGAATAATTCCTTTGTCCTTGACATGAAATCTCTGCTCGTGGTTGCGGTGCAACCCGGCAAATATATGTTTGATAAATCCATAGGTGTTGTAGATTACTACAAAGCACAATTGAAGAAATCCGAGAACCGTTCAATTAGATGACACGGCATTATATCTGACAGGGCGGCTCTTGAAAAATAATAAATTCTCCGAGCTGGCTTGAAAAACCCAATCATTTAGTACTGGTTATGATAAACCATGAAGATCTAGCCATCTTGGCTATTAAAGATTCATTTGCTCTTGCAGAAGTTTTTCATCATACTTAACGGCGGCTCATCTTAAGAGATAAAACCTGCAAAAATAAACAAGACAGAATATATTCTGCATTGTTGTAATGGCGGCTTAAAAAGCACAACCTGGAGATGTTATATCTTTCATAACATTGCTCTGATCTGGCTTGATAAGCCGACATGACATGTGAATATGATGAAATGTATGATGCAATGTATGCAATATTTTTGGCTTGAGAGTCGACCGGAGGGTGGGAAGCCCCCTGGACGATCATGTTGACTTGTCAATATTTTTGGCTTAAGAGCCGGCTGTTAGGGTTTGATAAGCTACACCCGGAGGGTGGGAAGCCCCCTTAGACAACCAAGTTGACTTGTCAAATTTTTTGGCGTAAGAGCCAACTGTTAGGGTTAGATAAGCTACACCCGGAGGGTGGGAAGCCCCCTTCGACAGCTATGTTGACTTGTCAACATTTTTTGGCTTAAGAGCCAGCTGTTAGGGATAGATAAGCTACACCCGGAGGGTGGGAAGCACCCTTCGACGACCAAGTTGACTTGTCAACTTTTTTGGCGTAAGAGCCAGCTGTTAGGGTTAGATAAGCTACACCTGGAGGGTGGGAAGCCCCCTTCGACAGCTATGTTGACTTGTCAACATTTTTTGGCTTAAGAGCCGTCTGTTAGGGTCGATAAGCTACACCCGGAGGGTGGGAAGCCCCCTTCGACAACCAAGTTGACGGAATCAACTTTGTGCACCATCTTGTAAGTCGCCATCTTGTAAACCGCCATCTTGTTTGAAGAAACGGCAGAAGCCTGCAAGTGACTTTATGATGATCCAATAAATCCGGGCACCCGTGATTGAACGGTATATCTCGGTGGTTCGTCCTTTTGGGCAACTTTTAATATTTTGCCAAAAATGTACTAGCCCCCAAGATCGGGTAAACTTTTCCATGACCCAGGGTTCTTGTTGAAAACGACCAAATGTGTCTTGCCATGTCTGTAGCTCCAAGTCTTAAGTTGACTCGAAGAGGCGGCTTGAGAATCTCCACTGAAGGTTGAGGTTGACCGGGGCGGGCTATAGATGATCCCGTATGATTTGTTTCAATAATCCAGTCGACGGTTCGTCCTGGCCGGTCGTTGAAGTTAACCAAACTGCAGTGGCGCGACTTGTGCGCCTGTCCATTTGGACGGCTCGTATAGACAAACACTACATCGATATGCTGATGTAGATTAGACCGGGGGCGGCAGCTTGCACACGTCCATCGAATAGTGCGGCATAGATGGATGCTTGCACATGATAATGTTGATGTAAACCGGACCGCGGGGATGGCGGCTCCGACATTGTAAACCAATGCAGACGGGCGAGCCGGCCGTGGCGTTGTAAGCCAGCGCGAATGGCGAGTCGGTTGTGGTGTTGTTGGTGAGAACCATACCATGGATACGGCGGCTTGTCGCTTTCATTGGGCAGCTCATACCGACGGTTGAGCGTGCGCTACCAGCATGTTGATGTAAACCGGGCCACCGCGGCGGCTTGTGCGTGTCCGTTGGGCGGCTCATACCGGTGTATGCGGCCCCTGGGCGTGTTGATGTAGACGTAGAAGGCAGTCGCAGTATTGTAAACCGGCTCGGTCATGAGCGACGGTAACGGCGTTGTAAGCCGACGCAGCCGCGAGAGACGGCCACAACATTGTAAGCTGGCGCGGTCGCAACAGACGGCCACGGCATTGTAAGCCGGCGTGGATGGCGAGTCGGCCATGGCGTTGATGTAGACTGAATAGCAGTGGCGGTGGCTTGCACGCGTGTCCGTCGAGCAGCAAGACACAGACGGACATCAATGTAGAATGATGCTGGCCCGCGCTCCATATCCACAACACTTTTGTGATGGACAATTGTCCTGCACTTAAAAAACACATACCAGAGTAGTTTTTTTAAGAAATTAATATGCGCTAAAATAGACTGGACGCATATCACCTGGTGTTTTTATCGACTGAACGCGGGCACTCATACTGGATAAGTACATCTTGCTCCGCGGGTAACTCAGCCTTGTAACCTGAACTGTGCATGCGCCCGGTCCAGTGACTTGCCCCCAGCCTCTGATTTTCTTCCAGGTTCCTCAGGTCTTTGTACAAGTCAACTGTTGGAGATCTGAGACCGTCATGGTCCGTCCCTAACTATGCACTTGGTGTTGAACTGCTAATGCTCTTGACAGGCGCAGGTGAAGCTGAGGCGGCGGGCGGAAGACATTCAAAGGGGGCGGACGGTCACGAGGCGTTGACGCCTAGATGCCGGTGAGGCAAGCCGGCGCAGCGGGGTGCATGCGCGAGGCCTGGCCATGGCGGCGAGGCGCCTCAAGCCGGAGGCAGGCGTCGCGTGGCCGTGGCTATGGGAGCAGACCCAAGACCTTTCTTATTTCGAGCTAACGCGCTAGCCACAAGACCAGGCCGTGCTTGGCACGGAGGTAGGTGAGCAAGGGCGCGGCGAAGCCGACTGGCCGGGGTCGAGGTGTGCAGGCGGGAACGGCGATGTCGAGGTGCGCAGGCGGGAACGGCGATGCAAGCCGGCGGCGGTGGCGGGCATGTGCCTTAGACACGGATCCTATAACATCCATCGGACCCTAGAGTAGCGACGACAATGGTCCCACGGGCCATGGGCATTCGATCCTGGATTTGAGCAGTAGGATGACAGTGGCGTCCCAGCCATAGAGCTCAATTGGTGAGGCGACTTCCCTTGGAGTGGCTGAGCCCATCAAGCAAGATTGGACCGGCGGAAGCGACGGCTCCCCTCGAGCTTCATCTCAAGCCCCCATCACCACATCCCATGATTGCCTCGCTCCGCCATGACCCGTTGTTTCTAGGAAACGATCCGGCGAGTTCCCGATGGTAGAGGTGGATGCGGTAGAGGACAGGCCGCAACGGAGGGTTGGACGCTCGCCGGCGAGTCAAAATCGCTCGGGGTGAGGCGAGGCCGACCCGAGGCCACGACGACTAGGCATGCATCAGCGGCTCGAACCAGACGGGTGCATCAGAGCGAGCGGCTCGCATGGAAAGTAGAGGCCGAACAGAGGCAAGCCGGCCTGCAGGGAGGCACTCTCTTAGGCGGCAGAGGCGAGGTCGAGCCCGACACGGGCGACGGCTGGGGCAGCGATTCGAGTCGAGGCGAGGTGACTCGGAGTAGTGGTCGAGCCCAACACAGAGGCTGATTTTCTTTTCTTTTCTGAAATTGACTCCTCTGCTGCCCGACCTGACACGTGGGGTGTCCAAGCAACAACGGTGGTAGCGCAGATGATTTTTCGAACGTCGGTCGATTTACATGGGCAGCTACTCATCCTCTTTGCTTGATTTCTGGATGCATAGTACTGTTTCACCGGTGTAAAAAGTCACGATGCAGGGTTGTGGCCACTGGGATCATATTGATTTCCTGATTGCATGTGCTGATCCTTCGTATGGATTCCACAATTGGAGTTGTGGTTGGTTAAAACACCCGCCATATCCATATGTGTCGTTTCCGAGTATCTTCTTGAACGCAAAAAGGCGCCGTGGGCGACAGATCCATGGGCTATGTCAACTAATGGGTTCAGATTCGGTGTAGATCTTTCATACCGGCTCTTCTTCATCCGGTGAATTGCAAGCTTTCTCGATCCCTAAAAGAGCTCCCTCCAAAAACACAATCACCACCGTGCGTCGGCCCCATGGTGGGCGCCAACTGTCGTGGATTTATCACGGCAGATGTCCGGTTGAACGGACTTAGGTTCGGGGCGATCGAACTATGTGGCGGCTTGAGAGGGGTTGATCGGAATCAAGAGACGTGGAGTTTACCCAAGTTCGGCCCCTCCGATGGAGGTAAAAGCCTACGTCTTGCTTGTCTGGTATTGATGATGAGGAAGATCTCTGGGTTACAAGGGTGCTAATCGCTACCTCTAATCTCGAGAGCCTCTAATCTGTCTAAACTTGTGGACTTGTGAACTTGTCTCTCTAGGGGTGCTCTACCCCTCCTTATATAAGTGGAGAGGGTAGGTTTACAAATAGAGTCCTACTAGGAGTAGGATTAGGACTAGTCTCTTTAGAATCCTATTCTGAGTCTTGTTTCTCTTGTAAGGAAATCCTTTCTCCTTTAGACCTTCTCTTGTGAGCCGCCTGGCGCCAACTCACACGCCGGGTCTTTGGTCTGGTCGTCCTACGACCCGCCTGCTGGATCACCAATAAAACGTCATGTCTTTACCGGGTCTCCTGTGAGCCGCCAGGCTGGGTCATACAACAGGGTATATCCCCGACAATGTTTCTATAATATCAATCTTGGATGTTTTACAATCATTTATAGAAACTTTATATCATTTTTCGGGACTAATCTATTGACATAGTGCCAAAGCGCTAGTTGTTGTTTTTGCTTGTTTTTTACTTCGTAGAAAATTAGTACCGAACGGAGCCCAAACGCTGCGGGGATTTTTGGAGAATTTTCATGGACCAGAAGAGGGGGCCCGAGAGTGGCCACCCTCCACCAAGGCACGCGAGAGGCCCCTAGCAAGCCTATAAATTCCCAAATATTCAGAAAACCCTAGGGGAGTCGACGAAACACAATTCCAGCCACCGCAAGTTCCAGAACCTCGAGATCCAATCTAACACCATCATGGAGGGGTTCATATTCATCATAGGTGCCTCTCCGATGATGCGTGAGTATTCCACCATAGACCTACGGGTCCGTAGGAAGTAGCTAGATGACTTTCTCTCTCTTTTGATTCTCAATACAATGGTCTCTTGGAGATCTATTTGATGTAATGACTCGGTTGTTTGTCGGGATCCGATGAATTTTGAGTTCATGATCAGTTTCTATCCATGAATATGATTTGAGTCTTCTTTGATCTCTTATTTTCATGATTACATATAGCCTCATATTTCTTCTTCGAATCTTTGGTTTAGTTAGGCCAACTAGATCAATTTTTCTTGCCATGGGAAGAGGTGCTTTATGATGGGTTCGATGTTGCGGTGTTCTTTCCTAGTGGCAGAAGGGGCACCAAGGCACGCACGTATCATTGCCATTAAGGATAACAATATGAGGTCTATTCCTACATGAATAGATCTGTCTACATCATGTCACCGTTCTTATTGCATTACTCCGTTTCTCCATGAACTTAATACACTAGATGCATGCTAGATAGCTGTCGATGTGTGGAGTAATAGAAGTAGATGCAGAATCATTTCAGTCTACTTGTCTTGGTGTGATGCCTATATAATGATCATTGCCTGGATATCATCATGATTATTTGATCTTCTATCAATTTCCCACAATAATTTGTTCACCCACCGTGCGCTATACTCATGAGAGAAGCCACTAGTGAAACCTATGACCCCGGGTCTACCTTTCTAACATATTGCTTTGCGATCTACTATTTGCATTTTTAGTTTTCAGATCAATAAAACCAAAAACACAAAAAATACCTTGCTGCACTTTTTATTTGTCTATTTTATTTTGTGTTCTTGCGAGATCTATTTGCCAAAACTATCACTACCTAATCTATCTTATTACAGCGGAGAGCTTGACAACCTCTCTTTCGTGTCGGGTTGTAAGTATTTGTTATTTGTGTGCATGTGCTGTTTACGTGGGTGCGTGATATTCCTCTATCGATTGATACCTTGCTTTCATAAAATGAGAGAAATACTTATCGTTGTTGTGCTGCATCATCGCTTCCTCTTTGGGGAACTACCGACGCAGTCTCAAGCCACATCAATGGAATTTCTAGCGCCATTGTCGGGGAGGAGGCAATCTCATCTACCAGGTTCCTAATCACAAATCTCATCTCCTTGCAATTTACATTATTTGCCATTCGCCTCTCGTTTTCCTCTCCCCCACTTCACAAATTTGCCATTTTATTCGCCCTCTCTTTCGCCAATTTTCCATTTGATCTTTTGCTCACTTGTCACCATGAGTGATTTTGGATGGCAGAAACAGACGATGGCAGGACTTCTAAATTTGGACATTTTGGTAATCTGGATTCTAAAAGTTTTGTTCTGGGGCAAGGGAACATCATAGGAAAACAAACCATCCAAGAATTTTTCAACTTTGTTGGAAATTTGACACTTGATGATGCTCCTATACTTAAAAGAACTAAAACTTATGCGGAAGCTATCTCAGCACTGGTTCTGAAACTTGAAAATAGGTTTATCCACACTCATACTAATTTGCAAAGATTGTTTTATGATATACCCGTTTTAAAGATCCCAAATCTAAAAAGTTAGCCACCCTTATTCTCATGAATGAATTTGATCACATAGTACGAGAAGCTTGGGAGATTTTTGATCATTTTTGTAAAAGCCATGAGAAATTGGTAATAGATGAGATCCTTTATGAAAGTGATTACATGTTAAGAAATTTGCTTGGGAATAATTAATTTTTTTGATGAGAACCTTAAAAAGGCAGTCCTCGTTTTAGATATGATCCAACAAACCTTCAGTGATGTTAACCAATAATACTCTTGGATTGTAGCCAGTAATCAAGGGGGATACATAGATGGACAACTTGATAGTGCTAAAACTTCTATGGATAATGTTCTTCAAGTTGTATTTACAAAGCCTCTTGGTGAAAATACACCTATGAATAAAAATAAGAAAGATGATAACACTTGAATCTATGCGTTATGCCTATCTAGGGGCGTAAAATGATAGCGCTTGTTGGGAGGCAACCCAACGAATAAATTATTTTTATATTTTGCTGTCTATTTTTGAGTGTTTTGCACGATTATGCTTCTGTTATTATTGTATTTTTTTTGTTTTAGTTAGTGTTTGTGCCAAATAATGCCTTTAGGATGATCCATAAGATGAGTAGAAACAATGTTGAATCTGAAACAGAAACTTTGTTCCCAGTGAACGAATTTTCATTTTTTTTTCTGGAAAGCAATATTAAGATGAAATTTTAACGCAGCATTTCTATACAAATTCTTTACGTTGTGATAATTTTCAAGAATTTTTAGAGTTCCACAATTATGGTTAGAGTACATATTACTACAGACTGTTCTGTTTGAGACAGATTCTGTTTTTGTTGCATTGTGTGCTTGTTTTGATGAATCTATCACTTGTATTTGGGGGTATAAGTCAAGGTAAAGTTAAAATACATTAGGTATAATGCAATAATAAAATATTAATGGGTTTACAACAGTACCTAGAGTGGTGATTTGCTTTATTATACTAACGGATCTCATGAGAATTTTGTCAAGTTTTGCGTGATTGAAGTTTTCAAGTTTTGGGTGAGATCACGATGGATGAAGGAATAAGGAGTAATAAGAGCCTAATCTTGGGGATTCTATAGAACCCCAAGGTAATATCCAAAGAGTAACAAGCAACTAAGCTTGGGGATACCCCGAGTGGCATCCCCTCTTTCTTCTAACAACCATCGGTATACTACTTTGAACTATATTTTCATTTGTCACATATCATAAGTTTTGCTTGGAGCATCTTGTATCTTTGCTTGTTTTGTTTTTTTGCATTTTATTTAGTATCATTCCTGGACACACCTATTTGAGAGAGCCAAAATATGCTATGATTTGTTAGAATTGCTCTTTATGCTTCACTTAAAACCATTGAGAAAAGGAATTGCTCTAGTGCTTCACTTATATCTTTTTGAGCATGCCGTGCTTTTACATGTTTGAACAAATGCTCTCATGCCTCACTTATATTATTTTAAGAGATGAAACTTGTATCCTCATGTTCTTCACTTATATCCATGTGAGCTTGTCAACAACAATTGCAATATATGAAACTAGTCCCAAAGCAATAGATATTCAAGAGGGATATAATAAAAACTTTCATGAAGATCATTGACAAATTAAACTTGATTCTTAGTAATAGTTTCGAGACATGACAATAGTGATATGTGAGTTATGTTGGTGAGTAATTATGCTTAATAATAATATTGGTGTTAAGGTTTGTAATTCCCTATGCAAGCACGAAAGTCAATAGTTGTGCTACGAAATTACTCCCTACTTATGGTGCATTATTCAGTGTTAGTTATGCTTAATGCTTGCTTATGTGACTTTCTGTTTCTTGGTTGGATGCTTCCCAATCTATTTTCTAACCTTCACTTGTACTAAGTAGAAATACTAGAATTTTTTTTAGAATTAGTATAAATTTTGTATCAAATTTGAAAATAGTGTTACGAGTTCACAAAATAGCAAAAACGGTACCCTGTCGGCCGTTAGCGGGTCGACCGGACGCCCGTCGGCCTAAATGGGGCCGAAACCGGCCCGTCGGCCATAGGCAGGCCGAACCGCCAGCCAGTCGGCCCGCACCTTGCCGAGAGGCACCTGTCGGCCACCAGGAGGCCGAAAGGTCCCTGGATAAGGCCGACTCAGCCAAGCTCTCCTTCTTCCTCCTCCAGCTCTCTCTAGCTCATATTCGGCCGAAATTTACCCCCCTAGATCTCCCTTTCCCTCCACTCATTTCTCGTTTCAATCCGATGAAACGGTAGATCGTGTGTTTCTCCCCCGCCCTACGGTTTTATTTTTCGCAATGGGGTATTCGTTTGTTCGTGTGGAGTAGAAAAAGGTGTGGTGGTGGAGGTTTCAATGGTTAGAAGGTGGAGTGGTTGGAAAGGAAGAAGAAGGTGGAGAGGAAGAAGGAGTGCACTCACGCGTCGAAGGTATAAATTTTTGCTGTTATTGTAGGTTTTTTTGTTATTTTTGTAATGTACGTACAATTAGTTTATATTATTTTTAGTAGTGTAGTTATTTAAGGTTACTTGTGTTAGTGTAGTGATTGTAGTGTAGTCATATTAGTGTAGCTTTAGTTAGTGTAGTCATATTAGTACCGTTTTTTTGGTGAAGTTAATTTTAGTGTAGGATTTTTTAGAATACGTCGGTACGTTTAGTTAGTTTAGTCATAGTAGTGTCGGTTAAATTTTGTGTAGTTCATTTTAGTGTAGTTTTTTTAGAATTCGTAGGTATATTATAGTGTATGTTTTATTTTAGTGTCGATATATTCGTTGCGAATAATGAGAAGCTGGCATTGTCTGACAGGTTAAAATGTCTGAATCCGTAAATCTGACTGTGTATTACGGCCCTGGTATTATTCGATATAATGAGTTGTGGGTTGATCCTAGCGAGTTTAAAAGAGGCGAGATGACACTTTCAGACCCGGATAGACTGGACATTAGGCAGTTGAAGCACTGGTTGACTACTTGTTTTGGCCTCGATCCTAAAGTTTGTTCCGTCAGTATTCATGCCTTGTGGACCAAATCCTGTAAAAATGTGAAGTGGGATTTGATTCCGATAGATAGGAGCCAGCATTGGTTGTCTCTGTTAAGTCATTGCAGAGACCGAAGAATCCATCTGTATGCCCTAGTGCAACCAATGGCGAAGGAGGAGAATATCGTACCACCCAACGTGGGGTATGAACCAGGCCAGAGTGGTCAAGTGGCTAACGAGATTTATGTATCCGGGTCATAGCCACCAGATGTGAATGCTACCCAAGCCGACAATGAGTCAGATTATGTTAGTGGTCATGCTGCTAGTCAGAGTATTCAATCGGTAGTATTAGCTGCCTCTGGTGTTGCTGATGGGGATGAGGAAGGCGAGGAAATGCAGAGGGTGATGGAGGAAGAGGACGAGGATGGGATTGCAGAGGAACTTGATTCTGGAAATTCCGAGGATGAGGAAGAGGTACCAATTCCTGCTGCATGGGAGTAGGACATATCCGCCGGCTTTACTATCAACGATGGCCATGAGCCTCCATGGCAATATAATCTGAACCAAGTCCAGATCGGGGCTATGTTTGACACAAAGAAGAAAATGAAGTATGCGGTGATAAAGTGGGCTATGTCTACCTAGAGGGTTTTCCGGACAAACATATCTAGTCCAACGAAATATACCGTCAAGTGTGTTGAATCAGGTTGTCTTGCGAAGGTGCACGCCCACGTGCCAAAGTATCACATCCACTGGGTTGTGACGAATGTTGTACCGCATAATTGTGTTAGGAAAAACATGTTGGCTCGTCATCCAAACCTTACTTCAACTCTCATAGTGCAACTCATGTATACTGAGATAGTGACAAAGAAAGATATGGAAGCAAAGCACATCCAGACAGTAGTGAAGGTCAGATGGAAGTACGACAGTCCATATGGGAAGGCTTGGAGAGCTAAGCAGAAGGCTATGGAGGAGAGGTTTGGGACGTTCTTCGACTCCTATGATAATGTTGCGCGTCTCCTTGACATATTGAAGGAGAGGAATCTCGGCACTTATGTTAACATTCAGCACATGAGGTTGGAAAGCATACCGGATTACAAGGTGTTGAAACGAGTATTCTTCTCTTTTGGTATGTGCATCAAAGCTTCCAGGCATTGTCCTCCTGTGATGTTTGTGGATGGTACAATCCTGACTGGTCAGTACAAAGGGAAAATCCTGACTGCTATTGATGTGGACGGGAACAACCAAATCATCCCACTATCCATGGCATTTGTGGAGGGTGAGAACTTTCCGAGCTGGGTATGGTTCTTCCATCAAATTAAAATTGCGATCGTGAAGGACCGATCAAATGTGTGTCTCATTCATGACAGACATCCCGGTATATTGAAGGCCGTGAAAACACTGAGTAATCCAACTGATGACGAGCCAACACCTTGGAAGGACTTGCAAAGCCGGTGGTGCACGCGCCATCTAGGTGCTAATGTTTTCTCATAGTTCAAGAACAAACGGTTGACGAACTTGTTCAAGAAATTATGCAAGCAGAACCAGCGGTGCAAATACGATTTTATTTGGTCGAAACTAGACGAGTTCACTAAGAAGCAGGTCGTTGCTAGGAAGAAAATGGAAAAAGACCAGGTTAAATTAACAGCACTCAATCCGGAGATGGAGGGGCCAGTTGGTCTTTGTGACTTGCCAGCAATTGACCCTCCTAATACGAAGAGAAAGAAGGGCAGGGCAATAAAGATTTTTTCTGAGTGGATAGAAAAAGAGCCTCCAGTGAATTGGTCTTTGCTGCATGACACCCATGGAGCTAGGTATGGCCACATGACAACCAATCTTGCAGAGATCTAAAACTTTGTTCTCAGAGGGAATAGAGCATTGCCACTGACAGCTATTGTGGAGGGTGTATTCCATGGCACCATGAGGTATTTCAGAGAAAGGCATGAGTTAGCAAGGAAGCATATTGTAGATAATCAGAACGCTCCTTACTACAGTCGTGTCATGCAGTACATGGCTGAGAAGATAAAGAAAGCAAAAAAAGCACACCGTCACACTCATAGGTAATCAGGAAAGGAGGTATGAGGTTCAACTTCCTACTGATGGTTTTGGTTCTGCAAATGAGGTGAAGACGCATGAGGTTACAATCGGAGCAGAATTTCATCCAACTTGTGAGTGTACATGCAACAAGCCTCCGTTGTTGCACCTGCCTTGCTCACATGTGTTGGCTACCTATGGCCAGATTCAGTTGGACGCTATCTCCTTCGTGTCTCCGTACTATTCAAAGGAGGCAGTACTCAATGTCTGGACAGGTGAGATGACAGGGTTTAGAGTCGTCGACAATTTCAACAAGGTAAACGATGGTGATAGAGTATACATCCCGGATCCTGCACTACGGCACACTAGCAGGGGCAGGCATAAGGTAAAGCACATATGAAACGATATGGACAAATCTGAAGCTGGTGGAGCAACCAGACAATGTTTGCTCTGCACGGCTTATGGGCATAGGATGAAATATTGCCCCGACCCGAAGAAAGACGGTGCTTCCACATCGATGAGCGCTTCCAGATCGACGGCAGCAGCAATAGTTGCAAGAGGTGGTCCTGGTAGTCGTGGTGGACGAGGCTCTCGAGGCCGAAGGGGCGGACGAGGAATAAATAACTCTGAAGCTGCATAATACGTTGGACTATGTTTCTATTTGTAATAAGTCTGACTACTTTTTTATTTGTAATATGTGTGCACTATGTTTTTATGTGTAAGCAGCAAGCACTATGTTTTTATTTGTAATATGTGAGACTATGTTTTAATGCCTCTCGGATACTTAGTTTTTATTTTTAGTACGCAAGCATCTATGTTTTATTTTCTAATATGTTTGTACTATGTTGTCATTGCAGATATGGCTTCATATCCGATGCTTAATGCTAATATCGATAGAGGGCACCGAGGCGCACTTATGGAATCAGGCACGAACTTAGACGTGTTGATCACTCACACCCCAAAGTCTAACTGGATGATACACCCTGCATGGGTTGATAGGTATGTGTTAGTACAATCACTTAGTACGTTCGACATCGTTTTGATAGAATCTAATTGTAAGCTACATTATGTTCATTTTGTAGGCTGAATTGGGCTGGACTTCTACCCTTGGCACGACTGGTTGAGGGTACATTGGATGAGTGGGTTGATCACCCGGACTTGGATGATGCGGGTGAACCAATGCAGCTACGCAAGAGGCCAGTATCATGCTTCTCTTACGACAGGTCACTCCTTAGCTGCTTAGTAGATAGATGGAGACTAGAGACACATACGTTCCACTTTCCCTGGGGAGAGGCTCCTACTTTACAGGATGTGTCTTACTTGTTAGGATTACCTCTTGCCGGTGTTGTCATAGGACCTTTAGAGGTGGAAACTGGTTGGCTAGCATCTATGCATGCCCGTTTTCTCGCTGCGGTGCCAACTACTAGTACCCTAGACAACGATCGGCACGGGCCTCTTTTCAGGTGGTTGAGCCAGTTTCAGATTATTGCCTTAGGATATCCCACTTATCAGTTGTCAGAGGCACAGATTGACCGGTCCCTAGAGGCATATATTATGTGGTTGTTTGGCAAGACTATGTTCACAGAGAACCACGTGACCACTGTAGATGCACGACTGATCGACATTGCACGAGAGATAGCTGAGGCACGTTCCCCTGAGGACATTGTGCAGAGGAGTTTTGGTTCTGCCGTGTTAGCAGCTACGTATAGAGGCCTCTGCAAAGCTTGCCAGTTGAGATCTAGGAAATCTGGTCTTCTCGGATGTCCACTTCTGTTGCAGCTTTGGTCTTATGAGAGATTCCCTATTGGTCGACCCTACGTGAGCATTGACAAACCTTTTGGTAATGAGGACATGGCTGGACATTACGTGCCTTCTATCGGTGACTTGCCTACTATGGGATCTGTTTGGGCACGGAGAGAGGCATTTTCATTATTAACAATATGAATTGGTAATGTTTATTTCTCGCTATTCAGTATTATGTACTAATGTTAGTTGGCATGCACAGAGACAGTTTACGCCTAGCCAGGTGAGGGGCTGCTACCCCTCCTTCACGGCGCAGTTTGATAGTCTACACGAGGATCATGTTATATGGGAACTATACACCCATAAGGCTATTTCAGATAGGTACCCGGGTGGGATTTCTGGATACTGCACTAGAGATCAGCATTACTGGATGACCAAGGCCAAGTTGGTCTTCGATGTGACAATTGAGGAGATGGCTATTAATAGGGTGATGAGACAGTTCGGTCTGTTCCAAGAGCTTGACATTCCGGTTATTTCACGATTACCAGATCACGTGCACAAGTAAGTAATAGTACTTTGGTTTTCATCTCTGCATTAGTAGGTAACTGAGACTAATCGGTCTACTTATAGCTAATCATGTAACATGCATTTCAGTCTTAGGTACAGTCGTAGCGGAGGAAACAAGTCCCATACTTCTTGGGTTCGCGATATCAGACCTTATCTCGAGGAATGGAATACTGCCCCAACAAATATATGGGATGAAGTTTGTGTCTTCGACTGGGACAGGTATGGGTTGTATCTGAAGCGTTACAGACAGAGCACGAGAATCTACTTGGTTCCATCATCTGCTCCGGAACATATCCCAGTTCCTCTCGCTAGCAATCTATTCCCAACTTCCTCACTTGTGGGAACCAGACACCATGCGGTATGTCCTCAGTTGTTCTCCACATGCTACATTTTCCGTATACATGAACATGTACAATTGGTTAACTTTCTGCGTACAGGGTGAATTGTCAACTCAGGCGCTAGATGAGGTTACCACTTTGGTTGACCGCTTTGAAAGAGGAGAAAATATCCCATAGCGAGATGCAGTATCAAGGTTGAAGAGTCTTCAGGCGAAGATACGTGGGATCGTTGCAGCTGTTACATGTAGGCGATCTTCCGATGTTGTTGACACTCGAGCAGCACATCGTCCGCCACACCCCTCTCTGCAGTGTTCAGAACCTCGGCCTTCACAGCCAGGGAGCTCCTCCTGGCAGCAGGAACCACCTTCATAGCCAGGGGGCTCCTCCTGGCAGCAAGCACCTCCTACACAGCCAGGGGGCTCCTCTTGGCAGCAGGCACCTCCTTCACAGCCAGGGAGCTCCTCCTGGCAGCAGGCACCTCCTTCACAGTCAGGGGGCTCCTCCTGGCAGCAGGCACCTCCTTCACAGCCAGGGGGCTATTTCTACCAGCAGCCACCTCCTTCATAGCCCGGGGCTATTTCTACCAGCAGGCACCTCCTTCACAGCCCGCAGACTCTTCCTGGCTTCAGCAGATGGACCTAGGTAACTTAACTTTGTACATTCTTTTACAAAATTTAGTCTCGTAAGTCATTCCTTACATGTTTTATTTCACCAGCAGGAGGCAGCCAGTCGCAGCCGTTTATGACTTCAGTTCAGTCACCTCTATTTACTGGTCCTGGTTCGTACATACCTGGTGACGGCGAGGACGATGATCGCACTGCATGCACCTATGGTATCTCGGAGACAGTTCTTGCCACTCCACCACCACCGTCGACGCAGGAGACGCAGACACCGACGGAAGAGGTGTTCTATGGTCATGGTCATCGTGACACTTGTCCATCGCCTCAGCGCTTATCGCCTTTCGGTCCACGTCCGAGGAAGCCAAAGATTCGTCGCAAGCCCCAGGAGTGATATTATCATCTACGTACGGGACATGACTATCTATTTATGTATGAGACGTATGTAGCCTTTATATATCGGACATATTCATGTATTTTTCATATTTAGCCTCTATGTATCGGACATATTTAGCCTATATGTATTTGACATATTTATGTTTGAGACTTATTTGGTTTGGAGAGAGAACAATAGTAACGCAAACCAAGTCCATCGACATCAATTGCACGTTACAACTGGATTAAACGTTACAACTTAATTAAACCGCACTACATAGAACAACACTACAGAACATAGTACTACATGAAAAACGTATTACATGAATGCATCATCGCCATCCTCCGTCGATGCAGATCTCTTCCCTTTTGTCATTGCAGAACTATTGCCCTTCGACGATGCGCTGGTCTTCACCTTGCTACTCGGCATGAAGACGTCGTCTTCATCCTCCGTCGCTGCAGAAGTATTCCCCTTTGTCGATGTAGAACTCTTACCCTTTGTCGATGTAGAACTCTTACCCTTTGTCAATGTAGAATTCTTGCCCTTCGATGCAGAACTCTTCACCTTGCTGCTCGGCATGAAGAGGTCGTCCTCGTCCTCACTTTCTGCTGACCATAAACCTGAATTATTAACAGCAATCCTGAGATAAGCATCACCCTTGTGCAGTTGCTTCTGCCATCTGGCGTGCAACCTCAGAAGTTCTTTCCGTATCTCCTCAAAAGTCCTGGGAGGCCACCCAGCCCTAGCTAATTGGTGAGACAACTCATTCATTATGAAGTCACTACTAATGAGTTCCTCCCAAGGTACTACTCTATCATTCATCTTGAAATTGGCAGCTAGACGAAGAAGACGGTCGGACATATGGGGGCAAATAAAAACGGGAATAGTATGGCTTGCTGAAATTAAGATAATGGCGGGAGAGAATGGCGGGAAGGAAAGTGGCGGCAAAGATTGGTGGGACAAAGGTGGCGCCACAGTATGGCGGCAAATAAAAATGGGAATAGTACGACTTGCTGAAATTAAGATACATCTTCCTGAAATTAAGATACATCTTCCTGAAATTAAGATACAACCTACTGAAATTAAGATACAACTTGCTGAAATTGAGTTACAAGAATATAAATCTACTTAGTCCAAACGTGTATACTTTCCTTCTCCATCTCCAGCTTCTTCTGCTGCCTGGGCTACACGAGACCTTTCTTTCTTTCTCACTGTGGCAGATAGCTGAAAACAATAGCTAGCTCCTGTTCACGCTGTTTGAATGTTATGAGCACCAAATTGTTGACTTCGATGGACAATGCCAGCAGAAAATTTCCGAAACCTTCCTTCTTCAACACCATTCAATCACCCAAGCCAATGAAGTAGGAACAAGGAATGCTCACAAATATATCATCATCTTCTGAATCCAAAGTAATTTCAAGAAGTAAAGAACCAGTCCTAGGAATAGCCATAAATTCCATCAAACTCCTTACAACCATGGTAGGAATAACCTGACAAAAACAAGCAAGTTATATGATCCATCCTATGAACCAGCAAAGAACAAACAAATAATAAAAACCAGATACCAAAGCTTACCATATGTTGGGAAATAACGTTCATGCAATCCATCCTACGAACAAAAGGAGTACACAATATGTAGTTGTCATCAAAGAGCTGTCGCGACATGACATACATTTGCTGATAATTCAGAGTGACACCACGACTATAAAAACAGCTGTCAACAAGTTCCCTCTGAGTTTCACTCAGATCCTCAAGAGCTACAAAAAAATGATTTCACTAACTGAGATGAACCGCAAAATGTATAAGCTGAATCAAATCTGAAAATCAGTCAAACAAATATCTTACCAACAAGGGGTAAAGGAAACAACATAACACCATCCCGGTGGAATTCGACACTAATATAAGTTCCATAGTGCTCAAGCATAACATTCATCATGTCACTATGGCGGAGACCATAATCATTCACGAGTTCCTCCCACGAAGGACCATGCAATTTATTGCTCATCCTACCATGTGTGAACATAACATGGTATAAGTTACCCTCAGTGTTGTGCAGAGCAATATCAATATCTGTGTCACCTCTCTGAATAGCTAAAGCTCTGCACTCCTCAATGTACCGAGCAAGATGTGATCTAACACTGCAAGGAACATACTACAACAATAATGGAAGCGAGGATCATACACTCATAAACAAAGGCATTCGAATATGCCACAGTCAGATAATCAAGACATAGAATCTTACAACACGTCTAGAACATCGACAATCCAGCAACATAGTAAATACAGACGCACCGGAATCAACGGCATCACAAGGGCCACCTGGAGCTCGGCAAAATGGGCAAGCCATTACCTGCAGACGGACGGTGGCAAATAAGAACTAGATCCACTACCGACTTGAGAGTTCTCATTCGATTGAGTTGGAAGCCAAAAAAATTAC